>JANAVB010003400.1:17884611-18619611 GCA_029216955.1 Iris pallida | reverse complement strand
CTAGTAATGTTTCTAGTCAATACTCCAAGTGTGTTTTAAAATACTGAAATAGACATGCAAACGACTAGGGGTAATCAGGCACATCGCACACTAATCAAGTGAGGCATGGCTAGCGTTCGAATATAGTTCACAGGGATGGTGGTTCGAGTATTTAGGAATATTTACATGTCTACTCAAGTATTTCCCCGTCCAACAAATACAAGTGAATCCATAATCCTACACGAAAGTAAAGTACAAGTCCAGCCAGAACATGATGATGCTAGTAGGTGGTTCGAGTAATAAAGGCTAGACGAGTAAAGTATGTGTGTCGCATACATGAATTCAGTAATACCAATCCGTGTTTGTAACAGAGAATCAAATAAAACTAACTAGAACTGAAATACAGTAATTGACAAGTAAATGAAAGAACTATCAAAGAATGTACTCGCCTGATACCCTGAAAGACTGATGAATTCAGATGTCCGAACCGGAGTCATAATGTCCTGTTTAGAGCAATATAGGTTAAGATGTGTTCCATATGAAATAACTGAAGTATACAATACAATCTACATGATTCTAGGTCAATCTAGGTCAAAGTTAACACTTGGTCAACATCTATAGTTTGGTCAAACTCTAGTCAACCCTATGATATACTAACTCATAACTAACCATAGGCTAATCATCCTAGGATACCATATAGTACTATCATATATATACACTTAGCCTCTCATATAACATGTATGTGCATAACTCTTTATATATTCTCAAATAAAACATAATTAATAAGATATCTCATGATCCTATATGCTATAACCTGAACTTAGAAGTATCACACATTTATATAAAGTGTGGTCACAACCGAAGTCTTCTCAATATCAAAACCATTCTCTCATGCATATACTCAAATGTGACAGGTATCTAATAGCTATTTACAATACCAACTGATATGTATACAACTTACTACCCTTAGCTCTAAGACTTAAGTTCCCAAATCCTACTGAACTAACATCCTAGACTTCATACCAACACTTAGTATCCTGACACTACCACATATATATTATGTTTTAACCTTACTAGCACAAACAAGGTACTAACATCTAATCCCTATCATACTAACCACTAAGCTTAACTCAAAATCTCACAAAAATCTCTACTACTGTCAAACCTAACCAAGACACTAACAATATACCCAAACTCAAGCTTGCATCCTGCTACTACTGTTACAAATGCTGCCTACAAGCCTTGCTGTTGCTAATGCTCTGCTGCTGATGATAATTGCTACTGCTAGCTACTCCTATTGCTGCTACTACCTAATGCCACTGCTACTCTACTGCCTACTGCCTATTCTACTGCAAGGCTGCTGCACTTGCTCCTAATGCTACTGCATCTACTGCTACTGCATCTACTAGCTATCCCTCACTCTCTCACAGAACACAACATCAAAGACTGGACACTACTACTCTACTCTAAACTGAACTCAATCTTAAGACTTCACAAACACATACATATCAAACAACTCAACCTAACCATATACCTATGAAACTCATAAATATTGTAACCTCACACACAATCATATATATAAACACACATCCACACACACACATACATATATAAATTTGAATCAAAATCAAAATCTACTATAAATAATATCAACCCAACAAACTCAAACCCAACTTCCATTGGTCAACTGAACCAAGTATTCAAAGCCATGGCAATGCAGCCAAGCAATGACACCCTCAAACCCTCACATCACAACTGCCATCACTTATCTAACCTAACAATTATCAACCCCCAAAACTGGAAATCTCAGTAATAGTTCACCCACATCAAAATTCATTTCTGCATGAACACTCATCTACAAATCTCAGGAAATCTGATACACTAACCCAAAACCCAAACTCTGAACCAAAGCATAGGCCAACTGCTACAAGTCTAATAGCTAGTGTCAATGGGTGTGTCAACAAGGTCCTCGTGTCCCCAATGTGTCTATTTGTGACACAGGGGTGGCAAAAACCTGTGTCAGAACACAGTTAGACAAGTGTGTGCACTATGGTATGGTGCGTGTGTGTCGAATAAGAGAGTGAACAAAAACCCACAGTAATGTGTCGTGGTGAAGTGTCATGGTGTCGATTAGGTATTAGGGTACATGTTAGTGTCATAGGCTAGTGCCAAAGTCGTGTCCTGTTAGTGATACGAGGCCGTATCAGAAACCATATTCGTGTGTGTGTGCCAGTACAAACCTCTGTGGATGTGATATCTCACAAACCACTCGATCAAACCTCCCAAATTTTGGGGATACCCTGACAGTCGTGGCCCCCACCTCCATACCAAAATTTGTGTGTCGAGGTATCGTGTCCAGTGAGAATTGGACACGAGGTAGCAGGGGAGTGCACGACTACCTCGTACCGTGTCCCCGTGCCTTCAAACCGACACAAAACGTGTCCAAATCCATCCTAGTCTCCACAAAATGTTATCCACACATAAACATCAATAGAAATATGAAAATAGTTTTGAAATACATTAATATTCATTTCTATGTGGTATTTTACCAAACACTTTACATAGCACTCAGATACTCCTTCTATACGCACCCTAAATGGATGCCTACAGCTTGGAGGACCCTAAATGAATGCATCTATGAAAAGAAAACAGAATATTAATGGATTTAGAGGACATTATCTATTGAGAGTTGGAATCTCAATAAAATTGCACTTGAGAGCCAAATTCCTCAATTTCCATTGGTCAACTTGCTTCAAATCCTTGCTAGCTAGTCACTAATAACCTCTTCTACAGTAGGAAGTGCGCTGTAATTGATTAGGCTCAATTTGGAGTTGATTTGGAGAAAGGGGGTGAATTTGGGGAAGAACATAAATTGGGGTTTCAAGATGTAATGAAAAGAGGCAAGGGGGTGCAAACATGTGTTTATATAGGGGAGGGGATCCTTTGATGGTAGCCAAGGGTTGTATCTAGGGTTAGGGTTTAGTTCTAAGTGATTTAAAGGCCTCTACATGCATAATTCAAGGCCTTCTAGGTAAAGGCCCATGGAAATTAGGGTTTCCAAGCTAAATATCCAACCTTAACATAATATCTAGATATTCCTAACCTTGTCATGTGATGGAAGCTTCTAATCTAATATCTAGGCTCATGACTAATATCTAGGTTAGAACAATTTTAGGTTAAGGCCTAATATAACACTTAGCACATATTAATTAACTATAATTCGAATTAACACATATGTCACAAAATGACGAAAATACCCTTAGCCTAAAAAGTGGTAATTAGCTTATCTAATCAAATAGGATAGGTCTCCATGGTCATAGTTAGTCTCTAGGATAAGTAGTTCTAGTGTTACACTAGTAAAACACCAAAATCACAATTCACCAATTTAAATAGTATTAAATTAATTAAAATTCACCAAAAGTCATTAACATAGCACTATATATATAACTCATAACAACTATAACTTATATACAACACTATATATATATATATATATATATATATATATATATATATATATATATATATATATATATATATTACATAGCACTATATACAACTATACCTAACACCACTGTCCTCAAGCCCTCACAACACTTGAACCCCAAGATAGTACACTACTATATATATATATATATATATATATATATATATATATATATATATATATATATATATATATATATTGGCAAAACACTTCCCATTTTATTCCACAAAAAGAAAGCGGGAGCTATACATGTATACCCAAAAGGCGCAAAATGACGAAGCCTATACACGTATACAAACAAAAGGAGGGGAGGAAAGGAGACCAGAGACTAACCCCTGGATAGGAGGGTGTTCCAAAAGGCCGTCTGGCCGTGATTGCAGTTGGCCCTCCGCTTGCTGCATTGTCTAATAGTCTCCCCAATCAGCTGGTCCGCGGTGAACTGGTGGCCCTCATATCTAGCCTTGTTGAGGTTCTTCCATAGGACCCAAATGGTGGCTGCAACTACGATCTGGTGACCATGGGATGCAGCACCCAATGTCGTAGTGAGGTCGTTGAGGCACCGGCTCCCTGGGTTAATCCTACAGATCTGGAAAATAGCATTCCATACTCTAACTGGAAGGTCGCCCCTACAGAAGATGTGGTCTACCGATTCTGGTTGACGATCCTTGCAGCAAGTACATACGGATGCTAGACTGAACCCGATTGTGTTGAGAGTGCCGTCGGTTGGGAGGATCTTACGCAGGGCTCTCCAAATGATGAAGGACCACTTCTTGGGAATACATGTCTGCCAGAAAGGGGCGATGTTAGGGGTGCTGGGGGTAAACGCAGCGGTGCCATGGACTACTCTTCTGGACGATTTGACCGAGAAGGAACCCAAGCTGTCGACCTCCCACCGATTCTCGTCTGCGTCGGTTCCGAGCATCACACCACATTGACGGATGCGATCAACGACCTCCTGACCGGCCCACTCTAGGATCGCGTCCCATCTCCAGGTGTTACTGATGGGGTCCTACATGTCCTTTATCTTACAATGCTCGTGGCTTCCAGAGATATTAGGAAGAAAGGTATCTCCGAGCCATCGTTCCAGTAATACCGACGAGTCCCCGTTGCCCACATTAAGGTGCATCTCAGGTTCGGTCAGAGATCGCCCGGTGAGCATACGCCTCCACGCCGCAGACGATCTGCTGTTGGAGATGGCTGACGACGGGTGGGTGTACTTGAAGTATCTGGCCTTCATGAACCTGGTCCATAAATTCTGAGTAGTGCGTAACTTCTACCACATTACATCGAGAATGCTTGGACAATGTGGGACAGTTTGGTGAACCCTAGCCCCCCTTCGTCGGTGGGCTGCGCCATGGTATCCCAACTAGCCCAATGGTGTTTATCGTGGCCATCGTTGTACCCCCAAAAGAAGTTGCTAAATATGCTTTCAATCGAAGACAACACTTTCTTGGGGGGGAGCAAGCAGCGAGGGTATATATGGGAATAGATGTGAGGACGTGTTTGATGAGAATTATTTTACCGTCTGGGGATAGAGTAGCATTATGCCAACTATGGAGCTTTTTCCTGATACGGTTGATGAGGTTCGCAAAAATGCCAGCATTGGATCTCCCGTACACGAGAGGGCAGCCCAAGTAGTAGAACAGAGGGTGCTTGATGGGGTAAGAGGTGGTGTCGGACACAGCGGCCGCTTGCTCTCTCTTGATGCTGTGATGGGTGTAGATGACACTTTTGTCCGGGTTTACCTTCTGGCTCGAGCACCTGACATATCGCTGGAGGGTGTGGTGGACAACTTCTACAGATCCCACGTCACCGGATGAGAAAATCATGATGTCGTCAGCGAATGCCAGATGGGTGATGATCGGGCAGCCGCTGGCCGTATGATAGTAGTGGAAGTTAGGAGTCTCACCATCTTATTAAGGTCCCTGCTCAAGGCATCCGCCGTAATGATGAATATAGTAGATGAGAGAGGGTCTCCTTGCCTCACCCCACGGCTCGATTTGAAGAACCCGTCGGCTTGGCCGTTGATCACGGTAGAAAACTAGGAGTTGCTGATCGATCTCCAGATGGTGTTGGTCCAGGTTTCAGAGAATCCGAAAGCCCTGAATACCCAGATAATGAATTGCCAGTCCAGCCTTTCATATGCTTTCTCCATGTCTAATTTGATAGAAATATTGCCCCCTCTTGCTGGGAATTTCATGCAAGTGATTAACTCTTGAGCCAGCATGATATTGTCCTGGATATTTCTACCACGAATAAAACTGCATTGCTCCTCAGAGATAATCTGAGAAGACTGGCCATGCGGGAAGCGACTATCTTGGATATGATCTTGTTGGTGAAGTTGCAAAGACTTATCGGCCGAAAATCACAGAATGTTTCCGGGTTCTCTTTTTTTGGGATGAGGATGAGGTTGGTGCTCGAGATGGCTCTAGGATACATGGCTCCTTAAAGGAAGACAGAAACCGCCTCGAGGATGTCGTTCTTGATGATATCCCAGCATGTGTAAAAAATACTCCTAAGAACCCGTCGGGTTCAGGAGCACTATGCTCATCCAGGGCCCATACGGCATCTTTAACCTCTTGTTCGGACGGAGGGAGCTCAAGGAGGGTATTGTCACTGTCACTGATAAGGTGAGGTATCTCCTTCAGGAAGATAGTGTCCTTGGTGACAGTCTCTTTGGTGAACAGGTTGGTGTAGAACTTGGCTGCCGCATGTTGGATGCCCCTCTGATCGTTAATGATGTTCCCGGAGTCATCGGTTATGCGATGAAGCACGAGTTTCTGTCTGCGACCATTGACGCAGGCATGGAAGAAGCCCGGGTTTTTGTTACCCTCGTTGTCCCACTGAAGTCTCGCTTTCTGCTTCCAGAAATCAGTCTCCATTTTCAGCCGGAATTTATGGATCGCTCTGGTGAGATTCAGGGTTGTCCTAGCTGTCGATGATCTGTCGGTCGTGAACCTGATTTTGGCACGAGCGACGTCAACCTCAGCCTCATGAATGGCTTAAAAAATGTCCCCATAGGCTTGCTTGCTCCAGGCCGTAAGGGCTATCCGCGTGGCTTTGAGTTTGTAGGCCACCCGAGAGAGGGGGTCGGGGGAGTTTGTTCCGTTCCAGGCGTCCTTAATGATGGCTAAGAATTGGGGGTATTCGCTCCAGAAATCCAGGAAACAAAAGCTCTTCCTGTGCGGTGCCGATGAACTGGCAATGTTAACAAGCAGAGGGGCGTGGTCTGATTCCGTGGCGTTGAGGTGGAAAAGCTTCGATGTAGTCCCTATATTCAGCCAATGAGCATTCGTCAGTGCTCTATCGAGGTGGGAGTATTGGCGGCGGGCGCCTTCCTGCAAGTTGTACCAGGTGAATGCGTTGCCTGTGAACGGAAGGAGGAAGAGGTGGAAGTTCAAAATGAAGTTGTTGAAATCTTGCATGGCCGAAAGAGGGGGGTGGTCGCTCGCCGGTCTTCTCGTCACTACAGGTGATAGCATTGTAATCCCCAATGCAAAGCTAAGGGAGGTTGTTATGGTGGAGATAGATGTCCAAGAGGGTGTTACAAAGATATTTGTGCTCCGTGATGTCACAGCTGCCGTGAACCGCGGACAAAATAGCACAGTTGGGGATCTTCGGGTGTTCTATCCAGCACGATAGGGCCTGCCCAGAGTCCTGGATGACTCCAATTTGTACGTCCTTCAAGCAGAGGATCCAGATGTCGTGCCTACCGGCAACTGCCGTTGGAAAGCCAAGCTGCAGCTGAGTGGACTTGAGTTTTTTGTCGTGGATTTTGGGTTCGAGGATGATCAAAATGTCGATCTTGTGAGTTTTTTTGAGGCTGGTAATTCTCTTTTTGGTTGGTTTGTTCGCCAGGTCGCGGACATTCCAGGAGAGGATGTTCAGCATTAATGAAGGCGGGGGGGAGGGGAGGGGGGAGTTGGTGGGCCCTCTTGGTAGCAGACCTGGTCTGAATTGCTGGGGGCTTTCCGACTTCCCTTTGACCTAATTTTCTGGTGGTGGATGCCTCTCCATCTGTCGGTGTGGATGGTCTGGGTATAGGATTTCTATTAGGGTTGATGAGGGTGTCCTCGGTAGATTCGAGCGGTTCCCCTGCCAAATCCGTCCTCGATTCCTTAGGGGGTGATAGGACAGAGTCGTTCTCGTAGGCGATCTGGTCTCCTTCCGTAAGGAGGGGAAATCCTGCAGCAAGGACTTGGAGACCATGTTGGGCTTGTTCTGGTCCAAGGATTGCGAGGGCTTCTATGACATTGTCTGCGAGGGTCTGGTTAATCCGGTCAGGGCAGTTTGTAGGAATGCTTCAATCTGGGAGACCTTTCTCATCTGCTTCCGAAATAGAGTTGTCGTCAATCTCTTGATTCAGATTGGGGGGTTCTGAAGGGGCTCCGAGGGAGGTAATCTCGATGGTAGGTTCTGCAGATCCTTCGTCGAGGGCGTCAAACTGGTTGGATAGGGTCAAGCTGGTAGGAGATAGGGGATTACCGTATTGACCGAGGGGCTTGTTTCGCTTTCGCCGGATGGGAATCTGGTATGACGATTCGGTAAGGGAAGAATGGAGGATCCGCGATGGGACTGTTGCCGACCTTCTTTGGTGGGGACTGCTCGCCTTTCAGATTTCTGCTTAAGCTCAGGGTGAAGACGGTAACAATGTTTCGATTGGTGTCCACGCAGATGACAGTGGGAGCAAAAGATAATATGTTTATCATAGACGATTTGCTGTGTGTGGGTCCGGTTGCCGAGTTCAATGAGAATGTGATTGGGGGGCTCTGAGGAGAGATTAAGTTCCACACAGATCTTTGCGTAGTGCGCTTTGGTCAGGTTGCTGGTTTCTTCTGCGGTGGACATATAAGTGTCGAAGGAGTTGGCGATACGCCTAAGGGCTGCTGGAACGAAACAAATGAGGGGTAGGTTGGGAAGGGTCACCCAGGCGACGACCGTCGCTGAGTCTTCCTTGGTGTTGAAGCTCGTAGACCACTTGATGATCTTAATCTGCTGGGAATCCACCATGCAGGTACCTTTGGACCACACGGTCTTGTGATCAAGGTCAGAGGAGAGATGGAGCAAGATGTGCTTAGGGTCGATGGGTGCCACCCTGTATTCTACAGAGAGCTTCTAGCTGGCGATCACCTCCTGAACCCGCAAAAGTTTGGGGGCAGCCTGAGGAGAATTTGAGCACGAAGGAATGGGGGAATGAGGTTGCCAGTGAGGACACTTCCTGTTCGAAGAACGAAACTAACGGCACCGGAGATTCTCCTGGCTAGACCACGTCCGGAAGGGGAACGTATATATATATATATATATATATATATATATAAAACCCAATTGAGACTAAAAATCCCTACTTATCTCAGGAAACTGAGATACTCACCAACTCAATATATCCATATCATATACACCAATACCCTTAAATCGAACACAAGCCACAACCTCAATCTCATATATACATAGATATGATATATCTAAACTCAACAATCATAAATCTATATATATAACCTAATCTCAGGAAGCTGAACCAAAGCAAGTATCTGTATGCATCAATACATATGTATATAAACACACACATTATAAATCTCAGAAAATAGAGCTAAAACTCACACACATATACAACATCAAGTGTATGCAGGATGATGAAAAGTAGGTGACTCTCTCCTAAAGTGCAAGATCCTAACTGGAATGTAAGGCAGTGTAGTGAAGCCAAACTCTGATACATGGTATGTATCAGTAATTTGAAATATAGTGTCAATTTACAATGTGAAACCAAATGTGTAGTGTATCAAGGCAGTAAAGATGTCAGGGTACAGGACATGTTTGTAGGATGCTAAACACTAGTGCAGGGCTATGTACAGGTCAATATGGATGCAGTAGGATGTATGCAATGCATTCGAATGAAGTAGATGATGCAATATGGTGAAATGGATATGCAGTGAAGATATCTATGCAGTGTTAAATGCAGGCAAGAGTGTAGTAAATGAGAGATTGTGCAGTAGTTAATGTAGTCTATAGACATGGCAAATGTGGCAAGTGTGCAGCAATCAAACTTGTGCTAGTGTGCATGGCATGTGTATCATGAATGGACAATAGTGTTTAGTGTACAGAGCAACATCCTAGTATCAGAGCTTGTTCACAAAATCGTGTACAGAAGAGGGGTGCTCGAGTGATGGTAGAGTGAATGTATGAATCGTGTGAGCCATGTTTCAACATGTGTGTCAAGGAGTGTATCCACAAGTGTCCAAGTGTCCAGAAGGTATCAGGCAAGTGTGTCACAGAATGTTCAGGAATGGAAGTGTAGTGATGCAATGAACAGAAATGTTCATTCCAGTGATCGAGTGTCAATCGAACTGAGGTGTCATGTGATGCAGTAACACAAGTGTCCTATATGTGTCCTATTAGTGTCAAACATACGGGTGTCCAAGTAGCCAGTGTCTAATGTGTCAATGCAGTGAATTGCAAAGTGTACAGCCAAGGCAATTTCTCGACTACGCATACACGAATCTATGGATGGACCCAGTGCTCGATTCCTCCATGGCTCGAAGCTAAAATACCCAGGCACGATGTCAGTCTATGCCCCTACCTAGAATAGTAGGTAGCACACAAAATGGTGTCGTATCCAATGAGCACTGGACACGCAGTAGCAGGGCACAACTACGTAATGTCCACGAGCATCCCCGTGTCCATTTGGATACGAAATACGATACAAAATTTGACTCAGTCATACACCATAGCAATCTACACATAATAGGCTATCCAAATATACAATTTATTTAGAAATTCAAGAACAAAAAGTTCTAAGAGGCATTTCATGGAATACTTGAGTATTCTCTCTGATACGGAGTGGTACGCCCATGATACGGGCATCAAATGGATTCAATTTCTTACCAAGATTAGCCTATGGCTAGGGGGACCCTAAATGAATGCATCGAAGGTGAGAAATCAGGAAATTAATAGGTTTAGAGGTCATTACCTATTAAGAGTTAGAATCTCAATAAAAAAGCCCTTGAATAGATCCTACACCAATTCCTGTGGTTAAATTGCTCCCAATCCTTGCTAGCTAGCCAATACAGACCTCCTCTACACTAGGGGAGTGTATTACAATTGATTTGGCTCAATTTAGAGTTGATTGGTGAAAGGGGGCAAATTTGGGGAAGAACATAACTTAGGGTTAGGGTTTGCAATAAAATAGGCAAGATAGGGCTAATGATGTGTTATATAGGGTGTGGGGGCTAGGGTTGGCCGGCCATGTAGTGGGCTAGGGTTAGTGTTAGGTCCAAATGTGTTTAAAGGCCTTCTCAAGTTGTAAATCAAGCCTCTTTAGTAAAGGCCCAACTAGGTTAGATTTCCTACAAATATCTTGATCCTAACATAATATCTAGATATTCCAAAACTTAGCTGACTTATTTAATTCTACTAACTAAGGTTCTAAGGTCATGATCAACATCTAGATTAGGGTAATTCTAGGGTTAGACCTAAAATAATACTCAACACATTATTAATTAAATAAAATTCAAAAATAATAATAATTCACAAATTACCAAAATACCCTTAGTCTAAAAAGTGGTCGTGAACTATTCTAATTACATTAGCTAGGTCTCCATTGTAATGGTTAGTCTCTAGGCTAAGTAGTTCTAAAGTTTCACTAGCAAAAGACCAAAGTCACAATACACCAAATTAAATAATATTAAAAAAAATCAAAATTCACCAATCTATCATTAACAAGATTTAAATCCATTATTTAGTAACTAACATGATCATGTTTTTTACAAAAGTTTAAAATTATCCTTATTTTAGAAAAGTGGTAGTTACAATCCTTCCCCTTTGGAAAAATTTCGTCCTCGAAATTTAAGATGGTCGTACTCCTCCTAGGTTAAACCCCCAACAATCAAAGTCATTAAAATCTATCCAATAACATGCAAAACATGGTCCTACTGATCGTGATTTCATAGTCTCGAACATGGTCACTATACTGTCTATCACAGGATAAAATATTTTGACAGGTACTACTGGAATCACACAACAAGATGGGAAAGAAGGACATGAAAGACAAACCTGCTAACCCATCATCCATAGCATCGGTCTCCTCGACCGTCAGCGTAAAAGCCTTGCCCCTCTGGTGCTGGGCATGGTGCTGCACCACAGGTGGCCTAGCTCCCTATCTACTTCATGATACTCAAGTAACATCCATACTGATATTTTACTCCATTATATTAGGGCACCATCTATATGGTATCTATTCTGCAATATGATAATCAAACCCGTCAATCTAGAACCATGTTACCAGAAGCCTCGTCATGCTAATAAATACGGCTGCAATAATCCGTAGAGTCCGCAACTAAGGTACATACCTCTAGAATTATGGTAGTTAAAAATTTTGTATTGTCGCATGCTTGGCTGCAAAAACTTTAAATTCCTACACCCGAGAAATACATCCAAAATCAGACTCTATATCTTTGTCATGCCAGCTAATATGGCTGTAGAAGACTCTAAATTCCATAACTGAGGCAACCTAGCCCATAAGATTTATCTTGGTAGAAAATTAAGTCAACAATGAACACCAAGAATCAAATTCAACAAAGGAAAGTAGACATAAACTGTTGGAATCAAATTTCGAGATAGTTTATAATGAAATTCTCACGGGTTATCCCAGGAATCTTCTCAAGTAGTTCTAACTATGATTGAGTATCCTCTCACGCTAAAGCCTATTCCTTATCTCTTACCGCAGGCGCACAACAGTACAACTAATCGTCGTACTCTTACGACTTCCCACTAATACGAATCTCGACCTGCATGGGCCACCACTAAAAATGTGTCATGACCCGCACCTGGTATAGGGGAACGAGTGTGTAATAGCGTCCAGCCTACGCTACAGAATCGGCGGTAGAACGCTGTTCTAGGTCGCTAACTAACAACTCAAGCAATATATACAATGTACTTGTCGTAGATCTCAACTCCGAATGGAGGACAAGTATAAGATATGGTAATACTCAATCACAATCTAATGCACGATAAGATAACACAGAAGTCTAAATAACTATACTAAACTCAAAATAACAACAACAACTTCTAAATAATAATATATCAAACAATCTCAAATACAAGTCAAAATCTCCACTTATTACAATTTAAGTTCAAACATGAAAATCTAGAATAAGTCTACTAAGCTAGTCTTCCGATCACTCCTGAGAGTGGGGAACCAAGGTAGCTAAACCACCTCCAGAACCATAGCAGGTAGGGCATGTATTATCTTTAAAATTTTCAACGTTATCCTGTCAGGACGGGAACGAGCACATATCTCTGAAATAGATCCAAATATAACATGAAATATAGAACAAGCAATAGCATAGAATACACGAAACGAGTAGAGAGATGTACATGAACAACGTAAAATAAATGAATTACTGGAGAGAAAGTTGTACATGAGCAGTAAAAACAGATAAATCTGAGTACATGATGGTTTGTAAATAAAATAAGAACTGTAAGTAAATATAAGTGATTTAGAGAACAAGATGGTTATGTAATTGGCTTGAATTGTACACGCCTAAGTTACATAGTTGTACATGACGAAACTACTTGGGAATTGATCACATAACCACTTCTACTCACCCCTACCCCAATCAATACAAAAGGATCTAGTCAAGTTACGTTACGTACATGAGGTTAGTTTTACATGAAGCACATGTGAACATGAGAGTACGTGAGAACACATGAGTGTACATAAAGTAATACGAGTACAAGGAATACATGATGCACATGATAAAGTACATGAACATGAAATACCCGATGTACCTGCTGGGGGATAACATCTCATGAAAAGATCTATATAGTACCAATCCGTGTTACCAACGTGACAACATCAAGTAAAGTAGTCTAAAGCAGACAATATAGATACTATCTTGAATGAAAATGATCAGAGAATATACTCGCCTGATAACCTGAACAACTGATATGTAGAGATGTCCAAATTGGAGTCACAGAGTCCTATTTAGAGCAATACAGATTATAAAGAGTTCAAATATATGATAAATAAAGTTTATAATGTAATCTACGTAATTCTAGGTCAAAGTCAACTTTTGATCAACTCTATTCAATATTCTAGTCAAACTAGGTCAACTGTCTAGAGTTTGGTCAAACTCTAGTCAACAAGTTCAATTAGGCCTATATTGGTCAATTCCTAGGTCAATCTATAGTTTAACACAAGGTATAGGCTAAGAAATACTAAGCCACATATATAGATATCATATATATATCCTTACTCTATAAAACCTTATAAATATATATATATATCTCATGATGTCTATATAACTCATGTGAAGGTAAGCCCTCACGACTAATACATACATATATATCTCATATATCACAACTGCTACTACAACCATATATAGTCTCACACATACATGAATATATATATATATATATATATATATATATAATATATATATATATATATAATATATATATATATATATATATATATATATATATATATATATATAATATATATATAAAATATATATATATATATATATATATATATATATATATATATATATATATATATATATATATATATATATATATATATAGCTAATAGCCTACAATACCTCAAGTCAAGATATATACATATAACTAATGCTCAGATAACTAACCCAAGTCAAATATCTATAACATAACTCATAAAGCCTAACCTCTATATGTATACATCACAGGTATATACCAATCCCACACTCTATACTACATATATACATATGGTATATATAAGGCAAGTGAACCTATAACATATGTCTATACAACATAACATCCCTTACATATACTACTAAAATCTGCTCAATTGGCGACGTAAATTTAGCGACGTTGGCAAAATGTCGCTGAATTGTGGACATTAACGACGTATAATTGAAACGTCGCTAACAGTCGCTACTAGCGATAAAAATAGCGACGTGACAACGACGTATATTAGTTACATGAGCTAGTCGTCGCGAAACGTCGCTATGACGTCGCTAATAGCGACTAATTTAGCGACGTTAGTATGAACGTCGCTAAATTATAATGAAATTCCCCCCACCGATTCGTTTCCCTCTATTTTACTTTCTCACTCTCTCTCCTTCCCCTCTGGCGCTCTCAATCTCTCCGGTGCTCTCACTCTCTCCGGCGACTCTCAGTACTCTCTCCGGCGACTCTCCTCCCTCTTCGGTACGTGACTCTCCCCCTTCCTCTCTCTCTCTATTTTGGTTGTTGGTGGTTGGGGGGGTGCGGGTGGCTGGGGGGGAGGGCAGGGGGGATACGGGTGGTTGGAGGGTGAGTAGGGGGTGGTTGGGGGGTGGGGCGGGGGGGAGGGGGGGAGGGGTGAGGGCGGCTGGGGGAGAGGAGCTAGGGTTAGGGTTCGGGTTAGGTGTGGGTATGTGTGGGGGTGGGAGGGGCGGGAGGGGGGGTGGTGAGGGCGGCTGGGGGAGGGGAGCAGTGGGGTGGGTGTAAACCCCCTAATTTTTTTACTAAAATTTTTATTTATAAATTTGGTTTTAATTTTTGCCTTGTATTGTACGTCGTATAGTCGTATTGTACGTCGCGTACGAGTTCGTGTTTTTGTATGCCTCGTCGATTGCGAATATGTGCGAGATACATATTTTTGTAAAACATTTATTTTAAGCTTGGTTTTTCAAATAATAAATATGTTCGATTACTTAAAATGGTAAAATACATTGCATTGGAAATGTCCAAAACTTGTTTTAGAAAACTATGTTTCAGTGCATATGAGGTGCATAAATTTAGATTTCATATATATAAGTCTATTTTCGAAATTTATTTAATATTAATATTTTATTAATCAAAAAGATATTTAAAAATACTTATTATTTTCGAAATTATTATTATTGGTATTTTTGGAAATATATTTGAAAATCATTGTGGCCATTTTTAAATCTTGATTTGATTTTATGGTTTTAATTTAAAAAGTTTAAAGGTAGAATTTATATTTGAGTTTAAATTATCTACGTTTAAAATAGAATTTAATTTAGATTTGATTTTTGAATTATTTAAATGGGGTTTAAACAAACCCAAGCCTTATCCAACTTGGAATTCCCACCTCCTATAAAAGGAGAGGTACTCCTCCAGAAATTATCCATCCACAACCCCATTGTGCACCGTGTCCGTGCCTCCCATCCACTAAATTTTTCCCTATTACAAATACAATATTTTATCTCGTCCGACAATTCCGGACATCCATCCATATTGTGTTGGACACACCATCGACACGATACCCTAACCTAACTGCCTGCAGCGCCTCCCCGTCGTCGGAAAAACCCTCAGCCCCTGACCCCGCCTACACCACCAGCATCACCACAACTCGATCGCTCCGTTCTCCTCCATACGCCCTATCATCGTCTCGACACGCCCCTCCCCTGCCACCGCCCGTGGTCATCCCCAACAGAGCAACCCCCCACCATGACTATTACCAACACAATCACCACCGCCCAGACCAGATCCTGCCCGCCACCTCCGACCAACTGTTGGGGGTGCCACCACCACCGACCAAGCACCGAATGGCGACAAACAAAGAAGAACCTAAATCTAAACCTCACCTGGCTGCCGCCCGATCTCCGGCCGACAAGCTGTCCGTCGCCATCCTACGCCGTGCAGGCCGACCGCCCCTGTGCAGACGGTGCCGACCTCCGTTGTGCGCACGGCCGCTGGCCAAGTCGTTGCCACCCGCCGCCGTGGCCAGCGCCGCACCAGGAGCAGCTCCGTCCTCCACCGGTGTTCCTCCGTCGGCCGACCGCATGCCCTAACATCCGCCGACCTCTCGCCGATGGCCGTGCGCCCATCCGCCGCCTCACCAATTCCGGCTAGGCGTAGCTCCGCCACCGCCTGAACCCTCGCGGCCGTGGTTGCGTGCGCCGCTTCCTCCTCTCATCCGCCCGCCTGCCGGTGAGATCCGCGCCAAGCCACCTTCGTCCGCCACCAGTCGGCTCCCCGAGCCCGCCGCCGCCTCGCGGAGCCCGACCAAGCCTCTGGTGAGGAACCCCTTTTTCGATTACTCTCTCTCTCTCTCCAAATTTCTTTTCATTCCTATAGTTTTGTAGAGAACGCTCAGAACAGCATGTATAAGTATTAGTTATTTCTTATTATTATTATTATTATTATTATTATTATTATTATTATTTTTATTATTATTATTATCATTATTATTATTATTCTCAATATTATTATTATTATTCTTATACATTACTGTTATTAATTAATAATTTATTATTATTATTATTTATTTCTATCAGAATTATTATTACCCTTATAATTTGTTGTTTTAATAAATTTATAAATTACAGTATTAATTTAGAAGCATACAATCGTTATTTAGCTACTTTTAAAAATCTAATATATATTATTGGTGTCGTATTAAGTAAAGCTTTTGATGAAAATATTAAAGTATTATTTTCTTATTTAAATTATTTCCGGCACTTTCGAGTATGAATTACCTAAGAGTACTTTGATTAATAAAATATATATTTCAAACTTAAAATATTATTTTGACAAAAATTAGAGTTTTGCCATAAAAAGATTTTTTGGATTTCAAGTATTTAATTAAAACTAAATAAAACTCTATTTTCAAGAATCTAAATAATAATGGTTTTGTAAAATTTTGTATGTAATGATTGCCTACCCAATTCTCTTCGAATTATCTCCATTGCTCACGACTAATCGTGTGTCCTACTTTCTCGTGACTTCGAACCCCTACATACTGGCCTTGGCAATTGGACAGAACATGACTTGTCGGATTATCGCACCACACCAGGCGACACACCAGACAAGACACCTTGTCTTTACTGTTTAATTTCTTGCTCAATATCATGCATGCTTTTTCTTTATGTTGTTCTTTCAAAATTATATATATATGCAAATTATTATATTTTATGCAATTGGCTTAGAGTTAAGGGACCATCGTATGTTTAGTGCATCTCATAAACTGTCACGAAGTGCCACGGATTGTGTGTGAGTTGTGAGTCGCATATAGATGCGGACTTGCGTGCTGACTGATCATTGGCGCGTACAGGCCGTGCGTTAGGATATAACTGTTAATAGATTTGTGTAGAAGACTTTTCAGTTATTAAGGATTAAATAGTGTCGTAGAGTCGACATATGTATAGTATCATTGGGGGGAGGGGACAATAATTAGCGTAGGGGCTACATTTATTTTTACACACATTTTTGGGCCGAGGGTGACTCTTATGAGCACTACCTTCTGCCCAGGGCCGATAGTGACTCGGATGAGCGCTACTTACTGCCACTCTTATTCTTGCTTGCGTGAATCCGTTACAGTCCCTGCGTAGAACGTTGTCCTCATAGTGCATATCACATAGGATGGTTAGGAACCTTTACGCATGTATATTTTTTATTGAGCTCTTACTATTCAGTTTATTGGCATGATATTATGTGTCTTGTTACGTCCTTCTGAGGACCTGGTGATCTCTCCAGGTGTGTGTTTCGTGAATTCTTGCAGGTGCTCTAGCTAAGGCCATTCCTTCCTTCGTGATGATTGCTTTTGGACTCGTCTTTACTTCGCTCGACTAATCACTTTCTTTGTATATTTTTTCCCTATTTAAATTAGTTTGTAGTGGATTTGTCTCGGCCCAACAATTGTATACATTACAAACTCAAAGTTGCTTTTATATTATTATTTATCTTTGTGGATGAGATTTAGTGTCTTGGCTTTCTACATTTTACAGTTTATGTATACATACGAGCCGTATATTTACTCGTATGTATACAGCTGGCATGATACGTATCTAGTCTCAAGTATTTGGGACTGGGGCATTACATGTTTTTGTGGTGGCCCATGTAGGTCAAGTTTATCGTTTCGGTTACATGACTGTACCGAGCGGGCCTGCAATATAGGATTAGAATATAGGAATCTCATCCACCTACTTGACATCCTTTCTTGACTTCAAATTTCTGAACTCTCGTTCGACCTCTTTGATCTACATCTTGCTTGACTTCTTCCTACCGTAATCCTTACTTCCACATTTGATAGGAAGATGATTACCCTAGTATATGTTCATAGGTCAACCACATGGCTAGAAGGACTACATTGACAATTGGAATACGTTGAGACCCTAATTGAGTTATAAAAATATTTTTTCTAGAAGTATGATCTTAAGGATTAGTTTATTCCAAGTTGGGTAGTAGCAACATTAATAACTTTGAAGGATTTTACTTATTTGGATCTACAAAAGGGATAATGGAATCCATATACAATTGAGAAAGGAAATTGAAATAAATTTTGAGTTCTGATTTTTGAAGGTCTTTGAAAAATATTTATGATTCATTTGATTATAGCTATACATCTTTGAAGAGATAAATTTAGTTGCAAAGGATTTATAAATTTTAATGCTACTACAAGATTTATAAGTGAGATTGATAAAATTTGGTAAACTCTTAAGGTTTTAAATTGAGTTGTACGATCTATGATTAATAAGTTTAAAAATTTGAGTTTTAAGTTTAAGGTGGAAAAAATATATATATATATATATATATTTTTTAATATATATATATATATATATATAAATATATATATATATATATATATATATATATATATATATATATATATATATATATATATATATATATATATATATATATATATATATATATTGGAAGGATATAGAATCAATTGAGGATTTATTTTAAAAGTTAAACTCTTGAATGAATTACGGTTGTTAAAACTATTTAAATTTTAAGTTTAAGATTTGGATTAATGATATATGGAGATTGATTTGTGGCTCAATAAAAGTTTATTCAAGATTGGTTAGACAATTTGAGAAATTTTAATTCATGATTTTTTGTTGCCACTAAATAAAGGAAAGTCTAGTTTATGATACCTTTTGAGAAAAAAAGTGTTATGATAAAGGTTACCTTGAGGTGGATTAAAGAAATTTAAATTATGATTATGGTTGGCAGCTTGGAATGATAGGATATTCGATTATTTTGAGAACTATATTGCGAAATGTTTGAGGAACTCAAATTTATAGATTTAGAATCTTATTTTGATAGACAACCAAGATAGACAGCAGTAGTCCACATTAATTGCCATATCTCTCATGACCATGATAGTCGTATATACTCAAATACAGTTAGTCATCTACCAACCCATGTGATTATATTTCAATATTGATTTACTCAATCTTTCATCGTGATCTTCTAACCATTGCAATTTAAAAATGATTTGATCGTTCCTAGAGACCATCTTCTCTGGAACTGTGCCCTGAATCTATTTTACCATGATCTGTTAGATTCTTTAATTATCCTTACTTCGTGTTATATCTTGATTTTATTTTATGTTCGGCAACTAAACACCTTATGAAATTCCCACTTTCTATTTTAAATCCTTTTGTGCCCTTTACCATGTCTTGGATATTTGGAGCACAATACTAGACTTTTCCTTCCAACAAATTTTATATGCAAAACCTAGACGAGCTCACCTTCATGTAGGTATATCATGTCCCACTAAAACACGTCCCCTTGTACTCTATTTTATGATGCGACTTTCAGGTCATAAAGGCTAAATCATAACCCTACCATGATACCGATATACTTTTTCGACCACAGATAGGGACTAAATCTCGACTAAATTCTTTCAAACCGATATGTGATGATGCTCTACTTGAATTCCTTTAATGCTTAATTTTGTGCCTTACCTTGATTATTTAACTCATTATCCCATCACACTACTAGTTTAACTCTTGTAAGTTGGGTAGAATACCTCACGACCTAACCAACATTTTGTGGACCACATTGATAGGTTCACTTGGACCATAGAATTCAGTGGACCCTAACTTATCTAGTCCACCAAGCCTTGGACAAGACTTGATTTTAAAGAATCTAGGACTATTTAATTCTCCTTTATCATGGTTCCTTACTTATACTTTGACTATTTTTAATGCTAACTTATTGCAAGCTTATTTTCTTATCAAGCTTGATCATGACGTATCTTATTGGGTCGCTCCCACTAACATACTGTCTACTCAGAACCGGTGCATGATGGTCTGATCAATCTATTGCACTTTGGTTCGCCTTTCGTATATCATTCTACGTAGATGGAGACATAGTAAACTTGCCCCTAGAGTCTCCTTCGCGATTACCTTGGCAATTCTCTTGGAATTATAAAACCGCCTTTGAATCACATATTGGCATACGAAAACATCTCCTTTGGACTCTTGTTGGCTTTCGTCTTTTAACTATTCTAGACAAAGCTTGTGATTGATAGATAGATCAAACCATTCTCCGATGCCCATGATATTTGTATATACTTGGGGACAGTTAACCACTGACCAACCAATATGACTATTCCCGCCTTGAGCTACTTGCCTTTTTCCTCGACCTTAGATTCAACTTTCATGACCTTTTTGAAATTTGACGATGATTCAACTCTAAACCTAGACAACCCTATATCTTCTATCGTGACCCCTAATCACTTGAATGATTCATATCATCCTTTTATTTGTGCCCTCAACCTAGACACTTACCATGCAACCTTCTTCGAAGAGCCCTATCCCCCAAGTCCCCAAAATATCCACTTAAGCTACTTCCATCGTACTATCATGATTTTTATCTTAACTAGCAACCTTTTTTGTTCAATTCCAAATTCGTGAATTATTTCGTCATTATCAAAATCACGATTTTTCTAAAGCATATTTGTCGTTTCATTGCCTCGCCCAATTATTTGTGTTGTCTTACCCTCGTACCTTCTCACCCCCTACTTATTCTTAATTTCGAGGACGAAATTTTTGTAAGTTGGGTAGGATGTAAACCCTCTAATTTTTTACTAAAATTTTTATTTATAAATTTGGTTTTAATTTTTGCCTTGTATTGTACGTCGCATAGTCGTATTGTACGTCGCGTACGAGTCCGTATTTTTGTATGCCTCGTCGATTGCGAATATGTGCGAGATACATATTTTTATAAAACATTTATTTTAAGCTTGATTTTTCAAATAATAAATATGTTCGATTACTTAAAATGGTAAAATACGTCGCATTGGAAATGTCCAAAACTTGTTTTAGAAAACTATGTTTCAGTGCATATGAGGTGCATAAATTTAGATTTCATATATATAAGTCTATTTTCGAAATTTATTTAATATTAATATTTTATTAATCAAAAAGATATTTAAAAATACTTATTATTTTCGAAATTATTATTATTGGTATTTTTGGAAATATATTTGAAAATCATTGTGGCCATTTTTAAATCTTGATTTGATTTTATGGTTTTAATTTAAAAAGTTTAAAGGTAGAATTTATATTTGAGTTTAGATTATCTACGTTTAAAATAGAATTTAATTTAGATTTGATTTTTGAATTATTTAAATGGGGTTTAAACAAACCCAAGCCTTATCCAACTGGGAATTCCCACATCCTATAAAAGGAGAGGTACTCCTCCAGAAATTATCCATCCACAACCCCATTGTGCACCGTGTCCGTGCCTCCCATCCACTAAATTTTTCCCCATTACAAATACAATATTTTATCTCGTCCGACAATCTCGGACGTCCATCCATATTGTGTCGGACACACCCCCGACACGATACCCTAACCTAACTGCCTGCAGCGCCTCCCCGTCGCCGGAAAAACCCTCAACCCCTGACCCCGCCTACACCACCAGCATCACCACAACTCGACCGCTCCGTTCTCCTCCATACGCCCTATCATCGTCTCGACACGCCCCTCCCCTGCCACCGCCCGTGGTCATCCCCAACAGGGCAACCCTCCGCCATGACTATTACCAACACAATCACCACCGCCCAGACCAGATTCTGCCAGCCACATCCGACCAACTGTCGGGGGTGCCACCACCACCGGCCAAGCAACCAATGGCGACAAACAAAGAAGAACCTAAATCTCACCTGGCCGCCGCCCGATCTCCGGCCGACGAGCTGTCTGCCGCCACCCCACGCCGTGCAGGCCGACCGCCCCTGTGCAGACGGTGCCGACCTCCGTTGAGCGCGCGGCCGCTGGCCAAGTCGTTGCCACCCGCCGCCGCGGCCAGCGCCCCAACAGGAGCAGCTCCGCCCTCCACCGGTGTTCCTCCGTCGGCCGACCGCGTGCTCGAACATCCGTCGACCTCTCGCCGATGGCCGTGCGCCCATCCGCCACCTCACCAACTCCGGCTAGGCGTAGCCCCGCCACCGCCTGAACCCTCGCGGCCGTGGTTGCGTGCGCCGCCTCCTCTTCTCATCCGCCCGCCTACCGGTGAGATCCGCGCCAGGCCACCTTCGTCCGCCACCAGCCGGTGCCCCGAGCCCGCCGCCGCCTCGCGGAGCCCGGCCAAGCCTCTGGTGAGAAACCCCTTTTTCGATTACTCTCTCTCTCTCCCAATTTCTTTTCATTCATATAGTTTTGTAGAGAACACTCAGAACAGCATATATAAGTATTAGTTATTTCTTATTATTATTATTATTATTATTATTATTATTATTATTATTATTATTATTATTATGTTTATTATTATTATTATTATTATTGTTATTATTATCATTATTATTATTATTCTCAACATTATTATTATTATTCTTATACATTACTGTTATTAATTAATAATTTATTATTATTATTATTTATTTCTATCAGAATTATTATTACCCTTATAATTTGTTGTTTTAATAAATTTATTAATTGCAGTATTAATTTAGAAGCATACAATCGTTATTTAGCTAATTGCAAAAATCTAATATATATTATTGGTGTCATATTAAGTAAAGCTTTTGATGAAAATATTAAAGTATTATTTTCTTATTTAAATTATTTTCGGCACTTTCGTGTATGAATTACCTAAGAGTACTTTGATTAATAAAAATATATATTTCAAACTTAAAATATTATTTTGACAAAAATTAGAGTTTTGCCATAAAAAGATTTTTTGGATTTCAAGTATTTAATTAAAACTAAATAAAACTCTATTTTCAAGAATCTAAATAATAATGGTTTTGTAAAATTTTGTATATAATGATTGCCTACCCAATTCTCTTCGAATTATCTCCATTGCTCACGACTAATCGTGTGTCCTACTTTCTCGTGACTTCGAACCCCTACATACTGGCCTTGGCAATTGGACAGAACATGACTTATCGAATTATCGCACCACACCAGGTGACACACCAGGCAAGGCACCTTGCCTTTACTGTTTAATTTCTTGCTCAATATCATACATGCTTTTTCTTTATGTTGTTCTTTCAAAATTATATATATATGCAAATTATTATATTTTATGCAATTGGCTTAGAGTTAAGGGACCACCGTATGTTTAGTGCATCTCATAAACTGTCACAAAGTGCCATGGATTGTGTGTGAGTTGTGAGTCGCATATAGATGCGGACTTGCGTGCTGACTGATCATTGGCGCGTACAGGCCGTACGTTAGGATATAACTGTTAATAGATTTGTGTAGAAGACTTGGCAGTTTAAGAGGATTAAACAATATCGTAGAGTCGACACATGTATAGTATCATTGGGGGGAGGGGACAGCAATTAGCATAGGGGCTACATTTATTTTTACACACATTTTTGGGCCGAGGGTGACTCTTATGAGCACTACCTTTTGCCCAGGGCTGATAGTGACTCGGATGAGCACTACTTACTGCCACTCTTATTCTTGCTTGCGTGAATCCGTTACAGCCCCTGCGTAGAACGTTGTCCTCACAGTGCATATCACATAGGATGGTTAGGAACCTTTATGCATGTATATTTTTTATTGAGCTCTTACTATTCAGTTTATTGGCATGATATTATGTGTCTTGTTACGTCCCTCTGAGGACCTGATGATCTCTCCAGGTGTGTGTTTCGTGAATTCTTGTAGGTGCTCTAGCTAAGGCCATTCCTTCCTTCGTGATGATTACTTTTGGACTCGTCCTTGCTTCGCTCGACCAATCACTTTCTTTGTATATTTCTTCCCTATTTAAATTAGTTGGTAGTGGATTTGTCTCCGCCCAACAATTGTATACATGACAAACTCAAAGTTACTTTTATATTATTATTTATCTTTGTGGATGAGATTTAGTGTCTTGGCTTTCTACATTTTACAGCTTATGTATACATACGAGCCATATATTTACTCATATGTATACAGCTGGCATGATACGTATCTAGTCTCAAGTATTTGGGACTGGGGCGTTACAGTGGGGGCGGCTGGAGGAGGGGAGCAGTGGGGGTGAGGGAGGCTGGGGGAGGGGAGCAGTTGGGGTGGGGGACGGCCGGAAGAGGGAGCAGTGGGGGTGGGGGCGGCTAGGGAAGGGGAGCAATGGGGGTGGGGACGGCTGGTGAAGGGGAGCAGAAAAAGGGAGTGTTAGGGTTCGGGTTAGGGGTGGGGGTGAGGAGGGGGGCTGTGGGGAGGGGAGGGTTAGGGTTAGGTTTCGGGTAAGGGGTGGTTGGTAGGGGAGGGGGGCTGGGGAGGGGAGGGGGGGTGGCTGGTGAGGGAGGGGTTAGGGATAGGGTTCAGGTTAGGGTTAGGGGTGGTGTAGGAGGGGGAGGGGGGCTTGGTCATGGGCACCGATAGTGCCGAAAAATTTGATAATTTAGTAATAATTATTTGTTTTTCGACACCGAAAAATGAGATACTCCGATTCGAAATCACCGATAGTGCCGACATTTGTAACAAGTAGTTTTGTTGGTTGGTTAATTGGTAACATGGTGATCAGGACATATAGTACCTGCAGCCATTCGACTGGCGAGGCAGAAACTATGTAGCCATAGATAAAGTTGACTGTCCTCCGACCCTCATCCCTCGACAATGATGATACGACAATCTATCACTATATCTTTTAGTAGTAGATGATGTCTTAGTATTATATTATGTGCGTTCATCTTGATTCTGTTATGTCCTTCAGATACTAGATTCGATAAGAACATATACTACACCATATGTACAGAACATAGATGATTCACACTAATGTATGCTAGAATAAATTTTGGGTTGTGTTCTGAGCCATCCGTTCTCACACTTAAAACATATATGAATTAGTACTGTGTGTCAATCTTTGTTTTTGTATTTTCGGCGAACCCAGGGATTGGATTCTGTATTTTTGTATTTTAGATTCTGTATTTTGGCTCCAGCTCCATCTCCATTTGCATTAATCTACGGTACGGCATGGTGATCAGGACATAGTCCCTGCAGCCATTCGACTGGCGAGGCAGAAACTATGTAGCCGTAGATAAAGTTGACTGTCCTCCGACCCTCATCTCTCGGCAATGATGATACGACAATCTATCACTATATCTTTTAGTAGTAGATGATGTCTTAGTATTACATTATGTGGGTTCATCTTGATTATGTTTTATCCTTTAGATACTAGATTAGATAAGAACATATACTACACCATATGTACAGAACATAGATGATTCACACTAATGTATGCTAGAATAAATTTTGGGTTGTGTTCTGAGCCATCCGTTCTCACACTTGGCAAAAAATCGAATATTCTGTAATTTATCTGCTTTTGAAAATGTACTCAAACGAGATGATGGTTCCTTTAATTAGCTTGCTTATGTTACAATTATATTATTTGTGAATATCGATCTTACCAGATGGCACCCATGACCCGAGCAGCGGTACGTCGTTTGAGGAAAACACTGAATACTGAGGTGGCTCCTCCTACCGTTAAGGAGGAAGTAGCACCAGTAGCTAGTGAGACCGGGAGTTCTATTCATCCAGCACCTGTAATGGACTACATCTCTCCTGCCACCGTCAATCCCACTTAT
The DNA here is from genome assembly GCA_029216955.1 of Iris pallida. Lineage (NCBI taxonomy): Eukaryota > Viridiplantae > Streptophyta > Magnoliopsida > Asparagales > Iridaceae > Iris > Iris pallida. The sequence continues at coordinate 18,593,407 of JANAVB010003400.1, read as the reverse complement.
TCGAAGTGGTTGCGTGATCGTATCACTGAGCGTTTGCTTGAGCTGCACGGTTCTCATTAGTTATTAGTACTTATTTGTATCAGACTATTTGTATTGGGTTGTGTTTGTATTAGACTATTTGTATTGGACTACGTATATGAATTAGTGCTGTATCAATCTCTGGATTGTATCTCCAGCTCCAGCTCCAGCTCTATTTGCATTATGGATTCTGTATTTTGTATTTTAGATTCTGTATTTTGGCTCCAGCTCCAGCTCAATTTGCATTAATCTACGGTACGACATGGTGATAAGGACATAGTCCCTGCAGCCATTCGACTGGCGAGGCAGAAACTATATAGCCGTAGATGAAGTTGACTGTCCTCCGACCCTCATCCTTCGACAATGATGATACGACAACCTATCACTATATCTTTTAGTAGTAGATGATGTCTTAGTATTACATTATGTGGGTTCATCTTGATTCTGTTATATCCTTTAGATACTAGATTCGATAAGAACATATACTACACCATATGTATAGAACATAGATGATTCACACTAATGTATGCTAGAATGAATTTTGGGTTGTGTTCTGAGCTATCCGTTCTCACACTTAAAATAGGTATGAATTATAGTACTGTGTGTCAATCTTTGTTTTTGTATTTTCGACGAACCCAGGGATTGGATTTTGTATTTTGTATTTTGGCTCCAGTTCCAGCTCCTTTTGCATATATCTACGGTATGACATGGTGATCAGGACATAGTTCCTACAGCCATTCAACTGGCGAGGCATATAGCCGTAGATCAAGTTGACTGTCCTTTGACCCTCATCCCTCGATAATGATGATATGACAACCTATCACTATATCTTATATAGTAGTAGATGATGTCTTAGTATTACATTATGTGAGTTCATCTTGATTCTGTTACATTCGTCAGATACTAGATACAATAAGAACATATACTACACCATCTGTACAGAACATAGACAATTCATACTAATGTATGCTAGAATGAATTTTGGGTTGTGTTCTGAGCCATTCGTCCCCACACTTGGCAATTAAGCATATGAAATATATCGTTGAAGAACATAAAACTTGTGGTCGTTGCTGCAGAAAGTGCAGACTGACATGAACTGACGCACGAAAAGGAGAAGATCAAAGCTGTAACATGTAAAGTTGTGTTTTGGATGTTCTACTCTTGTAAGCTCTTTGTTAACAAAACAAGATATAATGAATACAGAACAAGTATCGAGTTCATATAACTCTTGTAAGCTCTATACTTGAGTTATGAACTCGATACTTGTTTTGTATTCTTTAATTATAGCTTGCTTTTGAACAAATAGTTTACAAGAGTTCTTTTTCCAAAGTACAACTTTACTTGTTCCAGCTTAGAGCCCCTCATTTTTGTACGTCAGTTCATATCGGTCTTCACTTTCTGCAGTAACTTCGTCCAATTAACCTCCATCCCTTGGCAGTGATGATACGACAACCTATCTTGATTCTGTTATTATAGTAGATGATGTCTTAGTATTACATTATGTGGGTTCATCTTGATTCTGTTATATCCTTTAGATAAAGAAGCTTCGATAAGAACATATACTACACCATATGTACAGAACATAGATGATTCACACTAATGTATGCTAGAATGAATTTTGGGTTGTGTTCTGAGCCATCCGTTCTGTATTTTATCTGCTTTCAAAAATGTACTCAAACGAGATGGCACCCGTTCTCACAGATGGCACCTAAGACCCGAGGATCTCGCTTGAGGGAGTCACAGATGGCTGTGAAAGAGGAGGTGGCACCAGAGGAAAGTTCCACCGAGAGAGCTGCTCTAGAAGTAATTCCTAAAGCCAAAGGAGCTGTGAAAGAGGATGTGGCACCAGAGTACAGTTCTACTGGGAGTTCCAGTCATCCATCTCCTCTGGATATTGATCTGGCTGTCGTGGATCCTACTTATGTGTGCTGGCTGAGGGAGTTCTATCTGTCCCAGCATAGACGACAGTAGATACATATATTGACTGGATTTGTTTTGATGGATATATCTCCTCTGGATATTGTGATGGATATTTGTTTTGATGGATATATCTCCTTTGGATAATGTGATGGATATTTGTTTTTTGGTGTGTGATGTATATTGGTTTGTGTGATGTGTGATAATTTTTGTGATGTATATTGGTTCGTGTGATGTGTGATGCATATTGTGATGTTCTGAGAGGCTTGAGGAGACGACCAATTATTTTTGGTCTATTCTGGATTGTATTGTGCATGCCGGTGTTGAGTGTTCCACCGAAGGGGTCGGCGAACCCAGGGATTAAATTCTGTATTTTGGATTGGATTGGATTCTGTATTTTGGATTGTACTTTTGCATTTTGGATTCTTTTTTTAATATTTTTTTTCATTTTAGCGATGTTTTTAGCTACGTTTATGTTTGTCGCTAAATGTTAGCGACGTATATAAAGGTCGCTAAAAACATCGCTAAATAATTGACGTGGCAAACAATCTGATGCCACCACATCGTCGCAAAAACGTCGCTAATGTGTCGCTAATCGGCGACCACAGGAAAACGTCGCAAATAACGTCGCTAGTTAGCGACGTTATTAGCGTCGCTAACTTACGTCGCCATAGCGACGTTTTGCGACATTTTCTCGATTAGCGACACGCTTTTTTTTCGTCGTTTCCAAAACGTCGATGAAAACATCGCTAATATAGGTTAGCGACGTTTTGGCCGAGATTAGCGACGTTTTGGAATATCGCTAATCTGACAAATTTTTGTAGTGATAAATCTTATATCTACATAGCCTATCCACATAACCATATATATATATATATATATATATATATATATATATTTTATATATGTATATATGTATAGCACTATATACATCTATACCTAACACCACTATCCTCAAGCCCTCACAACACTTGAACCCCAAGACAGTACACTACTATATGTATACAAAGACATATTTTTTTTATACCTAACACCACTATCCTCAAGCCCTCACAACACTTGAACCCCAAGACAGTACACTTCTATATGTATACAAAGACACATATGTATACAAAGACACACACACACACACACACACACATATATATATATATATATATATTATATTTATATATCCTAATCTCAGGAAACTGAACCAAAGCAAGTATCTGTATGCAACTCTCTCCTAAAGTGCAGGATCCTAACTGGAATGCAAGACAGTGCAGTGAAGCCAAACTCTGATACATGGTATGTATCAGTAATTTGAAATATAGTGTCAATTTATAATGTGTAACCAAATGTGCAGTGTATCAAGGCAGTGAAGATGTCAGGGTGCAGGACATGTTTGTTGGATGCTAAACACTAGTGCAGGGCCATGTACAGGTCAATATGGATGCAGTAGGATGTATGCAATGCATTCAAATGAAGTGGATGATGCAATATGGTGAAATGGATATGCGGTGAAGATATCTTTGCAGTATTAAATGCAAGCAAGAGTGTAGTAAATGAGAGATGGTACAAGGGTTAATGGAGTCTATAGACATGGCAAGTGTGGCAAGTATGTAGCAATCAAACTTGTGCAAGTTTATGTGGCATGTGTATCATGAATGGTCAATAGTGTTTAGTGTACAGAGCAATATCCTAGTATAAGAGCTTGTTCACAGAATCGTGTACAGAAGAGGGGTGCTCGAGTGATGGTAGAGTGAATGTGTGAATCGTGTGAGCCATGTGTCAACATGTGTGTCAAGGAGTGTATCCACAAGTGTCCAAGTGTCCAGAGGGTATCAGGCAAGTATGTCACAGAATGTTCAGGAATGGAAGTGTAGTGATGCAATGAACAAAAATGTTAATTCCAGTGATCGAGTGTCAATCGAACTGAGGTGTCATGTGATGCAGTAACACAAGTGTCCTATATGTGTCCTAGTAGTATCAAGCATGCGAGTGTCAAACATGCGGGTGTACAAGTAGCCAGTGTCCAATGTGTCAATGCAGTGAATTGTAAAGTGTACAGCTAAGGCAATTTCTCGACTACACAAACACGAATCTGTGGGTGGAACCAGTGCTCATTTCCTCCATGGCTCAAAGCTAAAATACCTAGGCACAATGTCAGTCTATTCCCCTACCTAGAATAGTAGGTAGCACATGAAATGGTGTCATATCCAGTGAGCACTGGACACGCAGTAGCAGGGCACAGCTACACAGTATCTATGAGCATTCCCGTGTCCATTTGGACACGGGATACGACAAAAAATTTGACTCAATCACATACCATAGCAATCTACACATAATAGGCTATCCGAATATGTAATTTATTTAGAAATTCAAGAACAAAAAGTTCTAAGAGGCATTTCATCGAACACTTGAGTATTCTCTCTGATACGGAGTGATACGCCCATGATACGGGCATCAAATAGATTCAATTTCTTACCAAGCTTAGCCTAAGGCTAGGGGGACCCTAAATGAATGCATCTATAGTGCGAAATCAGGAAATTAATAGGTTTAGAGGTCATTACCTATTGAGAGTTAAAATCTTAATGAAAAAGCCCTTGAATAGATCCTACATCAATTCCTATGGTCAAATTGCTCCCAATCCTTGCTAGCTAGCCAATAGAGACCTCCTCTACACTAGGGAGTGTATTACAATTGTTTTGGCTCAATTTAGAGTTGATTTGGTGAAATAGGACTAATTTGGGGAAGAACACAACTTAGGGTTAGGGTTTGCAATAAAAGAGGCAAGTGGGGGCTAATAATATGTTATATAGGGTGAGGGGGCTAGGGTTGGCCGGCCATGTTGTGGGCTAGGGTTAGGGTTAGGTCCACATGTGTTTAAAGGCCTTCTCAAGTTGTAAATCAGGCCTCTTTAGTAAAGGCCCAACTAGGTTAGGTTTCCTACAAATATCTTGATCCTAACATAATATCTATATATTCTAGAACTTAGCTAACTTATTTAATTCTACTAACTAAGCTTCTAAGGTCATGATCAACATCTAGATTAGGGTAATTCTAGGGTTAGACCTAAAATAACACTTAGCACATTATTAATTAAATAAAATTCAAAAATAATAATAATTCATAAATTACCAAAATACCCTTAGTCTAAAAAGTGGTAGTGAACTAATCTAATTACATTAGCTATGTCTCCATGGTCATGGTTAGTCTCTAGGCTAAGTAGTTCTAAGGTTTCACTAGCAAAAGACCAAAGTCACAATACACCAAATTAAATAATATTAAAAAAAAAAATCAAAATTCACCAATTTATCCTTAACATGATTTAAATCCATTATTTAGTAACTAACATGATCATTTTTTTACAAAAGTTCAAAATTATCCTCATTTTAGAAAACTGGTGGTTACATATATGATAGTTATAGATAGACTCACATATAGGTTTATATTGAGAGAGAAATATATATATACACAGATATCTACATAAAGGAGAAAGAAAAAGAAAATAAATAAAAAAAGGAAAAGGAATGTTGTTCCCATACAGGAACAACATCAATACAAAGCCCAGCCAACCCCCAACACAGTGAACCCGACCCAAAGTATTATAATAGAACCTGTAAAGAGAGAACGAGAGGAGGGGGTGGGGATCTCATCCAAACCCTAACCCCATCTGAACCGTTACCCCCAGGATCTTCCCAGCCACCTGGGTAGCCACCACGATGACTTCGCACCGCTGGGAACCACCGTCCATCATCGGAGCCGCCTGAGCGCGTGCAGAGCACTGTCCAACAAAGCAGCATAAAAAATGTGAGGTACCCCTGTTTCGACCCTGACTTCTCCCTCATCGCTACATGAAAACTCGATCTGTAAAATGTTTTGGATAGCCTATTTAACCCTCTACAAACCCTAACAATTAGATTCAGTAAAAGAGAATCCCGTTGCCCACGAAATCGACATGAAGTTGAGCAAAAACAGCATAGAAACAGAGTATTCGGACAGGCCAAACACCCAAGTTGAAAGGCCGACTAAGGGCAATCCAGTGAGAATTCTTAGAAACTACTTGAACGTTAATTTAGAAAACAAATAGGACATGGAAACCCTACTATTAGTTTTAATTATACTTAACTATGTAGTAAGGGATTTTAGCAAAAATTCACAAAAAAACATATTAAAAACAGTTTTCAGAACTAGAAAATCTCTGATACGACGTTCTCTCCGACAAAACGGACGACGTGGTCGCAGCCTGTAAGCATCGAAAGGTATGTACGGATGTTACGAACATGTGGGATTCAAGGAAACTCGATTTTATTGTACGTGCGCGACGAAATTGATGCGTATCCGTCGAGATACCCCGTCTCGGCCTCTTTGTAAACTAGTTAATTACTTCGTGCACATTTGTCATATCAAGACAAAACTTGTCCCAACAGGACCATGTTATTTTTTTGGTCCTGTATGCCAAGTTTGGTCCAATTCTGAGAAGGTCGACCGGAACTCTATTTTGGCAGGCCTACAACCCGATCCAACGGCGAATTTGTGCATGGCCCGCCGGAATCCAACTTTGGAAATACGATTGGGTTTTTATTATCAAATCAGATCCCTAGACATATAGTTTGACGACATTAGAGACCATAGGTACTGGCATGCTTTTCGGTGCAAAGCGGGTCCAACGACAGACATCATTTTGGCCGAAAATTACTATTTTGTCACTGTGTCCAGAATTAGATTTATGGGTAGGCTATCCTAGCTAATTTGACTATTCTAAATATGTTGGTAATATCTGTTTCAGCCTCCGGAGACTGTTGTGAAAGTTTGACTTTCGTGGCTCGTCGATTGACTGGATAGTGTTGGTTCTACGTGCTACTACCAGACAAGTATGCCTTGTCGAAGTTGTACAAAATTTACATATTTTCCTTTTTGTTGTATTTTTTTTCATATTGTGACATGCTTCTCATATTCCACTTGGGTTATCATATACTGCCTTCTTGTTTTATAGATTTACATGCACGTATAGGATATTAGTTGTTTTCATTGATTGTTTATTGGTCTTCCAAGTGTTCACCGTGTCTTATGATAGAGTTGCCAGTTATGCCATATTTCTTTGATTGACTTGACCTGGTCATGATTGATGGACTTGGACTTGTCTTGAGTATGACCTGACCTGACTTGACCATTCTCGATTGGGAGTATCTTGTATTGTACTATAATTGAGATATACTATAGATTGAGCGTATATATCTTGCATTGTACTACAGTCTATAAGATTTTACATAACCTTTATATTCCTTTAGGAGATGAGATTGATACTAGGATTGGCTATTCTCGATTGGAACTATCTTGCATTATACTACAATCGAGACATACTATAGATTGGGAGTATCTTGCATTGTACTACAGTTTATAGGAGTTATTCGATTGATTGTTAGCCAAGTCTAGTATTACATTTCTCTATGACATGTCGCTTCTTGGATGTTCTTCTTGCACTTTTCTTATCCTCCATACATGTTATTTACTGTCATATTAGTAGGTATGTTTTATGTATCTTGCTAGTCCCCTAAGGACCTGATGATCTCTTCAGGTAGTTGATTGCACGGAGTTAGTTAGCTAATCATGATGATAGTTGTTTATATCTGCAGGATCTAGGTATTTGCTAGTGATATTACTTTATTATCCTCTCGTGCTTTATATTCCGTATCATGATATACTCTACTTGTTAGCCTAGTTTATAGACTCATGTTATTTCTTGGAGTCTAATCGGACATATATGCTAGTAGGCTGCAGACCATGATCCATAATGTTCATTCTTGTTTTATATTGTTCTTGTGGACTGAAATATAGTTTAGCTTACCATATTAGACGTGATACCTTATTCTGGACAGCGTATACGTATTCCAGTTAGGCTGGAGTCCGCTTGATACGTAACTGGCTTGCTACAAACTTGCATCCCGAAAAGTGGGTGCGGGTCGTGACAGTGCCGTCATTGTAGGTACTCATTGATCCACGTTGATAGCCAAGGCTTCCTTGCCTTTGCAGTTGTTCTGACGACCAGTGCTGTTTGTTGCAGAATGTTCATCTTTCTCGAGATTAGGCATCTGGATGCCTAGTTGTTCGAATTTATCTGCACTATCCTCGGCTGCCCTGGCACTTACTATGAAGGAGGTCGAGTCTTGGAAGTGTGTGGGCCCGGTCCAGATGCTGACTATAGGTAACAAGTTTGATTTGCATGTATCTATAGTCAATGCATCTGGAGTACCTAGGGGCATTTTGATTGCCTCGCGATGGAAGCGCTATATGAAACGTTCAGTAGTTTTATTAGGCCGTTGTTTTATCTTGATAAGAGCCGACATGGTCATGTCGTTTGTTCCCTCATAGAATCGTTCCAGGAACATTTGTTTCAATCCTGCAAAAGATGTTATGCAACCATCTGGCAAGCTACGATACCGGTCATAGGCCACACCCATGCAACCATCTAGTGAGTAGAGCATCGTTCGGTTGGAGCTGATTAGTCATTACCTTGAAGTGATTGAGATACTGACTCGGAGATGAGCTGCCATCAAACAGCATGATGGTTGGGGGCTTGTAGTTAGGTGGAAATAGAACTTTCTTCCACTCTATAGGGTAGGGTTGTTTGATCCTTAACTTTTGTAGCCCGTCTTTCTGCTTAAAATCTTTAAACTGATTACGCAGAAGCTTCACTGCCTCAATAGTATCCCCTGATACTTGGGGAGCAGTAGACTGGTTTGATGTGTTAGGAGACGGAACCGCATGATAAGTACCACCCTTAGCACCAGACTGACTTGGAGTAACCTGAGATGGCATGGTAGCATTGTGAGGAGATTGTATCCCCAGACCAGTATTGATAGGTACAAATGCTGCTATGTATTCTTGGGTGGTAAATGGATTCACAATCGATAGAACAGTGTGTATACTACGATCACAACATGCATATTTACAACCATTTTAGCCATGTTTTTCAAGTTGGCCTCTAAAGCAGCGATTCGCTGCTCTTGATTGGCAGAGCTGGAAGCATCCTGTTCTTCATTAGTGACATAGGTAGTCACTTCTCTAGCCATAGAAGATGAACTGGTGGAAAAGATAGTTCTATCAGAGCTCTCACTATCGGCATCGAAGTCATGTAGGGAACTACTTCCAAGGTGAGGAGTGGGAAGATTCCTTTGACTGAGGACATCTCGGTCAGAATCAGGAAGATTCCTTTAATCTATTATTTTTTGGTCAGAAAGAAGATCCCTTTGACCGATTATTTCTTGGTCGGAATCAAGAAGATTCCTTTGACCGAGGACATCTCGAAGACAAGGAGTGGGAAGATTTCTTTGACCGAGTAGATCTCGGCCTCTTGACCTTGTATTTTGGCAGACCCCTTCGCCGGAGTCATGGATACGATCAAGGTATTGTTAACTGGGATTATGAGATACAATACGTCTTGGACGTTTTCCACCTCTAGTACTTTGGGACATCATGTTGACCGAAGCATATAGCAATTCATCTTCGTCCACCATAATGAGTTCAGGAGTTCGAGTGTAGTTCAAATAATCGAAGACAGACCATTTAGCTGATTGACAACAACATTTGATCACTACTTCATGGTGATGATTACAATGATGTTCCTGATGTGGGACTACAGGTGGACGAGATGGTCCAGTGATCTTCTGCTTTTGTACAAGAAGTTCACGGAGATCAGTTACTGTTAATCCCGGGGTAAAATTTTTTTGATGGAAAACTGAATTATGCAACACTTCGAGGAAGGTGCACGACAGAGATCCCGAAGGATTCTGAGAATCGAAATCGATTGTAACACTTCGAAGAAGGTATAAACGGTTTCGTAGTGGCAGCGATGAATGTCCACTAACATTTTCTGATTAGATCAGGAACATTCTCGTTTAGAACGAGATAAAAGTGGAGAACATAAATGGTGAAAAGGACTACAGGGGTGAATGATAACCGATGCTCAAAGCTTGATTCGCCCCATACGAACAGCTTCCAGGAACCAGCAAGTTCGACGGAGAACTTCGGAACACTCCGCTCTTCTGACTCCTCGGATGGTACGGAACTCTGCTCTCAAAATAGCTCCCTTCTCTGCTCTGAATGTAGAGAATTTCGTAAGGAAAATTTTGAACATTAGTTTTATTACTGAGAGAGAAAAGAGAGACTTTATATAGGTGCGCCTAGTAACTGCTCGGTATACAGAACGTTCAGGACGTGGGAAAAACTGCTCCGAACGTTCCGTAACTGCTCAAATCATGCACAAAAACAATTGAGTCAACTGGCGCACAGTGCACGCCAATTTACGTGACCTGGATAATTGGCGCACAGCAGGCACCATCTGTGCGACCTGTGCCAATTGTGCCAACTGCGCCCGTGTTCACTTACGCACAACGTGTACCGTGTGCACCATGCATAAACTGTCGCGCCAACTGTAGCGCCAACTGCCACACCAACTGGCGTGCCATCTGGCCACGCGATCACGCCACACCATCTTGCTACGCCAACTGGCACGCCTTCAGGTCGCGCGATCGGGCAGCGTGAACTGGCGCATGAACGGCTGCACAATAGGCTCGCGCAACGAGCGAAACTTAAGCGCACTATGCGCCTAGCGACGATGCTGACGTACTAAGTGCAAAGTGCACCAAGAAAATGCCACATTACGCCTCATGAGCGTACGAGCCGGAGTCCGAGTCGCTTAGCCCGTACAGGGCTTAGCTCCAAAGGAAATTAATTCCACGAGCGAAAAGCATTAATGCTTTAACATGGAGTCTTATCCTTACTGTTAGGGTTATATACTAAAAGCATCACTTTTGTAGTAACCTTATTTCCTTAAATTTTAAATGAGAATCATATGGGCAAATGTTTACATATTGTATTTTTTGCAAGTGTTAATGCAAATGTCTGATATTCTATATTATAGATAATATGGTGTGTGGTGTCACACAGAAGATCATATTATCAGTTTCCTATGGAATATATAAATAGTTCACAACCTAGATGGACTTGGACAATCTATTGAAAAGGATGTAGTATAATACGGTATTAGTCTATATTGACTATAGGTTTACACTAGTACACTTTGTGTGTATTGAACAAGACCACTTGAGGTTGTTCTCTTTGTACTGACTACATAAGACAACAAACACCTCTGTTATTATGGATACTTGTGCTCTTAATCCGGATATAATAACAGACATGTATATGCAGTGTACATTACTTTGACTCATGAAAGAGTACGATTCATTATGGGTCAACAACCTCTACGAATTGGGTAATAACATTGTATGTATGATGGGCTGTTGATTATAAATAGAATCCATGTCCCGATACATCGGGTTGATGATGTCCCCTTAAGAAGCTCATAAGGATTGTCATGTAAACCCTGCAGGTGGATTATATCCGACATGACAAATAAAGTTGAGCGGTACTACTTAAGGATAAAAGATGTCGAATCAATATAGTTGTCTGTAATTTAATTTGATCGACGAACATTCAATATCTTAACATGGGGAGCAAAACGAGCATATAATAAAAGAAGCCCACAAACATAATTTAGGATTAAGAAGGTAGTACAACAATAGCTCATTAGTGGACCGAGCTATTGTTAATGGGCCTGGATCGTGTGTTCGGGCTGAACACGGGATATCCAGATCCGTTAAGAGGCCTAACCCTAATTTCTCCTCATGGTCCCTGTTGTAGCCCATATATATCCTCTATTCTCTGGCCGCCAAATTACTGATCAGAAATCTGAAGCTTTCTTTAAATTTGTGATTCACGTAAGGAGAGAAAGAGTGTGCTGTCAAGGAGAAGAAAAGATTGGGAGATCGTCGCCCACATAACGTCCAACTCGAGGAAGGAATACGTGCAGAAGATCTTGGGGTCGTCCGCTCGAGATTGCCAGGAACTACTTGTCTTCTTTCCGTCGCAGGTATAATTCGTGAACCCTAGTTTTCGCCTATGAAGGGTTAGAATACGTATTAATTCTGTTTAACTTTCTATCGATCAATATGCACACCAAAGTAAGGTTCCTGGAAATCCCCAGTTCCATCAATTGGTATCGGAGCCACTTTGGATCTGCGTATTGATTGATACGTCCATGTTGTCCAATAAAACTTGCATTGTGTAATAGTCGATAGATGTAGATCTGTTCTAACTCGATTTTGCAGACATCTTAGATCCAACTATTATGGTCCAATGCATGTTTTGTTTTGTGATTGTTTTAAACCACGGACATGTCGTGGATGTTGTTGTTACTGTGGATATAATTAAAATCATGAGGGTTGATCGTGCTTATAATTTTATTTTTTAATCTAGATTATGTGTGAACTCCTTTAGGCGGCATAGGATTGATGTAATCTAAATTATTTTTGATCAATCGTGATGGCGGTGGTGGCTATTTCTAACGCCGGACGAGATGCTGGTTTTAAGCAGTCCAGAGGCACACAGATGGTTTTTTTCTTATTTGTTGTCATTTTGCTTTTTTCAGATTATGTTTGTTTATTATTGTGTGGATGTTCTTTTGAAAAACTAAGACATCATTAATAATGGACAACATGGACATATTATCAACTAGTAGAAAAATGCTTATTATTAAATAACTAAGTGGGAGAGGATATTTATTTAGTATAAATCCTATGGTCTCCATTACTGGTTTGTAGGTGATGTAATTATACTTGCGCGTTAGCTTTAGTGCCTTCCTCCATATCGGACGAGTATAATTATGGATCACCTGTACAAACTTCCTTAGGGATAATTGTGAAAAGTTACCTAGTATGTGTTCATTTCTCCATCTGAAGCAACTCATTACAAGGTAATGGACTTAGTATTAAGTAATGGTATACACTTAGATAGAAATAATAGTATCCTTCCCATCGGAGTTACTGCTATTATTTGTATGACCAGAGCAAGACCAACATATTAATTTTATTTGTCATAAAGTTATGTTGACATGATAGTAAAATTAATAGGTAGTACCTACTTGAACAAAGTTGAATTTGTATACGTCCACACTATCGTGGCATGCTAAATTCATGATGTTTAAGGTGTTGGTAAATTTCTTTCTATTGTTTTGAGGAAATCAATATTTAATTAATTCAAAATTTTTTTGCCCTACATAATTTTTATTTATGTGATTCTTATGATTTCAAAAATGGGTTCTTTCAGTCCACTTATGGTGATTCTTAAAGAAAACAAACTTACTGGACCTAATTATATTGACTGGAAACGTAATCTGGATATTGTCTTGACTGTTGAGGAGTACAAATATGTACTTATTGAGGAATGCCCACCTAAGCCTGATGCTAACTCTGATAAAGAGGTCAAAGAGGCTTATAAGAAGTATAAAAAGACAGATGAGATGGCAAGGTGTTACATTCTGGCATCTATGTCAAACGTACTGCAATATCAGCATCAGGCCATGGCCACGGCTTATAACATGATATATAACCTCAAGGAACTCTTCGGACATCAGAGTAGAGCAGCTAGGCAGTTTGCTATGAAGTGTTTGATGAATACAAAAATGGCTGAGGGTACACTAGTAAGGAATCATGTTCTCAAGATGATGGGTCATCTGAATGAGATGGAGATCCTTGGAGCTGAAATCGATGGGGAATCCTAGGTCGATATCATTCTCGGGACTCTGTCTAAAAGTTTTGACAATTTCTGCCTTAATTACAACATGAACAAAAGGATGTATAGTTTGGCAGAACTTACAAAAGAGCTACATGATGCTGAATCTCTCTTTAGACAGAGTGGTCATATTTTTGTTTCTGAAAAGGCTTCTACTTCTAAGCCAAAAGGCGGTAAGAAGAAGAATAACATTCAGAAACATGCAAACTCAGTAAAGAAGGGCATGGGACCTCAAGGCGCCGTGAAAAAGTCGAAAGGCAAATGTTTCAAGTACAAAGGGTCAGGACATTGGAAGACTGATTGTCCATTTCTCAAACGAGGGAACAAAGAAGGTATATCTCATTTACTAGTAGTTGAAACATGTTGAGTGGTGTAATTTATCGGCACCTGGTGTGTAGATACATGAGTCACTAATCATGTCTGCAATATATTGTAGGGCTTCCAGGAAACCAGGCGGCTCACTGATGGAGAGAGATGCTTGTTCAGGGGTGACACTACAAAAGTAGCGGTCGTTGCATTTGGAGATGTTACTTTATCTTTTGGTAGAAATAAGTCTTTGACATTGAGAGATTGTCTTTATGCACCTTCACTTAGAAGGAATTTAATTTCTGTTTCTGTGTTTGTTAAGGATGGATATTCAGTTTATTTTAATGACAATATTGTTATTAGAAAGAATAAACATTTTATCTGTTCTGGTGCATTAGTTGATAATATGTATGTTTGCCCACAATGCAACTTATGGAAGTGAATAATATGTCATCTAACTTAAATAAGAGAAATGAACCTTCTTGTATGAACAAAACATATCTTTGGCACTTGCGATTGGGGCATATTAACCTAAGAAGATGTTACGACCCGCACCCGTTTTTCGGATACGAGACGTGTCCAAGCCAGCCTACACCGCAGAGTCGGCGGTAGAACGCTGTCACGGACAAGATGCTCAAAATCATAAAATATAATATTTATTGCTCATTCACATTTCTAAATTGATTACAACTTTTACAATATTTATATTTAAAGAAAATACAAGATTCTTACAATTAATGAAAATAATACCACTTCTATCTAATTTCTAGGTTTCTGCCTGAGTAAAGCCACAACTAAACCTGAAAAATGTTGGTTTCTAGTCAAAAATGGAACAAGCACACAAATCGACAATAAGTCAAAAACATAATAGAATTCACAAGACATGAAAATAACGTATGTGAGATGCTATAGAAAATAAGACCGATATCATGATAAATTACGAAAGAAAGTAAATAACTCTACAACATGATATATCAGCTAGAAAAGGAACATGTAACTAGGATGACATGGCAAGTAGTGAAGAAAAGAAGTAAAGACAACTATCTATGTGTTTTGAAATACCAGTTTCGATATGTGAACGGCTAAGGGGTAAATCAGGCACCCTTCACGTGTCGTGTGCAGCTGCTATTCTCTACGAAAGACACGAGGGATAGTTCTGGGTAGTCCACATGTCTACTAAGATATTTCCCCTCTCGACTAGTACTCATGGATACGAACAAGTCACGAAATACGAAAATACGACAATCACAAAATAAAGTATGTAGAGATCCATGACACTAATCCGTGTAACAATGTGTCAACAAGCAAGAGAGCATATGCATAAACATGAAATGGAAAGACTACTATGAATCGAAAGCAATCAGAAAGTGCAATTGCCTGAATCCTTGCACAAACTGTAGTCACAAGTCGAGGATGAGGGGATTGCCAATCTAGAAGCTGTCAACTTATAACATACAACGTACCACAAACCATGCACGAAAACCACAAGTCAATTCTAAGGTTCTAGTTCTAAATTCATGGAATAAGTGGCTAATGGGTTGACTAATCTAATAACAGTTAATTCTAGAATAAATTAATTAAAAACCTAATTTAACCTAATAATAATCTGAATATAATCTAAATATGGAAGTTTGGCCATAAAAAAGTCATGTTTCTAATTTTGGAAAGCATGGCACGCAAATCGAGGCGTACCATTAACTATCTAGTCAAACATCGTGAACTCTAGATTTTGAAAATGTACCTTAGTATATTTCAGTGCCACAAGTGCGCTGGAATCAACCATGCCACAAATTCACATTTTGGTCAAAAGACATCGCTGTTATGGCTAATCATGACCAAAACGATGATTCACTAATCAATTTTGAGTTCAACAGAATAAATAAAATACTAGATGAACGAAATAATTTCTGGAAAAAATATATGTCGTAGAGCTCTGTGTTATCTTTCTGAAACTTCAAATGGTTCATGATTTTGATTTCTGATTCTACCGGAATCTCAAAAATACCAAAACGTGTCAAGTTTCGGACAATCGACACCCTACGAATTTTACAGAAATTAAGGTTCAGAATTTATAAAAATAAATTAGATATTCAGAAAGTATACCTCAATACGAATCCAACAAAAAAATGGCACGCTAAAAGGAGGTCGGAGTTGACGACAATCGCCTCGGGAAGTCGGGGTTCTCTAAAGAATCAAAAACTCAAAATTCGGTAGAAAATAAATTAGGGTTTACTGTTCTGCGATATATATACACACACACAGTGGGCGGGTACAGTCAGCACCTGCTGACTAGTAGGTAGGTCCCCCCTTTCAGCATTGCTCGGCTGACATGTGGGCCTGCAGCGCTGACTGAGTAATTAATTTTCCAGAAATTGATTTAAAATAATTTTAAGGCCAAATAAACTCAAATAAAATCCTAAAAATTCCTAAAAAAATGTAGAAAATTACAGAAAATATATCTAACCTTCTAGAATATAAATAAAAATGATTTACCTCATATTAGTCCCAAATAACCTTATAATAAATATTGGAAGCCTTTAAAAATATATAAACCTTAATAAATAAATACTTAAATATTCCCAAAAATTATGGAAAAATTCTAGAAAATATAAAATAGCATAATGAACCGTAGAAAAATATTTGGGGTCAATATTTGCTCTTAGGCTAGCACAATAAATTTCAGAAGTCCTAGAAAATATGTTTTTCCTATATTTAATTATTAAATTAATTCCAAAAAATACCAAAAAAATTCTAGTAAATTTAGAAAATAGTTTTTGAGGTTCTAGAACCTAAATAAAATACTGGGTCCCAAAAATAACCCCAATTGGCCATATGGTAAATAATGAAATTAAATAAAATATATATAAATTTTTACAAAATAGTTATTTAAAAATATCTAAAAATTATGATAAACTATAAAATAGCTAAATAATTCTTACTATGGTCCAAATGACCATAATATGATTATAGATCCCTTATGAGCTTAGGTACGACTCCTAATGACCATAAAAGTAAATCATAATCAAATAAAAAAAATCGGGAAGTGAGCTTACAAATCTACCTACCTGAGAAAAATTTCATTATCGAAATTTTGGAAGATACGATTAAGAATCAACATCTATATAAGATTAGAAATCTAGCAGAAGAAAATCAAATAGGTTTTAAAGATTGCTAGGAGCCAAATAACGTTCCAAAAATAGAAGGATAAGATAAAAAGGTTCAAGAAATAAAGGAAAAGAATAAGAAATAAATCAATATCATATGCCAAAAGGATGTAGTCTCTATAATATTCAAAAACCATATGTATACATGAAGTCACCTTACCGAAAATTTATGCCCCGCCAGTGTACATCTGGCTGCAGCAAACCCTTGGTATCATGACTCAAATATAATATGGTATCGAACACTCTATCAACTCTATCCAATATTGACACAATAAATCAAAGGATCAAATAATGCAACTAGGATATAGTTTTAGTAATATTTGACAACCTACGCTTACTTGAAATTATTTCAACCTAGGGGTCATGCCACGCCAGTGCAGTGCTGGCTGTCGTGAACCCGCAATTTTAATAATTCAAATAAAATGGGACATTGCGCATCTGCCTTGCTATTGTAAGTCATCGAAAAATTCTTCCAACTATATTCATAAGAACCTCCAAGGAGTTTCTAGAAATTCAAACAAATTCCAAAGAAAAGTATAGGTATCTGTTCTATAAGTCTCAAGTCTTGAAAATATAATGATTGGTTAGGGAGGAAATATCTAAAGATAGAAGAATTATAAACATTCTAATCTCTATCTCATGGTTATTCAAATAGTTGAAGGGAAAGTTAAATAAAACAATTAACGCGAGATTCATATATGGATAACAGAGGCAAAAACTATAAAAAATGGCAAAATGGAAATAAGTAATTAATTCAGACCTTACGATATGAAGGTGATATCTAAAAGGGTAAAAAGAAAATTTGAACAATTTATCAGGATTAGAGCATGAATTCTAGGAAGACCTAACTTACCAAGCGAATAGTCTACCCACCTTTGATCCTACCATCATGTGAAAACAAAATAACATATTATCCTAGAAAATTCTTCGATTAATCCATTTGGGCTTAGAACTCAATAAATCATTGGCTAAATCACATTGCCTATTTAATAATCTTAACTACCCGAGGGTCAAATTGAATAAAAGACTCCTAGTCCTAGTCATTCTCCTAAAATGAAATTAATCCCAATTGTGAATGAGCACTTTCTAGTCGCAGGCTCGCAGTAGTACGACTAACTTAAGTACTACCACGAGTTCGTAATCTTTTACAAAAATGGACCTGCATGGGCCACTAAAAAAACTTGTCACGACCCGCACCCGCTTTTCGGATACGAGACGTGTCTAAGCCAGCCTACACCGCAGAGTCGGTGTTAGAATGCTGTCACGGACAAGATGCTCAAAATCATAAAATATAACATTTATTGCTTATTCACATTTCTAAATTGATTACAACTTTTACAACATTTATATTTAAAGAAAATACAAGATTCTTACAATTAATGAAAATGATACCACTTCTATCTAATTTCTAGGTTTCTACCTGCAAGTACACCTATATCTCCCCATGCTAAGTAAAGCCACAGCTAAACCTGAAAAATATTGATTTTTAGTCAGAAATAGAATAAGCACACAAATCGACGACAAATCGAAAACATAATAGAATTCATAAGACATGAAAATAACATATGTGAGATGATCTAGAAAATAACACCGATATCATGATAAATCACGAAAGAAAGTAGATAACTCTACAACATGATATATCAGCTAGAAAAGGAACGTGTAACTAGGATGACATGGCAAGTGGTGAAGAAAAGAAGTAAAGACAACTATCTATGTGTTTTAAATACCAGTTTCGACATGTGAACGACTAAGGGATAAATCAGGCACCTTGTACGTGTCGTGTGCAGCTGCTACTCTCCATGAAAGACACGGAGGATAGTTCTGGGTAGTCCACATGCCTACTAAGATATTTTCCCTTCCGATAACTCATGGGCTCGAACAAGTCACGAAACACGAAAAAACGACAATCATGAAATAAAGTATGTAGAGATCCATGACTCTAATCCGTGTAACAATGTGTCAACAAGCAAGCGAGCATATGCATAAACATGAAATGGAAAGACTACTATGAATCGAAAGCAATCAGAAAGTGCACTTGCCTGAATCCTTGCAAAAACCGTAGTCACAAGTCGAGGATGAGGGGATCGCCAATCTAGAAGTTGTCAACCTATAACATACAACGTACCACAAACCATGTACGAAAACCACAAGTCAATTCTAAGGTTCTAGTTCTAAATTCATGGAATAAGTGGCTAGTGGGTTGACTAATCTAATTATAGTTAATTCTGGAATAAATTACTTAAAAACCTAATTTAACCTAATAATAATCTGAATATAATCTAAACATGGAAGTTTGGCCATAAAAAGTCATGTTTCCAATTTTGGAAACCATGGCCCGCAAGTCGAGGCGTGTCGTTGACTATCTAGTCAAACATGGTGAACTCTAGATTTTGAAAATGCACCTTGGTAGATTTCAGTGCCACAAGTGCACTGGAATCAACCTGCCACAAATTTACATTTTGGTCAAAAGACATCGCCGTTATGGCTAATCGTGACCAAAACGGTAATTCACCGATCAATTTTGAGTTCAACAGAATAACTAAAATAATAGATGAATGAATTAATTTTTGGAAAAAATATATGTCCTAGAGCTCTGTGTTACCTTTCTGAAACTTTAAACGGTTCATGATTTCGATTTCTGGTTCTCCCGAAATCTCGAAAATACCAAAACATGTCCAATTTCGGACAACCGACAACCTACGAATTTTACAGAAATTAAGGTTCAGAATTTATAAAAAGAAATTGGATATTCAGAAATTATACCTCAATACGAATCCAACAAAAAAAACGGCACGCTAAAAGGAGGTCGGAGTTGACGGCAATAGCCTCGGGAAGTCGGGGTTCTCTAAAGAATCAAAAACTCAAAATTCGGCAGAAAATAAATTAGGGTTTACTGTTCTGCGATATATATATATATATACACACACATTGGGCGGGTACAGTCAGCACCAGCTGACTGGCAGGTGGGACCCCCTTTCAGCACTGTTCGGCTGACATGTGGGCCTACAGCGCTGACTGGGTGATGACTGTGTAATTAATTTTCCAGAAATTGATTTAAAATAATTTTAAGGCCAAATAAACTCAAATAAAATCCTAAAAATTCCTAAAAAATATAGAAAATTATAGAAAATATATCTAACATTCTAGAATATAAATAGAAATTATTTACATCATATTAGTCCCAAATGGCCTCATAATAAAAATTGGAAGCCTTAAAAATATATAAACCTTAATAAATAAATACTTAAATATTCCCAAAAATTATGGAAAAGTTCTAGAACATATAAAATAGCATAATGAACCCTAGAAAAATATTTGGGGTCAATATTTGCTCTTAGACTAGCACAATAAATTTCAGAAGTCCTAGAAAATAGGTTTTTCCTATATTTAATATCAAATTAATTCCAAAAAATACCAAAAAATCTAGAAAATTTAGAAAATAGTTTTTGAGGTTCTAGAACCTAAATAAAATACTGGGTCCCAAAAATAACCCCGAATGGCCATATGGCAAATAATGAAATTCAATAAAATATATAAATCTTCACAAAATAGATATTTAAAAGTTATCTAAAATATCTAAAAATTATGATAAACTATAAAATAGCTAAATAATGCTTACTAAGGTCCAAATGACCATAATATGATTATAGCTCCCTTATGAGCTTAGGTACGACTCCTAATAACCATAAAAGTAAATCATAACCAAATAAAAAAATAAAAAATCAGGAAGTGAGCTTACAGAAGGATTCAAAGACTGGTTGAAGATGGACCTTTTAGTTCATTGGAAGTGGAGGCACTACCAGTCTGTGAATCCTGCTTGGAGGGTAAAATGACCAAAAGGCCTTTTACGGCAAAGGGGTATAAGGCCGAAGATGTGTTGGAATTGGTTCATTCTGATTTGTGTGGACCCATGACTATCCAAGCTAGAGGTGGCTTTGAATATTTTGTCACATTTATTGAGGATTGTTCAAGGTATGGATACATTTATTTGATGCACCGTAAGTCTGAGTGCTTTGAGAAATTCAAAGAATACAAGGCTAAAACGGAGAAACGTCATGGAAAATGTATCAAGTCATTACGATCAGATCGTGGTGGCGAGTACCTCTTTGGAGAGTTTAGGGATTATTTATCAAAGGCTGGGATTACATCCCAATGACTACACCTGGAACGCCCCAACAGAATGGTGTAGCCGAAAGAAGAAATAGAACTTTTATGGAGATGGTTAGATCAATGATGAGTTATTCGAATTTACCAGATTCGTTTT
The DNA here is from genome assembly GCA_029216955.1 of Iris pallida. NCBI lineage: Eukaryota > Viridiplantae > Streptophyta > Magnoliopsida > Asparagales > Iridaceae > Iris > Iris pallida. Next base: position 18,572,122 of record JANAVB010003400.1, on the reverse strand, counting down.
GGGGATATGCCTTAGAGACTGCAGCTTATATTTTGAACTTGGTTCCTTCTAAGTCAGTACCTCTTACTCCCACAGAGCCGTGGATTGGCGTAAGCCTAGTCTAAAACATGTTCGAATTTGGGATAGTCCAGCACATGTGCTTAATGGAAAAGCAGATAAGTTGGAATTTCGTATAGAAGTATGCTTGTTTGTAAGCTATCCAAGAGGAACGAAAGGAGGTTTATTTTATAGTCCTAAGGATCAGAAGGTCATTGTTAGCACCAATGCCCGATTCTTAGAAAAAGACTATATGATGAACCATAAATCCACATGTAGAGTTGTTCGAGAAGAACTGAGAGGAGACACCAAGTACTTTAGTACCAACAGTACAAGAGGATGAACCACAATTAACTGCACGTGTCACAAATGTTATACCACAACCGATAGTGCCTCGTCGTAGTGGGAGGGTTGTGATACAACCTGATAGATATATGTTCTTGGGAGAGTCGTCAGACTTCGTCCCTGAGGAACAAGATTTTGATCCCTGTACCTACAATAAAGCACTCCAAGATAAAGATGTAGAGTCTTGGCAAAAATTAATGATATCTAAAATAGAATCTATAGATTCTAATCAGGTCTGGGAGCTTGTAGAACCACCCGTTGGTGTAAAAGCCATTAGATGCAAGTGGGTCTATAAGAGAAAAAGAGGATCAGACGGTAAGGTTGAAACCTTTAAAGCTAGGCTTATTGTAAAATATTTTACTCAAAGAGAGGGTATCGATTATGAGAAAACCATTTCTCCAGTAGCCATGCTTAAGTCTATCCGGATTCTTTTATCTATTGCAGCTCAACTCAATTATGAGATTTGGGAAATAGATGTCAAGACAGCTTTCCTTAATGGAAGTCTTGAGGAAGACATCTATATGAAGCAACTAGATGGGTTCATTGAAAAGGGCCAAGAACATCTTGTTTGTAAGCTCAAAAAGTCCATTTATGGATTAAGCAAGCTTCTAGATCTTGGAACATATGTTTTGATCAGGTGATAAAATCTTATGGATTTGATCAATGTCAGGATGAATCATGTGTATACAGAAAGTATGACAAAAATATGGTGGTATTCCTAGTACTTTATGTGGATGACATCTTGCTCATTGGAAACAACGTGAAGGTGTTATCTGATGTAAGGGTATGGTTATCCAAACAGTTTGATATGAAGGACTTGGAAGAAGTTGGTCACATCCTTGGGATCAAATTTCTACGAGATCACAAGAAAAGGATGTTGGGCTTATCCCAAACTTCCTATATCGATAATATACTAACTCGTTTTAGTATACAAAATTCTAAGAAAGGTTTTTTACCTTTTAGACATGGAATTGCTCTATCAAAGGAGTAGTGTCCGAGGACACCTAAAGAGATCGAGAAGAAGAAAGCAGTTCCTTATGCTTCAGCAGTAGGAAGCTTAATGTATGAAATGCTATATACGAGACCAGACATCTACGTTGTCGTAGGCATGGTCAACAGATATCAGTCTAACCCAGGACAAGAGCACTGGACTGCCGTAAAGCATATTTTGAAGTACCTGAAAAGGACTAAAGAGTATATGCTGTTTACCAGGTAGATAGTTTAGTTCCCTTAGGGTATACAGACTCAGATTTTTAGTCAGATAGGGATTCCAGAAAATCTACCTCAGGTTATGTGTTTACTTTGGGAGGTGGAGCCATTGTGTGGAGGAGTATCAAGCAAAAATTATCACGACCCATACCCTGTATAGGGGCGCGAGAAGTGGGTACGTCCAGCCTACGCCGCAGTATCGGCGGTAGAACGCTGTCCTAGGTTACTATCTAATCAACAACTCACGCAATTATATAATGTACTTGTCAAATCTTAACTCCGAACGGAGGACAAGTATAGATATAATGAAATCTCAATCACAGTCTAAGCACGATAAGATAACACAGAAGTTATAACTAAAGACTAAACAACAACATTTATAAACTACTAAATAATAATATCTCAAACAAACTCAAATACAAACTCGTATCTCAGTTATTACAATTTAAGTTCTAAGACATAAAAACTAAACCAAGTCTACTAGCTAGTCTCCCGATCACTCCTGAGTGTCGGGGCCAAAGGTAGCTAAGCCATCTCCTGCTCCAAGGCAAGTAGGGCAAATATCCTCAGGGCAAGCATCTGTAATATTTTTAACAGGTCCAGTCAGGACAGGAACGAGTACAGTTCATCAAGAATCCCAAGTAAATGACAGAGAACTATAAAGCAGTTATAGACAGTTGTATTGATGAATATGGCAGTTTGTAAGAGTAATGATGTAGAGAGCAGTTAAGGTACAAGGAAAGTAAGGTAACTAAACAAGAAGAGAAATATAGCAAAGAAGACTGTAAAATAAGATCTAGCTGAACTAGAGTAACATAATGAGTTCAGATGGTACAATATAAGTCGAGTGTAATCCCAATGTAAGTCTAATATAAAATGAGTCGAATGTGATTCTAATCATAGTTCTAATAAGGTGAATCGAATCAGGTGATACGAATAAGGTGATACGAATAGTGATTCACAATGTTCTAACAACGATTCGAATAAATTCTCCAAGTGTGTTTTAAAATACTTAGTTAGACATGTAAACGGCTAAGGGTAATACGACACATCACACACCTGGCCGGGTGTGGAATGGCTATCGTTCGAATATTATTCACAGAGGGTGGTTCGAATAGTGGGAATGTTCACATGTCTAATCAAGTATTTCCCCACCCATCTAATACAAATGAATCCATAATCCAACACATAAGACGAATACAAGTCCAACCAGCAGATGAAGATACGAATAGGTGGTTCGAATAGTGATTCGTATGGTGATTCGAATAATAGAGGTAAGACGAGTAAGTATGTGTGTCGTATACATGGATTCAGAAATAAGAAAAATACGTATTTGTAACAGAGAATCACGTACAGCTAACTAGAACTAAAGTACAGTAATTGACAAATAAATGAGAGAACTATCAGAGAATGTACTCGCCTGATACTCTGAAAAGAGAAGTGAAATATCAGATGTCTGCACCGGAGTCACAATGTCCTAAATAGAGCAGTACAGGTTATAACATGTTTAAAATAAGGTAAATGAAGTCTACGATGCAATCTACATGAATTCTAGGCCAATCTAGGTCAAAGTCAACTCTTGGTCAACTCTGGGTCAAACCAAGTCAATAGTTAGCTAAATTGTCAAACCTTGGTCAACTAGTCAACCTTCAGTCAACTAAGAGTCAAACAAGGTTAACTAGGCTCTTCCTAGGTCATACTAGATCAACATCCTATGTATCAACCTATACCTTACCACAAATGTAAGCTAATACCTTAGCACCCAATACCCTATCACATATCACCTAGGAAATCCTATCACCTGTACTTAAGGCTACCCACATAACCAAATATCTATATCCATTACACTCTCGTATATATCAACCTTACTTCAACTTACCCTACATATTACATATGTATACTCAAGCTTCTATATAGACATATATCTCATATACAACACACCCTAGCATACCCACTCAAATTCTCACATGGCACACTCACACACCTCACAATACCTTATAACCCATATACCTATACATATCTATAGATAGACACACACACAGGGGCAACCTTATCCTCACTCAACTCTACACTTATCAACTCTCTCTAGACTCACACCCATCTGATATGGACCCTCCCCTATTCTCTCATTCATTCACCATATTAGAGTAGTGGTCTGGAATGACTAACATGACAGGGTGTAGGCTCTAATGAACATAACATCAACTCCACACTACCTAACCAACAATAACTTAGGATACAATCTGGTATGAACACATGTATCTACCACTGTTTCTAGCCAACCCAACCCCGACACTCACTAGTACATGGCTTGGCACTCTCACATGTTACATTGAACTCTAAACTACACTCTCTTATTCTCCTAAACTCATAAGTCAAAGGGCCTATGGCCCAAGCTAAATTACTGCTCTGTATTGCAAGTGCCATGCCAAGCATGGCCACTGCAGCTGCTGCTAAGCCACTGCTTGCTGCTGCCAATGCAATGCAAGGCAAGGCAATAAAGCTGCTGCTAAGCCACTGCTTGCTACTGCCAATGCAATACAAACCAAGGCAGGCAAGCTACTGCTGCAATACAAAGCCAATGCCAAAAGCCAAGCCAACTCATCATCCTAACCAATCTAATGTTCTGCTACCAACCCCCAACTGAACACACAATTCACATGAATATCCCCAAATACTAACTCACCCTCTACTACTCAAACACAGACATTCTCACTCAAAACCTACTGCTACTCTAATAATGACACAACTGAACCAAATAGGAAATGAGGATAACATGGGTTCTCAGTCAAAAGAGAACTGGAAACCAAGTAAAATTAGTTGCCAACAGGAAAAACCAATCCCAATCCAATTCATTCTCAGAAAAATAGTGAATGAGTGAGTGCTTGAGTGACAGTGTTCAGTTAGGCATACATGTGTATAGAGAGTGAGTGTGTGAAGGCAATGTGGCACATGCTTGTGTGTGTGTGTGTGAACATTGATATATGTGTTAATAGGAAATCAGGAATTAGGAATTAGGAAGAGTGTGGATACCATAAGAGTGTGTGTTCACAAAAATTAGAAACTAATCTCAGGAATTAACATAGCCTATAACAGCGCACCATTACAGTCATGTGCTCTCAGATTTTAGGGTGTCAAGAGTGTCAATGACAGTTATGGTATTTCAGTTATGTGTTCAAGGCTCATTCAAAACCAATACTTCCAACACAATACAAACCCCATATCAATATCTCAATAATCGCACACAACACATGTTAAACACTACCAATTGTCATTAACTGGAACTTGAAATCAGTTCAGCCATACCTATGGATACAACCTAAAACCCAAAATTGATATTAACATCAAACTCAGGTAGAGGTGTGTGTTGACAGATTGAATCTCAGGAAAGTGTGTAGCATGGTGTGATCTCAGTACAATGTGGGACAGTTCAGGTGTGAGTGTGGGTGTTCATCTCAGGATTTAGTCATAGGTAATCTCAGATTCTCAGTGTGACAGTTCATGTATCAACCCATTGATACCACTCCATTCAATAATAGAAAAAAAACAAATTCGAATTTAAAAACCCAACAAAAATTAGTAAACAGACTTATAGTAGACTAATACACATGTAGAAGAATCTAAACATGGTTAATAAACTTCAAAAATTAGTTTTAATGGAAATCAAATTCAGCATTTTGTGAAACAGAACGCATGTATCAGAAATTGTTAGGAATTTCCCATTTCGAATTGAAATTAACAATCGATATTCGATTAGAAAGTTTGGTAAATAGTATGTACATGTGTACGTGCCTAGGTGAGTGTTCTCGTGTCCACACAAGTGGACACGAAGTGTCCAATCCACCAAAACAGAAATAACAGTGCACAGTGCAGCCAAGCCTCGTGCTGAAGTGTCGATTAGCCTAGGACACGACACAGTGAATCATGGGTCACATGCACGTGTCAGAGGGTAGAGGGGGTCTAGGGGTACGTGTGTGTCACCCTGAAATAGGTCAACGTGTCGCCGTGTCCCTGATACGAACGCGTGTTAGGACGTACCTGTGCGCGTGTATACGTGTGTGAAATTTCAGTGCGGGTGGGATTTCTCCCAATTTGCTTGACGAAATTCCCCCAAATTTTGTGTGTGTGCTGTCAGTCATTACCCGCAGGTGTCAACCAATTTTGGTGTCCAACCGAGTCATGTCGTGTCGGATGTGAACGTGTGGCAGCAGGACACCGCACGGGGCCTGTGCGCAGTATCGTGCACGAGGTACGTATCCGTTTTGGACACGAAAAATCTACAGAATCGTGCTCAGTCATACACATATTTAATCTACACATAAAGAGCTATCCAAATATATAATTTGTTTCAAAAAATAATAACATTCAATCCATAGAGGCATTTCAACAAACACCTACACAACACTACGATACGTGTCCGATACGGACACCAAACGGACACGAAATTCACCTAAATTTTAGGGACACCTAGGGGACTCCTAGATCTAGCCCTACATGCAAAGAAAACTGAAATTTAAATCAATTTAAAGGGTTTTACCTATAGGTGCAAATTGCATAGAAAAGCTTAAAATGGGGGATTCCTCCTTGCTAGCCAATATCCCCAAATTGATTCAAACCTGAGGTTTCTCTCCATGAACATAAAGTAGGGATCAATTAGAACCCAATGCAAAAGATTTGAGCCAAAAAGGAATTGAAATGAGGAAGTTATGGATTGGGGAAGAAGGCTCTTACCTCTTTGTTCAAACTTGTAAAAATTTAATAAAAGAGGCAAGAACATGGAGGAGAATATTTATAGGGAAGGGGGAGCCCTAGTGGCTGGTCATAAGTTGTAAAAATTAGGGTTAGGGTTTTCTAAATTGGCCCATGGGCTTAAGTTATGATTAATCAAGTCATGAAGTCATAAGCCATTTCATGAAACCATAAACCATGACTTAAATTCACTAAACCAAATTCCCTCATTCTAAAATTAGTTTCTAATGACTAAAAGTAGGTTAACCTAAGTTAGACTAGGGTCACCATGGCTAGGGTTAGCTTCTAGGCTAGTTCACTAGGTCTCAACAAGTCAAGTCAACCTAGAATTCACCAATTTACTAAATCATCAAATAATTCAAATAAGTCAAAATGACCAAATTACCCCTAGGCTAAAAATGATAATAAATCATCTTAATGACATGGTTAGGCTCTAGGTCATGCAGTCTCTAGGGTTTCACTAGCAGCACGTCAAAATCATAAGTCATGACTTAAAACAGTTTTTAAATAGTTTAGAAATTATTAAAATCACCAAAAATTATAATGTGAAATAAATATCAATAAATAATAATTATAATTACAAAATTTCAAAAATACCCTCATCTGGAAAACTGGGTGTTACAATCCTACCCACCTTATAAAAATTTTGTCCTCGAAATTAAGATGATCGCACCTTTCCTAGGTCAAACCCCCAATCAATCAAGTCGAAGCAACACAATCCTACTGGTCATGATTCCACAGTCTCGAGCAGGGTAGCTACACTATCTAGCAATCATAAGCAATATCCTGGCAGGTACTAAGGGAAATCACACATGAAAGTGGGGAGGAAGAACAAGAAGGACAAACCTGCTAACCCATCACCTGTAGCGTCGGTCTCCTCGACCGCCATCGCAAAGCTCCACCCCTCTGGTGCTGAGCTACAGGTGGCCTAGCTCCCTCAAAAGGAGGTGCAAAGGGACAGTCTACCATCCTATATGAAACTGGTAAGGACAACTAGGAATTAATTATGAAGGGTTACCATTCCAAGATGATCAAAACCGAAAGTTTAAGACACGAGTGTCAATAGCATTGAAATCCAATAACACAGTATATAAAGGAGGATTTAGTCCTGGCATGATCTAAGTTGATCAATTTCAGGATATATCGAAGTTTGGACAAGATGGAGAACGAGACCATTGAAGTCTGAGCACGAGTATCCAAGATTTGATATCCATGTCACAATTGAATTTATTCAGTTGAATATGACCCCAAATACTGGATGATAAGGAGGATGACCCGGTCAACTGGTCACGATCAAGAATTAGAATTTAAGGGATGATGCAAGGATATAGAAATAAGTCAATTTCTTCCTTTGGATAGGGAAACTAAACATGATACCTTGGGTTGATCTATCAAGTACAATGCCTTTTCTATCTGAAGTATGTGAAAGGCAAAACAATAATGAGTTCAAAGGTGATGTTATTAAGTACAATACGTGGTTCATAGGCGATGGAAATAATTTAAAAGAGAATTGCCAAAGCTGTCGTGGATGAGACTCTAAGGCAAATTTAACTATGTCTCCCTCCACATAGAATAACATATGAAAAGCGAACCAAAGTGCAATAGGTTGATCAGACCATCATGCACCGGATCTGATTAGGCAATATGTTAGTGGGTGCCAGCCCCCAATAAAATATGTCATGATCAAGCTCGAATAAGATAAGCTCGCAAACTGGTGCTAAATTAGCAACATAAGATAGACAAAATATAAGTAAGGATACGATGAAGGAAGTTAATAGTCTAAGATTCTTTAAACATCAAGGAGTGAGGGTGAATCAAAACAAGAGGAAAAGGATTTTCAATTTGAAGTTCATAATGAGATTCTCAAGGGTCGTCCAGGAATCTCTCAAGTAGTCCTAACTGTGATTGAGTAACCTCTCCGTTAAAGCCTATCTCTCAATCCTATCGCAGGCTCGCAGCAGTACAACTAAGTCGCCGTACCACCACGATATCGCACTAATGCGACTCTCGACCTGCATGGGCCACCACTAAAAACGTGTCACGACCCGCACCCTGTGTAGGGGCACGAGAAGTGGGTACGTCCAGCCTACGCCGCAGTGTCAGCAGTAGAACGCTGTCCTAGGTTACTATCTAATCAACAACTCACGCAATTATATAATGTACTTGTCAAATCTTAACTCCGAACGGAGGACAAGTATAGATATAATGAAATCTCAATCACAGTCTAAGCACGATAAGATAACACAGAAGTTATAACTAAAGACTAAACAACAACATTTATAAACTACTAAATAATAATATCTCAAACAAACTCAAATACAAACTCGTATCTCAGTTATTACAATTTAAGTTCTAAGACATAAAAACTAAACCAAGCCTACTAGCTAGTCTCCCGATCACTCCTGAGTATCGGGGCCAAAGGTAGCTAAGCCATCTCCTGCTCCAAGGCAAGTAGGGCAAATATCCTCAGGGCAAGCATCTGTAATATTTTCAACTGGTCCAGTCAGGACAGGAACGAGTATAATTCATCAAGAATCCCAAGTAAATGACAGAGAACTATAAAGCAGTTATAGACAGTTGTATTGATGAATATGGCAGTTTGTACGAGTAATGATGTAGAGAGCAGTTAAGGTACAAGAAAAGTAAGGTAACTAAACAAGAAGAGAAACATAGCAAAGAAGACTGTAAAATAAGATCTAGCTGAACTAGAATAACATAATGAGTTCAGATGGTACAATATAAGTCGAGTGTAATCCCAATGTGAGTCTAATATAAAATGAGTCGAATGTGATTCTAATCATTGTTCTAATAAGGCAAATCGAATCAGGTGATACGAATAAGGTGATACGAATAGTGATTCACAATGTTCTAACAACGATTCGAATAAATTCTCCAAGTGTGTTTTAAAATACTTAGTTAGACATATAAACGGCTAAGGGTAATACGACACATCACACACATGGCCGGGTGTGGAATGGCTATCGTTCGAATATTATTCACAGGGGGTGGTTCGAATAGTGGAAATGTTCACATGCCTAATCAAGTATTTCCCCGCCCATCTAATACAAATGAATCCATAATCCAACACATAAGATGAATACAAGTCCAACCAGCAGATGAAGATACGTGGTTCGAATAGTGATTCGTATGGTGATTCGAATAATAGAGGTAAGACGAGTAAGTATGTGTGTCGTATACATGGATTCAGAAATAAGAAAAATACGTGTTTGTAACAGAGAATCACATACAGCTAACTAGAACTGAAGTACAGTAATTGACAAATAAATGAGAGAACTATCAGAGAATGTACTCGCCTGATACTCTGAAAAGAGAAGTGAAATATCAGATGTCTGCACCGGAGTCACAATGTCCTAAATAGAGCAGTACAGGTTATAACATGTTTAAAATAAGGTAAATGAAGTCTACGAAGCAATCTACATGAATTCTAGGCCAATCTAGGTCAAAGTCAACTCTTGGTCAACTCTGGGTCAAACCAAGTCAATAGCTAGCTAAATTGTCAAACCTTGGTCAACTAGTCAACCTTTAGTCAACCAAGAGTCAAACAAGGTTAACTAGGCTCTTCCTAGGTCATACTAGATCAACATCCTATGTATCAACCTATACCTTACCATAAATGTAAGCTAATACCTTAGCACCCAATACCCTATCACATATCACCTAGGAAATCCTATCACCTGTACTTAAGGCTACCCACATAACCAAATATCTATATCCATTACACTCTCTTATATATCAACCTTACTTCAACTAACCCTACATATTATATATGTATACTCAAGCTCCTATATAGACATATATCTCATATACAACACACCCTAGCATACCCACTCAAATTCTCACATGGCACACTCACACACCTCACAATACCTTATAACCCATATACCTATACATATCTATAGATAGACACACACACAGGGGCAACCTTATCCTCACTCAACTCTACACTTATCAACTCTCTCAACTCTCTCTAGACTCACACCCATCTGATATGGACCCTCCCCTATTCTCTCATTCATTCACCATATTAGAGTAGTGGTTTGGAATGACTAACAGGACATGGTGTAGGCTCTAATAAACATAACCTCAACTCCATACTACCTAACCAACAATAACTTAGGATACAATCTGGTATGAATACGTGTATCTACCACTGTTTCTAGCCAACCCAACCCTGACACTCACTAGTACATGGCTTGGCACTCTCACATGTTACATTGAACTCTAAACTACACTCTCTTATTCTCCTAAACTCATAAGTCAAAGGGCCTATGGCCCAAGCTAAATCACTGCTCTACATTGCAAGTGCCATGCCAAGCATGGCCACTGCAGCTGCTCCTAAGCCACTGCTTGCTGCTGCCAGTGCAATGCAAGCCAAGGCAACAAAGCTGCTGCTAAGCTACTGCTTGCTGCTGCCAATGCAATGCAAACCAAGGCAGGCAAGCTACTGCTGCAATGCAAAGCCAATGCCAAAAGCCAAGCCAACTCATCATCCTAACCAATCTAATGTTCTGCTACCAACCCCCAACTTAACACACAATTCACATGAATATCCCCAAACACTAACTCACCCTCTACTACTCAAACACAGACATTCTCACTCAAAACCTACTGCTACTCTAATAATGACACAACTGAACCAAATAGGAAATGAGGATAACATGGGTTCTCAGTCAAAAAAGAACTAGAAACCGAGTAAAATTAGTTGCCAACAGGAAAAACCAATCCCAATCCAATTCATTCTCAGAAAAACAGTAAATGAGTGAGTGCTTGAGTGACAGTGTTCAGTTAGGCATACATGTGTGTAGAGAGTGAGTGTGAAGGCAATGTGGCACATGCTTGTGTGTGTGTGTGTGAACATTGATATATATGTCAATAAGAAATCAGGAATTAGGAATTAGGAAGAGTGTGGATACCACAAGAGTGTGTTCACAGAAATTAGAAACTAATCTCAGGAATTAACATGGCCTATAACAGTGCACCATTACAGTCATGTGCTCTAAGATTTTAGGGTGTCAAGTGTGTCAATGACAGTTATGGTATTTCAGTTGTGTGTTCAAGGCTCATTCAAAACCAATACTTCCAACACAATACAAACCCCATATCAATATCTCAATAATCCCACACAACACATGTTAAACACTACCAATTGTCATTAACTGGAACTTGAAATCAGTTCAGCCATACCTATGGATACAACCTAAAACCCAAAATTGATATTAACATCAAACTCAGGTAGAGGTGTGTGTTGACAGATTGAATCTCAGGAAAGTGTGTGTAGCATGGTGTGATCTCAGTACAATGTGGGACAGTTCAGGTGTGAGTGTGGGTGTTCATCTCAGGATTTAGTCATAGGTAATCTCAGATTCTCAGTGTGACAGTTCATGTATCAACCCATTGATACCACTCCATTCAATAATAGAAAAAAAAACAAATTCGAATTTAAAAACCCAACAAAAATCAGTAAACAGACTTATAGTAGACTAATACACATGTAGAAGAATCTAAACATGGTTAATAAACTTCAAAAATCAGTTTTAATGGAAATCAAATTCAACATTTTGTGAAACAGAACGCATGTATCAGAAATTGTTAGGAATTCCCCATTTCGAATTGAAATTAACAATCGATATTCGATTAGAAAGGTTGGTAAATAGTGTGTACATGTGTACGTGCCTAGGTGAGTGTTCTCGTGTCCACACAAGTGGACACGAAGTGTCCAAGCTACCAAAACAGAAATAACAGTGCACAGTGCAGCCAAGCCTCGTGCTGAAGTATCGATTAGCCTAGGACACGACACAGTGAATCATGGGTCACGTGCACGTGTCAGAGTGTAGAGGGGGTCTAGGGGTACGTATGTGTCATCCTGAAATAGGTCAATGTGTCGTCGTGTCCCTGATACGAATGCATGTAAGGACGTGCCTGTGCGCGTGTATGCGTGTGTGAAATTTCAGTACGGGTGGGATTTCTCCCAATTCGCTCGACGAAATTCCCCCGAATTTTGTGTGTATGCTGTCAGTCATTGCCCGCAGGTGTCCACCAATTTTGGTGTCCAACCGAGTCGTGTCGTGTCGGATGTGAACGTGTGGCAGCAGGACACCGCACGGGGCCTGTGCGCAGTGTCGTGCACGAGGTGCGTGTCCGTTTTGGACACAAAAAATCTACAGAATCGTGCTCAGTCATACACATATTTAATCTACACATAAAGAGCTATCCAAATATATAATTTGTTTCGAAAAATAATAACATTCAATCCATATAGGCATTTCAACAAACACCTACACAACACTACGACACGTGTCCGATACGGACACCAAACGGAAACAAAATTCACCCAAATTTCAGGGACACCTAGGGGACTCCTAGATCTAGCCCTACATGCAAAGAAAACCAAAATTTAAATCAATTTAAAGGGTTTTACCAATAGGTGCAAATTGCATGGAAAAGCTTCAAATGTGGGATTCCTCCTTGCTAGCCAATATCCTCAAATTGATTCAAACCTGAGATTTCTCTTCATGAATATAAAGTAGGGATCAATTAGAACTCAATGCAAAGATTTGAGCCAAAAAGGAATTGAAATGAGAAAGTTATGGATTGGGGAAGAAGGCTCTTACCTCTTTCTTCAAACTTGTAAAAATTTAATAAAAGAGGTAAGAACATGGAGGAGAATATTTATAGGGAAGGGGGAGCCCTAGTGGCTGGTCATAAGTTGTAAAAATTAGGGTTAGGGTTTCCTAAATTGGCCCATGGGCTTAAGTTATGATTAATCAAGTCATGAAGTCATAAGCCATTTCATAAAACCATAAACCATGACTTAAATTCACTAAACCAAATCCCCTCATTCTAAAATTAATTTCTAATGACTAAAAGTAGGTTAACCTAAGTTAGACTAGGGTCACCATGGCTAGGGTTAGCTTCTAGGCTAGTTCACTAGGTCTCAACAAGTCAAGTCAACCTAGAATTCACCAATTTACTAAATAATCAAATAATTCAAATAAGTCAAAATGACCAAATTACCCCTAGGCTAAAAATGATAATAAATCATCTTAATAACATGGTTAGGCTCTAGGTCATGCAGTCTCTAGGGTTTCACTAGCAGCACGTCAAAATCATAAGTCATGACTTAAAACAGTTTTTAAATAGTTTAGAAATTATTAAAAATCACCAAAAATCATAATATGAAATAAATATCAATAAATAATAATTATAATTACAAAATTTCAAAAATACCCTCATCTGGAAAACTGGGTGTTACAAAAATGTATTGCTGATTCCACCATGGAAGCCGAGTATGTGGCAGCCTTTGAGGCAGCCAAAGAAGCGGTTTAGCTCAGAAACTTATGTTGGACTTGGATGTGGTACCTAGTTTGCCTAAGTCTATTACACTTTATTATGATAATAGTGGTACAGTTGCAAACTCGAAGGAACCACGAGCACATAAGACAGGTAAACACATTGAGCGTAAGTACCACCTGATACGAGATTTCGTAAAAAAAGGAAAAGTTGCTGTGATCAAGATAGCATCAGTCGACAACCTAGCTGATCTCTTTACAAAGAGCTTACCAGCTAAGGATTTTAATAGTCATATTGAGGGAATGAGAGTCAGATGTGTAGCCGCATGGCTTTAAGTATAAGTGAGATATTTGTAACAATATACTGAAAAGTAATGCTTTGAGTATAAGTAGGAGATTTTAGGGTTATATACTAAAAGCATCACTTTTGTAGTAACCTTATTTCCTGAAATTTTGAATGAGAATCATATGGGCATATGTTTGCATATTATTGCAAGTGTTAATGCAAATGTCTGATATTCTATATTGTAGATAATATGATGTGTGGTGTCACACAGAAGATCATATTATCAGTTCTCTATGGAATATATAAATAGTTCACAACCTAGAGGGACTTGGACAACCTATAGGTTTACATTAGTACACTTTGTGTATATTGAACATGACCACTTGAGGTTGTTCTCTTTGTACTTACTACATAAGAGAACAAATACCTCTGTTATTATGGATGCTTGTGCTCTTAATCCGGATATAATAACAGACATGTATATGCAATGTGCATTACTTTGACTCATGAAAGAGTGAGATTCATTATGGGTCAACAACCTCTATAAATTGGGTAATAATATTGTATGTATGATGGGCTGTTGATTATAAATGGAATCCATGTTCCGATACATCGGGTTGATGAAGTCCCCTTAAGGAGCTCATAAGGATTGTCATGTAAACCCTGCAGGTGGATTATATCCGACATGACAAATAAAGTTGAGTGGTACTACTTAAGGATAAAAGATGCCGAATCAATATAGTTGTCAGTAACTTAATTTGATCGATGGACATTCGATATCTTAACATAGGGAGCCAAACAAGCATATAATAAAAGGAGCCCACAAACATAATTTGGAATTAGGGAGGTTGTGCAACAATAACTCATTAGTGGACCGAGCTATTGTTAATGGGCCTGGATTGTGTGTTCGGTCTGAACACGGGATATCCAGATCCGTTAGGAGGCCTAACCCTAATTTTCCTCATGGTCCCTGCAGTAGCCTATATATATCCTCTATTCTCTGGCTGCCAAATTACTGATCAGAAATCTGAAGCTTTCTCTAAATTTGTGATTCACGTAAGGAGAGAAAGAGAGAGCTTCCAAGGAGAAGAAAAGGTTGGGAGATCGTCGCCCACACAACGTCCAACTCGAGGAAGGAATACGTACAGAAGATCTTGGGGTCGTCTGCTCGAGATTGCCAGGAACTACTTGTCTTCTTCCTGCCACAGGTATAATTTGTGAACCCTAGTTTTCGCCTATGAAGGGTTAGAACACGTATTAAATCTGTTTAACTTTCTATCGATCAATACGCACACCAAAGTAAGGGTCCTGGGAATCCTCAGTTCTATCACTTAACCTCCTAATAAAATTACCTACATGGTTCCGTCCTTAGGGTCACCACCCCATATGCATATCTCAACAACACATACCAGGTATATATTGAGATACACTTCATGGTGCTTTTCCAATGTGGGACTAAATGCTAGGTATGTGTTGAGAGCAAGCTCTCTCTACATGTTCAAGGAAAAGCTCCAACAATCTCCTATATATCTCGATATATGGATTTGAGTGTTCTTTACAGTAACTGTCAATCATGTATCAGGATAGATGTCATTGACGACTTGAATCTTCTCGCATAGGTCAAACAACAGACTATAATACAAGAATGGACTAAGCATTGAATTCTACACCATAGCTGAATTCTTTCCGCTCATATAATGTAGTCACATATGCTTCTGGCTGAACATTAAAGGCCCTATGCCAGCTTAGCCTTAGTGTATTATTTTGGGCATTTACAAGTTTATCCTTAAGAGACGGCCTGCTATCTCTGTCCATACACTATAGGTGAGTTCTTTATTAAAGAGACATGGCATGAAGCCTTGCGCTTCCCTTGCGGTGCTACATCGCTATGATATGGCCTAAAGCCGAGGTATTACCCCTACCCAGGAACCTCATCGTAGTATCATACTACTGTAGCATGAGGTCACAAGTCACTTTGTAGTACCGAACTACCCAGCATGAAGCCTTAGGCTTCCTTGCGGCGTTACGCCACAACGACATGGCTTGCAAGGCCGAGGCTTTACCCCTATCCAAGTACCTCATCGTGGTGTCGTGCTACTGTAACATGAGGACATCCTCCCCTTTGTAGTGCTGTCTACAACTATTTAATTTTATTATACAACATTAGGTTACCTGCCTATTTGCGGTGCTACGCCGCTGTGACTTGGCTTGCAAAGCTGAGGCATTACCCCTACCTGGGAACCTCATGGTGGAGTCACCCCACTATAGCATGGAGTTACACTACTTGTAATGTTGTGCTACCGTGCTTCTTATAAAGCACACAGGTGTTTTCCATAAATAAATTCACTTTATTTATTGTGTTTCTGAGAAAATTTACAACTGTAGGAATCTAATCTAGAAGACGATTACTTTATCCCTTGGACGATGCGATGAAGAAAACTCGAACTTCGAAGAACTTGGACAGCAACTGGGCAATCTCTCTGTTCTCTCTGAATTGTCTGTAGTGTTTGATGAAGATGAAGAAACTCTCTTTTATAGAGTTCTAGATAACTGTTCTGAAGCATACGCTCAGTTAGTTACTTGACGTGTGCACAACTGCAGGGACGCATGGTGAATTTTGATGAAGACACATTAGAGTGCGGTTGAAAGTAGTAGAATATATCTAGGAGAGATTGATGGCATGGATGCCACGTTGCATAACTTCTGAATAAGTGGGTAACTGAGTACAGGACACGTGAGAACGTGTGTTAACTATACATTTAAAATCATCTTGAATGCATTTGCTGTGATACGCTGTCTTTGTTGAAGAGGAGTCATACGCTAGCTTTTGAAGGCACATGTCTTACATACGCTGACTTGGATCATATAAAGCTGATACGCTCACTTTATTTAACAAGGAGTCGTAGGGAGTCCATACGCTCACTTGATCGATAAGGAGTCGTATGGAGTCTATACGCTCACTTGATTGACAAGGAGTCGTATGGGGTCCATACGCTCGCTTGATTGATAAGGAGTCGTATGGAGTCTATACGCTCACTTGATTGACAAGGAGTCGTATGGGGTCCATACGCTCGCTTGATTGATAAGGAGTCGTTTGGAGTCTATACGCTCACTTGATTGACAAGGAGTCGTATGGGGTCCATACGCTCGCTTGATTGGCAAGGAGTCGTATGGGGTCCATACGCTCGCTTGGTTGGCAAGGAGTCGTAAGCATTGAGGGAGTAGACACGTGGCTGTCCTCAATCTTCTCAAACACGCCTTCAAATAACTGACAAATATCTCTCGAGCGTCGTGCTGCAGATATGATGGCTGACAGACTGTCAGAAATGATAGTAATGATGGCTATGCATTTATGATGGCTGATGAGCTGTCCTCGTAAGAGACAAAATCAATTCTCGAAAACCCATCCGACGGTTAATCTTTATAGGGTAGCTGTCTTTGCACGAAAGACGAAGTGTCAGATTCATCCTCTATTAAATGTATGCTGTGCTGTCATTCAAGAAATAATAAAGTATTCTCTGAGCGTACGGCCTTTGGATGAGCGTATGGCTTTGGCTGAGCATATGGCCTTGAGCGTATGGCTTTTGCTGAGCGTATGGCCTTGAGCGTATGGCTTTGGCTGAGTCTCATGTCAGCGTATCATAATTTTTCACACCCTACAAGACCCCCTTCAAAGTTTTCGAACTTTATGAATTTCAAAAGTTCGAAATTACTTTGAACTTAAAGTGGGAATAAGTCTTAACACGCTGGCATGAGTTTGTTTATTTTCCTCAATATCTGTGCAAATCTTTAGGGATTCTGTTTAAAGAACGGCCGCCGTTTGAACTTCTCTTTTCTTCTATAAATAGGTCTTTCAAAACCTAATTCATTTATTTACTTTTGCATTTGTCTTCGAGAGAGAAAAAAGCTCTAAAACTCAAACTTCTTCTTCTTCGACTCAATCTTCATCAATGGTGCCCAAAGTTGACGCTGCTGCGAAGGGAAAGGGGAAAGCTCCTGCGGAGTCATCTCGACCTGCCGCCGCTGCCACTAAGAAGACTGCTGATGAGCGTCTTTGACGAAGTGAACGTCCATTGAAGCCCCTCTATGGTGAGGATGATGAACAGTAACTATCCCCTATTTAGGGCTCTGGTTAGGACAAAAACGTATCCCTTTTTAGGGTCAATACGTGAGAAAATATGCTTCCCTCTTTAGGGTTTAGTCGTATTCCATATTTTTCGTTTATACGAAAAATATGTTTGGAGCGCATTCTGTAAGATACGCGTATCTTTGATAGAAATGTCAAAATACGTTGATTTGAAGGAATACGCTATGTCAAGTTGTCTCACTGAGATACGCTAACTCCTTTGTTAGCGTATTTTTGATGAATATCTTGTCAACCATACGCTTAAGAAAAAGACCCAATCATCCTCTAAAAAGCTGAGCGTAAACTGAACTTAAAATTCATCATACGCCTAAGATAGACTGAGCGTATGTTGATATCTGAACTTGTCATACGCTTAGGATAGACTGAGCATATGTTGATTTCTGAACTCGTCATACGCTTAGGATAGACTGAGCGTATGTTGATCTCTGAACTCGTCATACGCTTAGGATAGACTGAGCGTATGTTGATCTTTGAATCTGCCATACGCTTAGGATAGAGTGAGCGTATGTTGATCTCTGAACTCGTCATACGCTTAGGATAGAGTGAGCGTATGTTGGTCTTTGCATCTCTTTGAAGATTTCTAACTTCTTATTCTTTTTTTTGTAGTGGATATTCTGGCTCAGGATGCACAATTTGAAGGATGTGTAGGAAACAACTATAACAGTGACCTATCACATGTCCGTTTTTCCCAATTTGATGGGCCTTCTACAAGGATAGCTATTCTGACAAATCAGGAGAATGACACCCTGCTGAATATGATGAGTAGACTGCCTCTACAGAGTGTGGATAGTGCTACCTACTCGAAACCAACATTTCTTTTTGGAGATGCTATTGATATAAACTCTCAGCCTGCTCTTGATAAAGTGTCATACTCATATTATAGAGATGGTGATGTAAATCAACCAATGTATCTGACTGGTTTGTCCAAAAGCATCAACATAGCTCGCTTATTCCACACGAGTCATCAAAGGCAAATGAAGTAGGATATCACTCTATTCCGTCAAGCAAAAGCTGGATGGATAGGATACAGTCAAGGAAGATTCCGCAGTGGTACTGAACCACATGTCTCAGTTTTGTGAGGATTGCTGCCAGCTACCATTTCTCCTGAAGACTCGGCACTTCTGAGGCCAGTTAGAGTCCCAATCTTCGCAAATGAATTTGTTCAGCTAGAACATGCTGTTTACCCAAAACAGTCTATGAGGCTTACTGGTCTGGTGAATCCGGAAAATACCGGATGGACTGTTCTTGTAAGATGGATTCTGAACAACTTTGGGGAACAGTTAAAGGTGATAGGCCTATATAATGCCATTAAGTGCACCGCTTATGGTTTTAGGGCAAACCCAGATTTGTTCTTAGCATTAGCGGAAAGGTATAATTACCGTACCGGCACTTTCATGACTCCAAGAGGCGAGATGGGATTCGCCCTCCATGAAATGGCATACATTTCTCAGCTGCCAACAGGAGATTTGCCATATGAAGAGTATATTCCTTTCATTGATGAGATGAATAAAATTTCCGAGGCCAACCCACTGGTTCTCCATGTATTTGAAGAATTAATGTGCCATTACAGTATATGTAAGGCTTTTTATAAGGCACAAGGTGTAGAGGGAGGTTCCAACTGTTATTCTTATAAGTGGATGGCCTATTTATTCCATGGCCGTACTGAAGAAGTTCAGAAGAAGAAGAAGACTGATCAATATGTCGGTCGCTTTAAACCCCTGAGTGAAGCCGAGATTGACAAATTAATCCAGGACACCACTCATGACGACATCATCATTGAAGAAGACGAAGACACCTACAAAGCTGGTGATAGGTTGGAGACCTATATAAAACAAGGTGGCCGGAAATTATCTGATAAAGGTTATCTGGCCGGATTTATATCCCTCTGGTTGAGAAAAATCCGGCACCTGTTCAGCAGACAGGATGCACAGAGGAGTTGTTTTTGCAGCAGTTCGTCTGACTTTCGGGTACAAGATGGATTTGCTGACAGCAATGACATGCCGTCTGAATGCTGGCTTAAGGGCATATACAGACAGGATGTTTGAATTGGGGAAGAAGAAGCTCACAACTTTCCTCGGGTAGAAATGCCCTTTACATATTTATTTGGGTGGCTGCTTCTCCATTTCGAATCTCTCATGAGTGTTGGAATGGCTAGACCAGACGATACCTTTTTGGAAAGATATCATCATACACCGAAGTAGAAGTATGACACTCTAACAGACTGTAGAACTATATTAAACAGGAGAGAATTATGGAGTTTCACTTGTGTTCCTCCACCTGTTGGTTATGAAACCATGCCTGGGAAGTTGATTGATGGCATTGGTGCCAATGAGTTAGATGAAATTCAACATGAATGGCTGAAGAGGATTAGGCCATCTCACTTGATCTGTCGCCACGACGATGTCACTTATATGGAGCCGTATCTTCCGAGTAGGTTTGCTCGGCAATTTGGTTATGATCAATTGCATGTGGGAAATGCAACGACATGTTTTGGCCACCAAGGCGGATTAATCGATGGCGCCAGAGCATGGATATACTATATTGCTAAAGGTACCGGGGCTACCTTTTCCATGCCAGATCTGGTTACTTATCGGAGAGGAGCTAGAATGTTGGCGTCTTATGCCAAATTCTATGTATCGGCTAATACCTTTGATGAAAAATTCAACATCTTAGGTAAAAGCTTCATCCATGTTGATAAGAAATCAACCAAATCAGCCCTGCCCAGAGATTGTCATGACCGAGAAGATCCTATGGCTACTGATGAAGTTTATGATGAAGTTTTAGAGAATTTTTTCTCTGATGAACTTCATCAGCCATTACATGTACCTATTGGAAGTGCTGAAGAGAGTGTATCTGCCGACAGTACACCGAAAAGGAAACGGGGCAAAGATGCTTTCGGGCCTGCTCCAAAAAGGGTTACTCGGGTAGAGGCTCGTAACCGTAGAATACGAATCAAAGATACAGACGAAGCAGGTAGTGTCTCCAAAGATGATTATCCTACTATTCCATTAACAAAAAGAATAGGAAGGAAAGTGATAGTTTCAAAGACTAAATTCATAATTTGTCTCGATGCAGAGAGTCCCACCAATCGTGCCGAGCGATTGGCTTTAGAAAAGCAAGCTGCCTTTGCTTTTTTCTGTAAAGACAGAACCTATTGAAGAAGATATGCCTGAACCTGCTGAACCATCTATGCCTTCTGATATGGAGTTGATTCCGCCAATGGCCGATGATGCGCAGGTAATTAGTCAACCCGTGGTAGAGGCCGAGAATCAGACTAAAACAGCTAATGACTTACTGATTTCGAGAGAATCAGTGAAGGAAGCTACTACTCTCAAGCCAATTGCTGAAGTTTCGGAGAGCAATAAAAGTGACGAAGAGCAGGTTGACTATGAACCTTCATCTTGTTCCTTTGAAGATGAGGACATGGAGATCGAAGATGAGTCACCGACTGAAACCCATTTTGATGTACTTAAGACAGCTGGTCAACATTCAGGGTTAACTCCAGAGCCGGAGAAACTTCTAGAAATAGAAGTCCATGTTACGAGTACTTCTGGGGTGGACAGCAGTGAAATAAATCTAGTGTCGAAAAACACTCTGAACAGACTATGAGCTGGGCTGAATGATCCAAAAGAAACAGAATACGAACCAACTTCAGGTAATATTTTATTCAGCAAAGTTTTGTCTTTTCCTTGCTTTATTGTCTTTTAATTTTGATCATGCTTTTTTTTTATTCTAACAGTTGCAGGAACTGCACCGACAATGAGCTTGACTCAAGCCCCACTTGTCCAGACTGATATGGGTGAAGGGAGCTCACATTTGCCTAGTTCCCCAAAAGCACTCACTTCAACTCCCAGAATAGAGGCTCCTCCTGCTCCGTCCTTTACAGTTACAGCGACTCCCGGTTTTGAAACAGGGATAGCAAAGGTCATGGGGATGTATTCAGATATTATTTATTCATATCTGGATACATTCTCAAGGCGACTTATGAAGGATGAAACTATGCCTTTTTCGAGTCTTCGAGCGGCGATTAATTTCCCACTTTTAGCTTTGAAACAGGCTGGTTATGAGACCCAGTGTGTCTTCTTTGAGCATCTTCTGAATAATTTAGAAGCAACCATCCATAAATACTGGAAGATCAAAAATGAGGATATTAAGTCTTTGACTGCAGCTGAGATTGCCCAATTGGAAAATAAAGCTCAAGCTCAGCACACTGCTTTGAAGGAATTCCTCGCTCTGTCTTCTGAAGAGTTAATGGCAAAAGATAAAGAAATAATAACCACACGTCAGAATATGGAGCGTCTGGGAAAAGATGAAGCTTCAAAAGCTGAAGAGCTTAAGGAGTTGAAAGAGGAGCTGGCTCGTCTTCAGGAGCGAATTGCCTCCATGGAAAAAGTGCAATCGGAGATTGCCAATGCTCGTATATCTGAAGCTAAACGTTACCAACTTTTACAGCAAGAGCGGGAACTGATGCAGGCTAACCAGATTGAAGAAACAAACCGTCGTAGCTTTATTATCGCGGATTATGACCAACGAATGGTTGGAGTTGAAGCAGCAGAGCGAATCCACAAAGCTCACGAAGAAAAGATGAATAATGTAATTATTCATATTCAGGAGATAATTACTCCTCCTAAATAGATCTTTTTACATTTTTCATGTGTTGAATTTTTGATACCCATTTGTAATCAATATTTTGACTTTGATTGAAGAAATGAACATCTTGACTTGATTTCAATTCTGTGGATGATATTTTTGTAGAAAACATGTTCAGAGGTAAATAATACATGACATATTTCCATAGAATAGAATATACAAATGAACTTTGTAATTCTATCAGATGATATTAAACCAAATATAATTTTAGTTTAATATTGATTAGAGAAAACAGAATTCAGATATAAAGATATCTTTGGACTCTATTTTCCATGATCTTTGAACTCGGAAATCAAAAGACTAGATATCATTTTCATAGAATAGAAAATATGATACTGAGATAGAAAATTCAGAGGTAATATGGACGTGATTTTCTATATAAGATCTTTATTAAATCCACTGGGAATCTAATAAGACAGAATATCAAATTCTCTGGAAAGATGATACGTAGTAGAATATCAGTTTTCACTGGGGATAACGATATCGAGATAATTTTTATAGGGAAGAATTAACTCTGATTTTATATTCGCTGGGGAATAATGAAAATATTATATATTGATGAGATTTATACATAATACTTCTTCAAGAATTTGCCATTGATAGGCATCATCGTGACTTTACCATCCATAGAGGCAAGCTGATATGCTCCATTAGAGAAGACTTTGTTTACTACGAATGGGCCTTCCCATTTTGCGTCAAATTTGCCTTTGCTCATATGTGTCATGGTCATTAGACGTCTGACAGTAAGGACCAGTTCTCCCTTCTGATATGCTCTGACTTTCACTTTTCGGTTAAAAGCTTTTGAAATTCGGGCCTGATATAGCTCGATATTTTGTTGAGCATACAATCGCTTTTCATCTAAAGCTTCCAGCTCTTGAAGTCGAAGACGATCATTATTTCTGTTGTAAGTTCATTGGAGATTGCGATTCTCAGGGAAGGAATCTGGATCTCAAGGGGAAGAATAGCTTCACACCCATATACCAAAGAGAAAGGCGTACATCCAGTTGTGTTGCAAACTGTGGTACGGTAGGCCCATAAACATTCACCAAGCTTCTCGCTCCAGTTGCGTTTGTTGGAAGAAACAAACTTTTTCAAGATTTTGATGATTGTTTTATTGAAAGCTTTTGCCAATCCATTAGCTGCTGGATTATATGCTGTAGAAGCTAAATTATTGATTCGATGGTCATCGCAGAATCGAGTAAATTTCTGACTGACGAACTGCGGTCCGTTATCATGAATAATACGCCGAGGAACACCAAATCGATATGTGACATGATGTTTGACGAAGTTGATGACATTGGAAGTTTTGACTTCAGATAACGGGATTGCTTCAGCCCATTTGGAAAAGTAATCGGTTATTGCTAGAATAAACCGATGTCCTTTTGATGATGGTGGATTGATAGGACCAATGACATCCATGCCCCAAGCCTCAAAGGGCCATGATGCCGCTGTTGGGTGTAAGAACTCTGACAGTTGATGGATAAAGTCTGCATGAATTTGACAGGCTTTATATTTCCGAGCATATTGAAAAGCGTCAGCTACCATCGTGGGCCAATAATAACCCATACGTCGGATACGATCTTGAAGTTTTGGACCTGGTTGGTGGGCTCCGCAGACACCATCATGTGCTTCACGAATAATCTGTTGCGCTTCTTCACCAGCGATGCATCGGAGGAGAAGACCGTCATAGGACCGACGATATAGTGTCTTCGTTGTATGATTATAATAGAATCTGAGAGATCGACGCCGGATAGATGCTGCTTCGTTCGGATTATCGAAAAGTATGTCATACAACACAAAGTCTAAAAATGGACGTCTCCATTCGTCAGTTATGGCTTCTATTTTGTTAGAAAAGACATATTCCATAGTAGAATCGGAAGAAGATGAGGACACTCTGTCAAACTTTAATCCAGTATTAAAGTCAGAAGAAAGTTCATCAAGGTTGAGAGAATTTTCGTCTGGATTATGAGGAAAACCCAAAGCCAAATTATTCTCAACGTAGAATAGTTCTCGGTTATGAACCACTATCACTTGCTGACGTCTGATTGGTATGGCTAACACAGCGGCAAGATTAGCCAAAGCATCGGCTTCTGTATTACAGGCTCGTCGAACATGTTCAATAAAGAAACCTTCAAAGGAGGATGCCATAGAGAGTGCTGCTCGATGATAAGGTATCAAATCCTGATGACGGACTTCATATGTTCCTCTGATCTGATTGATGATAAGCTTGGAGTCTCCATAAACTTCTAAATATTGAATATCCAGATGTTTGGCAAGTTGAAGACCGATGAGCAACGCATTGTATTCGGCTAGATTGTTTGAACATGATTGATCCAGAGAATAAGACCTCTGAATAGTTAGTCCTTCTGGAGATACGAGAACAATTCCAACTCCAGCGACAATATCGCCATTAGGACCCATTCTAGATGCTCCATCAAAGAATAGACGCTAGGTAGGAGTTTCTTCAGAAATCAGATTTGAATCCAGAACTTCATCTGGAATCTCATCATATAATTTAGAATCTTCTGGAACCGCATGAGCTGCTAGAAAATCAGCAAGAGCCTGTCCTTTAACTGACTTCTGAGGAATATAATGCATATCGTATTGAGCTAACAAGATTCCCCAATTAGCTAGTCTGGAGTTGAGAATACCGGGTTTCTTCATCATAATCCTGATGGGATTCACTCTGGAAATGACGTGGATCGTTTGACCAATAATATAATGTCGCGTCTTCTGAACAGCAAACATTAATGCTAGGCACTCTTTCTCGATTGGAGAATAACGCGGTTCAACATCTGTCATTGTGCGACTGAGATAATAAATAGCCTGTTCATGGCCATCTTTATTTTTCTGGGCGAGTAATGCACCGAGAGAATGATGCATGGCTCGAACATATGGAAGGAATGGTATTCCCGAGACGGGAGGTACCAAAACTGGAGGGTTCATGAGATACTGTTTGATATCGTCAAATGCTTTTTGACATTCTTCGTTCCAGACGAAAGATACACCTTTCTTCAGAAGTTTGTTGAATGGTCTGCAGCATCCTGATAAGTTGGAAATGAATCTCCTGATATAAGCAATTCTTCCTTGAAATTCTCCTAGCTCTTTTAAGGTGCATAGAGGACGCATCTCTTGAATGGCTTTGATCTTCTCGGGATCGACGTGTATACCTTTAGCGGTAATGACGAAGCCGAGAAATTTGCCACTAGAGACGCCCAGGAAAGACTTAGTAGGGTTCATTTTAAGTTGATGCTGACGCATTAAATCAAAGATAGTCTTCAAATCTTGGATATGGTCCTCCTTTCGTCGACTTTTGATTGCAATATCATCAACATAGCATTCGACTATTTTCCAGAGATGTTCACGAAATATAGTACTCATTGCTCGCTGATATATTGCTCCTGTATTTTTGAGACCAAACGGCATCACTGTATAACAGTATGTACCGATCGGCGTTCTGAAGGAAGTATGTTTCTCGTCATCTGGAAACATTTTGATTTGATTGTACCCCGAATACCCATCCATGAATGACATTCGTTCGAAACCACATGTATTATCGATCATGACGTCGGTAATTGGAAGAGGAAACTCGAATTTCGGACAAGCCGCATTGAGATCACGAAAGTCTATACAGACTCGGATCTTGCCGGTCTTTTTGAGGACAAGAACGATGTTAGCCACCCATTCAGGATGTTGTTCCTCTCGAATAAATTCGGAAGCCATGAGCTTGTTGACTTCAGCTTCAATCGCATCGATAATGTCTGGACGAAATCGTCGTTGTTGTTGTTTGACCGGTTTAGCATTTGGCATGATATTAAGTTTGTGCATTGCGATCTTCGGATCTAGTCCTGGCATATCCTCGTAGCTCCAGGCGAAGACATCGATATAATCATGAATAAGCTTGATCATGTCTTACTTATCTGTTTCTGAAAGACTTTCGCTGATGAATATTGGTTTAGGGGACCCCTCTTCACCGACATCAATTTGGATCAATTTATCTTCAGTGGGAGGTTCTATTTGCTCGAACCTAAATTCCTATTGGTTATCTAATCTTTGAGCCCATTGTTCTGATTCGGGTGATGTTTCAAAATCATTCTCATCTTCATCATTTTCTTGCGGGCCATCGGCAGAAACCATATTGATGGATAAAATAGAACGATGA
Source organism: Iris pallida (assembly GCA_029216955.1). Taxonomy (NCBI): domain Eukaryota; kingdom Viridiplantae; phylum Streptophyta; class Magnoliopsida; order Asparagales; family Iridaceae; genus Iris; species Iris pallida. The sequence goes on along the minus strand of JANAVB010003400.1, from coordinate 18,545,228 downwards.
AGATCGCCAATGCTTGTGTCAGAATTCCAAGAGAGGGAATCGAAAGATTCAGATCGTTCGTCTCCATCGGATTCTGAATCCTCATGGACTGCGTTGATAAAAGGGGTAGGAGCAATGTAACCTAAACCACATTTTGTCCTTCTGTATTTTAATGGAGGAATTCGAACAGGCATTCTTCTTCCTTTTCCATTATTGAGGCTGGTTCTGAAGTCATAACCCATATTCTTGATGATATTTTTGGACTGCTGACTATAACGACGTAGTTGTAATCTTCCAGTATCGTCGTTTTTGTCATCTTCTTCCAGGTTAGAAGGATTCTGGGGTCCTTTATAGAAGAATATTGGATTTTCTCCTAACTTTCTAATAGGGACCACGAAGTATGATCTTTGTATAGACTCTAATGATACTTCTGTGTAAAGAGTTTGAACAACTCCTATAGTTAGTGGCTCTAAGCTATCTAGCAATTATAAATAACTTTGTACATGATTATAAACATCAATATACTGTAAAGGAGATATTTCATTGATATTAGATGCTGTATTTACAAAAGAGGGCTGAGCCTTATCAGACATAGTCAAAATGACTAAAGGAGGAGAAGAAGAGCGATCAGAAGTTTTGTTTCGATTAAGATCGATAACAAAAGGCTCAGAAGAGGTGAGCTCCCTTGAAGAAGATCGTGGATAAGTAGTACGTCCACTGACTGGAATGACTAGAGTATCTGGTCTAGCCTGAGAAGATGGAGAGGGAGTGGTACGTCCACTGACAGGAATTATCAGGGAACTTTGTGGAGCTTGGGAAGGCAATGCAGTAGTACGTCCACTGACAGGAATTATCAATGAACCTTCTTCAGATGGTTTAGGAGACTGCGATGAGTGATACACCCTTTTACTGGAATAACAAAGGTGTCGACTTTTGATGTCTCATCGTCGTCATCCATAGCTTGCAAGACTTTTGAGTATTCATCTTTGTACATACGAGAGTCATTGAAATAAGCTTCGACTCCTTTAAATGGATAGAGATCTGCAACTTCCTTTTGAACCTCTCCATTATCATCAACATATTTGAAGCATTGATGAAGAGTTGAAGGAACAACATTATGTTCATGCAAGAATGGTCTCCCCAATAGAGCATTATATGAGCAACCATGATTGTCGATGATGTAGAAAGTAACCTTAGTGCGAAGATCGCCTATTTGAAATTTGAGGCGAATCTTGCCCAAAGGCTCACTTTTTTCTTGATTGAATCCCAAGATGGTAGTGATAGTACTGGAAAGACTATGCACGGGTATTTTCAGTACATCTAGCATAGTCTTCGGCATAATACTGAGAGCGGATCCTGGATCAATCAGTAGACGATCAACCTTCATAGAATCGACATATCCTGTATGATATAAAGGACGGTCATGTCGATTATCCTCTAGCAGCATATCGTCCTGCGTAAAGGTAATGTTTGGAATAAATTCTAATACATTATGGCAGTAAAGACGAGAGACTGGTTCTGTTTCCGACTTCTTGAGCAAAGTCAGGCAGGTTTCTGCTTGCAACAGCGCTTCACTCAGAGTTTCTCGAGTCTCTTTAGAGAGGCGTAAGAGCTCGAAGATTGACAATTTAGCTGGTGTATTGGCTAGTTGAGCCAATATATCAAAATTATAAGGCCTTTCCAGTCCTGTAGGAGATGACTTCTTCAATGGTTTGTTGAAGCAGACTTGTTGTTTGCCTTTGTCAGCTGCTGTTGGTTTAGAATGAACCGTCTCAACAGGAACATTTGAAGGTTCTTCATTAGAAATGGGTGCTGGAGCTACAACCGGAGGGACATCAGAAGTTTCTTCAGGAACTTCAGCATAATCTTTCAAATATGTTTTTTCTGACCGGGTTCCAGCAAGAACTTCGCCTTCAGGCTCAGGTTCAGGGTCTATTGAAACCATATTGCAATCCTTCATTTTGTTCTTGGTTTTTTGGAGCTTGATAAGAGCTTCAGTCCAGAAACCGAGACCAAGACGAGTTTGATTATGTCTCAAAGTGAGGGCTAGAGGTGCTCGGAGTCCTTTGCCGAAATTCAAACCAGGAGCAGTGGCTAGATCATAACCCATCTTCGTCATTAATTCACGAGATTGTGAACTATATAAGTGGAATACAGGCTTGTATCTATCTTCAAACTGAGGTACAATTTTTACCTCCGTAGGGGGTGAATTTCCTGCCAAGATAAAAGTAGGGGTTAGAGAAAGATTGGGTGTGATACTAGAAGTCACATTGCATGACTTAGTCTTCCCAGGCTTCTTTTTAGGCAAAGGAGTCTTCCGAGGAGAAGAGGAAGGCGTCTCGAACTCCGTCATTAAATCCGAGTGAATCCACATGATCTCTCCCTTCTTAGTTGTGACAGGAACAAGTCCTTCATTCTGTGCTGGTGGGTTGTTCACAACTTCCAGAGTTGCTTTGGGGATAGGAACAATCCCACTTTCCACCATTAATGGAGGGAAGTCACCAAATTGCATTGAAATCACATTTGCTGTGACTGTCTTGTCTTTAGGTGTCAGTGTCACAGCTCCTGATTTAATCATTTCCTGGATCTTTCCTTTTAATACATAGCAAGACCGGATTGTATGACCCAACATTCTATGATATGGACAGTATTTTGGATGATCCGTCTTGTTGGCTTCATCAGGCTTTTTGATTTCTGGCAATTGAATCTTGTTACCTTTGAGCAAGCATTCAAGGATACCCTGAACATCATCATCGTCGAAAGAATACTCTTCCTTCGGCCGAGGAGGTCTCTGTTGTTGATTTGTTGGAGCTGGGGTAGCTTGGGTAGCCTTTGTTTCTTGGCTATTGCTCTGGAGATTGACTTCAAGAGCCTCCTTTCCTTTACGATTGTTGGGTCGAGCACTATTGCTAGCACTCTGATTTGATTCTTTAAGAGTCATTTGTACCCCCAGACCTTTGAAGGTTTCAGCACTGACTTCGGCAGCTTTGGCACTGACGATGAAAGAAGGCCAATCTTGGAACTGAGTGGACCCTGTCCACATGCTGATAATTGGTAAGAGATTTGACTTGCAAGTGTCAATAGTAACAGCATCAGGAGTTCCGAGAGGCATTTTGAGGGCTTCACTTCTGAATCTTTCAATGAAGTCCTCAGTAGTTTCATTATTTTTCTGTTTGATTCTTATGAGGGCCGACATGGTCATGTCATTGAGCCCTTCATAGAACCGTTCAAGAAATATTTGTTTGAAACCGACAAATAAGGTAATGCACCCATCAGGGAGACTTCTATACCATTCATAAGCCGTTCCCTTGAGACATCCAACAAACACCCGAGTAAGGAGGGCGTCACTTGGTTGTAGCTGGTCAGTCATCACTTCAAAGTGATTAATAAATTGACTTGGAGAAGTAGTTCCATCAAAGAATGAGATAGTATGTGGCTTGTATTTAGGAGGATATGATACTTACTTCCATTTTATCGGATAAGATTGCTTGATACCAAACCTTTGTAAACCATCCTTCTGTTTGAATGCCTCAAATTGAGTTCGGAGATTCCACCCCCAGCTCCGGACTGACTTGGAGTGTAATTAGGGGGAGGGACTGCAGCATAAGTACCACCTCCAGCTCCGGACTGACTTGGAGTGGGTTGTACAGGGATATTAGACTGTACCCCCGAAATAGTAGAGGGTTCCGGGTTTGGGGCAACAGGAGTATTTAATACTACTGGTGGTACTATTGTTTGAACTTGCTGAGTTCGTTGCTGAGCTTGTATAAGAGTATGCATAGCATTCAATGTATCTGCCATAGCTCGCAACTGTTGTTCCAAGGAAGAAATCCTCTGTTCATGAGCTTCAGTGCTAGTCGAAGGCTCTTGATTACCATCTACCATATAAGCGGTAATTGTTCGAGGAATAGATGATGAAACAGTTTGTTCTGAATCATCGCTGTGAGAATCAATCTCTTTCCCGGGGCTATTTACGGGAGTCAATACTTGGAAGTTGGACTCACCAAGGAAGTCCTCTGTGATTTCTGGATTATCACTTGGATGAGAAGAAGAAGAGACCCTGGTCGAAGCTCTGGTCCTGGATCGGGTGCCGAGGTAAACACCATCTTCAGAATCTGACATAGCATCAGATCGTATTCTACCTCCAATGTTTCTGGAGGTCATGTTGATAGAAGCATAAAGAGGTTCGTCTTTGTCCAGTATTGGTTCATATTGAATCCGTTCGAAAACAGATCGTCTTTTTGGTGAACAACAACACTGAATCACAACCCGAGGTTGGAAGTTGCAACCATGCTTTTCATGGCAAATATGAGCAATGTCATAGCCAGATGGAGCATCAATTCTCTGTTTGTTTTGCAAATGTTCCCGGAGATCTGTAGGAACAGATTGGAAAGTATTTGAAGATAGTTTCTGTGTAGAAACTTGTCTCTTATTCTTCTGTCTTTTCGGTTCTTGAGTGTAGAAAGACCGATTAATTTGAGTGACATAGTTCTTGGCATATTCTGCATCAGGGTCTAGTATACTTGTCTCAGTTTGATAAGGCTTCTTTATACCGGAAGTGGAACCGAGATGATTCCGGTTAAGCTTGTTACGAAGATCCGTAGGAGATATGACTTTAGTATCAGTCTTGGATACTTGTAATTTGCCTTTCTCAGATCGAGAAATTTTGAGAGAAGGAAGATGGACATTATTCCGACTGGGAGTCGGTAATATTCCATCTTTAGAGGAAGTAGCCAAAAGGCATTTTCCTTTGTTTGATCTAGTAAAAGTACTAGTCAAATTAACTCCAGAGGTAAAGACCTTAGGAGTAGAGGAGTTGACTAAAGAGTCTTTCTCCTTGGTTGGCACAAGATGTACAAGTTGTGGGGGAATCATTTGTATGTTCTGTGGAAGAGAACCCCCAGCTTGATTTTGAGAAACAGTCAAAGGACCGTATTGGTTGGCATACGCTGACTTCAGTTTGGAATTCTGATCATACGCTACCTTTTTACTAGCATATGCTGGCTTTGGCTTAGCGTACGCTGCCTTTACCGTACGCTGCCCTTTGACTGCCATACGTACAGAGTCATTAATGGCTAGAGAGCCGACTGCTGTCGTAAAGGTAGAAGGAGAAGAGACTTTGACATGTCCAGAGATGGTTTTCCTTGGACATGCTGACTTGGTTAAAGAACCTACTTTGTCAGCGTGACTAGGAGAAGCCACTGTTGCCGTGTTCAGAGAAGCCGAGGCGTGCTTCCTGGAAGTTGGAGACGTGTTCTTGTCAGCGTGAGGGGTGACAGAAGCGTCTCGGGCCGTCGAAGAAGATTTTGGGACATAGACAGAGCGTCTCTTCTTCTTGGCAGCAAGAAGAGCGGAGGAAGCGGTTCGGCCCTCCTTCGCCTTGAGTATTTCTTCGTAAGCAGATTGGTCGAATTGTACGACCATCATCTTCTTCGTCGAGCCGATCGACGAAGTATCGCATTGAGTTGTTGCTATCTCGTTGGAGGAGACAGCTTTCCCCAGCAGAGTCGCCAATTTGTTTTCCATAAATAAATTCACTTTATTTATTGTGTTTCTGAGAAAATTACAACTGTAGGAATCTAATCTAGAAGACGATTACTTTATCCCTTGGACGATGCGATGAAGAAAACTCGAACTTCGAAGAACTTGGACAGCAACTGGGCAATCTCTCTGTTCTCTCTGAATTGTCTGTAGTATTTGATGAAGATAAAGAAACTCTCTTTTATAGAGTTCTGGATAACTGTTCTGAAGCATACGCTCAGTTAGTTACTTGACGTGTGCACAACTGCAGGGACGCGTGGTGAATTTTGATGAAGACACATTAGAGTGTGGTTAAAAGTAGTAGAATATATCTAGGAGAGATTGATGGCATGGATGCCACGTTGCATAACTTCTGAATAAGTGGGTAACTGAGTACAGGACACGTGAGAACGTGTGTTGACTGTACGTTTAAAATCATCTTGAATGCATTTGCTGTGATACGCTGTCTTTGTTGAAGATGAGTCATACGCTAGCTTTTGAAGGCACATGTCTTACATACGCTGACTTGGATCATATAAAGCTGATACGCTCACTTTATTTAACAAGGAGTCGTAGGGAGTCCATACGCTCGCTTGATTGATAAGGAGTCGTATGGAGTCTATACGCTCACTTGATTGACAAGGAGTCGTATGGGGTCCATACGCTCGCTTGATTGATAAGGAGTCGTATGGAGTCTATACGCTCACTTGATTGACAAGGAGTCGTATGGGGTCCATACGCTCGCTTGATTGGCAAGGAGTCGTATGGGGTCCATACACTCGCTTGGTTGGCAAGGAGTCGTAAGCATTGAGGGAGTAGACACGTGGCTGTCCTCAATCTTCTCAAACACGCCTTCAAATAACTGACAAATATCTTTCGAGCGTCGTGCTGCAGATATGATGGCTGACAGACTGTCAGAAATGATAGTAATGATGGCTATGCATTTATGATGGCTGATGAGCTGTCCTCGTAAGAGACAAAATCAATTCTCGAAAACCCATCCGACGGTTAATCTTTATAGGGCAGCTGTCTTTGCACGAAAGACGAAGTGTCAGATTCATCCTCCATTAAATATATGCTGTGTTGTCATTCAAGAAATAATAAAGTATTCTCTGAGCGTACGGCCTTTGGATAAGCGTATGGCTTTGGCTGAGCGTATGGCCTTGAGCATATGGCTTTTGCTGAGCGTATGGCCTTGAGCGTATGGCTTTGGCTGAGTCTCATGTCAGCGTGTCATAATTTTTCACACCCTACACCAGGTATTCACTCTGCCTAAGAACTCATTAAGGCATTTAAGCCATCCTAATCACAGGATCTGTTTTCCGCAAAAAACATATAGTAGACAATAGTAGTTGTAGGTCCATAACCTTTCCATGACACAGAGGATATATACCCACTGTTCCTGATATTTTCCCAGTTAGTGGTCCTCCCTTGAACCAAAAGCTAGATGCCTAGTAGATTTCTCGACTAACAGCATAAAACTTTATGGTAGGATTGCAATAACATAATATCAGAATGCCTTCAAGCCCATTTTACAAGCCGTGTCATCGATCAACTGGCGCTTGAGGCCCTTTGTGAACGGATCTGCCAGGTTCTCCTGACTCCGAACATCAATTACTACAATAACACCTCTCTTGATGAGATCATGCACTGCCATGTGCTTTAACCGCACAGTTATCTTCTTTCCATTGAAGAGATCATTTGATGCCATCGCTGTAGTCGCCTGGTTGTTGCAGTATATGTGAATCGCCGATATTTGTGCCCCAACCACTGGAAGATCATACATGAGCTCCCGAAGCCATTCTGTTTCCTCTACTACGGTATCAAGTGCAAAGAACTCAGATTCTTTGAAAAAACGAGAGGGCATAGTCTGCTTCTTCGACTTCTACGATATAGCAGCTCCACCCATGATGAAAATGAATCCACCTATGGACCTCTCGCTCTCCAACTATGAGCACTAGCTGGCATCACTGAAGCCTTCTACTTTTGATGGATCTTCGCTGTAGTACAGTGCATATGTCTGAGTCTTCATGAGATATCTCATTACCCGTTTCACAGCTTTCCAGTGCTCAATACTTGGGTTGCTCGTGAAATGACTCAGCATTCCTACGACGAAAGCTATGTTAGGCCTTGTAGCAGTAGTAGCATACATCAAACTCCCAATGATGCATGCATACTCCAGCTGTCTGATACTTTCCCTCGAATTAGGCTTCAGCTTCAGATGACACCTGTAAGGTGTATCAATCACTGGAAGATCCTGATACCCGTAGCATGTGATCATCTTCTCAATATAATGAGACTGTGATAGCGCCAGCCCAGTGTCTGTCTGGATGATCTTGATCCCTAAGATCACATCAGCTTCTCCCAAGTCCTTTATACTAAACTTAGTCGAGATGAACTTCTTTGTCTCCGTGACACAGCCTATATCCATACCTAGGATCAGCATGTCGTCCAGGTACAGACAAACGATGACACCTCTTCCATCAGCGAACTTTGTGTAAACACATTTGTCCGTCTCGCTGACCTTATAGCCATTTGACCTTATAACCTTGTCAAACTTCTCATGCCACATCTTGGGAGCCTGTTTAAGACCGTACAAAGATTTTACTAACTTGTAGACTTTGTCTTCAAGACCCTTGACGACAAATCCCTCTGGCTGTTGTATGTAAATCTCTTCGGTCAGCTCACCGTTCAGGGAAGCTATTTTTATATCTATCTGATGTATTACCAACTTATGTATTGCTGTGAGAGCAATCATTATTCTGATGGTGGTCATCCAGGCAACTGGAGCATACGTGTTGAAGTAGTCGATCCCCTGCTTCTGAGAAACCCCTTGGCTACTAGCCTAGCCTTGAACTTATCAATAGTTCCATCTGCTTTCATCTTCTTCTTGAAGATCCATTTGCATCCGATGGGTTTTGCTCCTTCAGGAAGATCAACAACACCCATGTGTTATTAGAGGTGATTGAATCAATTTCATTGTCTATCCCCTCCTTCCAAAAAATAATGTCTTTGGTCTTTATCGTCTCATCATAGGTAAGCAGATCTGCTTCCATATGATAGGTGACAAAGTCATTTTCGAAGTCATTCGGCCTCCTCACTCGCTTAGTTGACGGCTCAGTGAGTTCTTATTCAACAGTTGTTTCTACAACTTCTTCTTGGACTACGTTCACATTGGAAACTTCAGTTTCCTGCGCACCCTTATTGTTCTTCAGAATATTCGCAAGAACAATATTCTTGTGCCTTGCAAATTTATCTTTAAAATATTTTGCATTACAAGATTCAATGAAATGATTTGATTCAATATCAAGAAATCTCCGAGCAACACTCTTTTCGGCATAACCCAAGAAGATCGTCTTCGTAGTCTTTGTCCCGAGCTTCTGAATCTTCAGATCTGGGAACTTCATATATGCCAGACACCCCCACACTCGAATGACATTCAAGTTAGGTCTGACTTTAAACCAGAGTTCATGAGGAGTAACGTCCGAAGTTACATGCGGCACTCTATTCAGAATAAAAGTGGCTGTCAATGCAACTTCTTTCCAGTAGCATTTTGGAAGACCCGCAGTCAACAATATTGAGTTTATCATTTCTGTCAATATTCTATTCTTTTTTTCTGCTACTCTGTTAGATTGAGAAGAATACAGGGCAGTAGTCTCGTTGACAATTCTATGTTCTTTGCAGAACGATGCGAATTCATGAGACCGATACTCTCCTCCTCGATCACTTCTTATTCTTTTGAGTTATTATCCAGTCTGCCATTCAGCCTCGGCTCTGAACTCTTTGAACTTCTCGAACGCTTCGTCTTTAGCCTTCAGCAAGTAGACGAATGCGTATTTTGAGAAGTCATCAATGAAGGTTATGAAATACTTTATCCCGGCCTTTGTAGAGAACTGTTTGAAGTCACATATATCAGAGTGTACCAACTCCAGAAGATATGTGCTTCATTTAACCCGAGGAAAGGGTTTCCTTGTGATCTTTGTCTGAGCACAAACTTCACATTTCTCTACCTTACCCCCACATTTGGAGATAACTCCTAGACTAGACATTCTGTTTATTCTTTTACAATGAACATGTCCTAGTCTATTATGCCACAACTCAAGAGTATAACCAAAATGAGTGATTGCATTAATAACATTAGACTGATTTACAAACTGAATTTTAAACATTCCTTCGAAATAAAATACTTTTTCGAAGTATGTTTCCTTTATGGACATCACTATCTCGCCAGCATTGATGTCCATCCTTAGGCCTGCATTGCAGAGTAGGCCCACAGAGATCAGGTTCTTTGTGATAGCAAGTACATGCTTCATACCTTAAAGCGTCAAAGACTTCCCTGAAGTTAGCTTCAACACCACCATCCCGACCCCTTGCACTTCAACTTGTGCATGGTTTGCCACCATAACAATTTCAGAAGTTGGTGTGTATGTGGTGAACCATTTCTTGCTTGAGCAGACATGGCAGGTGGTACCGATGTCTACCCACCAGTCAGAGTCTGTCCCCACCGTATTGACCTGAGCAATCATTGTTATAACGTCAGTGATCATAGAAACCTTACTAGGCTCACCTTGCTCTGATTGCTTGGGCTTAGATTTACATTCACTCTTGAAGTGGCCCTTCTTACCATATTTGAAGCAAGCCAAATAGGATTTTGGCTTCTGCTACTTAAAGGAAGTCCCCTTCACTTTTAGATTATTGGGGTCCTTCTTCTTGCTGTAGGAAGCCGACTGTTTTCCCTTGGATTCCTTGGTGTGAACCAAATTGGCGTTAGCCATCTGTTTGGATAAAGCGTCCACCTTCAGTTCAGCCTTCATCTGGTCCTCAACATAAATTTCTTGAAGGAGATCTTCGAGATTGATCTCCAGTTTCTTCCTACGCATATTTACATAGAACTTGTTCCAACCAGCAGGGAGCTTTGTGACAATCCCTCTAACAACAAACTTGTCGTTGACGGGCATCCCCTCATCTTCCAACTTCTATCGCAGCTTCAGGAACTCCTTCACCTGCAACATCATATTCTTTTCGTCTTCAAAGAGCCACTTGTAATACTTTTCAACTATAAATATTTTGCTCATATTCTTGTCAACTTCTTACAGTTTTTTCAGAGACTCCCATATCTCTCTGGCAATAGTTTTCTTAGAATATGATTCTGCCAGGGAGTCCTCCATAGTATTAAGAAAAAGAAGCCTACAGAGCCTATTCTTCTTTCTCTATTTGGTCTGCTTTTTAGTAGCAGCAGTAATTGCGGCTGCAGACCCAGTTTCTGGAACAGTCGATTCTTTCTCTGTTAGCACATGATCAACTTCAGCAAGTTAAATATTTTGGCTAACCTTCCTCTTCCAGACTCTGTAATGCCCCAGTCCCAAAACACTTAGGACCAAGTACGCAAACATGCCAGCTGCACATATACGAAGAATACTCCAATATATGGAATCCTCATATACGTACATAAGCTGTATATATGATAAATAATCACAGGCCAGAATATAATCATCTAAATCTCATCACAGCTCAACACAGAAGATAACAGATTCCAAATAATAAATGAGCATAGCAAAGAGATAGCCGGATGGACATACCCACTCCAAACAGTTATGAAAAATAGTCACAATGATCGGAGTCCAACCTCCGCAAAATAGAAAGAAAAGAGATGTAAAAATGTCCACTAAAATGTCTCAAGGAAATCAATAAACTAGAAGTCAACGGGAGATGCCTCGTCATCAATGTAGGATGGATCCAGAGCTGCTCCGTACTCATGCGGAAAGTTGTCTAATCCTGGAGAGATAACCAGGTCCTCAGAGGGACGTAACAAGATACAATAAAACACCATACCATTTAAACTGTGATATATAATATAAGAAAAGATGAATGCAATTTGGGTGCCTACCAGTTCTACAGTGATAATGCAGTTAAGAACAAACCTTCAACGTATGGGCATCTAGCTCAGGTATAGGTAACTCAGGTATGGTCCCATCAGGATACCAGGGACCTCAAAGTATAACATTCTTCGAATATCATAGGCCAGCAGGATCAGGAATAGGAAGTGCATATGTGACCCATACGTTAAGGAAATTGTTCTCCCCATCCAATGCCTAGTAGGGTCACATCCATGACTCCTGAAACCTCTAGTAACTGCCAAGTCTACTAGCATACAATTCTATTGGCAGTTACTCCTATCCGTCCCACGTCTCATACGTATCGGTGGCCAGCCGACTACGTGAGCACGTGTCCTACATGTGATTCACAACATGTGGTAAAGCAAGTGTCAAGGCCGTATGAGATATACCAATACCTCATCAACAAAGGGGTGGTCACTAGACTAAGTCAATGCAAGTGAAATAAATAAGGGCGAGAAAACGACCGTGCTGCATCAATACACATCCTAATCCCTTCCCGGATGCATCGCTGTAGATCACAAATCCTTTCGGTCCTGATGGTAGTGTCATGATAGGTTCCATGGTCAAGCGTTTCTTCAACTCATCAAAAGCAGGTTGACACTCATCTATTCATTAAAACTCCTAATCCTTACAAGTTAGTCGAGTCATAGGCCCCGCTATTCGAGAAAAATCTTCTACGAACCTTCGGTAGTAACCTGCAAGTCCAAAAAAACTTCTCACCTCGGAAGCTGATGTAGGAGCGGACCATGCCTTTGCTGTTGTGATCTTCTTCGGATCTGCTGATATGCCGTCTCCAGTAACATTGTGTCCAAGAAATGATACCTCCTTGAGAAAGAATTCACACTTGCTAAGCTTCGTGTAAAGTCGCTCATTCCTCAATGTTCCTAAAACAATCCGTAGATGCTGCTCATGCACCTCTTGACTCTTGGAGTAAATCAAGATATCATCTATAAAGACGACTACAAATTTGTCCAAGTACTGGTGAAAGATTTTGTTCATTAAATTCATAAAGACTGCGGGAGCGTTGGTCAACCCAAAGGGCACGACCAAGAACTCGTAGTGTCCATATCTCGATCGAAAAGCCGTCTTCGCAATGTCTTCCTTCCGAACCTTCAGTTGGTGATAACCCGATCGTAAGTCGATCTTGGAGAATACTTTTGCTCCACTCAGTTGATCAAATAGATCATCTACACACGGCAAGGGATACTTGTTCTTCACCGTCACTGCATTCAAATCTCTGTAGTCGATACACATGCGCACTGTCCCATCTTTCTTTGGCACAAAAAGTATGGCTGCTCCTCAAGGTGACGCACTGGCACGAATAAAGCCTTTCTCTAATAAGTCGTCAATCTGCGTCTTCATCTCTACCAACTCCTTGGGGGACAGACGATACACTTGAAATAAAATAGGCTCGGCTCCGAAAATAAGCTCAATAGAAAACTCAATGTCTCGATCAGACGACAGTCCTAGCAAATCCTCAGGGAACACATCCTCGAACTCAGTGATAACAGGGTGCTGAAGGGTGTCCTACATCATCATATGAGTCCCCAATATGGGTGCATCACAACTCTCTCCTTCTTCTTTGGTGAACTCGAACTCCGTCATATTCGGTGGTCTAAAGATGATACTGCCCCTATGGCAGTCTATGAGAGCAAAATGCTGGCTCAACCAGTCTATCCCGATTACCACATCGAACGTAGGCATAGAAAATACAAGGAGTCGTGCTCTCATCTCTCTACCACATATCGCTACAGGGCAATGTCAACAAACACCACTAACATGTACAACTCCTCCTCCCGTGAGGATTCTAATGTTCTTAGATAAGGGCGTGATGGGAATGCTGTTTCTAGTAGCAAAACTAGTGGCTATGAATGAATAAGAGGCTCCAGTGTCAAACAAAGTAATGGCAGGAAATGAAGCAACTAAAACCATACCTGCTATGACCTTTGTCTCAGTCTCTTTATCCTCCACAGCAAGTGAGAATGCCTGCCCAAAATTCTATCCTGGACCCTGAGCTCTGGCCCTCTCGAACTGTGCTGACTAGGGTAGTAATAGTGGGAGAGGTGCTTCTGCTGCTGGCCGAGGTGCTAGAAGGGCTGGGGCTGTCGGTCTCGGGTCATGCTCGGCATAAACTAAGGACTGCTGCTCCAAACAATCCTTTACCTTGTGTTGTCCTGACTCGCATCTCAAGCATGCTCCAAGTCGAGTTCGACAGTCCTTCAAGAGGTGTTCCTGCTTCCCGCAATAGTTGCAGGTGGGCTTATGATAAGATGTGGGCCTCTGCTGGAACTGTCCTGTGGGCCTCCTGATAGGTCGACCCTGAGTAACTCGGGCTGGTGTTACTGTTGGTGTATGACGTCTCGATGTCTACTGCTGCTCCTTGCAAAGAATCTCTTAAGCACGAGCTTTCTCCAAGACAACTGAATGAGAGACTCGAGACTGTGTAGTCGTATAAGACTTGAGCTCTGGTGCTAGCCCCTGATAGAATCTCCTCGCCTTCTCTAACTCGGTCGGGATCAGTCCCGTACCAAATTTACTCAGGCAATTGAACTCTGAGTCATACTCATCAACAGTCATATTTCCTTGCTTCAGATGAAGGATTTGGTCATATAGACCATCTCAAACATGGATGGGGAAGAATCTTTTATAGAATAGATCATAGAACTGCTTCCAGGTGATCCCAGTGCCTAATCGTCTCTCTTCCGCTTTCCACCAGTGGTGAACATTATCTTCTAATAGTAGGTCCACTGCTGTCATCCAATCTCGAGCTGGCAATTGGGATGCCTTTAGTAGCTTCTCTGTACTAATAAGCCATTGTGACACCTCTAGTAGCTTCTTCGTTCCTCTGCAGGCCTTGGGGTTCATGTCTGTGAAGTTCTTGATAGAGCCTTCATAAGGATGCAAAGGCGGTACTGGTGCTGGTACCGGTGCTAGAGGTGGAGGTCTAGCCAATGTTGCCATCATAGTCTGTCTCATCAGCTCAGTCTGCTGCCACTGAGCCTGCATTATGGCGTACATAAATTGGGAAGTAGGATCCCATCAGTCGGTGGTAGAGGCATCTGAGGCCTCGACTGTGGTGGAAACTGCTGAGGAAATGGCGGTAGTAGAGGCAGTGGTACATTCCCTCCCGGTAGCATGGTAGTGGTCTGCCCAGCCTGGCTGACTGGGGGTGCTGCGATCTCTGGGTGTACCGTCGTCGGCATCGTAGTAGGATGCGACTGTCTTAGCTGGTATGGTGTCACCAGAGTCATTGGGGGATTCTGTCCCACCGGGGTAGCTTCTTCACCTGATGTGAGGGCCAAGGCAGAAGTGCGTCCGCTTCTTAGATTCATACTATTGGCACGAGGAAGAATATGACGATATTAAGAAAGGTTAGATATGAGATAAATCAAATAATCAAGGAAGTTTCGAAAAGGTTGGAAGTCAAAGGAGGTAGTAGTTCTGGATGAGATACTATTCCTATATGCAGGCTTGTTGGGCACAGTTATGTAACCCAATAATATTCTCTGACCTGTATGGGCCACCACAAAAATATGTAACATTCCAGTCCCAAAATACTTAGGACCAAGTATGCAAACATGCCAGCTACACATATACGAAGAATGCTCCAATATATGGAATCCTCATATACGTACATAAGCTGTATATATGATAAATAATCACAGGCCAGAATATAATCATCTAAAAATCATCACAGCTCAACACAGAAGATAATAGAGTCCAAATAATAAATGAGAATAGCAAAGAGATAGTCGGGTGGACATACACACTCCAAATAGCTATGAAAAATAGTCATAATGATTAGAGTCCATCCTCCGCAAAATAGAAAGAAAAGATATGTAAAAATGTCCACTAAAATGTCTCAAGGAAATCAATAAACTAGAAGTCAGTGGAAGATGCCTCGTCATCAATGTAGAATAGATCCAGAGCCGCTCCGTACTCCTGCGAAAAGTCGTCTAATCCTGGAGAGATAACCAGGTCCTCAGAGGGATGTAACAAGATACAAGAAAACACCATGCCATATAAACTGTGATATATAATATAAGAAAAGATGAATGAAAATCGGGTGCCTACCTGTTCTACTTTGATAATGCAGTTAAGAACGAACCTTCAACGCATGGGCATTTGGCTCAGGTGCAGGTAACTCAGGTATGGTCCCATCAGGATACCAGGGACCCCAAAGCATAACATTTCTCGAATGTCAAAGGCCAGCAGGATCAGGAATAAGAAGTGCATAACTGACCCATACGTTAAGGAAACTGTTCTCCCCATCGAATGCCTAGTAGGGTCACATCCATGACTCATGAAACCTCTAGTAACTGCCAAGTCCACTAGTATGCAAGTGTCAAGGCCGTATGAGATATACCAATACCCCATCAACAAAGGGGTGGTCACTAGACTAAGTCAATGCAAGTGAAATAAATAAAAGCAAGAAAACGACCGATAGAGTCGCTTGCACCCAAATGTGACTTGGATGCGCAGTTTTATAATATCAATAAATAAGAAATAATGAAAATAAAAACTGAAAATAAGAATATATAAATCACAGAGTAAGGTGGCAAGGTATCTTGCCTGGCAGTACAGAAATAGCAACTCCAAGCAATCAGTCACGTCAGCAAGAAACCTCAGAATACGAACGACTCTGGATACTGAAACAAACATCTAGAACATTCCCGGTGTAAAAGATGTCTTTAGGAAATGCCTGTCCAAAAGTCCAATTCTGGAACAGGGGCAAAATCGTAATTTTGGGTCAAAACGATGACCGTCGTTGGACCCATTTTGTACCGAAATGCTTGCCAAAGCCTACGGTCTCTAAAGTCATCAAACTACATGTCTACGGGTTCGGTTTGAAAAGACGAACCCAACCGAATGTCCAAAGTTGGATTACGGCAGGTCATGTACAATTTTGTATGTTGGATTGGGTTGCGGGCCCGCCAATTAGGCGTTCTAGTCGACTTTCTCAGAATCGGACCAAACATGGCATACAGGACCAGAATTTTGATTCGGTCCAGCTGGCATAAGTTTCGTCTCGATATGACGAACGTACACGAAGTTATGGCCAAGTTTGCAAAAGGTCGATACGGGGGTATCTCGACGGATACGCACTGATTTCGTCTCGCACACGCAACGAAATTGGGTTCCGTCAGTTCCTACACGTCGACAACATCCATATGCGCCTTTTGATGCATATAGGGCACGACCACGTCACCCAGTTTGTCGGGGCGCACGCCGTATCGGAGAAAGTTTTCAAATTTTTAATGTGTTAAGGGCAGTTTTCTCGCAAGTTTGACAGTGAATAACTTCATGTATAATAAATGAAATACAAATCTACGAAGTGTGTTTTACTCTTGATTATGTTGTCCTTTACTGTTTTAATTTAGGTTTTCAAAATTTCCATTTTTTGGCCGAAAAATGCCTTCCTAAATAGCGTCAAAACTGTTTCGTTCAGGCGAACAATCACTGACTTTTCGTCGAACTTTCGACGAATTTGACGCGACAATCTGGGATATCTAACCCGATCTAATTGGCAGAAATTGTTGTCCTATATGTCTGTTTGCCATGAAATATAAAAGAGCAGAACAATTATCGGAGGACTGGACTTTTACTTCACAATACAAACTCGCTTGTACAAAGAAAGCCTAGGGACGAAAGCCTAGGTACAGCAATCTAAGTACAATTGTTTATTTTAGATTCTGGGGAGTGACGATAGAGGCTCGGGAAAGCGACGATCGCTCTGCCTTACTCCTTGGACAATCGGATGCAGCCTTGGCTCTGTAGAAGAACTGCTTGGTGTTGAGAAAGTGCTCTTCTTTTGATCTCTGTGTATTCTCTTTCTGGCTCTCTGGATCTCTGTGCCTTCTCTTTTTTTTTATCAGAGAATCTCCTCTTCTAGAAAAAAATATGTTATAATCTCCTCCTGCGTAAGGGAATGGCACCTTGCTATTTATAAGAGTGGAGGGCATCACTAGGGTTTGCAATGATTGCCCATTCTAAAAAGTCGGCGGCTGAGGATCACTGAATCTGGGACGTTCATCTTGAATATAAGAGATTTGAGCAATTAATGTGATTGCATCAAATCTTTTGTGGGTAATTAATGATGATTGACATAAATCCTCATGATTTACCAATCTCGGATTTCCCGCCACGTATCATTGATTTGCCTGATTGCAAATGATCTGATTTGATCCCAATATTTTATTAGGATTTGTTGATTTGATGTCACGTGTCCCACCATCATGCTACGTGTCTTAACCGCGAGCTACTGAGGAAATCTGAGCCGCATGAGGATTGAGCCGCATAAGGCTGGCCACGTGTCAAGGCTGCTTGGGGAGTGGCCCCTGAACATTTAAACCGCATGGTGATGATCTGAGCCGCATGAGTGTAGGCGGCCGCATAATGGGTAGCTTCTTCATGAGCCGCATGGAGATAGTCCTCGTGAGCCGCATAAGACGGCTTCGGCCTGAGCCGTATGGGACAGCTTCGGTCTGAGCCGCATGGGGTGGTCTCTGCTCGAGGCGCATGCGACTGTCCACGTGTCAAGGCCGCCTGACAGTTTCTGGATCTTGGGGGATCGTGTCAGAGATTTTCTTCGCTTTTCTAGGAGTCCTGTCATTATGAAGGAGTCATAATTGTATCTTTATGTCAGAACTGTCACCTTGTCAGAGCTGTCAGCCGTCAAGACATTTAATGCAGTAAAGGACAAAGGGAAGAGCTGTTGCAGGCTACGTGGCTCCTCTCTGAGCCGCATGGAATTTATCCGAGCCGTATAGACGCTTGAGCCGCATGGATCCCTGAGCCGCATGAGCTTTCTGAGCTGCATGGGGCTCCCTGGCCGCATGGATCTTTCTTTATTCTTTTCCATGCTTCTACAATGTCGAGTTTGCAACGAACCAGTTGGCTCAAAATTTTAACCGTGAGATGGAGATGAAGGAGGAAGGCAAATAGGATTACCTTGGATGACACAAGAACAGGGGGCGGGCGTTCTTGGTGGGCTGTAGGGAATCTCCGGCGTCGACAGGGCTCGGGGTGGTCGAAGGAGATGGTTGAGGGGCTCGCCTGGAGTCAGGGAACTTTGACGAGTCTCTGGGCTTCGTGGAAGGGGAGATCGATTTTCGAATTTCTTTGGGAAGAGTATCCAGGACGAGCGCTCCAATATATTTGCCAAAATTTTGTTTTCCTTCTCCGTTTGAGTCTTAGATTTTTTTGAACCTATTAGCCCTAGGATTTCTACTGTAAATTCGATTCCTTCTCATCCTGCTAGATTTGATGATATCCAAAATTTGAGATTTGATTCAATTCTTGTTATCAATGCTCGTTCGTTCGCAGAAAGAAACAGAAGAAGGGACTCGGGTTTTAAAATATTTAGTACTGTTCGCCTTTCGTCAACAGTACATGACTTGTTTTTTTAACTTAACTCTTATATAATAATTATATATTAACCTATTATTAGTTTAATCTGACAAATTGCACAAAAATTCCCAAAAAATATATAAATATATATACTTAATTTCTAAAAATTGTAGTCTACCAATAATAGTATAATGTACAAGCACCTATACCTATACATCGTATATATGCACATTTTTACTAGCAGCTAATGAATTAATTCAAATTATATATCACAAAAATAATTAAAATACTAAAAATAATTAGGAATAAACATGGAGGTTTACATCCTACCCAACTTAAAGAAATTTTTTCCTCGAAATTAAACTAAGGTAGGCGGTCGAATGCGATGCAATGCAAGAATCTATAATGAACTAACATGTGCAAGACATACCTTGGTTGTCAAACAAATGAGGGTAACGATTTTGGATGTCGTCCTCGCGCTCCCAAGTAGACTGTCCCGACGAGTGGTGCTTCCATGCCACGCGAACCAATGGTATAGATTGATTCCGCAATACCTTCACTCGGCGATCAATGATGCCTACTGGTTGCTCTTGGTATGACAAACTCGGTCCAACTATGATTTCAGAGTGATCGAGCACGTGACTGCTGTCTGCCACGTATCGCCTCAGCTGCGACACATGGAATACGTCATGTACTCCCTCTAATGACGGTGGCAATGCCAATCTATAGCCAACCTCTCCAACTCGTTCCAAGACATCGAAATGGCCGATGTATCTTGGACTCAACTTGCCACGTCCTCCGATTCGAATCGTGCCCCTAGTGGAGGATATCTTCAAGAAAACATGGTCGCCTTCCTTGAATTCCAAAGGTCGACGACGTTTATCTGCCCACTGCTTCTGTCGATCCTACGCTGCTCGCAGGTGGTCATATATCTTCTTAACCTTCTCTACTGTGCTCAACACCAACTCGGGTTCCAATATCTGTCGCTCTCCAATGTCGCTCCAACAGACAGAAGATCGACACTTTCTATAATACAATGCTTCAAACGGAGCCATCTGAATGCTCGCTTGATAGCTATTGTTGTAAGAAAACTCTACAAGATGAAGGTGGTCTTCCCATGATCTGCCAAACTCAAGCATACACGCTCTCAACATATCCTCTAGCGTCTGAATCGTACGCTCTGACTGGCCGTCTGTCTGCGGATGGTATGTAGTGCTAAACTTCAAATGCGTACCCAAACTTGCTTGCATACTCCTCCAAAAGTGCAAGGTGAATTTCGAATCACGGTCCGATACGATGCTAACTGGCACACCGTGTAGCTTCACTATTTGCTTCATATACATATCCGCCAAAACTTCTGTGGACTGTCCCACTCTAAAATATAAGAAGTGGGCTGATTTTGTAAGTCTATCAACAATCACCCATACTGCATCCCGTCCACTAGGACTTCGAGAAAATTCTGTGACGAAGTCCATAGTAATGTGCTCCCACTTCCACTCGGGGATGGGTAGCGGTTGCAATAATCCGACCGTCCTCTGGTGCTCGGCCTTTACTTGTTGGCATACCAAACACTTGGCCACAAAATGAGCTATCTCTCACTTCATTCCGTGCCACCAATAATACTGCCGCAAGTCCCGGTATATCTTAGTTCCTCTAGAATGAATAGAGTAAGTTGAACTGTGCGCTTCCGCCATCAACTTCTGCCGTATCTCTCCATTAGGGACATAAATATGATCGCCACATCGTAATGTCCTATCGAGATGAATCCTCAATCCCGTCTGCTCTTCTGCTTCAGTCCTCTCTCTAAGCCGTTGAAATCTAGCATCTGTGGGCAATGCCACCTTGATCCGCTCTACCAATGATGATTGCACTAGGAGATTAGCTAATACGCTATCTTCTCCAGGAAATACTACCTCAATACCAAGCTGCTGCAAATCTCTAATCAACTCTCTCTGTGTGGTCAAGAAATGAGCCATGGGCTTACGGTTTAATGCGTCTGCCACAACATTAGGCTTGCCCCGATGATAATATAGCTCGATCTCGTGATCTCTCATCAACTCCAACCAACTTCGTTGTTGCATATTCAACTCTTTTTGTGTGAATCCGTACTTGAGGCTCTTATGATTAGTGTAGATATCAACCTTCTCGCCGTACAAGTAGTGTCTCCATAGCTTCAAGACAAACATAATAGATGTGAGCTCTAGATCGTGGGTCTGATAATTCTTCTCATGCACCCTCAACTGTCTCAATGCGTATGCTACTATGCGATTATGCTGTATCAATACGCATCCTAATCCCATCCCGGATGCATCGCTGTAGATCACAAATCCTTCCGGTCTTGATGGTAGTGTCAGGATAGGTGACGTGGTCAAGCGCTTCTTCAACTCGTCAAAAGCGGCTTGACACTCATCTGTCCATACAAACTCCTGATCCTTGCAAGTTAGTCGAGTCATAGGCCCTACTATTCGAGAGAAATCTTCTACGAACCTTCGGTAGTAACTCGCAAGTCCAAAAAAACTTCTCACCTCGGAAGCTAATGTAGGAGCGGGCCATGCCTTGACTGCTGTGATCTTCTCCGGATCTACTGATATGCCGTCTCTAGTAACAATGTGTCCAAGAAATGATACCTCCTTGAGAAAGATTTCACACTTGCTAAGCTTCACGTAAAGTCGCTCATTCCTCAATGTTTCCAAAACAATCCTGTAACGCCCCAGTCCCAAAATACGTAGGACTAGGAACATAGACATGCCAGCTGTATACATACGAAGTACATAGGCCTCGTATGGATACATAAGCTGTAAAATACAGTAGAACCATAACTAATCTCATCCACACAAATAAATGAATAAAAGATATCATATAATGATAATGAATTGTCTTGATACAATATGTTGGGCGGAAACAAATCCACTACCAACAAGAAAAAATACATGAGAAAAGAAATAATTTTTGGCGAGCGAGGCGAAGACGATCCAAATGCAATCATCCTTGAAGAAATAGCAATGATCACGACTAGAGCTAGAACACCTGCGAAAGACAATAGCACACACCTGGAGAGATAACCAGGTCCTCAGAGGGACGTAACAAGACACATAATATCATGCCATATAAACTGAATAAATATTGCTCAAATAAATAAGTCAATTGAATTATAACATGGTCCAATACACACCTATTGAACGAGCGTACCATCCTCCCAACCAAACAAGGACAGGAGATGGTAAACTAATTCACGGTGACGTATCTTTCCATGCTATGAATCCAATATGGTATCCGGACCCCAACAAGGTTCAATACCTTCTCATCGAAGTAGTAAGTCACACCTACAACCAAACAAGGACAAGATGTGACGAACTAATCCGCGACAAGTTACTGTTCCAAGCCACGGTCAGATACAAGTACCCAAACCAAAAGTACTTGTACCTAATGGATAAAGGTACATAACCGTTCTAAGTGAAATATAGTTAAGAACAATCCTTCCTACGCATGGGCCCTGGCTAAATAGGATCGACATAGTCCCCCCTTGGGGCACTAGAGGCCCAATCAATAAGAGCATAACGTTCCGCAGAACGTCAGTGGCCGTCAGTAATCATGGGTAAGCTGACCCGCATCTTCGACGGAGCTCACGGGTTACAAAAGAGAAAGTGCATCGAAGCCCATACGCTAAGGAATTGTCCTCCCCGTCCAATGCCTACTATGTTGTATCCACAACATACAACCTCTATAACCGCTAAGTCAAACTAAGCATGCAACCTCTATTAGCGGTTATTCCTATCGCACGGCTTACACGGACGGGTGGCCAGCCAGTCACGTATGTCCGTGTTCTATATGCGACACACAACTTCGTGTTACAACGTGTCAAGGCCAATGAATGCAACACACAAGGTGGTCCCTTAAATCTAGGTTTAATGTGTAAGAAAAATAATACATAGCAGGAAATATAAATGAACAGTAAGTTATAACAGGTTATGACATGTATCACAGTTTATTTTGCATAAAGAAAATAATAATGCATGAAATATGAGCTAAAATAAATAAACAGTAAATGGCAAGGTGTCTTGCCTGGTAGAGCGCATGGTGTACTGCAATGCTCAAGGTGGCACGAACTGCGACTACGGTGCAACAACTATATAAGGTAATCTCGGGTGGTGGCACGGACAGTTCCATTGGGTCCCGAAGGGTCGAATTAGTTAGGGCGGACACAAGGTAGTACAGAATTGATGAGGGAACGAAAATAATAGAGTTGGTCATGGACGAAAGAATAAAGGAATTATATAATTTTTAGAAAAGTAATCATAATACTAAAAATGGTTTTCTTTTATAAGTCGAGAAAAACATATGAAAATATTTTTAAGAGTCAAGAAAATCGTAAGAAAAATCTGTTTTGGCTAAAGGCATTAAGTTCGAAAAAAAATTGAATTTTGACAGAAACGATATTTTAGAAAATACTTATAATCTTTGAAAAATATTCTATTAACCAAAATCTATCGGTAGTTATATATAAAATCGTTTTTAGGTGAAATATTCTAATTTTGAAAAAAAAATACATTTTTAAGTAGGAAAAACTATATCTATTTGTTAAGAAATTATTTGATAAATAATAACCAAGGAAATACATTTTTTTGGTTAAAACCCAAATTTGGAATTACATAGATAGCTCTAAAATAATAACTATTCTAATAATATTCATAAATCATAAGTTTACAAATTTTAAACTGTTTATAACAATAAAACAAACTATTAACTAATAATAATAATATAATAATAATAATAAGAATCATAATAATAATAATAATAATAATAATAATAATAAAACAATAAAAAGGAAACACAAAAGCCAAAAGTAAAAATAAATAAATAATAAAAATAATAATTATAATATAACGTAACCTAAGCTGCTGCTCCCGAATTGAAGGAAAAGGAGAGAGAGAGGGTTTAGGAAGAGTAGGGATGCTCGGCCGGCGGCGTTTGCGGCGGGGCGCTGCTCCGTCGGAAAAAAAAGGGGAGGCGGAGAGAAGGAGATCGGGAGAGAGAGGTGAGCTGGGAGAGCGGGAAAGAGAGCTTAGCGGCTAGGGCGGCGCGGAAGCTCGCGGCGAGGGGGTGACGGAGTGCGGCGGACGGTACGGTGGCGCGGAGGTCAGAAGAGGAGCGGGGGCTTGGGAAGCCGTCGTTCGGAACGGGAGGAGGAAGAAGAGGAGGGGAGGGGTGGCGAAGTCGCCGACGGCGGGCGGCAAGCCGAAGGCCGCTTGATGCGACGGAACGCGGTGAAGGGGGTTCGACGAAGGGAGTAGAGGGGAGATGGTCGGAGGTTTCTTGACTACGGTGCGGCGGAGGCGAGGGAAGCTGCGGTACGGCGCTAGGACTGCGGAGGACGGGAGTGGGCGGCCGATGTCGGGGTAGCGCGCGGAGGAAAGGGGTTCGACGGAGGAGCGGTTCGAGATGGGCGGCGCACACGGTGGGCGCTCTGCGGAGGCGGCGGTCAGGCGGTTGCCGGTGGCTGGTCGCGTCCGGCGGTCAGGTAAAATTTGGGTTTTGGTTTTCTTTCTTTGTTTTGATGTCACTGGTGGTGATGGAGTCTGTGGTCGTGGCGGCGTTGGCGGGGGTCGCCGCGGCGGTGGGTGGTTTTGGGTGGTGGTGGTGTTGGTGTTGGTTGTGGCAGGTCTGGGAGTTGGCCGGAATGGCCGGGACAAGGTGAAGACGGCGGTGTGGGTTCTGCCATGGTGATGGCGGTGTTCGTGGTGGTTGTGATGGTTCGTATGGTGGTGGTGGTCGGTTGTTCGGGTATGGTGGACGGGTCGGGTGGAGACGGCTGGGAAATGGTAGAGGCGACGGGTTCGGGTGGTGGTTTGTTTTGGTCGGGGGTCGGGGTTGATGACGAGGGTCGCAATGGTGTAGGGAAGACGTGAAGCGACAATGTCTCGCCGGAGTTAGGTTTAGGATTCTTATTTGGTTGTATGTGTCGGGGTGTGTCCGACACAAGGGATACAATGTATATGTATTGGAATAAGAACGGGGAGGGGACATGGACACGATGCACATTTTTGGTTGTTGAATTTGGAAGATGATTGTGGAGAAATAATGGAGGAGTACCTTCCTATTTATAGGATGTGGGAATTCCCAATTGGATAAGAACTAGGAGTATTTAAAACCCAATTAGATAATTTGCTATTTAATTTAAAATCAATCAAATTCAAATCCAAATCAAAATCTAATTTAAATCTAATTAAATTTTTAGTTTAAAATCAAATAGGATAAGTCAAATTTCAAATATTTAACTATTTAAATAAATCCATAAATTCAAATCAAGATTTAAATTGCCACAATAATTTTGAAATATATTTTCTAAAAATACTATAATAATAATTTCGAAAATACATTATTATTTAGAAATAAACTTAAATAAATATTTATGAAATATATATGTAAGCACAAATAATGCATACATGATTATGCTTTTTCTAGTACACAATAAAATATTATTTATTATTAATAACTCTTAAAAACAAAAGGCTTTTTATAGCAAGAATAATAATTATATGTAATATTTTGAAAGTGTATAATAAAATAGAAAAATGTTTTTCTAAAATATGTACGCTCGCACATATTCGCACTCGACGAGCAAGAAAAATAAAATTTCGTGCGCGACGTACAATACGACTACGCGACGTACAATATAAAATTTTAAATCAGTACCAAATTTAATAAAAAAATAGTAGAAATTTAGGGGTTTTACATCCTACCCAACTTAAAAGAATTTCATCCTCGAAATTAAGAATTAATAGGGGGGTGAGAAGACACAAGGGGGTATCGATGGGGAACAAACAATAACAATGTTTCAACAAAATCATGTCGTAAGAAATTGCGATCTAGATCATAGAAAAAAATAATACGGTATGGTCATAATCGATAGGATGGCTAGAGGAAGTTCTAGTATAACGCCTTCGCCCTTATGAAATAGGTGAAGGCGATAGCATTATAGAGTTCGAAGGAGGCGTTATCGAATACGAATACGTGATTCAAAGACGATCGAATAATTTCAAAGGAATTGTCAAGCCAGTCGTGGATGGGATTCTAGAGGGCAAGTTTAGCTATGTCCTCATCCACGTAGAACGATAGAATAAAGCGAACCAAAGTGCACTCGGTTGATCAGATTATCATGCACCGATTCTGATTAGACAATATGTTAGTGGGAGCGACCCAATTAACATATATCTTGAACAAGCTTGATAAAAGAATAAGCTTGCAAAAACTAGGCTACATTAGCATCATTAGTCTAGATAGTAAAAATATATGCAAGTGAGATTAAGATTGAAATAAAGAACCAGTACGAATAGTCTAAGTGCCATAAGGATCTAAGTCTTGTTTATTCCTTTACCATCATTCTACGATTTTATTGACCAAGGCTTGGTTGACCAAATGAGTTAAATTCCTCTAGTCTCTATGGTCTAGATAATACTATTGGTATTTCCTAATGGTCAAGGGTGTGTCAGGTCGTGGGGTGTTCTACCCAACTTAAAGAATTAAGCTATAGGTGTTTGGGACATCTAACTAGTAGGGTCAATCTCTAGCAAGCACGAAGTGAAGATTATAATTATGATGGAAGGAATCAAGCAAGATGCAGTCGATGAGTCGAACGATAGATAAAATCTAGGAAGAGGTCAAGTATGTGGATGAGATCCTAGACTCTAATCCTATACGCAGGCTTGCTTGGTACGGTAAAGTAACCAAACAATTTATCTTCACCTGCATGGGCCACCACAAAAATATGTAACGCCCCAGTCCCAAAATACGTAGGACTAGGAACATAGACATGCCAGCTGTATACATACGAAGTACATCGGCCTCGTATGGATACATAAGCTGTAAAATGCAGTAGAACCATAACTAATCTCATCCACACAAATAAATGAATAAAAGATATCATATAATGATAATGAATTGTCTTGATACAATATGTTGGGCGGAGACAAATCCACTAACAACAAGTAAAGGAAAAATACATGAGAAAAGAAATAATTTTTGGCGAGCGAGGCAAAGACGATCCAAATGCAATCATCCTTGAAGAAATAGCAATAATCACGACTAGAGCTAGAACACCTACGAAAGACAATAGCACACACCTGGAGAGATAACCAGGTCCTCAGAGGGACGTAACAAGACACATAATATCATGCCATATAAATTGAATAAATATTGCTCAAATAAATAAGTCAATTGAATTATAACATGGTCCAATACACACCTATTGAACGAACGTACCATCCCCCCAACCAAACAAGGACATGAGATGGTAAACTAATTCACGGTGACGTATCTTTCCATGCTATGAATTCAATATGGTATCCGGACCCCAACAAGGTTCAATACCTTCTCATCGAAGTAGTAAGTCACATCTACAACCAAACAAGGATAAGATGTGACGAACTAATCCGCGACAAGTTACTGTTCCAAGCCACGGTCAGATACAAGTACCCAAACCAAAAGTACTTGTACCTAAAGGATAAAGGTACCGAACCGTTCTAAGTGAAATGTAGTTAAGAACAATCCTTCCTACGCATGGGCCCTGGAAAATAGGATCGGCATAATCCCCCCTTGGGGCACTAGAGGCCCAATCAATAAGAGCATAACGTTCCGCAGAACGTCAGTTGCCGTCAGTAATCATGGGTAAGCTGACCCGCATCTCCGACGGAGCTCATGGGTTACAAAAGAAAAAGTGCATCGAAGCCCATACGCTAAGGAATTGTCCTCCCCGTCCAATGCCTACTATGTTGTATCCACAACATGCAACCTCTATAACCGCTAAGTCAAACTAAGCATGCAAGCTCTATTAGCGGTTATTCCTATCGCACGGCTTACACGGACGGGTGGCCAGCCAGTCACGCATGTCCGTGTTCTACATGTGACACACAACTTCGTGTTACAGCGTGTCAAGGCCAATGAATGCAACATACAAGGTGGTCCCTTAAATCTAGGTTTAATGTGTAAGAAAAATAATACATAGCAGGAAATATAAATGAACAGTAAGTTCTAACAGGTTATGCCATGTATCCCAGTTTATTTTGCATAAAGAAAATAATAATGCATGAAATATGAGCTAAAATAAATAAACAGCAAATGGCAAGGTGTCTTGCCTGGTAGAGCGTCTGGTGTACTGCAATGCTCAAGGTGGCACGAACTGCGACTACGGTGCAACAACTATATAAGATGATCTCGGGTGGTGGCACGGACAGTTCCATTGGGTCCAGAAGGGTCGAATTAGTTAGGGCAGACACAAGGTAGTACAGAATTGGTGAGGGAACGAAAATAATGGAGTTGGTCATGGACGGAAGAATAAAGGAATTATATAATTTTTAGAAAAGTAATCATAATAATAAAAATGGTTTTCTTTTATAAGTCGAGAAAAATATATGAAAATATTTTTAAGAGTCAAGAAAATCGTAAGAAAAATCTGTTTTGGCTAAAGGCATTAAGTTCGAAAAAAAATTGAATTTTGACAGAAACGATATTTCAGAAAATACTTATAATCTTTGAAAAATATTCTATTAACCAAAATCTATCGGTAGTTATATATAAAATCGTTTTTAGGCAAAATATTCTAATTTTGAAAAAATACATTTTTAAGTAGGAAAAACTATATCTATTTGTTAAGAAATTATTTGATAAATAATAACAAAGGAAATACATTTTTTTGGTTAAAACCCAAATTTGGAATTACATAGATAGCTCTAAAATAATAACTATTCTAATAATATTCATAAATCATAAGTTTACAAATTTTAAACTGTTTATAACAATAAAACAAACTATTAACTGATAATAATAATATAATAATAATAATAAGAATCATAATAATAATAATAATAATAATAATAATAATAATAATAATAATAATAATAATAATAATAATAATAATAATAATAACACAATAAAAAGGAAACACAAAAGCCAAAAGCAAAAATAAATAAATAATAAAAATTATAATTATAATATAACGTAACCTAAGCTGCTGCTCTCGAATTGAAGGGAAAGGAGAGAGAGAGGGTTTAGGAAGAGTAGGGATGCTCGGCCGGCGGCGTTTGCGGCGGGGCACTGCTCCGCCGAAAAAAAGGGAAGGCGTAGAGAAGGAGATCGGGAGAGAGAGGTGAGCTGGGAGAGCGGGAAAGAGAGCTTAGCGGCTAGGGCGGCGCGGATGCTCGCGGCGAGGGGGTGACGAAGTGCGACGGACGGTACGGTGGCCCGGAGGTCAGAAGAGGAGCGGGGGCTTGGGAAGCCGCTGGTCGGAACGGAAGGAGGAAGAAGCGGAGGGGAGGGGTGGCGAAGTCGCCGACGGCGGGCGGCAAGCCGAAGGCGGCGTGATGCGGCGGAACGCGGTGAAGGGGTTCGGCGAAGGGAGTAGCGGGGAGATGGTCGGAGGTTTTCTGGCTACGGCGCGGCGGAGGTGAGGGAAGCTGCGGCGCGGCGCTGGGACTGCGGAGGACGGGAGTGGGCGGCCGATGTCGGGGTAGCGTGCGGAGGAAAGGGGTTCGACGGAGGAGCGGTTCGAGATGGGCGGCGCACACGGTGGGCGCTCCGCGGAGGCGGCGGTCAGGCGGTTGCCGGTGGCTGGTCGCGTTGGGCGGTCAGGTAAAATTTAGGTTTTGGTTTTCTTTCTTTGTTTTGATGTCACTGGTGGTGATGGAGTCTGTGGTCGCGGCGGCATTGGTGGGGGTCGCCGTGGCGGTGGGTGGTTTTGGGTGGCGATGGTGTTGGTTGTGGCAGGTCTGGGAGTTGGCCGGAGTGGCCGGGACAAGGTGAAGACGGCGGTATGGGTTCTGCCACGGTGATGGCGGTGTTCGTGGTGGTTGTGATGGTTCGTATGGTGGTGGTGCTCGGTTATTCGGGTGTGGTGGACGGGTCGGGTGGAGACGGCTGGGAAATGGTGGAGGCGACGGGTTCGGGTGGTGGTTTTGTCACGACCCGTACCCGCTTTTCGGACGCAAACTCGTGATTAAGCCAGCCACGTATCGAACGGACTCCAGCCCGACTCGAATACGTAAACGCTGTCAAGGCTATGGTATACTGCCAAATCATGGCAAACAAATCTATATCTCAATCCACAATAAGAATATGAAACATGAATGAACACTATGGGTCGTGGTCTGCAGCCCACTAGCATAAATATCCGATAAGACTCTAAGGAATATAACAAGAGTCTACAACTGAAACAAGGAACAGGATATCTCATGATAAGGAATGAAAAGCACGAGCGGATAATAAACACGATAACGATACCTGATTCTCGCAAGAACCGCAAATCCTTCGTCATCCAGAACTACTAGCTAACTCCATGCAATCGTTAAACCTGAGGAGATCATCAGGTCCTCAGAGGACATAGCAAGATAAATAATATACATGCCTATCTAGCAGTTTTATCATACGCAAGGAATAAACAAGAAAGAACAAAAACAAGACAATGACTACGAATACGAATACGGACACACGAACACGAACACTAGAACAACTACGCATAATGAACTGCCGGATGAACGATAATCATATGGAAGAACCAAACCCTCGTCCCGAGTGTGGACTCGCTGGTTTGAACTAAACACTAACCCTCGTCCCGAGTGTGGACTCTCTGGTTAGTACTAACCCTCGTCCCGAGTGTGGACTCTCTGGTTAGTTCACGGCAAGGCACCCTCGTCCCGAGTGTGGACTCTCTGGTACAAATACTACATCCTCGTCCCGTGAGTGGACTCTCTGATGTAAACACCCTCGTCCCGAGCGTGGACTCTCTGGTGCAAGTTAATTCAAGTCAAGTCTACACCCTCGTCCCGAGTGTGGACTCTCTGGTGCAATAATCGACATCCTAGTCCCGAGTGTGGACTCACGGATGTAAACAGATCAAAAAAAACACCCTCGTCCCGTGTGTGGACTCTCTGGTGCCAAGGAAGCAATATCAAGGATTTAGCAGTTCACTACACGCACTCGTTCTATGACACGACTCAAGCAAGGTACTGACGAGAAACTCCAAATGTGAAACACAAGGCCAAAACATGAACATGGCTATAAACAATAAAAACAACTCCACAGAAAATAACATGAAAAGCACATGTCCATAAATAATCCAAAAGATGGAAACTGAAATAAAATGTATGTAAATAAAACTGTAGAGGGAGGCAAGGTATACTTGCCTGGAGGTTGCACGCAAATCCAATAACAATCTAGTCCACTGCTAAGCCTTAAAGTCCAAATCATCACAACTGTCTCCGAAAGCTGAAACAGACAATGCCAACAGTCTCAGAATAGTCAAATTAGCTAGGATTGCCTGTCCTTAAGTCCAATTCTGGATACAGGGGCAAAACGGTAATTTCAGGAAAAAAAATGATGTCCGCCGTTGGACCCGCTTTGCACCGAAAAGCGTGCCAGAGTCAATGGTCTCTAAAGTCATCAAAATACATGTCTATGGATACAGTTTTTTTTGATACGAACCCAACCGTATGTCCAAAGTTGGATTCCGGCGGGCCGTGCACAAAATCACCCGTTGAGTCGGACCGTGGGGCCCGCAAAACGGCAATTTTATCAACTGTCTCAGAATCGGACCAAACTTGGCATACAGGACCAGAAAAATGATATGGTCCTTGTAGAAGCATGGAATTTCACAACCAAGAAAGCCCATGCGCCAGACACTACATGCGCCAGAACTCGGACAGAACACTTCACAGCAAAGTCAATAAGTATAGACATTTGAAAAAGGACTTTTTATTTTATATACAAAAGTCTATTACATGTATAGAAAAGGTTGTACAAAGGAGAATCTCTACAAAGGAAAGATCCTAAGTCTACAGCCAGCGGCCACCATGCGCCTCCAGATAGGCGCAGTAGTCACCATGCGCCGCCAGTTAGGCGCAGCATATACCATGCGCCTCCAACCAGGCGCATCCCACCATCTCTTCAGCAGCTCAGTTATGTGCATCCAGCTCAGTTATGTGCATCCCTTCAGCAGCCCAGTTATGTGCCGCTCTTCCAGCCAGGCTCACCTGATAAATGCTTCGACTAAACAAAGCATTTAACCCTCTGGCTGGAACCAAGGAAAAGAAGAGCACCGCAAATCTGTGGCCAGGGGAGGCTTCAAAAGAGCCTCCAAAAACCAAGGAAGACCGCAATCGAAATACGGCTAAAGGAGCAGCTTTCAACACAACCAGAGTGGGCGACACCCACTTTGAAGGAAGAAAGAGCCAAGCACCGCCATTCCGATCTACGGCTCTTCCGGAACAACGGAGACGAGGCCCGAGCATCCCTATCTTTGGATGCAACAGGCACCTTCCGCCTGCCTCAGAAGCCCTCGACTCCGCCTTTTGGATGTAACAGTCACCTTCAAGTGCATCAACGACGACATGGCGTCTCATCTTCACCCTCGGAACACTTCTTCAACAGAATGCACCCGAATACCCAAGTTCATGTCAGAAGTACGTGAGGGAACGAGAAGCAAACCTTCTCTCCATGCCACTATTTATAGGCCGGGCAGATCAAACCCACGCGTCAAGTGGATGGCTCTCCGAATTTCGTGCAATGAATTTGCATTAAATGGATGAACCGGACGCCTCGAATTCAGCCAAACGGCTATTTAAAGCACTCGAGGAGCGAAACAGCCGCATCATTAAAAGACATGTCGGATGTGCCAGTCAGACAGCGCATCACACGGATGCGCCCTTCGATATCAGGCGCATCACATAGACGCGCCCTTTAGTACCAGGCGCATTACAGAGGATGCGCCCCCCACACATCTCCATACCGAGTGGAACGCCAATCGACGTGCCCACTCAGCTGTCCATCGAATGTCAGAAACATTAAATGCTGAACTGACAGAGTTGGCAACACACCTTCCAAAGTCTGAACAGTTGACAGCTTTTTCAGAAAACAAAGCATCGGCAACGTCAGCGTCATCATGACTTCATCCCGACGGCTACTGCCGCGTGGCCACTCAACCACCCGCATGCGTCTCAAAAGCCATGCGCCCCGAACGGTTTGTAACTCCTAAAGGTTACGAGCCACAGCCTCCTCCTGCGTCCAATCCAAGGCGCAGCTCACCAGATCACTTCTCCCCACCAAATCCGAGATCTCCGAGCCATGGGTCGATGACACGTGTCCTTTGACTCAACTCATCCAAGATTTCAGCAACAGAAAGATCTTCTCCCCTGCTACGTGCCGGCTCACAAATAGCAGTATAAAGAATTCTACCCCTCGATTAGGGCGCATCCCACGTACCTCCATCAGCAATCCCCATGTGGCATCCCCACACACCAGCGCATCCAACATGCGCGCATGAGCAGCCAGCCTGCAAAACTATAAATAGAGGGATCATTTCCTTCTCACCCACGCACAGAATCTACGGCAAACATACAGAGAATCACCAGAGAGGCAGATACAGACACTCAACGTCTTCCTCTTCTCGGCAAGCTCCAGCACCTAGAGCAATCTACACCTTCAGAGAACCGATAACCGTCGTCAGCCCGTCAACGGAGTCAACGCATTACCACTCGCTCCATTGGCACTAAGGACCCAGATTAAACAAAAGTGTACTCCTAGGACTACATCTAAGTCCTATATTGTAACACTGTTCTGTTTGTGTTAAAGTTTTCAATTAAACAATTTTAATGGCAAACAAGCTGGCGACTCTGCTGGGGACTTCTTTCTCCTCTACCGAGAAAGTCGTGTCACAGGCCGACGATGTGAAGGTGGGCTCCTCCCACAAGACGCTGGTCGTGCGCCTCAATCAACAGGCGTACGAGGAGTTCATTTCTGAAGGAAGTGCAAGTCCTTCGAAGCGGCTGCCGAAGCCGAAGAAGACCCGCCGTGTCTGGGTGCGCAAGGTCGACGCCTCGGGCACCAGCACTGAAGGGAATCCGCCAATCCATCCCTCCCTTCCTGCTGACGTTCTCAGCAACCAAGGTGCGCCCGCTGATGCAGCGTATCTCTTGGGGAAGCGTGCGGCTGACCACGTTCCCCAGCCATCTCCCTCTCAAGCGAGGAAGATGCGTCGACGGAGCAGGGGCGCAACCAATGCCCCGCGCATCACCTCTGATGTGCCACAAAAAGTCTCTGTCTTTGACAGACTCACTCGCTGTAATGGCGAAGAGAATTTGGATGCTGAGTACTATGCGCCCCAGCGGGCTAGTACAAAGAAATCCAAGGCGGCACGGGCCATGCGCCACAAATGTGCTATGCCAGCAGCAGGCCAGAGGCACGCGCTCACAATCACGCGCGCTGCCGATGGCAAGCTGTACAAGGTCAAATCAGGTGCCTCTGTACCAAAAATGAGTCGACCTTCAAAGTCCTCATCTCACTTGGGCGCATCTACTGCGTGCACAACCAAGTCGAGTGAGGCAAATTCAGTGGTCTTGAACTCCCGCGCCTCCTCTGGTTGTGCGTTTGAGGTCCGTTCAAGTCACTTCAAATGTTGTGGTTCCCCCACTACTGATCGTGATGCCTGCTTGGTATTAGATCAGGCGGCGCAGCACTCACCTGACCACCCCGGCGTTTGGCCTTGCCATACGCCTGAAGGGGGTGTGAAGGTAGCACTCTCCTCCAACGACCTGCGTAACATGATCACTCACAAGCGCCGGTTAGGAGAGTCGACCAACAGGCACGATGCGCCTCTCACGGGGCATACTTGTGCGGTAGTCACCATCAACTGCTGTTGCAAGGCAGCAGTACCACGAAGGCAGTCAGTCTTCCAGCGGCTGCAATCATCGACACCCCTCCGATATCGCCTCGGGATGAAGGTGTCAACAGAAGAGGAGCCAAGGGTTGCTTCATGCAACGTGATCTCTAACTCCTCGTCAGTCCGAAAGACGACTGGCAATTCCTCGTCTTCATCCAAAAGCCAGCCGAGGAAAACCAAGGCAGCTGTCTCGACCTATGGAGTGTTCGAAGGCACTCGGTCGAGGAAGAAGTTCTTGGAGGAAGCTGGGGGTAGTCAGACCCTTGTTGAGCCTCCTTCCGAAGACGAAGATGTCCAAAGAACAGCTGCGACGGATCTTCATCCTTGAGGCGAAGTCAGCCTCCCAGAAGCCCCTCAAAACGAGGATGTCCTCCAGAACACGGCTGGAGGTAGAGACGAAGAGGCCCTTCAAGACGGAGCTGAGGGCAATCAGGCCCTTGCAGATGCGCCCATCGAGAATGACCTCCAGAATATGGCTGGGGGTGGCCAAGGTGGAACACCAGGAGAGGTGTCTCCGCCACATAAAAGTGAGGCCGAGAGCGAAGCCTCAACCAATCCATCCACTCCCGGCCGTGTCATGACAGTATACATGACTAGGGGTGATTCCGAGTCTGATGCGCCGCCGCAGGACATTGTGCAGCGCATAGACTCATTAGAGGGAGGACTCAAAACCCTCTCTGCCTCTATGCAAGCACTGACTCAAGCAGTATTTGATATACGGTAGGCCTTGACCAGAACACCTTCAACCGGTCCCGACCCGGGAGCCAATGGGGAGTCGAGTGTACCCCTTCAATGGGCACCCTCAGACACAGAAGCACCCCGGACGTCGGAGCCCTCAAACGCTCCACTCCAGATGGTACCTTCCCCGACTCCTAGCTCCACGGAGGATGTGGTCGAAATGATCAAGGACTTGCGGGAGCGCTTCGAGTCCAAAAACAGGCAAGAAGAGCGCCAGAAGATGGGCATTCCCCAGCCTTATCCCCTCGAGTGGAACAAGGTGGTTTATCCCCCAAAGTATAAACCACAAACACTTACGCCGTACGATGGGAAGGACTCTCCGCGTCGGTACCTGACATATTTCCAGTCACAGACGGGGTATCTTCCAAAGGAGGACGCGCTCCTCACCAGCATCTTTGTTGGGGCCCTAAAAGGGGTAGCGTATGACTGGTACTCAGCCTCTCCAAAAATTCTATATCGTCCTTCGATGACTTGACGTGCCTCTTCCTCGATCGCTTCTACAACGGCGGGAAGGACATGACGATGGCATCTCTCATAGAGATACGCCAGAAGGAGAAAGAAACGGTTCGGGTGTTCATCGAACGCTTCTGACAGGCATGCTTCAGGCTATCTCCAGGCATGCCAGAACATGCGCTCCTCTCCTCTTGCAGCATGAATATGCTGCCTTCAGTGAAGCTCTGGCTCAACTCTACTCCCCCTCCCGACTGGAGCTCCCTGATCATCGAAGCTGAAGCCGCAGAAAAGAAGGCGGCCAATGCTCATCTTCTGGGTGTCAGCTTCCCCGCCTTTGATGATATGGGGAAAAGGTC
Source organism: Iris pallida (assembly GCA_029216955.1). Lineage (NCBI taxonomy): Eukaryota > Viridiplantae > Streptophyta > Magnoliopsida > Asparagales > Iridaceae > Iris > Iris pallida. The sequence goes on along the minus strand of JANAVB010003400.1, from coordinate 18,509,232 downwards.
TGCAGCCAACAACTCCGGACGAGAAGCAAAGGGGAAACAGGCATTGACTGTTAACGCCTCGAAAGGCGCATCTGCGCCTACTCAGAAGCCTCCACTGGCACCGAGACCCAAGGAGGTGTATTCATTCAATGACGAAGACACCTTGCAACTCTTTGAAATACTGAAGCAGGGTGACAAGATCAAGCTCCCGAACCCAAAGCGGCCCGATGAAGTCGGGAAAGTGGACAACCCGAGGTACTGTCACTACCATCGGTTTGTCGGACACCCGACCAAGGACTGCTACGTCCTCAAGAATTACATCCAGCGCATGATCAATGTAGATGTAATCTCCGTCGACTATGAAGAGAAGACGGTGTCAGCCAATGTGGTGTCACTTCAGTTCGGCACCTTGCCGCCGACTACCACACAAGATGGCATCGTCCCCATCCCTAAGGCGACAATGGAGGTGGTGAACTTGCCACCTACCCGTGACAATACGAGTGGACTCATCCCACTCACCACATCTTGAGGAGAGGTCCTCTGGGTTCACCCCGACCTCGTCTCCGAGGTGACTCAACTGGAGGAATGCTCTACCTCCAAATCAAAAGGCATGAAGATCAAGTCTTGCCGCACGGTCTCTTCTTCAATGGAAGAGGCACTTCCAGTGCAGACGCGTGTACAACAGAACGCCCAGCCCGGCGAAGCTGCCGCCGAGGTGGTGCCTCCTGGCACCATCCCTGAGGAGGGCCCGTCTAAACCCTCAGCAGCCAATAAGCAGAAGCAGGTGGAGGCCCGTTTCGACAGACCTCTACGGAAGGAGAATGCTTCGGGGCTAGCCAAGCCCCACAACTTTGACATACTGGCACAACTGGCCAGTACTCCTGCACGCCTGTCTTTGTTCGAGCTCCTGCGTCTTTCCAAAGACTCCCGAGAAGCTCTCTGTGAAGCTCTGAAGGACGCTGAATCCTTTCTCAGTCAGGTCAAGCAGCCTGAAGACCTTCCAACTACTTGTGCGCACTGTCATTGTACGGATGAAGTTATCCCAAACATAACTTTCACCTAACAAGACATGCTGCTCAAGAACCACCGACATAACCGACCACTATATTACACAAGGTACATCGGTTCAGTCAAGGTGAGCCGGATTCAGATCGATCTGGGGTCTTCCCTCAGCATCATCCCGAAGGGGCTGCTATCAAAACTGGAGATCCCAATGTACCGGCTGGGGCCCTCCAATACAACCATCAGTGGCTTCAACACTAGCAAAAGTGAGCCACTGGGCAAGATTCGACTAAAGTGTCACATCGGCAACCTCAAAACTGAGGTGACTTGTTATGTGGTGGATGCCGAGGTCAACTACAACATCCTGCTCGGTCGACCATGGCTACATGAGTACATGGTGGTGCCTTCCACGTTCCACCAATGCTTGAAATATGTATCCACCAACGGCGTCATCTGGACGAAGTTCGCAGCCATCGATCCTTTCAAAGGGATTGAAGCCTACTTCACCGATTCCGACTTGTACAAGCCACTTGACGAGGAGGAAGCCAACGATGCTGATGATGAGGCAGAGACGGCAACTGAGCCGGACACGGAGCCTGAGATGACTCCAGACGCCCCTTTGAAGATCCGACTGAAGGGAAAACCACCCCAGAAGGTGCCTCCAATGAGCATCAAACTATCAGGGAAAGCACCGACTCCTGAGGCTCCCCTGAAGATACGCCTCAAGGAAAAGCCGCCTCAAACATCGGCTCCCCTGGTGGCAAATTTACAGGGGAGGGCACCACTCACAGGAGGCGCAGTTGAGGCACCTCTGAAGGTGCGTCTTAAGGGCAAGCCCCCGCAGTCATCCAAGATGCCAGAGAGGGCTCACATAACCCTCTCAGACCCCAAAGTCAAAGCTGTGGTAGATTCTCCTGATCCGACCCCAGTGCTTACAGATGAGGAGCTTGGCGAATATATCTCCGCTGATGTAGATGCACCCTCCTTAGACAATATAATCCCACGGGATAAGATCTCGTATTTTATCAATAATAGAGTGTCTTTTAATTATTCTTGTTTTCCGTACTGGAATGCCATGTATACATTAGATAACGCTCTACGGTCGTTGCAAACACAAATAACGACCGTCTATAATGTAAATCGAGTAGTCCCGTCTCAAGGAGTCTGTTTCATAGCCCCTCCATGAAGCCGAGACGAAGGATCCATCATTTTGGGCAAAGTCGAGCGTCATCAAGACCTCCCGCCACTCGAGCCAGAACCTGATACCGGCAGAGTACAAGTCTATCGGTACATGGATACGGCAAAGCACATCATCCAAAAGATGGGCTACGACCTAAAAAGCAACAGAGGCCTAAACTACGGCAAGGGTCGACGTCTCCCTCTCCGGCTTCTGACACCTAAGGAAAAGCCGCAGGACTACTACAATCGGACTCGACGGGGGGTAGGCTATGTCACGCCGCCAGCAACTCCAGAGAGTTCAGACGCAGAAGACGTAGAACATTCCCACTCGTCCGAAGCATCGACTTGGGATTCCGATACCAGTATCGGATCAGTCTTCAGGAAAGTGCTGTCAGCTAACATGACGTCAGCACAACCTCAAAAAGGTGAAGGCGAAGACCAAGCGGCGGAACCCTTCGAAGAAGAACCCTGGGCTCAACGCCTAGGAGAACAATGGGAGTCTCGTTTTGAGTTACGTGAACCTCCCACCGAAGACGAAGTCGAGCAGATCGACCTTGGGGATGGATCTTCTTCCAAACCCATCTTCATCAGCAAAAGCCTAGAAGGAGAAGACCGAGAGTCTCTAATCCAGCTGGCTAAAGAGTATATCGACGTCTTTGCCTGGAGCTACGAAGATATGCCGGGACTCGATCCACAGATCGCAATGCATAGGTTGAACATCTTACCTGATGCCAAACCTATCAAACAACAACAGCGACGTTTCCATCCGGATATCATGAATGCCATTGATCCGGAGGTGGACAAACTCTTGACCAGCGGCTTCATCCGTGAGGAACAGCACCCAGATTGGGTAGCCAACGTCGTACCTGTCACCAAGAAGAATGGGAAGATACGAGTCTGTATCGACTTCAGGGACCTCAACTCTGCTTGCCCGAAGGACGAATTCCCGCTTCCAATTACCGATGTGATGATCGACAACACATGTGGCTTTGAACGCATGTCCTTCATGGACGGGTATTCAGGCTACAATCAAATCAAGATGTTCCCCGATGACGTAAAACACACGTCATTTAGGACTCCGAAGGGTGTTTTCTGCTACACAGTGATGCCTTTCGGCTTGAAGAACGCCGGTGCAACATACCAACGAGCTATGAGCACCATCTTCCGTCAACATCTTCGCAAGATAGTCGAATGCTATGTTGACGACATCGCAGTCAAGAGCCGCCTCAAAGGAGATCACCTACAGGATCTGAAGACAGTCTTCGATCTCATGCGGGCACATCAACTCAAAATGAACCCCGCTAAATCCTTCTTGGGGGTTTCTAGCGGCAAATTCTTGGGCTTTGTCATCACGGCGAAAGGCATTCATGTTGATCCCGAGAAAACCAAAGCCATCCTCAACATGGACCCTCCGAAGAATCTTCGAGAACTTCGGGGCTTACAGGGACGTCTGGCATACATCCGGAGGTTCATAGCAAACCTCTCCGGTAAATGTCAACCCTTTACTCAGCTCATGAAGAAGGGAGTCTCTTATGTCTGGACAGAGGAGTGCCAAAAGGCTTTCGACGACATCAAAGCCTACTTGACGAGCCCACCAGTCCTGGTGGCACCTGTCGCCGGCAAACCATTTTTCCTCTACGTCCGTGCCATGGATCATTCCCTTGGCGCTCTGCTGGCTCAAAACAGCGATACAGGCTATGAGCAAGCAATCTACTACCTCAGTCGAACGCTCATCGGGGCCGAACACCGGTACAACCCCGTTGAAAAGGAGTGCTTGGCTTTGGTGTTTGCCATCCAGAAGACTCGTCATTATGTCTCGGGCCAGACAATTCATGTCATTTCCCGAGTCAATCCGCTCAGAGTCCTCATGACGAAGCCAGGATCATTGAACTCCCGGCTAGCCACATGGGCGATCTTGCTAACACCGTATAATATGGTGTTTGTCCCGCAAAAAGCTGTTAAAGGTCAAGCTTTGGCTGACTTTTTAGCTGCACACCCCATCCCAGAATCCTCAAAACTCTATGAAGACATCCCGGATGAGGTCCAAGAATCCAACGTCACCGATAGAAGCTCCGTTTGGCGGATGTTTTTCGATGGCGCTTCAAGAACAGGCCCCAAAGGCCAAATCATCACAGGAGTGGGGGTAGTCTTAGTCTCCCCCGATCAGTTGGTCATCCAGCGTGCTTACTCCCTTTCGAAGCCGTGCTCCAATAATGTTGCTGAGTACAACGCACTCATCATGGGACTCCAGCTCGTACAACAGCTGGGAGTGGACCATCTACAAGCCTACGGTGACTCAAAACTCGTCGTGAACCAGATTCGGGGGCAATACGAGGTTCGCCATGAAGATCTGATCCCTTACCATGAAGATGCATTGAACATCATTTCAACCTTCACCGGGTTCTTCATCGAACACGTACCTCGTCTATAAAACTTGGAGGCTGACGCTCTGGCTGGCCTCGCAGCCTCATTGGCAGCGCCCCTTGGGACTCAACACTATGTCACGGTAACTAGCCGAGACTTGGTTTGTCCTAGAAACAACCTATGCTTGCGAGTGGCTCACGCCATGCCGACGAACACTGGTGTTAATGTCCGAGACTGGAGGTTCCCGTTCATCGACTTCGCCATCTACGGAATCCTTCCAGAGGACCCGAATGAAGTCGTCTCAGTCAGGAGATGCTCTCTTCGATTCTACTACGATACAGCTACCAAAATGCTGTACCGACGCTCCTTCGATGGGCTTCTACTTCGATGCCTGTCCAACGAAGAAGCAGCCGAAGCTCTTCGAGAAGCTCATGACGGAACTTGTGGAGCTCATCAACCCGGTCCTAAGTTGCAGGATCGACTGCGACGTATGGGCTACTACTGGCCAACCATGGCCGCCGACGCTGTTGAATATGCTAAGAAGTGTCACGCATGCCAACTTCATGCAGACTTCATACATACACCGTCTGAACCACTACAACCTACAGTCGCCTTCTGGCCCTTTGAAGCCTGGGGCATGGACATTGTGGGACCAATCACCCCTCCTTCATCAAGAGGACACCGCTTCATCCTGGCCATCACCGATTACTTCTCCAAATGGGCAGAAGCAGTCCCACTGACGGAAGTAAAGAGCTCCAGGGTGGTCAGCTTTATCAAACACCATGTTATTTACCGTTTCGGAGTACCCCGGCGGATCATTCATGGCAATGGTCCTCAGTTTATCAGCCACATTTTTAGCAGGTTCTGTGACAAGAATCGCATTCAAAATGTGGCATCCACCGCCTACAATTCGGCTGCAAACGGATTAGCAGAGGCGTTCAACAAAACTATCGTTAGGCTGCTCAAAAAGGTCGTGTCATCCAACAAATGCGACTGGGACGAAAAGCTTGGCGAATGCCTTTGGGCCTACCGCACAACGGTACGGACCCCAACAGGCAACACACCATTCTCTCTGGTCTACGGGAGCGAAGCGGTACTGCCTCTCGAGATCCAGATACCCTCACTCCGCGTAGCAATAACAAACAAACTCACAGAAGAGGACAATCAATGTCGTCGTCTGCAGGAACTGGAGGTACTCGATGAGAAGCGTCTCCTGGCTCAACAACGCATCGAACTCTACCAAGCCCGTATATCACAGGCTTTCAACAAGAAGGTCAAACAGAGGACTTTCCAAGTTGGCAACCTGGTTTTAGCAGTCAGAAGGCCAATGGTGTTAACTCACAAGACACCAGGAAAGTTCGAGCCCAAGTGGGAAGGACCTTTCATCATAGAGACAGTATACTCAAACGGTGCTTACCACCTCGCCAAACCCAATGGGTACTTGTTCATGATGCCCATCAACGGCAAGTTCCTAAAGAAGTACTATTCTTGACATCCTTCAGACATGTACTTCCCCAAAGGGGATCTGTGGGCCCAATCATCGGGGCTCACACACAATCTCCTTCCACAAACTCATACGCTTCCGGAAACCAGCTGTTCCGTGGCATCCTTCAGTAGAAAGACAACCATGTCCACATCACCTCTGAGTTGTTCCTCTATACCATACAAAGCGGAATCTTACGCTACGTAAGCCGACGCTACCCTTCACGTTTACCACGTCCACATCACATCTGAGTTGATCAGCATATCCCCCAGGATCATTCCTACCACGTCCATAATACCTCTGAGTAGGAAGATTCTATCATTTTGAACCCAATGATTGCCATGTCCACATCACCTCTGAGCAAACATGTTGGTTCCTTCAAACTTATTATCTGTACCTAAAAACCAAGGTGCGCAAAAGATAATAGGTCCACACAAATCATCAAGTTCATAATAACAAAAATGAACACATCACAAAAAAGGTTGTGTACTTCTTTATTTTCTAAAAAAAAGAGAGTACAGAACTACACTATCCCCCAGCAAGGGTTGCAAAAGAACATAAAAAAGGGAGAAGCTACAGTCCCTGAACCTCTCCAGGGTGGGCTGAGAGCTCTCTGACTCGACGTCTTAAGTCGGCTGTACGGGTCTCCACAGTCGCCAGGACTCGACGCTCAGCTTCTTGACGCATCAATTCAACAGCCACAGCGGAAGTTTCGCTCTCATGCTTCTCATCAAGCTGTTGTCGCTGCTGAGCCAAGGCAAGAGTCCGCTGAGTAAAAGTCGCTTCCTCCTTCTTGAATGCTACATGTTCAGCCCAGACACGTTCGACATCTAACTGGAGTCGGGCCCGTTGGTCCTCAAGGCGGCGCATCTGGGTGTTGATCTCTGCGATGTTAGCATCCAACGCAGTCCATCGTCTTTTTCATGGACTGAGACAACTGCTCTACCGCAGCCTCAGTCTCAGCCACCTCCCGCTCCCAAATGCCCACAGTAGCCTGGTAGGAAGACTCGATCTCGGCAATCAACTTCCCCTTCTCCGCATCTATCAGGACGAAGAGGTCATTTCGCTGGATGCGCTGAAGTTCCGCAAGCCGCTCGTCCAGCTCGATCACCGAAGCCTCCAAAATTTTGGCCATATGGTCGTGGCCTTGGTGAACACGGATCAGCTCGATACAGGGCATTGCCAGAGTTCTTGCCGTCGCAAAGCTCCCGTTGGCATCCATCACCGCAGATACACCCCTCTGCAGCATTTTATACACCCCCTCGACGAGGAATTTTACATATTCGTCTGCGTCTGCCAGTACCTGCGACGTCATAGCAGGAGTTGGAGGAGCTACTACAGTTAGCGGACCGGAAGAAGATCCGCCAACCTCAACCTGCGAGGCTTGAACCTCGGCATCAATAGGCTCTTCATCGACAGGGGCCAGACTGCTAGCCCGAGGAGCCGAAGGAACAGAGGAAGCCGGCACAGGCGTCGAGATAGTACCCCAAGTAGAAGGAATAACAGAGGGTTCCACACCCTTGCCCTTCTCAAGCCCCGAGGAACCACCGACGTCAACGGCCACCTCTTCTACCCCCAACGTCCTATCAGCGACCAGTACCTCCCCCGGCAGAACGGGGAGATCAACACTCATCTCCTGGCCCGCCCCGGGAGACAGGACCGGCAGAAGGGTCTCATCCTTCTCAAGTCCCTCTACAGGGACAGAATCTGTCGCTACCTCCTGATCGGTAGCCACCTCAACTTCCACGGTTGAAGCTGGGGTAGGACTCGGTAATGATATTGCCGATCTCCCCTCATCATGACAAGGAGGGAAATCAACCCTCTCCTCTGTCCCAACCATATCTGTTGACCCCGCAACAGACTCTTGCAGCCTTGGAGCAACGTCATCCGAAGACGACGAACTCCATTCCACCTCGCCGCCAGGAAGCCGCGTGCTCCCCTCGGCATTCGAAGCCTCCGTTGTGACCTTCATCATCTCAGAAGCTGCTGCACCCTCAGCTTCTCTCCTAACATAATCCGGGGATACCGAAATCTCTACGACGACAGCATCCTCCGGATTCTCCTCCATGGAAGACATCACAGTCGGCGGAATACGCACTCCAGACGAGCCCGCCATCTCTTTTTGCCTACTCCTATCCGATCTTGGTGTACGAGACTTTCTTTTTAGCGGTTTCTACAAAAGAAGGCATCGGTTACATAAAATGCGGAACCTAAACCGGACTATGTAGGGCATCCTTACCTCTGCGGACGCTGAGTCCGATGACACCATCGGTGACGACGCCTTCTTCTGCTTCTTTGGCGCAGGAGATTCAGCCCTTGTATCTGCACTTCGTTTTGATCGATCGACCGAGGGTTCTGCCTGAGATGCGGAAGGGGCACCCCGATGACCCGTCCCTGGCGGACGATGCGATCGGGCTTTCACTGGCATGTCCCCGGTCGCTGCTAACTGGGTGCCTGCGATAAGACTGGTCTCCCTATCATATCCGGAGGGCACGGCAGCCATAACACAGTAAAATTTGGCGGCCGAGTAAAGAATGGGCGGCCGCGGATCTGGAACGGGCAACGTAAAACAAGCCCCGGTACATCCGGCATTATAGTAATGCCTCGTGCACCATCCAACAAACTTCCAACATACCCCAGAGTAATACTGGGGTTATCCAACATCAGCTGGGCATAACCAAATTGTCGTACAAAGTGGCTCGACAGATACGGTTCCAGGTAGCACTGATTCCTGTTCCGGTACACCCGATGGGACGGCCGAATACTTTACAACCAGCGGAATCCCCATTGAGGCAGAGTGGTGGTACCTTCGCTCGAATCCTTTAAATCTTCGTTGGCCTCAAAACCCAAGTAGATTGGACCAACTTTGGTGATCTCCCAACCTTGAAGACGGGATAAAACCTTTCTACAGACAGGGACACCAGTGTGCGACCAGCTCCTCCGATGGAAACGGCAAAGGAATGCATCTCCAGCCCTATAGTCTTCTTCTGAGCCTGGGCTCATCACATTGGGGTGATGCAAAATTAACCATCCCATCAAATAGTGAAACGGAGTTCGGCACGCGGGAAGTTATTATTTCTGCCTCTGTCATGAATCACATTTCCCGCAAACTCTCGCAAACCTCGCTGTAGGTTACATACCATTACGGGGAGAAGAGCCAAACGCCGGCCGAAGACCAACTTTACGGCTGGTAGGATTAAGTTCCGGGTCACCCTCTCTACGGCGCCGGATCCGCCTGCGAGCACGCAATCCCGGAGCCATATCATCAGGTAGGCCGTCAACACCGCCTTGGATGACATTCGATAAGCAAGATTCCAGAAGCAGCTGTAGGAGCGTTCATCTGACTGCTGGTCTTCATTCCCTCGGGGATTCTTCTCACCTAACCTGCTCATTTCAGATAGCACTTCGCTACGAGAGAGCGCCGGAGGAGTAGAAAAATACGAAGGGTCCTCTTTGTCTTGTCTAAAGACGTAATCCCTCCAAGCAGTCACATGGGGCTGCATCCTGCTTTTATCCCTTCTCTGCATATAGTAATGATGACTCGCCACTTCCTTGAAAATGGCCGTCATCTCCTCAGCCCTGTCTCCCAGGACCTGAAGCTCTTCGTTGGTCGAAAAATACTCCTCATAGGGTTCCAACCCCCAAGAGAGTTTTAACACCTCATACATCTCATGAAGAGCGAGCCCTAACTCCCCCACCGGAGTAAAAAAGGTCCCGGTATGGATATCAAACATCTCCAGGAGTACGACGAACATATGCCTATTGATGTCAACGTCCGCCTGGGTAGCACGGATCATGGCAGTCAACCCAATCTCTCGGAGCTCAGTCCGAAAATGCGACAAGATCCAGAGTGTCAGTCTATCCCATTTGGAAACATAATGGAACCAACCCTCCACCCGAAAATCTCCTTTCGGGTATGAGCGTTCCATCAAAAACATACGATGTGTAAAAGTCGAAGCACTATAAGCAAACGTATCAATGGGTACATCACTGTAGAGGCTCCCAGGACGTAAAGTCCGCCAGGTGAAAGAAGACCCAGACCGTACGACGGTCAAAGTATCCCTTTGGTCGGAGGTAGAATCAATTTGGATGACGCCAGTCACCGCTCCCCCCTGCGAGGGGGTAAGATCCCAAGACATCCTCCTCTTGGAAGCAAGGCGACAGAAGGACGTCAAGGGCCATTGACGTTCAAGTTGCTTAACAGTCATATGCACCCCATTTGCTGCAAAGAACCAGTCCTCCTTGACCTTCAACACCGTCGCTTCAGTAGAAGTGAGGCGGTCTCCGAATAGGAACTCAGGTTTCAAGAAGGTCACTTTATCAGATGTGGAAGATTTTAAAACTCCACGCTCCATCATCCATTTGAGGAACCCATACTGTTGTTCCCGGATTTAAGTTATTCTCTCGGAAGGCTGATCCAGCATAAGAGCATCTTGAGCAGGGTTTATCACTTCCTCATCATAATCTACTCCCATCTGATTGAAGGCAGCCTCCAAGAACACTTCATTCAAAGACGGGATTGCCATTGACACTAGCAAAAGATTCAAAAATATTAGAAGCAACAAGAGAGCATACAATGTGTCTGGGAAAAAAAAAGGGAGCTTCGGCGCATCATCAGGGTTTGAACCCATGCGCGTTAGCAGTACTTCGGCGCATCATCAGGGTTTGAACCCATGCGCGTCAGCAGTAGAGCCTCGGCGCATCATCAGGGTTTAAACTCATGCGCGTCGGCGGGCAAAGACCGCGGCACATCATCAAAGACTCAAGGTCTATGTGCGTTGGTGTACGAGAAATGAGACTTACCAACCACCTCCGGCCGAACTTCGACAAGCCGACGGGGAACGTCAGCTGCCACAACTTTCACAGGCTCCTTTCCTTTCTCCTTTCCCTTGCCAGCACCACCGCGAGGAGTCTTGGGAGCCATTCTCTCAAAGAGGAAGAAGTTAGGGTTTTGAAGAAGAACTCTAAAGAAGGCAAAGGCACAGAGCAGAAGAACTCTCTCTCTCCATCTCTCGCCTATTTATAGGTCTTGGTCGCACGCGTGACCCGATGAGGAGTGATCTCAGCCGTCGCCTCGGGTTCTGTGAAGAGATAACAGCAAATAAAACCAAAAGATCATTATTAATCTTTTCGGTTACCACGACATCATCATATGCATTAACTGAGAGGAGCACGCGCCCGAATAGGCATGCGCCCCAAACAGTCATGTGCCCTGACCTCCATGCTTCTTGTTCAAAGTATTCCAAAACTTATTCAAAAGTTTTGAAAACTTTGAAGGGGGTCTTGTAGAAGCATGGAATTTCACAACCAAGAAAGCCCATGCGCCAGACACTACATGTGCCAGAACTCGGACAGAACACTTCACAGCAAAGTCAATAAGTATAGACATTTGAAAAAGGACTTTTTATTTTATATACAAAAGTCTATTATATGTATAGAAAAGGTTGTACAAAGGAGAATCTCTACGAAGAAAAGATCCTAAGTCTACAGCCAGCGGCCACCATGCGCCTCCAGATAGGCGCAGTAGTCACCATGCGCCGCCAGTTAGGCGCAGCATATACCATGCGTCTCCAACCAGGCGCATCCTACCATCTCTTCAGCAGCTCAGTTATGTGCATCCAGCTCAGTTATATGCATCCCTTCAGCAGCCCAGTTATGTGCCGCTCTTCCAGCAAGGCTTACCTGATAAATGCTTCGACTAAACAAAGCATTTAACCCTTTGGCTGGAACCAAGGAAGAGAAGAGCACCGTAAATCTGTGGCCAGAAGAGGCTTCAAAAGAGCCTCCAATGACCAAAGAAGACCGCAATCGAAATACGGCTAAAGGAGCAGCTTTCAACACAACCAGAGTGGGCGACACCCACTTTGAAGGAAGAAAGAGCCAAGCACCGCCATTCCGATCTACGGCTCTTCCGGAACAACGGAGACGAGGTCCGAGCATCCCTATCTTTGGATGTAACAGGCACCTTCCGCCTGCCTCAGAAGCCCTCGACTCCGTCTTTTGGATGTAACAGTCACCTTCAAGTGCATCAACGACGACATGGCGTCTCATCTTCACCCTCGGGAACACTTCGTCAACAGAATGCACCCGAATACCCAAGTTTATGTCGGAAGTACGTGAGGGAACGAGAAGCAAACCTTCTCTCCATGCCACTATTTATAGGCCGGGCAGATCAAACCCACACGCCAAGTGGATGGCTCTCCGAATTTTGTGCAATGAATTTGTATTAAATGGATGAACCGGATGCCTCGAATTCAGCCAAACGGCTATTTAAAGCACTCGAGGAGCGAAATAGCCGCATCATTAAAAGACATGTCGGATGCGCCAGTCAGACAGCGTATCACACGGACGTGCCTTTCGGCATCAGGCGCATCACATAGATGCGCCCTTCAGTACCTGCCGCATCACAGAGGATGCGCCCCCACACATCTCCATACCGAGTGGAACGCCAATCGACGTGCCCACTCAGCTGTCCATCGAATGTCAGAAATATTAAATACTGAACTGACAGAGTTGGCAGCACACCTCCCAAAGTTTGAACAGTTGACAACTTTTTTAAAAAACGAAGCGTCGGCAACGTCAGCGTCATCATGACTTCATCCCGACGGCTACTGCCACGTGGCCACTCAACCACCCGCATACGCCTCAAAAGCCATGTACCTCAGACTGCTCTCTGATCCCAAAAGACAGAAGGAAAGTCGCCTGCATGCGCCTCAAAAGCCATGCGCCCCGAACGGTTTGTAACTCCTAAAGGTTACGAGCCACAGCCTCCTCCTGCGTCCAATCCAAGGTGCAGCTCACCAGATCACTTCCCCCCACCAAATTTGAGATCTCCTAGCCATGGGTCGATGACACGTGTCCTTTGACTCAACTCATCCAAGATTTCAGCAACAGAAAGATCTTCTCCCCTGCTACGTGCCGGCTCACAAACAGCAGTATGAAGAATTCTACCCCTCGATTAGGGCACATCCCACGCGCCTCCATCAGCAATCCCCACGTGGCGTCCCCACACACCAGCGCATCCTACATGCGCGTATGAGCAGCCATCCTGCAAAACTATAAATAGAGGGACCATTTCCTTCTCACCCACGCACAGAATCCACGGCAAATATACAGAGAATCACCAGAGAGGCAGATACAGACACTCAACATCTTTCTCTTCTCGGCAAGCTCCAGCACCCAGAGCAATCTACACCTTCAGAGAACCGATAACCGTCGTCAGCCCGTCAACGGAGTCAACGTATTACCACTCACTCCATTGGCACTAAGGACCCAGATTAAACAAAAGTGTACTCATAGGACTACATCTAAGTCCTATATTGTAACACTGTTCTGTTTGTGTTAAAGTTTTCAATCAAACAATTTTAATGGCAAATAAGCTGGCGACTCTGCTGGGGACTTCTTTCTCCTCTTCCGAGAAAGTCGTGCCACAGGCCGACGACGTGAAGGTGGGCTCCTCCCACAAGACGCTGGTCGTGCGTCTCAATCAACAGGCGTACGAGGAGTTCATTTCTGAAGGAAGTGCGAGCCCTTCGAAGCGGCTGTCGAAGCCGAAGAAGTCCCATCGTGTCTGGGTGCGCAAGGTCGACGCCTCGGGCACCACCACTGAAGGGAATGCGCCAATCCAGCCCTTCCTTCCTACTGACGTTCTCAGCAACAAAGGTACGCCCGCTGATGCAGGGCATCTCTCGAGGAAGCGTACGGCTGACCACGTTCCCCAGCCATCTCCCTCTCAAGCGAGGAAGATACGTCGACGGAGCAGGGGCGCAGCCAATACCCCACGCATCACCTCTGATGCGCCACAAAAAGTCTCTGTCTTTGACAGACTCACTCGCTGTAATGGCAAGGAGAATTTGGATGCTGAGTACTATGCGCCCCAGCGGGCTAGTACAAAGAAATCCAAGGCGGCACGGACCATGTGCCACACACATGCTATGCCAGCAGCAGGCCAGAGGCACGCGCTCACAATCACGCGCGCTGCCGATGGCAAGCTGTACAAGGTCGAATCAGGTGCCTCTGCACCAAAAACGAGTCGACCTTCAAAGTCCTCATCTCACTTGGGCACATCTACTGCGTGCACAACCAAGTCGAGTGAGGCAAATTCAGTGGTCTTGAACTCCCGCGCCTCCTCTGGTTGTGCGTTTGAGGTCCGTTCAAGTTACTTCAAATGTTGTGGTTTCCCCACTACTGATCGTGATGCCTGCTTGCTATTAGATCAGGGGGCGCAGCACTCACCTGACCACCCCGGCGTTTGGCCTTGCCATGCACCTGAAGGGGGTGTGAAGGTAGCACTCTCCTCCAACGACCTGCGTAACATGATCACTCACAAGCGCCGGTCAGGAGAGTCGACCAACAGGCACGATGCGCCTCTCACGGGGCATACTTGTGCGGTGGTCACCATCAACTGCTGTTGTAAGGCAGCAGTACCACCAAGGCAGTCAGTCTTCCAGCGGCTGCAATCATCGACACCCCTCCGACATCGCCTCGAGATGAAGGTATCAACAGAAGAGGAGCCAAGGGTTGCTTCATGCAACGTGATCTCCAACTCCTCGTCAGTCCGGAAGACGACTGGCAATTCCTCGTCTTCATCCAAAAGCCAGCCGAGGAAAACCAAGGCAGCTGTCTCAACCTCTGGAGTGTTCGAAGGCACTCGGTCGAGGAAGAAGTTCTTGGAGGAAGCTGGGGGTAGTCAGACCCTTGTTGAGCCTCCTTCCGAAGACGAAGATGTCCAAAGCACAGTTGCGGCGGATCTTCATCTTCGAGGCGAAGTCAGCCTCCCAGAAGCCTCTCAAAACGAGGATGTCCCCCAGGACACGGCTGGGGGTAGAGACGAAGAGGCCCTTCAAGACGGAGCTGAGGGCAATCAGGCCCTTGCAGATGCGCCCGTCGAGAATGACCTCCAGAATGTGGCTGGGGGTGGCCAAGGTGGAACACCAGGAGAGGTGACTCCCCCACATGAAAGTGAGGCCGAGAGCGAAGCCTCAACCAATCCATCCACTCCCGGCCTTGTCATGACAGTATAATGACTGGGGTGATTTCGAGTCTGATGCGCCGTCGCAGGACATTGTCCAGCGCATAGACTCATTAGAGGGAGGACTCAAAACCCTCTCTGCCTCTATGCAAGCACTGACTCAAGCAGTATTTGATATACGGTCGGCCTTGACCAGAACACCTTCAACCGGTCCCGATCCAGGAGCCAATGGGGAGTCGAGTGTACCCCTTCAACGGGCACCCTCAGACACAGAAGCACCCCGGACGTCGGAGCCCTCAAACGTTCCACTCCAGATGGTACCTTCCCCGACTCCTAGCTCCACGGAGGATGTGGTCGAAATGATCAAGGACTTGCGGGAGCGCTTCGAGTCCAAAAACAGGCAAGAGGAGCGCCAGAACATGGGCATTCCCCAGCCTTATCCCCTCGAGTGGAACAAGGTGGTTTATCCCCCAAAGTATAAACCACAAACACTCACGCCGTACGACGGGAAGGACTCTCCGCGTTGGTACCTGACATATTTCCAGTCACAGACGGGGCATCTTCCAAAGGAGGACGCGCTCCTCACCAGCATCTTTGTTGGGGCCCTAAAAGGGGTAGCGTATGACTGGTACTGCAGCCTCCCCGACAATTCTATATCGTCCTTCGACGACTTGACGCGCCTCTTCCTCGATCGCTTCTACGACGACAGGAAGGAAATGACGATGGCATCTCTCATAGAGATACGCCAGAAGGAGAAAAAAAACGGTTCGGGTGTTCATCGAACGCTTCCGACAGGCATGCTTCAGGCTACCTCCAGGCATACCAGAACATGCGCTCCTCTCCTCTTGCAGCATGAACATGCTGCCTTCAGTGAAGCTCTGGCTCAACTCTACTCCCCCTCCCGACTGGAGCTCCCTGATCATCGAAGCTGAAGCCGCAGAAAAGAATATGGCCAATGCACGTCTTCTGGGTGTCAGCTTCCCCGCCTTTGATGATAAGGGGAAAAGGTCTGCAGCCAACAACTCCGGACGAGAAGCAAGGGGGAAACAGGCATTGACTGTTAACGTCTCGAAAGGCGCATCTGCGCCTACTCAGAAGCCTCCACTGGCACCGAGACCAAGGAGGTGTATTCATTCAATGACGAAGACACCTTGCAACTCTTTGAAATACTGAAGCAGGGTGACAAGATCAAGCTTCCGGACCCAAAGCGGCCCGATGAAGTCGGGAAAGTGGACAACCCGAGGTACTGTCACTACCATCGGTTTGTCGGACACCCGACCAAGGACTGCTACGTCCTCAAGAATTACATCCAGCGCATGATCAAGGCGGATGTAATCTCCATCGACTATGAAGAGAAGACGGTGTCAGCCAATGTGGTGTCACTTCAGTTCGGCACCTTGCCGCCGACTACCACACAAGATGGCGTCGTCCCCATCCCTAAGGCGACAATGGAGGTGGTGAACTTGCCACCTACCCGTGACAATGCGAGTGGACTCATCCCACTCACCACATCTCGAGAAGAGGTCCTCTGGGTTCACCCCGACCTCGTCTTCGAGGTGACTCAACCGGAGGAACGCTCTACCTCCAAATCAAAAGGCAGGAAGATCAAGTCTTGCCGCACGGTCTCTTCTTCAATGGAAGAGGCACTTCCAGTGCAGACGCGTGCACAACAGAACGCCCAGCACGGCGAAGCTGCCACCGAGGTGGGGCCTCCTGGCACCATCCCTGAGGAGGGCCTGTCTAAACCCTCAGCAGCCAATAAGCAGAAGCAGGTGGAGGCCCGTTTCGACAGACCTCTACGGAAGAAGAATGCTTTGGGGCTAGCCAAGCCCCACAACTTTGACATACTGGCACAACTGGCCAGTACTCCTGTATGCCTGTCTTTGTTCGAGCTCCTGCGTCTTTCCAAAGACTCCCGAGAAGCTCTCTGCGAAGCTCTGAAGGACGCTGAATCCTTTCTCAGTCAGGTCAAGCAGCCTGAAGACCTCCCAACTACTTGTGCGCACTGTCATTATGCGGATGAAGTTATCCCAAACATAACTTGCACCCAACAAGACATGCTGCTCAAGCACCACCGACATAACTGACCGCTGTATTACATAGGGTACATCGGTTCAGTCAAGGTGAGCCGGATTCAGATCGATCCGGGGTCTTCCCTCAGTATCATCCCGAAGGCGCTGCTATTAAAACTGGGGATCCTAATGTACCGGCTGGCGCCCTCCAATACAACCATCAGTGGCTTCAACGCAAGATGCCAGAAGCAGCTGTAGGAGCATTCATCTGACTGCTGGTCTTCATTCCCTCGGGGATTTTTCTTACCTAACCTGCTCATTTCGGATAGCACTTCGCTACGAGAGAGCGCCGGCGGAGTAGAAAACTGTGAAGGGTCCTCTTTGTCTTGTCTAAAGACGTAATCCCTTCAAGCAGTCACATGGGTTGCGTCCCGCTTTTATCCCTTCTCTGCATATAGTAATGATGACTCGCCACTTCCTTGAAAACGGCCGTCATCTCCTCAGCCCTGTCTTCCAGGACCTGAAGCTCTTCGTTGGTCGGAAAATACTCTTCATAGGGTTCCGAACCCCAAGGGAGTTTTAACACCTCATACATCTCATGAAGAGCGAGCCCTAACTCCCCCACCGGAGTAAAAAAGGTCCCGGTATGGATATCAAACATCTCCAGGAGTGCGAGGAACATATGCCAATTGATGTCAACGCCCGCCTGGGTAGCACGGATCGCGGCAGTCAACCCAATCTCTCGGAGCTCAGTCCAAAAACGCGACAAGATCCAGAGTGTCAGTCTATCCCATTTGGAAACATAATGGCACCAACCCTCCACCCGAAAATCTCTTTTCGGGTATGAGCGTTCCATCAAAAACATACGATGTGTAAAAGTTGAAGCACTATAAGCAAACGTATCAATGGGTACATCACTGTAGAGGCTCCCAAGACGTAAAGTCCGCCAGGTGAAAGAAGACCCAGACCGTACGACGGTCAAAGTATCCCTTTGGTCGGAGGTAGAATCAATTTGGATGACGCCAGTCACCGCTCCCCCCTGCGAGGGGGTAAGATCCCAAGACATCCTCCTCTTGGAAGCAAGACGACAGAAGGACGTCAAGGGCCATTGACGTTCAAGTTGCTTAACAGTCATATGCACCCCATTTGCTGCAAAGAACCAGTCCTCCTTGACCTTCAACACCGTCGCTTCAGTAGAAGTGAGGCGGTCTCCGAATAGGAACTCAGGTTTCAAGAAGGTCACTTTATCAGATGTAGAAGATTTTAAAACTCCACGCTCCATCATCCGTTTGAGGAACCCATACTGTTGTTCCCGGATTTGAGTCATTCTCTCGGGAGGCTGATCCAGCATAAGAGCATCTTGAGCAGGGTTTATCACTTCCTCGTCAAAATCTACTCCCATCTGATTGAAGGCAGCCTCCAAGAACACTTCATTCAAAGACGGGATTGCCATTGACACTAGCAAAAGATTCGAAAATATTAGAAGCAACAAGAGAGCACACAATGTGTTTGGAAAAAAAAGGCAGCTTCGGCGCATCATCAGGGTTTGAACCCATGCGCGTTAGCAGTACTTCGGCACATCATCAGGGTTTGAACCCATGCGCGTTAGCAGTAGAGCCTCGGCACATCATCATGGTTTAAACCTATGCGCGTCGGCGGGCAAAGACCACGGCACATCATCAAAGACTCAAGGTCTATGTGCGTTGGTGTACGAGAAATGAGACTTACCAACCACCTCCGGCCGAACTTCGACAGGCCGACGGGGAACGTCAGCCGCCACAACTTTCATAGGCTCCTTTCCTTTCACCTTTCCCTTGCCAGCACCGCCGCGAGGAGTCTTGGGATCCATTCTCTCAAAGAGGAAGAAGTTAGGGTTTTGAAGAAGAACTCTAAAGAAGGCAAAGGCACAGAGCAGATGAACTCTCTCTCTCTCCATCTCTCGCCTATTTATAGGGCTTGGTCGCACGCGTGACCCGATGAGGAGTGATCTCAGCCGTCGCCTCGGGTTCTGTGAAGAGATAACAGCAAATAAAACCAAAAGATCATCATTAATCTTTTCGGTTACCAAGGCATCATCATATACATTAACTGAGAGGAGCACGCGCCTGAACAGGCATGCGCCCCAAACAGTCATGTGCCCTGACCTCCATGCTTCTTGTTCAAAGTATTCCAAAACTTATTCAAAAGTTTTAAAAACTTTGAAGGGGGTCTTGTAGAAGCATGGAATTTCACAACCAAGAAAGCCCATGCGCCAGACACTACATGCGCCAGAACTCGGACAGAATACTTCACAGCAAAGTCAATAAGTATAGACATTTGAAAAAAGACTTTTTATTTTATATACAAAAGTCTATTATATGTATAGAAAATGTTGTACAAAGGAGAATCTCTACAAATGAAAGATCCTAAGTCTACAGCCAGCGGCCACCATGCGCCTCCAGATAGGCGCAGTAGTCACCATGCGCCGCCAGTTAGGTGCAGCAGATACCATGTGCCTCCAACCAGGCGCATCCTACCATCTCTTCAGCAGCTCAGTTATGTGCATCCAGCTCACTTATGTGCATCCCTTCAGCAGCCCAGTTATGTGCCGCTCTTCCAGCCAGGCTCACCAGATAAATGCTTCGACTAAACAAAGCATTTAACCCTCTGGCTGGAACCAAGGAAGAGAAGAGCATCGCAAATCTGTGGCCAGGGAAGGCTTCGAAAGAGCCTCCAAAGACCAAGGAAGATCCTAATCGAAATACGGCTAAAGGAGCAGCTTTCAACACAACCAGAGTGGGCGACACCCACTTTGAAGGAAGAAAGAGCCAAGCACCGCCATTCCGATCTACGGCTCTTCCGAAACAACGGAGACGAGGCCCGAGCATCCCTATCTTTGGATGCAACAGGCACCTTCCGCCTGCCTCAGAAGCCCTCGACTTCGTCTTTTGGATGTAACAGTCACCTTCAAGTGCATCAACGACGACATGGCGTCTCATCTTCACCCTCGGGAACACTTCGTCAACAGAATGCACCCGAATACCCAAGTTCATGTCGGAAGTACGTGAGGGAACGAGAAGCAAACCTTCTCTCCATGCCACTATTTATAGGCCGGGCAGATCAAACCTACGCGCCAAGTGGATGGCTCTCCGAATTCCGTGCAATGAATTTGCATTAAATGGATGAACCGGACGCCTCGAATTCAGCCAAACGGCTATTTAAAGCACTCGAGGAGCGAAACAGTCGCATCATTAATAGACATGTCGGATGCGCCAGTCAGACAGCGCATCACACGGACGTGCCCTTCGGCATCAGGCGCATCACATAGACGCGCCCTTCAGTACCAGGCGCATCACAGAGGATGCGCCCCCCACACATCTCCATACCGAGTGGAACGCCAATCGACGTGCCTACTCAGCTGTCCATCGAATGTCAGAAACATTAAATGTTGAACTGACAGAGTTTGCAGTACACCTCCCAAAGTCTGAACAGTTGACAGCTTTTTCAGAAAACGAAGCGTCGGCAATGTCAGCGTCATCATGACTTCATCCCGACGGCTACTGCCACGTGGCCACTCAACCACCCGCATGCGCCTCAAAAGCCATGCGCCTCAGACTGCTCTCTGATCCCAAAAGACAGAAGGAAAGTTGCCTGCATGTGCCTCAAAAGCCATGCTCCCCGAACGGTTTGTAACTCCTAAAGGTTACGAGCCACAGCCTCCTCCTGCGTTCAATCCAAGGCGCAGCTCACCAGATCACTTCTCTCCACCAAATCCGAGATCTCCGAGCCATGGGTCGATGATACGTGTCCTTTGACTCAACTCATCCAAGATTTCAGCAACAGAAAGATCTTCTCCCCTGCTACGTGCTGGCTCACAAACAGCAGTATGAAGAATTCTACCCCTCGATTAGGGCGCATCCCACGCGCCTCCATCAGCAATCCCCACGTGGCATCCCCACACACCAGCGCATCCTACATGCGCGCATGAGCAGCCAGCCTGCAAAACTATAAATAGAGGGATCATTTCTTTCTCACCCACGCACAGAATCTACGGCAAACATACAGAGAATCACCAGAGAGGCAGATACAGACACTCAACGTCTTCCTCCTCTCGGCAAGCTCCAGCACTCAGAGCAATCTACACCTTCAGAGAACCGATAACCATCGTCAGCCCGTCAACGGAGTCAACGCATTACCACTCGCTCCATTGGCACTAAGGACCCAGATTAAACAAAAGTGTACTCCTAGGACAACATCTAAGTCCTATATTGTAACAATGTTCTGTTTGTGTTAAAGTTTTTAATTAAACAATTTTAATAGCAAACAGTCCTGTTGGCACAAGTTTCGTCTCGATCTGACGAGCGTGCACAAAGTAATTAGAAAATTTGCACAGAGGCTGATACGGTGAATTTCGACGGGTACGCATCAAATTCGTCGCGCACACGCGACCAATTTGAATTCCGTCAAAGCCCACACGACCACGAAGATGTTATGCAGCTTTCGATGCCTTCGGTTCGCGACCACGTCGCCCGGAATGGCGGGACGCACGTCATATCGATGGTTTTTCATGTTTTCTAAACTGTTTTCAAAGTGGTTTTTGCTTAACTTCAAAAACTGATTTCTTTGTGCCTACTGTATAAAATCTGAAACTACAAAAAGGGTCATGATCTCCTATAGGTTGGCTATAAGTCTGTTAAATTGGATTTTCCAATCGACCGATGGATTGGCTGGAATCCGCCTTCCAAATCAGGGGGTTGGGTCGGTTTTATGTCCTATTTTGACAGGATTTCCGGCAAGTTCAACTCGATTTATCTCGAGTTTCAGTCCACTAGAATTTAAACCAATTAAAAGGAATTAGAGATGGTTATACCAAGTTCATACCAGAATGAACGGCTCGCTAAATGATCCACTGGAGGCGACGAATCGTTACTCCGAAGTAGGCTTAAACTCTGCGCCTGCTGCTGTGCTCCGCGCTTGTGCGGGCGCGCGAGCAGTCCTGGTCGCCGGCCGACGGCCGCGGAGAGGTGGCGCACGTCGGAAGGGGTCGCGCGCGGTCAAGGGCGGCCCTGGTTCAGCCGCAGGGGTGTTAGGGTTTGGTTTCGACGATCTCTCGCTCTGCTCTCGACTCTCAATATATATATATATACGATATATGTAAAGAACAGGTGTATGAAATAAACCTAAGGCTCGAGACTGTGCTTTCACCGGGGTCGGGGCCTTGGCCTCTGTTGGGGTGTTTAAGTGTTGGGCCAGGCTGGCCTGGCCCATGGGCTGCTATTGCTTCACTTCTTATTCTTTACTTTTCTTAAACTATTTATTATTAGTATAAACCTATATCTATTTATATATATATATATATATATATATATATATATATATATTTTTTTTTTTTTTTTTTTTTTTTTTTTTATATATATATATATATATATATACGCGCATGAGTAATTAGATATAAATATATATATATATATATATATATATATATATATATATATATATATATATATATATATATATATATATATATATATATATACACACACATACATATCCTTATATATATTTATATATATATATATATATATATATATATATATATATATATATATATATATATAAAATATATATATATATATATATATATATATATATATATATATATATATATATATATATATATATTTAAATATATATATATATATATATATATATATATATATATATATATATATATATATATATATATATATATATATACACCCATCCAATATATATTTATATATATACAAGTATTCATTCGTATTTTATTCATTTATATAAATAACACATACACACATTAATAAATGTAGATATATTTATATATATACGTACATATATATATATATACATCTATACATACACATTTATACATATATAATTATATAACTCTATATATCTATATATTATCACATTTATCAGACCAAAATAATTTAACCAATAAAATAGTAATATTAAGTAATAATAACCTCAATAATATTGATAATAAAATAATAATAATAAAATCCGATAAATCAATAATAGTGTATATATACCATCATGTGCGGTCTAATAATCCCAATACGTACAAGGACCTATTTTATATGCAATTATTATCGCATATCAATTATTAATAACCTTTATAATATTTAATTAAAATACTTAGAAAATATTCATTAGATCATTAAGACGGAATACGACACCCTCGTACCCAAAATACATCAACACGAATGTTATTGGACGCCCCGCATGACTACATGGGCTTAGGCTCAGTTCGGATTCAGTTTGACTAGTTTGGTACAACCGGGTCTCCTAAACGTCAAATAACAATAATAATGAATAATTAAATTATTTATAATGGTCATGTCACAACTTGGCCTGGTTTTTCTAGTTAGGACACATTGATGGACAGGTCTTCCCCTACCATGACTAAACACTAGTCAAAGCACGTTACTGCACTATCCGTGCCATGATTCCTAGTCGTCTTGTACTCCAAATCTCAACTATGGCTAAAATCATCCACCGTAATAATAAACTAATTAATTATTTATAATAATCTAAAATCACCATTTAAAGAAAATAAATAATAAAAAAATATTTCAACAATTTCCGGGAAGGGAGGCTACAGGTTTGTTTTGGTCGGGGGTCGGGGTTGATGACGAGGGTCGCAATGGTGTAGGGAAGACGTGAATCGACAATGGCTCGCCGGAGTTTGGTTTAGGATTCTTATTTGGTTGTATGTGTCGGGGTGTGTCCGACACAAGGGATACAATGTATATGTATTGGAATAAGAATGTGGAGGGGACACGGACACGATGCACATTTTTGGTTGTAGAATTTGGAAGATGATTGTGGAGAAATAATGGAGGAGTACCTGCCTATTTTTAGGATGTGGGAATTTCCAATTGGATAAGAACTAGGAGTATTTAAAACCCAATTAGATAATTTGCTATTTAATTTAAAATCAATCAAATTCAAATCCAAATCAAAATCTAATTTAAATCTAATTAAATTTTTAGTTTACAATCAAATAAGATAAGTCAAATTTCAAATATTTAACTATTTAAATAAATCCATAAATTCAAATCAAGATTTAAATCGCCACAATAATTTTAAAATATATTTTCTAAAAATACTATAATAATAATATCGAAAATACATTATTATTTAGAAATAAACTTAAATAAATATTTATGAAATATATATGTAAGCACAAATAATGCATACATGATTATGCTTTTCCTGGTACACAATAAAATATTATTTATGATTAATAACTCTTAAAAACAAAAGGCTTTTTATAGCAAGAATAATAATTATGTGTAATATTTTGAAAGTGTATAATAAAATAGAAAAATGTTTTTCTAAAATATGTACGCTCGCACATATTCGCACTCGATGAGCAAGAAAAATAAAATTTCGTGCGCGACGTACAATACGATTACGCGACATACAATATAAAATTTTAAATCAGTACCAAATTTAATAAAAAATAGTAGAAATTTAGGGGTTTTACAAATCCGTAGATGCTGCACATGCACCTCTTGACTCTTGGAGTAAGATATCATCTATAAAGACGACTACAAATTTGTCCAAGTACTGGTGAAAGATCTTGTTCATTAAATTGATGAAGACTGCGGGAGCATTGGTCAACCCGAAGGGCACGACCAAGAACTCTTAGTGTCCATACCTCGATCGAAAAGCCGTCTTCACAATTGAAGTACGTATAGGAAACTCTAGAGGGGGGTGAACAGAGTTTTTGTGACAATAATGAACAATTAAAAAATCAACTCTATTCAATCCCAACTAGTAAATGATTAATCAGAGTATAATATGGAAATAAAGTAGAGATTAGAAAGCATACGCAGACACAACAATTTTTAACCTGGCTTTCTTCGTGGAGGACTAGTCCAGGCTTGAGAACTCTAGCTCAGGATTGAAATCTACTATTTGTGAAGTAGCTTTACAACCACGTGCCTTTACACAGAAGAGCACGCCAACTTCTTGAAAAGATCGCTGAGGCGAAACTTGGAATTTTCTAAGTCACTTCTTGAAGACTCTTGCACAAAACTTCTAATTGACTCGCACCGAGCACCTTGTAGGCTTGGAAAGTTTTGTGGCTAGTAGATGAGAAGAGTATGGCTCTTTGGGATGTATAGGCTATAAGAGAGAAGAGATGAGAAGATTGGATGGATTGAAATGGGAGAAAAATGGTGCCTATATATACTAGTCCTGGGTAGGGATGGCAATATCCCCCCGAACCCGACGGGGACCCGATTTTTTTACCCGATGGGAACGAGTTTGGGGATTTAAAAATGGGGATGGGTTCGGGGATGGGGATTAAAAAGATCCTCGATCGGATTCGGGGACGGGTATGGGTATAGTACTCCCCGCCCCGATAAATCCCCGACCCTGATTACTTATATCCATATCCATATGTGCAACCCTTTGGAAATAATATGTTCTCTTGATCTAACTAGTAAAATATATATTTATTTTATGAAAACCATTATTTGAATGAAAATAATTTTTTAAACTTATATAATGTACATGAAAATTTGTTAATCGAACGAGAGATGGAGATGAGAAAATTCGGCCCCGAAAGTGTTAACGGGGCGGGGACGGGGACGGGGAATGCATTGTTTAACGGCGATGGGGATGGGGGTAAAAAATAAAACCCGACGGGGAATGGGGACGGAGATTCAAACACTACTCGGGGATGGGGATGGGGGATATGGTTCCCGACCCCTACCCGCCCCATTGCCATCCCTAGTCCTGGGAGGCAGAGTTCGGCCAGAACTCTGTCCAAAATTCAAAAATTATGGCCGTTGGACAACTTGCAATGAGCAATCCCTAAAAATTAGCTCCTGGAAATTATGAGACAGTGTTCGGCCTGAACTCTGTGTGGGGGCAGAGTTCGGCCTGAACTCTGTGTGGGGGCAGAGTTCGGCCCGAACTCTGCCTCCTTGGAGACAGAATGCTCATTTGGGCTATTGGGCTTTGGCAGTTTGGCTTTTTGTTTGTGGGGTTTTTTGGTTATCTAGTCTATGGTTGAGGTACTCAGTGCGACTCAACGTACAATAGTCTAGACTCAAATAAAATATAAAATACAGACTTCCGAAGACAAGTTCCAGCAGAATTCGTCGAGCAGTTGTCGATGATGATTGTCTGACTTGATGTGTGTAAGTCATCTGTTTTGTAACTTTGATGACAATGTATGTGTCGAGTTGGATCATGTCAAATACCGATTTGTTAATTATCAAGATTAGGTTGACTGCGATCCAGTTTGGGTCAATAATCTTTCCTATTTTGATAATTAACAAAATTATGATATTTGCGTGTCGCAACATTCATACCTGGACATATATATTGCTCCCCCGTAGATGGACAATTCGGCTCCCCCATAAATAGAAAAGTCATGATAGAAGTACTGGTCCAAACAATATAGAACAAGTGTAGCACAATATAGCACAAGTATTTATCCATACATGGTTAAGCAAATATTACATATATCACATATATTTCTCCCCCATTGACATTTAGAAAAATGAGATAGATGCTCCCCCGTAGGAAAATAACCATGCAATCACATAACCAAGCTCAAGTCCAAGGTAAGAGATAACTAGTAAACAATCCAAATAAAATCCATAAAGCATAATGTAGTACAAAGCATAGTGTTCAACTACATAATTACTGAATAACAAAAAAACAAAGTGCATCAACAAAAGACATCCTAAGCATCAGCAGCATCATAAAATGGATCACGGCCGTCATGGAGCACGAGAAGGTCCAGCAGAGTCGGATGGGTCGCTAGCAGAGTGACGAGGGTCAACAAATGTCGCATCTGGATCCAAATACCTCCTGACCCAGGCGTCATCGATACGATAACCTTCGCGAGAAGGGTCTCGTACCATGGGGTAAGACACCGTAGGATGAGAGGCCAAGGAGTACTGGATGTCATGCAGAGTGTTGCTGATGGCTGACATCTGTAAGGTGGTGCGATAGTCCATCTGAGTCCAGCGATCGTCCTCCAAGCGAAAACGATCACGCAGCATGGTCTGAATGGACTCGAGAGTAGCAGGTGGCTCGGGCGTAGGTTGCCCAAGAGCAGGAGGATCAGCCTGAGCATCAGACTCGAAATGTTCGAACTCAGCAGGAGACTCAACAGCTGCTAGAAGCCGCCTTGCCTTAGACAGATAGGCAGGGGCTGGAAGGAACTGGCACTCATCAAGAGGAATATTGAACGCACAAAAAATCATTGGCAAATATAGAGCTTAGACCAATGATCGAGGTTTCTTTCGTGCACTAATCATCCAGTCCATGATAGTAGGCGGAAAGTTAAAAGGGACATGGAAGTGAAGATGATAATGTTCAGAGATCTCAAGATAAGATACTTCATCGGTCGATCCCGCTTTGGGCAAGATCGTGGAGAAAATGATACGATGAAGTTCATAGAAATATGGGTTACGAAATTTAGCAAGTAACTTACGTGGACGAGTGTTGGGAGTACACAACTCATCATTGAAACTCTCAAAGGACGATCCATCGGGAAATTGAAACTTGCGTGCATCGATAAGTTTCTCCCAAGAATCGGGTTCCGGGATCTCGAGATATTCTGCAAGTTCAAAATCATCAAAAGTGATATCGATTCCGACGATGCGAGAATAGATTCGTGTGTCGTCAAAGGTAAGATTACAGTAAAACATTTGGATAGCATTCAAATATATAAGAGATGATGTAGAAACTAACTCATCTAGACAAAGATCATGGAACAATGAATCATATCTAGAAAATATTGTAAAATTGATAGGATGACCCGCATACACACTCCTTGAACGAAAGTCATTGAACCATTCATTGGAAGCCTCGAATGAAACAAAAATTTGTTCATTGAATATATTAGGGTCATGAGGTGGTGGAGGATTAAAAAGTGGATGGATTGGAGGAGAAAGAGGAGGAGGAGGATGAAGCACCTTCACTCCTTCTCTTGCCTCTTCCAAAAAGTCTAGGAGCCATAGAGAATTTGAAATAAGTGACAAGGAAATAGAGAGGAATATGAAAATATACCTCACAAAGATGAGAAAATATGGAAGAGATCTCCCCAAAAGCTTGAAATCTTGAGTTTGGGTAGAAGGAGAGCCCTAAAAGTGGAGTTTCTAGGGTTAGGGTTTGAGAATTTTGTGTTTGAAGGGAGGTGGAAGAAGAATAAAGTGAAGAGAGAGGGTGTTTTTCGGGTTTAAAGTGTTTAGAAGCAGCCAAGCGGGTGAAATTTGGACCGTTGGATCAAACCAATGGATGGCTGAGCATCAGGGGAGGTTCTGTGACCAGGGACACAGAGTTCGGCCCGAACTCTGTGTAGGGCAGAGTTCGGCCCAAACTCTGCCTCCATGGGCACAGAACATAGGACAGTTGAAAAATGACTAAGTGTTGGTTAAAAAAGAATAAAATTTTGAAAGTTTGAAAAGTGGCAAATGTTTGATGAAAAAGAATGGAATTTAAAAAATTTGAATTAACTAAGTTATAAATGAAATTAAACCATATAATAAACAAAGATTTATGACAATGGCTATTACGTTGAAACTGCCATGGGGTAGCTGTAGGGGCCGGATCCCAGCTAGCGGTAGTCCGAAGACTAGTGCACCGTGTTGCTTAGGCTTTTATGCCTTGTTGTCAGAAGGACCCTTTTGGCTTATACCTGTAGCAAAGTCACCATAAAGATATATGTCATAGTCATTATTTACGCAGGCCAATTTATTTAATAACCGTTTCATCCAAAATTCCTAATTTACGACAAAGAAAATTGAAGCGCTCTTCGGTCAGTGGTTTGGTAAAGAAGTCTGATAGCTGATGTTCAGTGTCTATGAATTCTAAATTAATCGTGCCTTGTTGTTGATGATCACGCAAAAAGTGATGTCTAATCTCTACGTGTTTAGTACGTGAGTGACAAACAGGGTTCTTGGTCAGATTAATGGCACTAGTGTTATCGCAGAAAATAGGTATGTGCTTGAAACATAAGTTGTAGTCTTCAAGGGTTTGTCGCATCCACAGAATCTGTGCCCAACAACGACTAGCTGCTCTGTATTCAGCTTCTGTTGTGGATAGTGCGATAGAGTTCTGCTTCTTGCTAAACCATGAGACTAACACCTTTTCTAGCAAATAACACATGCCGTTGGTACTCTTACGGTCGACTTTGCATCCCACAAAATCAGCATCAGAATATCCGATTAAATCGAAGGAAGTGGTTTTGGGATACCACAAGCCTACCGTAATAGTTCCTTTAAGGTATCTAAAGATATGCTTAACTGTGGTCATGTGTGATTCCTTAGGATTGGCTTGGTATCTAGCACATAAGCAAACACTGAACATAATATCGGGGCAACTAGCAGTTAAATATAATAAACTACCAATCATACCTCGATACTTGTGTTGATCGACCGGTTTGCCGCTTTCATCAGGTTCCAGCTTTGTAGTAGTAACCATAGGGGTGCTGATAGGTTTGGTGCTGTCAAGCTCAAACTTCTTCAGCATGTCCTTGACATATTTCGATTGACTGATGAAGACGCCTTGTGAGAGTTGTTTGATTTGCAATCCAAGGAAGTAGTTGAGCCCCCCCCCCAATCATGCTCATCTTAAACTCATCCTGCATACACTTGGCAAATTCCTTTCATAGACCCTCATTAGTAAATCCAAAAATAATATCATCAACATATATTTGAACTAAAAAAATTGTGTCATCAAGAGATTTTATAAACAGTGTAGTGTCCACTTTTCCTTTTGAAAAACTTTTATCTAGTAAGAAAGTACTCAGACGATCATACCAAGCTCGAGGAGCTTGTTTGAGGCTATAGAGAGCTTTCCTAAGTTCAAAAATATGGTCGGGAAATTTGTGATTTTCGAAACCAGGTGGTTGTTTGACAAAAACTTCTTCTTTGATAAAACTGTTTAGAAAAGTACTTTTCACATCCATTTGGAAAAGCTTAAAGTATTGAAAATTTACAAATGCACAAAGCATCCGAATGGATTCTAGTCGGGCAATAGGAGCATACATCTTATCATAATCGATGTCCTCCTCTTGATTGTATCCTTGGGCTACGAGACGAGCTTTTTTACGAGTGACTGAACCGTCCTCGTTTGCTTTGTTACGAAAAACCCATTTTGTGCCAATTATTGAGTGGCCATTAGATTTCGGAACAAGTTCCCAAACTTGGCTTCTCTCAAATTGGTTGAGTTCTTCTTGCATCGCGGAAATCCAAAATTCACCATTAAAAGCTTCTAAAATATTTTTCGGTTCTATTTGAGAAATGAATGCAGTGCTAGCTATAGTGTCTCTTACAGAGGATCGAGTAGTTACCCCTTTTGATATTTCACCTATTACCAAGTCCTTTAGATGAGAGGGAGTAAAATGGAACTTCTTTGGTAATTCCTTTGGAGAGCTGGTTTCAGACGTTACATTTATTGATGTCGAAGTAGATTGTTCATCATCATTATTGGAAATAACAGCTGTACTATTGTCCTCATCAAAAGTTACATTAATAGACTCTTCAACAATCATGGAGCGCTTGTTGAACACTCTATATCCCTTACTCTTGGCCGCATAGCCAAGAAGAATACCTTCGTCAGCTTTGGCATCAAATTTGCCTAAGTTGTCTTTGTTATTCATAATAAAACAGTAACAACCGAACACTCTAAAATAAGAAACATTAGGAGTCCTAGCAAACCAAAGCTCATAGGGTGTCTTCTTCGAGATGGGTCGAATCAACACCCTATTTAAAACATGGCACGCTGTGCTGACAGCTTCTGCCCAAAAGTATTTCGGAAGAGAGAATTGATTTAGCATAACTCTAGCTATATCGCCAATAGTTCTATTCTTCCGCTCCACAACACCATTTTGTTGAGGAGTTCTAGGACACGAAAATTCATGACTAAAACCATTTGAATAACAAAAATTTTCAAAATCAGAATTTTTGAATTCGCCACTATGATCACTTCGGATACGAGTAATCATGTAGCCTTTTTCGGTTTGGACCTTTTTAGCAAATACTTTGAAAACAGAAATAGTGTCACTTTTGTTTGTAAGAAAGAAAACCCATGTAAATCTTGAGAACTACAATAACAAAAACGTTGAGTTTTCCGCCAAGACTGGCTACTCTACTATGACCAAATAAGTCCATATGAAGTAATTGCAAAGGTCGGGTAGTACTAACAGTGTTTATTGATTTAGATGAAGATTTGGTGGCCTTATTCTTTTCACATTCGGCACATACTGTGTCTTTCTTAAATGTGATATTAGGCAGTCCTCTGACTAGCTTCCTGGTGGATAGTCTGGATATAGTATCCATATTTGCATGACCAAGACGCTGATGCCATAGGAGCTTTTTGTCTTTGTAAGCGTAAAGGCATCTTCCTGCACTGTTAGTATCACTAGATAGATAGAAAATATAAACATTATCTTCCCTTATTCCTTCAAAAGTAATGTCTCCAGATGATCGATCATAGATAAAGCGTTTAGTTTTTCCAAAGTTAATATCATAACCGTGATCAGCAAGATGACTAATGCTGAGCAAATTATGCTTTAACTTGGTCACTTAACAAACATCGTTAATGACAGGAGAGGGAGGATAACCAGTTGTACCGTTACCTATGATGTAGCCTTTAAAATTATTGCTGAAGGAAACGTATCCTTCTTTTTTTATCGATAGTGTTGCGAATAGATTTGCATTTCCAGTCATATGGCGCGAGCACCCACTATCGAGAATCCACTTGCTTCTAGTTGAGGAGGGAAGGTCTACCTATACCACGAGTAGATGTGACCTTTGGTACCCAAATTCTTTTGGGTCCTGAGAGGTTAGACTTTGGTACCCATGCATATATATTTCTTAATCTCTTAATCCTACATTGTAAAGAAATGTGTCCATGTAGGTTACTATATGTGCATCTAGCATGTATGTTTATACTAGGAGCATGTTGATAGTGGTGTCTATGAGTAGGTTGATGATAGCTACGTGCAGCAGTAGAGTGAGTATGGTGACTGTGTGTAGCAGCAGGGTAACTATAATTATCATAGTGACTATTTGCAATAGCAGGGTAACTATAATGATTATAGTGACTGTGTGCAGCAGCATGATGATGATAATGATTATGTGTATGTGTCTTACGTGCTCCATGTGAATAGGTGTACATGAAAGCATGATTTTATTTAGCATGTGGATGAGTGTTCTTGTGGTGACGTGCCTTTTTGTGTTGAGTTGGCACGTATTTGTACGTGTTGTGACTATGAGACTGAATTTGCGGTTGTACAACCTGCTTGCCCAGTTTGATCTCTAATTTCTTAGAGATATTATTCAATTCATCACATTTAGCAGTAAGACCGTACATTCTACCTGTAGCAATTTTGAACTTGTTTTTCTCTTCAGCAAGTTCTTTGTTTAGTGCTGTGATCTCAAGTGTTTGTTTCTCAATAATTGATTCGGCATCGTATAAGCTTAATTTAAGCTTGGATACCTCTTCAGTGTTTTCCATGGGTGTGGTGTTTCTAACATCTTCTAGTAAACATGAAAGTCTATGGATCTCGATTTTGTAGTCCTTGATCTTATTCTTTGCATGTTTATATTTATTGATTACCTTTTTGTGATCATCAAGTAGATCACCAAAGGCATCACCAAGTTCATCAAATGAAAAATCATCATAAGAATGTTTTACCTTTTCTGAAGTCGCCATTAGACAGATGTTAGCCGTATTTTGTGGAGAGTCTTCTTCCTCGTCTGAATCACTAGCCTCGCTTTCATGCCAGATGCTAGTGTTGGCATACTTCCTTGTAGTAGGCTTCTTGTACGGGTTCTCATGTATGCTTCCCTTCTTTGCTAGGGGACAATCTTTCTTGACATGTCCCGTCCTTTTGCATCCGAAGCAGGTGGATTCTTCCTCATCGTCTTTTTGTTCTCTCTTCTTTTTGTTGAAGCGTAGAAAATTTTTGAAGTTTCGAACTAAGAGAGCTTGATCGTCACCTTTGGAGTCGTCGTCATCGGTGTCTTCTGAGCTGGTTCTTCGGCGATGAGCTCTTAATGCAATCTCCTTCTCTTTTGGAGCAATTTCTTCGAAGTCTTTTAGATCGAGCTCATGCGTCATCAACTTGCCCATCAACGTTTCTAGAGACATTGTCGTGAGATCATCGCCTTCGATGATCGTCACAACTTTGGGGTTCTAAACCTTTGGCAATCCTCGTTGCACTTTGTGTATCTTCTCATGGTTGGAATAATCTTTTCCAAGAGAGGATAGCGGGTTGAAGACGTCGAGGAATCTTGTGAACATTTAAGTGATCGTCTCATTAGGCTTCATCTTGAAAGCCTCGTACTCCTGTGTCAAACGACTGACTTTCGATTCTTTGACTTGTGTGGTCCCTTCATGAGTCACCTCCAAAAGCTTCCATACTTTATGCGAGGTGGTGCATGTGGAGACCCTGTTGAATTCAGTCCTATCTATGGCACAGAAAAGAGCATTAATAGCCCCAACGTCTAGACTTGCCTGTTTCTTCTCCTGCTCAGTATACTTGTCGTAGGGTTTCTCGACGAGACTTCCCTCGACAGTTATTCTGGGAGGTTTCTTGTAGCCATCAGTGACTACAGTCCACAAGTCAAAGTCTAGAGACTTAAGATAAAAACTCATTCTAGTCTTCCAATATGTGTAGTTGGTCCCATCAAATAGAGGTAGCCTATGTGTGGATTGACCCTCACCATAGTTGGTAGAGATGGGTTGTGTGGTTGCCATAGATCAACTCTAGGATATAAATCCTGTATCAAGAGAACCTGGCTCTGATACCAATTGAAGTACGTGTAGGCAACTCTAGAGGGGGGAGGGGGTGAATAGAGTTTTTGTGACAATAATGAACAATTAAAAAATCAACTCTATTCAATCCCAACTAGTAAATGATTAATCAGAGTATAATGCAGAAATAAAGTAGAGATTAGAAAGCATACACAGACACAGTACTTTTTAAGCTAGTTTCCCTCATGGAGGACTAGTCCAGGCCTGAGAACTCTAGCTCAGGATTGAAATCCACTATTTGTGAAATAGCTTTACAACCACGTGCCTTTACACAGAAGAGCACGCCAACTTCTTGAAAAGATCGCTGAGGCAAAACTTAGAATTTTCCAAGTGACTTCTTGTAGACTCTTGCATAAATCTTCTAATTGACTCGTACCGAGCACCTTGTAGGCTTGGAAAGTTTTGTGGCTAGTAGAAGTGAAGAGTATGGCTCTTTGGGATGTATAGGCTATAAGAGAGAAGAGATGAGAAGATTGGATGGATTGAAATGGGAGAAAAGGGTGCCTATATATACTAGTCATGGGAGGCAGAGTTCGACCAGAACTCTGTCCAAAATTCAAAAATTATGGCCGTTGGACAACTTGCAATGAGCAATCCCTAAAAATCAGCTCCTGGAAATTAGGAGACAGAGTTCGGCCCGAACTCTGCCTCATTGGAGACAGAATGCTCATTTGGGCTATTGGGCTTTGGCAGTTTGGCTTTTTGTTTGTGGGGCTTTTTGGTTATCCCTAAAATATAAAAATACAGACTTCCGGAGACAAGTTCCAGCAGAATTCGTCGAGCAGTCGTCGATGATGATTGTCTGACTTGATGTGTGTAAGTCATCTATTTTGTAGCTTTGATGATAATGTATGTGTCGAGTTGGATCATGTCAAATACCGATTTGTTAATTATCAAGATTAGGTTGACTGCGATCCAGTTTGGGTCAACAGCAATGTGGGTCAACAACAATGTCTTTCTTCCGAACCTTCAGTTGGTGATAGTCCGATCGTAAGTCGATCTTAGAGAATACTTTTGCTCCACTCAGTTGATCAAATAGATCATCTATACGCGGTAAGGGATACTTGTTATTCACCGTCACTGTATTCAAAGCTCTGTAGTCGATACACATGCGCACTATCCCATCTTTCTTTGGCACAAAAAGTACGGGTGCTTCCAATGGTGATGTACTGGCACGAATAAAGCCTTTCTCTAATAAGTCGTCAATCTGTGTCTTTATCTCTACCAACTCCTTGTGTGCCAGACGATACACTCGAGATGAAATAGGCTCGGCTCCGGGAATAAGCTCAATAGAAAACTCAATGTCTCGGTCAGACGGCAGCCCTGGCAAATCCTCAGGGAACACATCCTCAAACTCAGTGATAATAGGGTGCTGAGGGGTGTCCTACATCATCATGTGACTCCTCAATGTGGGTGCATCACAAATCTCTCCTTCTTCTTTAGTGAACTCGAACTCCGTCATATTCGGTGGTCTAAAGACGATACTGCCCCTATGGCAATCTATGAGAGCAAAATGTTGGCTCAACCAGTCCATCTCGAGAACCACATCGAACGTAGGTATAGAAAATACAAGGAGTCGTTCTCTCATCTCTCTACCACATATCGCTACAAGAAAATGTCTACAAACACTGCTAACAGGTACAACTCCTCCTCAATTGAGGATTCTAATGTACTTAGATAAGGGCGTGATAGGAATGCTGTCTAGTGGCAAAACTAGTGGCTATGAATGAATGAGTGGCTCCAGTATCAAATAAAGTAATGGCAGGAAATGAAGCAACTAAAACCATACCTACTATGACCTCTGCCTCAGTCTCTATATCCTTCACAGTAAGTGAGAATGCCTGCCCAAAATTTTGTCCTAGACCCTGAGCTCTGGCCCTCTCGAACTGTGCTGACTGGGGTGGTAATGGTGGGCAAGGTGCTCCTACTGCTAGCCGAGGTGCTAGAAGGGCTGGGGCTGTCGGTCTCGGGTCATGCTGGGCAAAAACTAAGGACTGCTGCTCCGGACATTCCTTTACCTTGTGCTGTCCTGACCCGCATCTCAAGCATGCTCCAAGTCGAGTTCGACAGTCCTTCAAGAGGTGTCCCTGCATCCCGTAATAGTAGCAGGTGGGCTTCTGATAAGGTGTGGGCCTCTGCTAGAACTATCCTGTGGGCCTCCTGATAGGTCAACCCTGAGTAACTCGGGCTGGTGTCACTACTGGTGTATGACGTCTCGATGTCTGCTGCTGCTCCTTTCGAAGAATCTCTTGAGCACGAGCTTCCTCCAAGACAGCTTAATAGGAGACTCGAGACTGTGTAGTCGTATAAGACTTGAGCTCTGGTGCTAGCCCCTGATGGAATCTCCTCGCCTTCTCTAACTCGATTGGGATCAGTCCCGCACCAAATCTACTCAGGCGATTGAACTCTGAGTCATACTCATCAACTGTCATATTTCCATACTTCAGATAAAGGAATTGGTCATATAGACCATCTCCACCATGGATGGGGAAGAATCTCTCATAGAATAGATCATAGAACTGCTTCCAGGTGATCCCAGTGCCTAATCATCTCTCTTCCGCTTTGCACCATTGGTGAGCATTATCTTCTACTAGTAGGTCCACTGCTGTCATCTAATCTCGAGCTGGCAACTGGGATGCCTTCAGTAGCTTCTCTGTACTAATAAGCTATTGTGAAAATTCTAGTGGCTTCTCCGTTCCTTTGAAGGCCTTGGGGTTCATGTCTGTGAAGTTCTTGATAGAGCCTTCATAAGGATGCAGAGGCAGTGCTAGTACTAGTACCGGTGCCAGAGTTGGAGGTTTAGCCAATGCTGCCATCATAGTCTGTCTCATCAGCTCAGTCTGCTACCAATGAGCCTGCATCATGGCATATATAAACTGAGAAGTAGGCTCCCATCAGTCGGTAGTGGAGGCATCTAAGGCCCCGACTGTGGTGAAAACTGCTGAGGGAATGGCGGTGGGGGAGGCAGTGGTACATTCCCTCCCGATGGCATGGTAGTGGTCTGCCTAGCCTGGCTGACTAGGGTGCTGTGATCTCTGGGTGCACCGTCGTCCGCATCGTAGTAGGCTGCGACTGTCCTGGCTGGTATGGTGTCACCGGAGTCATTGGGGGATTCTGTCCCTCCGAGGTAGCCTCTTCACCAGATTTGAAGGACAAGACAGAAATGCGTCCGCTTCTTAAATTCATACTGTTGGCATGAGGAAGAATATGATGATATTAGGAAAGGTTAGATATGAGGTAAATCAAATAATCAAGGAAGTTTCGAAAAGGTTGGAAGTCAAAGGATGTAGTAGTTCTAGATGAGATACTATTCCTATATGTAGGCTTGTTGGGCACAGTCATGTAACCCAACAATATCCTCTGACCTGCATCCACCACAAAAATATGTAACGCCCCAGTCCAAAATACTCAGGACCAAGTACGCAAACATGCCAGCTACACATATACGAAGAATACTCCAATATATGGAATCCTCATATACGTACATAAGATGTATATATGATAAATAATCACAGGCCATAATATAATCATCTAAATCTTATCACAGCTCAACACAAAAGATAACAGAGTCCAAATAATAAATAAGCGTAGCAAAGAGATAGTCGGGTGGACATACCCACTCCAAACAGCTATAAAAAATAGTCATAATGATCGGAGTCCAACCTCCGCAAAATAGAAAGAAAAGAGATGTAAAAATGTCCACTAAAATGTCTCAAGGAAATCAATAAACTAGAAGTCAGCGGGAGATGCCTCGTCATCAATGTAGGATGGATCCAGAGCCGCTCCGTACTCCTGCGAAAAGTCCTCTAATTCTGGAGAGATAACCAGGTCCTCAGAGGGACGTAACAAAATACAAGAAAACACCATGCCATATAAACTGTGATATATAATATAAGAAAAGATGAATGCAAATCGGGTGCCTACTAGTTCTACAGTGATAATGCAGTTAAGAACAAACCTTCAACGCATGGGCATCTGGCTCAGGTGCAGGTAACTCAGGTATGGTCCTATCAGGATACCAGGGACCTCAAAGCATAACATTTCTCGAATGCCAGAGGCCAGCAGGATCAGGAATAGGAAGTGCATCAGTGACCCATATGTTTAGGAAACTGTTCTCCCAATCCAATGCCTAGTAGGGTCACATCTATGACTCATGAAACCTCTAGTAACTGTCAAGTATACTAGCATGCAATTCTATTGGCAGTTACTCCTATCCGTCGTACGCCTCATACGTATCGGTGGCCAGCCGACTACTCGAGCACGTGTCCTACATGTGACTCACAACACGTGGTAAAACAAGTGTCAAGGTCGTATGAGATATACCAATACCTCATCAACAAAGGAGTGGTCACTAGACTAAGTCAATGCAAGAGAAATAAATAAAAGCGAGAAAACGACCGATAGAGTCGATTGCACCCAAGTGTGACTTGGACGCACAGTTTTACAATATCAACAAATAAGAAATACTAAAAATAACAACTAAAAATAAGAATATATAACTAACAGAGTAAGGTGGCAAGGTATCTTGCCTGGCAGTACAGAAATAACAACTCCAAGCAATCAGTCACGTCAGCAAGAAACCTCAGAATCCACGAATGGCTCCGGATGATGAAACAAACATCAAGAACGTTCCCGATGTAAAAGATATCTTTAGAAAATGCCTGTCCAAAAGTCTAGTTCTGGAACATGGGTAAAATCGTAATTTTGGGTCAAAACGATGTCCGTCGTTGGACCCGTTTTGCACTGAAATGCTTGCCAAAGTCTACAGTTTCTAAAGTCATCAAACTACATGTCTACGGGTCTGGTTTGAGAAGAAGAACCCAACCGTATGTCTAAAGTTGGATTTCGGCGGGCCGTGCATAATTTTGCCCGTTGGATCGGGTCGTAGGCCCGCCAATTAGGCGTTCCAGTCGACCTTATCAGAATCGGACCAAACTTGGCATACAGGACCAGAAATTCGATTCGGTCCTGCTGGCATAAGTTTCGTCTCGATATGACAAACGTACACGAAGTTATGACCAAGTTTGCAAAAGGTCGATACGGGGGTATCTCGACGGATACGTACTGATTTTGTCTCGCACACGCAACGAAATTGGGTTCCGTCAGTTCCCACACGTTGGCAACATCCATACGTGCCTTTTGATGCGTATAGTGCATGACCACGTTGCCCGATTTGTCGGGGCGCACGTCGTATCAGGAAAAGTTTTTAAATTTTTAATGTGTTAAGGACAGTTTTTCTCGCAAGTTTGACAGTAAATAACTTCATGTATAATAAACGAAATATAAATCTACGAAGTACGTTTTACTCTCGATTATGTTGTCTTTTACTGTTTCAATTTAGGTTTCCACTTTTTGGCCAGAAAATGCCTTCCAAAATAGCCTCAAAACTGTTTCGTTCAGGCGAACAAACATTGACTTTTCGTCAAACTTTCGACGAATTTGACGGGACGATCTGGGGTATCTAACCCGATCTAATTGGCAGGAATTGTTATCCTATATGTCGAGTTTACAATGAACAAATTGGCACAAAATTTTAACCGTGAGATGGAGATGAAGGAGGAAGGCAAATAGGGTTACCTTGGCTGACACAAGAACAGGGTACGAGCGGCCTTGGCGGGCTGTGGCGAATCTCCTGCGTCGATAGGGCTCGGGATGGTCAAAGGAGATGGTTGAGGGGCTTGCCTGGAGTCAGGGGACTTTGACGAGTCTCTGGGCTTCGTGGAAGGGGAGATCAATTTTTGAATTTTTTTTGGGAAGAGAGGCCGAGTGCTCCAATATATTCGGCCAAAATTTTCTTTTCCTTCTCCGTTCGAGTCTCGGAATTTTTTTGAACCTATTAGCCCTAGGATTTCTACTGTAAATCTGATTCCTTCTCATCCAGCTAGATTTGATGATATCCAAAATTTGAGATTTGATTCAATTCTTGTTATCAATGCTCGTTCGTTCGCGACAAGAAACAGAAGAAGGGACTCGGGTTTTAAAATATTTGGTACTGTTCGCTTTTCGTGAACAGTACATGACTTGTTTTTTTTAGAGAAATTTTGAGTTACCCCCCACTTTGATTACCCAAATTAAGCGTGCACCCCACAGTTTTGCATTAATGAAGAAATGCCCCCACTTTGGACGGAAACCGTCTAGGGCTAACGGTCAAAAGCTTTGACCCAAACAATTTGACGAAAATACCCTTCTTCCCTGTGTGTTGTCTCCCTCCTCCACCCCCTCCTCCCCGTCGTCACCGCCTCTCCCCGCTGCCACCTCCCCCCTCCCCACCGCCTCTCCCCGCTGCCACCTTCCCCCT
This sequence comes from Iris pallida, assembly GCA_029216955.1. Lineage (NCBI taxonomy): Eukaryota > Viridiplantae > Streptophyta > Magnoliopsida > Asparagales > Iridaceae > Iris > Iris pallida. The sequence continues at coordinate 18,469,129 of JANAVB010003400.1, read as the reverse complement.
CCCCACCGCCGACACCAAGCAGCCCGACACCCAACAATGTCACCCTGCCACCAGCGCCAATGCTGCAGCCGACCCCCCATCACCAACACCACCACCACTGGCACAGCCCACTCCGGCCGACAGTCCACCACCATTGTAACGCCTCCACCACCATTTCAAATACCACCACCACCATTCATCATCTCCACCGCCACCATCACAGAAAGCAATCCCACCACCATCACACTATAGAGAGGGAGAGAGGAAGAGAGACCGTACCTAAGCCTCCGGCCAGTGCCACCCGAGCTCCGCCCGTCCCCTCGCAGCCAGATCTGGGTCTCCTCCGGTCAGATCTGCAGCTCTCCGCCGCCAGATACGTCACCATCGTCGTCGCGGGAGGAACCGCCTGGCCCCGTTCAGCCTCCGTGCAACCTCTATCCAGCGCCGAGCGCCGACCTTCCTAGCAAGCCACCCCCGGTCGTGGAGCCCGAGTTGCCGCTTTCCACCCCGGCTGTCACCTCCTCTTGTCTGCGACGGTCGCTGTCTGCCACCGCCGGCGGTGGGGAGGGGGAAGGTGGCAGCGGGGAGAGGCGGTGACGACGGAAAGGAGGGGGCAGTGGCGGTGGGGTGGAGGAGGGAGACAACACACAGGAAAGAAGGGTATTTTCGTCAAATTTTTTGGGTCAAAGCTTTTAACCGTTAGTCCTAGACGGTTTCCGTCCAAAGTGGGGGCATTTCTTCATTAATGCAAAACTGTGGGGTGCACCCTTAATTTGGGTAATCAAAGTGGGGGGTAACTCAAAATTTCTCTTTTTTTTATAACTTAACTCTTATATAATAATTATATATTAACCTATTTTTAGTTTAATGTGACAAATTGCACAAAAATTCCCAAAAAAATATATAAATATATATACTTAATTTATAAAATTGTAGTCTGCCAATAACAGTATAATGTACAAGCACCTATACCCATACATCATATATATGCACATTTTACGAGCAGCTAATGAATTAATTCAAATTAAATATCATAAAAATAATTAAAATACTAAAAATAATTAGGAATAAATATGGGGGTTTACAGACTTGGAAGTGCTCTCCATCAAATTTCTCTAATTTGCTAAAGTTAGGATCGATGAGAGAAGCACGAAAGTTTTCCATCTTATGAAATCAAGCTTTGAGAATGTTAGTCCCGGGGCGTAATTTTTCGATGAAAAACTGAATTATGCAACACTTCGAAGAAGGTGCACGACAGAGATCCCGAAGGATTCTGAGAATCGAATCGATTGTAACACTTCAAAGAAGGTACAAACGATTTCGCAGTGGAAGCAATGAATGTCCACTAAATTTTCTGATTAGATCAGGAACGTTCTCGTTTAGAACAAGATAGAAGTGGATGAACATAAATGGTAAAAAGGACTGCTGGGGTGAATGATCATCGACGCTCAAAGCTTGATTCGACCCACACAAACAGCTTCCAGGAACCAGCAAGTTCGATGGAGAACTTTGAAACACTCCGCTCTTTTGACTCCTTGGATGGCGCAAAACTCGACTCTCAAAGTATCTCTCTTCTCTGCTCTGATCGTAGAAAATTTTGTAAGGAAATTTCTGAACATTAGTTCTGTTCCTGAGAGAGAAAAGAGGGACTTTATATAGGTGCGCCTAGTTACTGCTCGGTATACAGACCGTTCAGGACGTGGGATAAACCGCTCTGAACGTTTCGTAACCGCTCAAATCGTGCACAAACACGATTGAGTCAACTGGAGCACAGTGCATGCCAATCTGTGCAACCTGTCCAACTGGCGCACAGTACGCGCCATCTTTGCGACCTGCGCCAATTGTGCCAACTGAACCCGCACGTACTTGTGCACAACGCGTACCGCGCATACCATGTGCAAACCGTTGTGCCAACTGCAGCACCAACTGCCGTACCATCTGGAAGCGCCATCTGGCTGTGCCAAGTGGCGTGCCAACTGGCCACACGATCAGATCGTGCCATATGGCCATGCCAATGTGCGCGCCATCTGGTCACACGATAGGGCAGCACGAACTAGCGCACGAACGGCTGCATAATAGTCTCACACAACGAGTGCAACTTAAATGCACTATGCGTCTAGTGACGATGCTGGCGTGCTAAGTGCAAAATGTTTTAACAAAACACCTCGTGAGCCTATGAGCCGGAGTCCGAGCCTGAGTCGGTAAGCCCCTACGGGGCTTAGCTCCAAAGGAAATTAATTCCAAGAGCAAAAAGCATTAATGCTTTAACATGGAGTCTTATCCTTATCTCCTAGTAAAATTACCCACATGGTTCCCTCCTTAGGGTCACCACCCCATGTGCATATCTCAACAACACACACCAAGTATATATTGAGATACACTTCATGGTGCTTTTCCAGTATGGGACTTAACACTAGGCATATGTTGAGAGGAAGCTCTCTCTACATGTTCAAGGAAAAGCTCCAATTGTTACAGTAACAAGATGGGGAGAAGTCGAAGGTACATATTCCATGATTTTGTTAGGAACATGGTTCCGGTTCTTGAGATGCCTTGTTCCCTGTGCATACAGAGAAGTACTGAGTTCATTGGCAAAGGTGAGAGGATTTTTGATTTGAGAAGCCTTCACTGTGCACAATTTAGTAGGTGGCACAGATTGTTCTCGATGCATCATATGACTTAAAAAAGTTGGGATTATTCTGTGCTTGTTAAGGTGAGCACGCAAATCAGAGTTGTGTGCCATCTGGTTGTCTGTCTGAGACACCCTCAGTTTTTCCTGCCTTGTTCTTGATATGCGTAGAGTAGGAAGATTCTGGCTCTGGCTTAGTTAGTACTGGCCAGTTTGACGAGGAGTGGGCAGGATACCCTGATGTTCTGTGCACCTTGTTCTAGCACATTTTGTGCGGCACAAATGGGCAGTAGGAAGTGGGCTTCAAGTAGAGTCTAATTTCCTAGCATCGATTTGATTATCTCTGCCAAGAGAAGTAGAGTTCCTACTCTGAAGTGTTCTTGCATTGTTTGGCACAGAGGCACAACCATATGCATTTTCCACCGAGTCCAAGACTGGGGAAGGATAAATAAAGGCCATAAGGCGCTTCCCTTTATTCTGCGTAGGGGCAGTGATATTTAACTTATCTACCAAGTTTAGAACTGGAAAGGAATGAGGATTGTCCATGGGGCATTTTCCTTTGTTTTACACAGAGGCAATGGTTGGTGCACTCTCCACCAAGTTCAGAATTGGAGAGGAAGAGGGAGTAGCCATATCGTGCTATCTCTTGATTGGCATCGAGGCTATGACTGGTGCACCCTCTACCAATTTTAGAATTGGTGAGGAAGAATAAATGGTTACAGAGCTTTTCTCCTTTCTTGGCGCAGAAGTCATGATTGCTGCACTGGAGGACTTTAGAGTCCAGATGGCGTGCGCCTTGTTCTTGACAACAACAGTGTTGGAGCGCCTATCACTCCTAGCGCCAATCATGGCTTCGTAAGCAGTTTGGTCGACTTTCACAACTAAAGTCTTCTACGTCGTGCCGACCGACTCAATATCACATTGAGTTGTCACTTTCTCGTCGAAGGAGAAAGTCGTACCCAGTAGAGTAGCCATTTTGTTTGCAAAAGTAAAAGTTTGATTACAAACTAAGAAAAGTACAATAGTACGATTTGATTTCTGGGGAAGTACAACTGTAGGATGTAGAAGCATGGAAAAGAATAGGATTTTTTATGCGGCTCAAAATCAACATGGAGCCTCATGTGGCTCAAAACCCAGAAATCTTTATGCAGCTCAAAACCCAGAAAGCTTCATGCAGCTCAAAACCCAGCAAGCTTCATGCGGCCCAAAAGCAACGGGGAGCCTTATGCGGTTCGAAATCAGCCGAAGCAATAAATGTTTCCTTGTGTAGCTGGCCATAATTACTCTGACACAAAGGTGACTTCTTTGACAGCTCTGAGACAAAGATAAGGCATGACGTGCTCCTAAAAAGACGAGAAAATCATAATGACATCCGACACAGTTCACGAACCAAAAGAGACTTTTCATACGGCTCAACTATAAGACTCTTCATGCGGATCGCCTATGAGACACTCCTTATGCGGCTCAGTCATGAGACAACTCTCATGCGGCTCGATCATAAAGCATCTCTCATGCGGCTCGGTCATAAGATGTTCTTCATGCGGCTCGGTTATGAGACGTCCTTCATGCAGCTCGGTCATGAGACATTCTTCATGCGGCTCGGTTATAAGATATCCTCTATTCGGCTCGGTCATGAGACATTCTTCATGCGGCTCGGTTATGAGACAGTCCTTCATGCGGCTCAGCCAGGATACATCTTTCATGCGGCTCGCCACAGAATAGTAGTTTAGACATGTGGAAGAGATGGACCAAGTCTTAAATAGTTCAGATTTACTGCAACAAAAAGATCATGATTAATCTCAACCAATCCCCAGCTGTCCACTATAAACCGAGTCTCGAGGCACAGTTACAACAATGTGGCCCAAAATTTGCCACGTGGCTGTAGATCCCATTCCTCATGAATTCCTATAAATAGCAAGGTGCTATTCCCTTGCATATAGGGAGAGATATAGAGATACGCATAGGAAAGCACAAAAAAAACTCAGAAGCAGACTCTTCCCTTCGTGTCTTCAGAGAGCATTTCTTTACCGGAGCCGAGCTTGCGTTCGATCATCCAAGGAGTAAGGCAGAGTTGATAACACTTTCCGGAGCCTCTACCGTCACCCCCCAGAATCAAAACTAAACAATTATACTTAGATTGCTTTTCGTAGATTTTTTTCCTAGGCTCTCTTTTGTACAAGCGAGTTTGTAATTGTGAGTCAAGTTCAGTCCTCCTAAAAAAATTTCTGTTCTACGACGATCAATGGCAAACACGATGGCGACTCTGCTGGGGACAAACTTCTCCACTGCTGATAAGTTGGTGACTCAATCGGACGCACCCAAACTCGGCTCTCCGAAGGGAGCGCTATCCCAATCCAGAAGCGAGCCGGCTCAAAGAAGGCCCGCAGGGCATGGGGGCCCAAAACCGTTGCCTCTCCCCAAGCTTTGGAACAAGCTCTCTCTGCTATTCAAGATAGCGAAGAAGACTCACATGCGGCCCCACTTTAGGCCACAGAGGACCCTGCTGTCCCCAAATCCAGCAAAGGAAAACACTACGATGCTGTACTTGCGGGGGCAAACGGAAACTCCATGCGGTCCAAGAAGAAGTCGCATAAGGGTGTGGGCCGCAGGAAGAATGTATATGCGGCCACCAATCCCAGCCGCAGGGAGGATTCGTATGCGGCCAACAATCACACCGCAGGGAAATGACCTATGCATCATCCAATCCCAGCCGCCAACCATCCGCCATATGCGGCTCGGGTTCAGTCTTCGACCGCATCTCATACGGGCCTGACCTCAGAAGCTCCAATGAGGATGTGCCAGACTCTATGCGGCACAGCTTGGACTCTTCCTACTACGCACCCTCGGGTGCTAGAACGAAGAAGTCTAGGACAGTGCAGGCTCTTCGAGCTCAGTCAACTGCCCCAACTACTAACCTTCAGAGAGTCCCGCTAATTGTTATGCGGGCCTCTGATGGGAAGTTGTACAGAACCGCCCGTGTCTAGCCCTCGACGACAAACAGACAGGGTGGTTCTCAAGAGTCTCCCAACAATGATCGAGGGCAAGTGCTTTTACTAGCCCCGCATCAGGGAGCAAACATGATACCTACACACTCGTGTGCTCGGAATACCCGGGCCCACAAAGCGAGTGCAGAGGTTGATCAAGATGTCCTTGACTTGCGAGATGTGATCCTTCACAAGCGCAAGGAAAGAGAAAAAACCTTTGCATGCAAAGAGTCCTTCCATGGACGTCATTGCACTCAAGTCATTGTCAATTGCTGCTGTAACAAGACAGCAGTGCAAGAGGACCGACAGTCCGTCTTCCAACGACTGCAGCAGCCAGGATCGGTCCTACAACAAAGCTCGGAGGACGAGGCGCTTCCTTTCGTCTCCTGTAATTCTACCCGGAAGGTCCCTACCAGCAAGGGGAAGAAGAAAATAAATATGTCCAGCCCGACAATCTCAACCAGCACGGCCAAGAAACTCTCATCTAGGGGGTTGTCCACAACCGTCACAGGAGGGGTTTATCAAGGTACCCGCTCAAAGACAAAATCTTCATCACTTAGAGATTTATTATCTATATCCCTGGGGGTAGTTGGAGCTGGGGGCAGCACTTTTCGGAACATCCACAATAATCCGACATTTCAAGAAGATGAACTAGGGGCAACAATCCCCCCAATAGATACAACAGACTCAGACGTCCCTGAAAACGTCTAAGACGAGGCAACCTCCTATGCAGGGGGTAGCACCTCCTCTGAGTCCGAACCAGAGGAGAATGTTCCCACATACCCCGACGACTTCTCTATGCGAGGGTATGATTCGAAGGGCACGTCTTCTATAGTTCCTTCCACTTCTCCTCATGTGAGGACGGTATTCATGATTGAGAACGACCAAGACGGTCCCAGTAATCGGCAACACCTCGACATTCTTGATGCATACTCCAAACCTTGGTTAAGTTAGTAGACGAGATCAAGGTTGCCCTACCGGCTCTACAAGCAAGGACACCTGGTCAAACAAGCTTGGGTCCCGCCATCAATGCTGACTCAAACACGACCGTGCCAACCCCGAACAACAATCCACCCGGAATATCGGCTCCCACTGCTGCAGAAGAAGCTAGGGAGGCAAAAAAAAGAAGTCCAGGACCTCCGTACAATGTTTCACGCCCGAGAATTCTCTCAGGACCTCAGGATACGACAGCCGTATCCCATTGCATGGAGAGATGTCCCCTTCCCTCCACGATACAAACCATTCAATATCAATCCATATGACGGAAAGACCTCTACGAGCCGGTATATAACCTACTTTGAGGTCACAACAGACCATCTGCCGTATGACGACGCCATCCTCACGCGATTATTCATCGGGGCATTGGAGGGGGTCGCGTTCGATTGGTACCGCAACCTGCCGGATAACTGCAACCATTCCTTCGCCGGCTTCTAACATATGTTCTTGGAAAGGTTCTACGAGGTGGGACAAGATATGATGATGTCAAATCTCATGGACGTTGTTCAAGGAGAAAAAGAATTGACAAGGAATTACATCGAGTGGTTCCGCCAAACCGTAATAAAGTTGCCCTTTGGTAATCCCGACTCTTCTTTAATTGAGATTTGCCAAAAGAGGCTGCTCCCCATAATCAGTCTCTGGATGGGCGAAGATCAATTTAAAGACTAGAAGGCCTTCATCATCAGCGCCACTAGCACAGAAGCAAAATTGAAGAAGGCTCGCCAACTGGGGCTGTATATCTCGGAGGAAGAGGATAAGGACAAACGCCCTAATACGAACAACAACAACGACGGTAGTTTCTCTAATAACCGGGACACCAAAGACAAACAGGCTATGGTTACCGATACAGCCCAGAAACCTGAACCAAAGCAGGTAGAGAAATAGTGGCCTCAGGTGACCTACTCCTTCGAGGATAGCCATGTCAAGCCCATCTTTGACATGCTCTTACAAGGAATAGAATTTAGCTCCCTCTACCGAGACGTGAACCTCGACCTGCAGAGATGGAGAGCCCGAAGTACTGTCACTTCTACCGCTACGTCCACCACGCTACTCAGGACTGCTTCCAATTGAAGCGGTACATCCAGAACCTCATCGATTCTAAGGCTTTGTCCATTGATTTCGAGGAGGTAACCGTGGCTGCCAAAATAGTATCGTTCCTATTCGGCAGCTTTTCTCCAACGAGGACTCAAGATGACGTAATACCCATCCCTCGGGCAATAATGGAGGTCACTAATCTTCCACCACCCCGAGACCAGACGACTGGGCTGGTGCCCCTCACCACGTCAAGAGGGGAGGTCATATGGGTCCACCCGGACTTGGTGCCTGAAGTAACTCAGTCATCATCATCCTCTACCGGCAAGAAGAAGGGCGGGAATGTTAAGTCTTGCCACACAATCTCTGCCGGAACCGATGAAGCAACAACTGTCGTTACCCGGTCCGGTGCACAATCTCAACCCATACCGGGTAACTCGGCTGAAGATCATCACCCGGCTACTACTGATGCCCCAGGACCTTCTCAGCCTCCGCCGGCCGACAAGCTTAAGCCAAAGGAGACCCGCTTCGACAAGCCGCTCCGTAAAGACGCACCTCAGGGGCTGGAGAGGCCTTATAATTTTAACATCCTGGCATAATTGGATAACACACCAGCAAAATTATCATTATATGAACCCTTGAGGCTCTCCAAGGATATTCGCGTCACACTGAGCGAAGCACTCCAGAATGCTGACGCTTATTTGGCTCAGGTCAAGCTTACAGGGGAGAGCTCGCTAGCAGATTTCCAGGACAGTAATTGTACAGGTGCAATACACAACATCGTGTTCACTCCGCAGGATATGCTCATCAAGACCAACCTGCACGATCGCCCTCTGTATCACACTGGATACATCGGCGACATCAAAGTAGATCGGATACACATTGACTCCGGTTCTTCAATAAGCATCATTCCGAAGAGGTTGCTTTACCACCTGTACATCCCTATGCATCGGCTGACACCTACCAACACTGTCATCAGCGGTTTTAATTCAGGGAGAAGTTATCCTATTGGGAAGATTTGCCTGAAATGCCAAATTGGCAACCTCCAGTCGGAAGTGGCTTGCTACGTCATAGACGCGGATACGTCCTACAACATTCTCCTGGGGCATCCTTGGATATACGACTATATGATCATGCCCTCCACATTGCACCAGTGCTTCAAATATATCGACAAATACGGCTTCGTAAGGAATTTGCCGACGTCGATCCCTTCAAAGGGGTTGAATCCTACTATTCGGATGCCTGCTTGTACGAGAAATCAAAAAAGCACATGGTCGAAGAGGCTGCTCAAGATCAAACAAAGGCTACAATAGGATCAGAAGAACCTCTGAAGATCCATCTCCAGGCCCACAAACCAGGCAGAACTGCACCTCTTGTAGCCACTCTGCGTAAAGAAGTAACCAGTCTACCGGTGCTTACTACACAAAAGGAGCAAATGGTTATCCGACTCCCAAGGTCTAGCAAGGCGCCGAGACCCACTGTGGAGCCAATGACAATCAGACTGCCAAGAGTCGGCCAACAACAATTAGAAGAGATAAATCCTTCGGTTAAACCGGTGGTCATTCGTCTCCCCAGGACAAATCGACAGCCCAACACTGAGCCAAGGACCGGTAATGAGCCAACGACCCCACGTCCATCAATCTTCAATAATGCAGGGGGTAGCTGAAGAAGAGTTAGAGCTAGCCAAATATGTGGCTGCGCACACTGATGTTCTCTCTGCCGATGATGTAATACCGCCAGAGAAGATACCTTATTTTATTAATAAAGGGTTATCTTTGAACTACCTCGAGCTTAACAAGCTTCATATAATGTATGCTATAGAACACGGTATGGGCATCACCTTACACACACAAGTGACAAATATCTATACCATGAACCAACTTACTTTCGTGGAAGGCGCTTGCTTCGTAGTCGCAGGAGAGGATCATCCAATCATCTTCGGCCAAAAGAATGATCAACAGTCCTTCAGGCTAGAAGAAGTCGATCTCAAACCCGACACAAGAAGACTGCCGCTTTATCTGTATAGTTTCCGTTCCAAGTACCTTATGCAAAAATAGGGGTATGATATGGAGACTACACCAGGCTTGAACCACGGCATCGGCCGATGATTACCTTTGCAATTGCCAGTCCCGGCTGGAAAACCACAAGATTATTACAGCAAGACCAGACATGGTCTAGGCTATGTTACACCTGCAACAACTTCCGAGAGCTCGAATGAGGAATGCGAATGGCATTCATATTCGACCGGATCACCCACTTCTGATTCAGATGTCAGCATCAGGGACGTACTCAGGCAAGCTTAGTCTGTCAATATGGCATTTGCTGACGCCTACGAAGAAGACAAAGAAATACCCGAACTCCTTGAGTTAGAGCCTTGGGTCTAACACCTAGATGCGCAATGGGAGAAGCGTTTCGAACAAAGAGATCCCCTACCGAAGATGAGGTCATGCAAGTTAACCTCGATGATGAATCCTCTTCAAAGCCAATCTTCCTTAGCAAAAGTCTGATAGATGAAGAGCGGGAGTCGCTATTGCAACTCGTTAGAGAGTATATTGACGTGTTCGCCTGGAGCTATGAAGACATGCCAGGGCTAAACCCCGAGGTTGCACTCCATAAGCTCAACATTCGTCCGGACGCAAAGCCGGTCATGCAACAGCAATGACGGTTCCGTCCAGACATCATGAATTCTATCGAAGTTGAGGTCAACAAACTAATAGCCAACGGCTTCATCCGTAAGGAACAACGTCCAGACTGGGTAGCCAACATAGTACCGGTCCTCAAGAAGAATGGACAGATCCGAATTTGCATCGACTTCCGGAATCTGAATGAAGCATGTCAGAAAGATGAGTTCATTCTTCCTATTACGGACATAATGATTGACAACACGTGCGGCTTTGAGCGCATGTCATTAATGGATGGCTTCTCCGGATACAACGAAATCAAGATGTTTTCTGACGATGAAAAGCATACATCATTTCGAACGCCGATTGGCGTATACTGCTACACACTCATGCCCTTCGGTTTAAAGAATACCGGCGCCACATATCAACGAGCTATGAGTATCATCTTCAGAGACCACCTACGTAAGACAGTAGAATGTTACGTCGACGACATCGCCGTCAAAAGCCGCTCTAAGGAAGATCATCTGTATGATCTGAGGACAGTATTCGACCTGATGCGAGCACACAATTTAAAGATGAATCCCACCAAATCCTTCTTGGGAGTATCCAGCGGGAAATTCTTAGGTTTTGTCATTACCTTCCAGGATATCCATATAGACCCTAAAAAAATAAAGGCAATCATGGAGATGGGTCCCCTAAGAAATCTTCGTGAGCTCAGAGGCCTTCAAGGAAGGCTAGCTTATATCAGGAGGTTTATCTCTAACCTCTCCGGACGATGTCAACCATTCACACACCTCATGAAGAAAGGCGTCTCCTTCGTATGGGATGAAGAGTGCCAACGTGACTTTGAAAATATTAAAGAATATCTGTCGAAACCTCCACTCCTGGTGGCCCCGGTTGCTGGAAAACTGTTTTTGCTTTATGTGCGAGCGATGGAGCATTCCTTCGGTGCTCTACTATCACAAAACAACAATGCAGGGCATGAATAAGCTATCTATTACCTCAGCCGAATGATGATAGGGCCTGAGCATAGATATACTGCCGTGGAGAAGGAGTGCCTCGCTTTGGTGTTCGCCATTCAGAAGACGCGACACTATGTTACAGGACAGACCATTCATGTTATATCACGAGTCAACCCCCTCAGGGTCCTCATGACCAAACCAAGTGCACTCAGCTCTCGCCTCGCTACCTGGGCGATATTATTGTCCCCCTACGATATGATCTTCGTCCTGCAGAAGGCTGTTAAAGGTCAAGCTTTGGCAGACTTTTTAGCCGCCCATCCAGGTTCGGAGGCAACCAGATTATATGAAGAGATCCCAGACGAGGTCGCCAATTCAAATATGGCTTCCCATAATACTGTCTGGCGAATGTTCTTCGACGGTGTTTCAAGAACCGGGCCCAAGGGCAATATCATCATTGGAGTCGGAGTAGTACTGATTTCTCCCTCTGGGTTGGTGATCAATCGGAGCATACTCCCTTACAGAACCTTATTCAAACAACGTGGCCGAGTACAATGCCTTGGTTATCGGTCTCCGACTTGCAAAGGAACTGAAGGTAGAGTACCTGGAAGTATATGGCGATTCACAGTTAATCGTTAATCAAATCCGGGGTTTATATGAAGTTCGCCATGAAGATATGATCCCCTATCATCAAATAACAATCACCATCATTACGTCCTTGGAAGGGTTCCTCATAGAACATGTTCCTAGACTCTGGAACATTGAAGCCGATGCCCTAGCAGGCCTTGCCGCTTCCCTGGCAGTTCCAAATCATGCTCATCATTTAGTTGACGTAATAGGCCATGAATTGGTTTGTCCTAAGAACAACGTTCAATTTGCTGTGAGTTATTCTGCCCTAACGGTCGACGAAACATAGGACTGGAGACTTCCATTTATTGACTTCATAGTCTATGGTATCTTGCCGGAAAACACGAAAGAAGCCACTTCTATTAGAAGACGTTCTTTCCGATTCTTCTATGATACAGAGACAAAAATGCTGTATCGGCGATCCTATGATGGATTACTGCTCCGGTATTTTTCAAATACAGAAGCCAAAGAAGTCGTGCACGAAGCTCACGATGGCGTCTGCGGGGCCCATCAACCTCGCCCGAAATTACAAGACCGCCTTCGCCGGATGGGCTATTACTGGCCTACAATGGTAGCAGATGCGATAGACTATGCAAGAAAATATAAAGCTTGTCAGGTCCACGCAGATTTTATACACCAACCATCCGAATTCCTACATCCGACGGTAGCATCCTATCCATTTGAGGCATAGGGAATGGATATCATTGGCCTAATTACCCCGTCTTTATCCAGAGGACACCGCTTTATACTCGCAATTACGGACTACTTCTCCAAATGGGCGGAAGCTGTTCCGCTTGCAGAAGTGAAGACATCAAACATAATCAACTTCGTCAAGCATCATGTCATTTATCGCTTTGGACTACCTCAAAGGATCGTCCACGATAATGGCCCAAAATTACAAGACCGCCTTCGCCGGATGGGCTATTACTGGCCTACGATAGTAGCAGATATGATAGACTATATAAGAAAATGTAAAGCTTGTCAGGTCCACGTAGATTTCATACACTAACCATCCGAATTCCTACATCCGACGGTGGCATCCTGGCCATTTGAGGCATGGGGAATGGATATCATTGGCCCAATCACCCCGCCTTCATCCAGAGGACACCGCTTTATACTCGTAATTATGGACTACTTCTCCAAATGGGCGGAAGCTGTTCCGCTTGTAGAAGTGAAGACATCAAACGTGATCAACTTCGTCAAGCATCACATTATTTATCGCTTTGGACTACCTCAAAGGATCGTCCACGACAATGGTCCGCTATTTGTAAGCCATGCCTTCTATCGGTTTTGTGACAAACATCAAATTCAGAATATTGCTTCAATACCATACCATCCGGCGGCTAATAGTCTGGCTGAAACTTTTAACAAAACCATAATCAAGCTTCTCAAGAAGTTTGTGTCCTCAAACAAACGCGACTGGAATGAAAAGCTTGACGAATGCTTATAGGCGTACCATACTACAGTCCAGACAACCACTGGGAACACACCATTCTCTTTGGTATACGGAAGTGAGGCAGTTCTCCCATTGGAAACTTAAATCCCCTCGCTTTGCGTTGCCCTCACTTACCGACTCACGTCGGATGATAATTACCGTCATCGGCTACAAGAATTGGAGGCCTTTGATGAGAAGCGCCTGCTAGCTCAACAACGAATCGAGCTTTATCAAGCACGCATCTCTTGAGCCTTCAACAAAGAGGTCAAACTGAGAACATTCCTAGTATACGATCTTGTTTTGGCAGTTCGGAGGCCGATGGTTAAGACTCATAAAACTGCCGGCAAGTTCCAGCCTAAGTGGAAGGGCCCATTTATCATTGAGGTTGTATTCTCCAATGGTGTATACCGTCTCGCAAAATAAAACGGAGACCTGCTCATGATGCCCATCAACAGCAAGTTCCTGAAGAAGTATTATGTCTAAACGACACCCTCTGAATCAACCAGATTGTTGGGTTATGTACCCTTAAGTACCGCTGAACTTACACTCTGGTTACCCTAAATGAATTCATATCGCATCTTTCGGGCAACAAGTCATGTATGATCATACCTTTGAACTTCCTCCCTAAAAAAGCATTTTCCTCAGAATCTGTTACCCTCGCTTTCAGTGCATAAAAAAGGGTAATAGGTCCACAAAATTTCCGAAACAACCACATCGATGCCACCTCTGAGTTGTTTCTCTTCCATCACAAACAAATCACCCCTTACGTAGAACTTCCACGTCCATATTACCTCTGAGTTATTCTATGTATCCCTCGTTGAGTCTACTCCAGCCACATCCTCATTACCTCTGAGTAGGAAGACTCCGTTGTGAAACTCCCATATTTACCACGTCCTCATTACCTCTGAGTAAGTATGTTGGTTTTTTCTCGACTTATTATCCGTACCCAAAACCAGGGTACGCCAAGGGTAATAGGCCCACAAATGTCCACAGTTGACCACAAATGTTCGCAGCTGACCACAAATGTTGTACTAGGTCCTCTAGTACATGCACCCCTTTCCTCACCATCACATGCCTCTGGAGCCCAGTTGTTCCATTGCATTCTTTCTTCCAATACCAAGAACTTTCATGTCCACCTTACCACAGAGTTGTTCTGGGTATCCACATTGAGCCCACCCCTACCATGTCCTTAGTACCTATGAGTAGGAAGGTTCTATCATCAAACCTCATGTTCACCACGTTCAAGTAAATATGCTGGGTCTCTCTATCGAACTTATTATCCGTACCTAAAACTAAGGTATGCCAAGGGTAATAGGTCAACAGAAAGTCCCCCAATGGGGCAAGTACCATAACACCAAAGATACTGTACAAACACAACAGATACCACAAATAAAGGATGAGGTAAACATACTCATTCATTTAAAGTCAAAAGTGCTACATTGTCCTGGGACCACGTCCCTGTTTTAGAAAAAAAGAAATGGAGGGACATAATAATAAAAGAGAGAAAAATCTGATTATGGTTCGATGATACACAGTTCTCTGAGCCGATCCTTTAGCTTAGTTGTCGACCGCTCAATCCTCAGTGTTGCCCGGCGCTCGGTCTCTTGAGTCAACTTTTCTGCATCCTCTAGATGCGTATGAGCCTGCCAATGGTCTTTAAATTTCTTCAGCGCACACTCCAGGGCAGCAGAGGTTCGGGTGACCTGGTCGGTCTCTCTGCAAATTAACTCCTTATCTCTGCGGGAGGCCTGGAGCTCAGGTTCTAAAGAAGCCAACTTTATCTGAAGTTGGTGGATCTGTTCGTTGGTATCGGCTATAATACGAGATGCGGCTTCTTTCCGAGCTAAACAGTCCTCTCCTCTACGGCTTAGTTGATCGTACCTCAGAGACAGATCTTGAAGGTCTTTCACTAGAGCCGGCTTGGACGTATTCAGTACCATCTTTACCTTCTCTATGGCTGTTGTAAGGAAGGCATGCTCCTGATCTATTGCCAAAGACATTTCAAGTTGTCGCAGCCCTTGAAGCTGAGCCACGAGCTTATCAGCTTCTACCAATTTGGGCTCCAAGAGGTCGACCATCCCTGCCCCGCCAGGGAGTGTTCTGTGAAGTTCAATTTGACCGCGGGCACATTGAAGAGCCAGTACAAAAGATGTCCCTCTTTTCAGGGCAGCTTCAACACCTCATTTCAAATGACGGTAAAAACTCTCAACCACGTCCTTCGACAATTCGTCCAGAACTTCCGAAGAGGACGGTGTTAAAGGAAGAGTAGCCAAGAGAATTGAAGATGGTTACGAAGAAGATGTACCAGAACTCGATGCCCCTATCACTAGGGATGTAAGTTCTGAGCGATAAGACGCCTGTACAGCAGTCATCTCCTCTTCCGCAGCCCAAAGAATTTGAAGACTTGGCAGTGCAGAAAGATCGACCTCCGGTGTTGAAGCCACATTAATCGAGGAGGGTGCAGGGACCATTTCTTCCCGCCCCGGCAGTCCCACTACTTGTCCTCCTGAACTCGACCCGGCAACGGGTCGATCGATCTGAGCTGGAGGAGGAAGAGGCATACTTCCTTCCAATAGATTAACCCTGGAAACTTCTCCTCCGATGATGTCCGTTGTCGACAGTGAAGGAGCAGGACCTGTATGTCCGGAACAACCATCGATCAACTTAACCCGAAGGATATGAAGATAGAGCAAATAAACCTCCTCACTAGTCAAGACATGACATAGCTTACCAGGGGAGGGTCGCTGAGGCTGAGGCTCACTCGCAGCCACCATATCCTCTTCAATGGTGACACCTGAGCCACTTGCAGCAGCTTCTTCTGCCCCAGCCGCTCCGAAAGTAGATACTACTGGGTTGGTATCAACCGGCTGAGGTTCAGCAACCTCGGGGACTAGTTCAGTAAAGCCTACATCGTCCCTAGTTAAGATGTCGACAATAGGAGGAATCTCAGCCATCCCCGGGACGACCGTGGTGGAAGAAAGCTCGGTAGTCATAGCACTAATTAAGGTGGCTATAATAGGGTCAACCTCAGACGCGATAGCCGGCTCTGGGGAGTTCACTTCTCCTGACGCCTACAAAGAAAAAAATGATGATCAGATTATATTTCAGAAAAGAAGAACTAAAAAGGGTGGTCGTAACTCGATTCACCTTTGAAACGGCTTCGACGTCATTATTTCTCTCCCTAGTGCTCGGCCCGCGAGGCTTGACCGTGGCCCATTTTTGGGAGCGAGTTCTCCGACGATAGAGGACTCATGCCTGCTTCATTTACGTGAAGGAGTAGGCACAGCAGGGGGCAGATCTGCCACCAAATCGTCTGCAGGAGGAAGCAGGTTATCCGGGTCACCCTCCTCGTCCACGTTAATGGACTCCGAGTCAGACACTTCAACTGTCTTCCCCTTCTTGGTCCTCGTTTGGGACTCTTTTGGCTTATCTTCTAAACCAGTACCAGTAATGAAGCTGGTACTTGGGTTAAAATCACTAGGGGGCTTATTTACCATGACATGGTACAGGGCCGCCATGTACAAAATATGCTCTGACTCTCTAGCATCAGGTACGAAGAAGCTGGCATGGGTATGAACCGCGCTATAATAATGCCAAGCCTGGATGCCGTCTAGAATGCTACCCTCGAAGACCAGACATGAGCTGGGATTGTCCAAGAACATTTGACTATACCCAAATTGTCGAGAGAATCGACTGGGTAAGTAAGGCTCCAAAAAGACGAAGTTACGATTACAATACACCAAATATGCAGGGCGGATGTTCTGCAACCAGAGAAGCATCTTCTCGGACAAGAAATGGGGATATGCAGCACCATCAAGATGTACGCCTCTTACTTCTTCATTAGTAAAATGAGGAACAGACACGAAGAAGGAATATCTGTCCACTTGCGCCAGCACCATCCGACAGGCTGGCATGGTAGTGTACTCCCAGGGCATACTGCGATACTGGTAGATGAAGGCATCATCAGCGGTTACGTCGCCCTCTGGGCCAGGCCTCATTAAAGACGGGCAATGCATTAACATCCACCCCATCAGATAATGATAGGGCAACTCAATTCGTTCAAAATCCTTCACCGTATCGCGATCAATGTCTTTGGACGAGAAAGCACGGAGGCCACGATAAATGCTGCATACCATGGCGGAGAGTAGAGCTAGCCTGCCTCCAAAGACTAGCTTCACAGCAGGAAGGATCAGGTTACAGCTGATTCTCTCAATAGCACCAGCCCCTCCCCGAAACTACACAATTCCGCAGCCATAGCATCAAAAATTCTGTCAGGAGAGCCTTATCAGACATCCTCTGGGTATCTTGATAAAAGTAACCAAAGGTGTCAGATTTGCTCCTGAATCTATCACTCGTGGTTTTAACCCTCTTGGCATTCAACACTTGATTGTACACCTCCTCCCGGGTTCGAGGACTTCGAGGGGAAACCCGGCCTGAGGCACCTAGTTCAAACATGTAACTGAGCCAGGTCTTGGTGTGAGGAAGGTTCCCTTCTGAGCTATCATTCTTCTTCTTCGACAGTTGTTGGCACGTGTTATGGTGACATAGCAACTCCCGATAAACAGCCACAAAACACGGAAACTACCGCTCTAATTCCTCAAATTCTTCATTTATAGGGGTATACGCCTCAAAAACTTCATCTCCCCATGGTAGCTTGGAGACTTCATGCATCTCATGGAGAGCGAGTCCCATTTCCCCTCCAGGTGTGAAAATGGTCCCCGTGCGACGGTTATACATCTCGACAAGAGCCATGAATAGCTTCTTGTTTAAAGGCAGACCATAACAAGTGCCCCGTATGGCATGATAAAGACCAATCTCGTGCAGGAGTTCTCGATATGTTCGTAAGATCCACAATGTCAAATTGATCCATAGAGGGGTAGGGTTCATCCAGTTCAGCAGTGACAGCCGACCGGTAGTGTAGGATCCTTTTTGAGCAATCTGGTTCATAAAAGTATCAGCCTAGGATAACCTAAAGTTGGGACCCTGCACGTTTATGAAACTGCCCGGGGCCAACCCGATCATAGAGCGGCTGACCAGTATCTTGTCCGCGACTACCGACCTTGATGTTTTGTTGTTATGAATATCACCCACGAAGATCCTCTGTTGACTTGGAGTTAGGGAGTCCACCATATTTCTGTCAATGGGTAGCATATTAAACCAGGACAGCGGGAAGTGACGTTCCATCTGAGGAATATGAATCGCTATCCCGTTGGAAGAAAAACTCCAACTTTCAGATAAATATAGAACGCTGGAGTTCGAGATAGTTAAGACATCCCTAAAGAAAAATGCAGGTTTTAGATGCGTACCCCCTAATTACCCCGAGTTCATCATGCCCAAGAGGTAGAAGAAGGATTGGTTGCTGATGACCCTCAGCCTGTCCTCAGATTGATTTTTAGTAATTTGGGCTGACACATATTCGACCACCTGGTCGAACCTCACACCCAAGGCAGATTGAGCCTGACCTACCAAGAGCTCCCCCGAGGGATTGATCGACAGCTTCACTAAAAAGGAAAGGAAAAAGAAGTCAGAAGATAGTCAGAGAAAACCACTTAATGCTTTACAAGTTATGCGGCTCTGTTTGGTGGGCGTTCATGCGGTCCAGTCCATAAGGTGCTTATGCGGTCATGAGACATCTCTCATGCGGCTCGGTCATGAAGCATCTCTCATGCGGCTCGGTCATGAAGTATCTCTCATGCGGCTCGGTCATGAAGCATCTCTCATGCGGCTCGGTCATAAAGCATATCTCATGCGGCTCGGTCAAGAGACATATCTCATGCGGCTCAGTCATGAGACATCTCTCATGCGGCTCAGTCATGAGACATCTCTCATGCATCTTAGTCATAAGACATCTCTCATGCGGCTCAGTCATGAGACATCTCCCATGCAGCTCAGTCATGAGACATCTCTCATGCGGCTCAGTCATGAGACTTCTCTCATGTGGCTCAGTCATGAGACATCTCTTATGTGGCTCAGACATGAAACATACCTCATGCAGCTCAGCCATGAGGCATTCATGCGGCCCATACGGCATAGCTCATACAGATTCATCACACAGAACTTGAGCAGTTCAGTAAAGACGAAAAGAGCATCAACTATGCCGAAGCATAACAGATAAGGGCCCGCGCATAAAACATACGACATAGCCATTGTATTTAGGGTTTTGGATTATTTTTTTCCATCGCTCTTACCACTAATAGGAGGATGAACATCGGGGTGGATCGAGCTTACCATATTCGATGAGGAAGCAAGCCCTTTGCCCTTCGCTGCAGTGCTGGAAGAAGCTTTGGGAGCCATGGTTGATCGAGAGAAGAGGAGAAACGGTGACTAGGGCGATGGAAAGCTTGAAGAAAGAAAGAAAGAACTTCTCTCCTCAAAACTTCTCGTATTTATAGGGTGGCAAAGGCGCGTAGAGCGATAGACGCCGCTTCGGATTTCATGCTGGCTGAAGGATAAAGGCGACTCTTGGGATTCTATCCAAAAAATGGCTCCAAATCATCGAAGCAAATCAAAAACAATTAATACCGACGTGATGGGATGCCCACGTGGCACGAAACCAGTATGCGGTCAGAGAAGCCTATACGGCAGGAAGAGCTTATGCGGTCTCGACGCTTCCTAGGACATACCCATTCTTCTTATTTAAAGTATTTTAAATTTACAAATTGAAAACTTTGAAGGGGATCTTGTAGAAGCATAAAAAAGAATGGGATTTTCTATGCGGCTCGAAATCAACATGGAGCCTCATGTGGCTCAAAACCTAGAAAGCTTCATGCGGCTAAAACCCAGAAAGTTTCATGCAGCTCAAAACCCAGCAAGCTTCATGCGGCCCAAAAGCAACGGGGAGCCTTATGCGGTTCGAAATAAGCCTAAGCAATAAATGTTTCCTTGTGTAGCTGGCCATAATTTTTCTGACACAAAGGTGACAGCTCTGACAGCTCTGACACAAAGATAAGACGTGACGTGCTCCTGAAAAGACGAAAAAATCATAATGACATCCGGCATAGTTCACGAACCAAAGGAGACTCTTCATGCGGCTCAGCTATAAGACTCTTTATGCGGATCGCCTATGAGACACTCCTTATGCAGCTCAGTCATGAGACAACTCTCATGCGGCTCGATCATTAAGCATCTCTCATGCGGCTCGGTCATGAGATGTTCTCCATGCGGCTCGGTTATGAGACATCCTTCATACGGCTCGGTCATGAGACATTCTTCATGCGGCTCGGTTATGAGACATTCTCCATGCGGCTCGGTCATGAGACATTCTTTATGCAGCTCGATTATGAGACAGTCCTTCATACGGCTCAGCCAGGATACATCCTTCATGCGGCTCGCCACAGAATAGTAGTTTAGACATGTGGCAGAGATGGACCAAGTCTTAAACAGTTCAGATTTACTGCAATAAAAAGATCATGATCAATCTCAACCAATCCCCAGCTGTCCACTATAAATCGAGTCTCGAGGCACAGTTACAACGATGTGGCCCGAAATTTGCCATGTGGCTATAGATCCCATTCCTCATGAATTCCTATAAATAGCAAGGTGTGATTCTCTTGCATATAGGGAGAGATATAAAGATACGTATTGGAAAGCACAAAAAAAGCTCAGAAGCAGGCTCTTTCCTTCGTATCTTCAGAGAGCATTTCTTCACCGGAGCCGAGGTTGCGTTCGATCGTCCAAGGAGTAAGGCAGAGTTGATAACACTTTCCCGAGTCTCTACCGTCACCCCCCAGAATTAAAACTAAACAATTGTACTTAGATTGCTTTTCCTAGGTTTTGTTCCTAGGCTGTCTTTTGTACAAGCGAGTTTGTAATTGTGAGTCAAGTTCAGTCCTCCTATAAAATTATTCTATTCTACGACGATCAATAGCAAACATAGGAATCTGATCAGAAGACAATGACTTTATCCTTTGGAAAATGCGATGTTGAAGAAGAAAGCCTTTGAAGAGTGCTGATGCAAGGGCTCAGGAGATTATAATCATTAGTGATTCTTGTGAAGTGATTTGGAACTCTATTTATAGAGTTTTGAAATAACAATCAGCCAGTTATTCTGATTGGCGCATATAGCAATTGGCATACCATCATCCTTTACATGAACAGTTAACTGAATATGGCGTATGGCATTCTGTGAAAGAAATGCACTTGGTCGTGGATAGTGTCATGTGTACGTTCTTCGAGATTAGTGGGCTGCGTGCCACATCATCTAATTGCTTTTGGATGATTTGATCAAATAGCACTAACTGCTGAATGGCGCCAGGCGCTATTTTCTATTTTAATGCCCTCTATTAATATAGTGATATTGATTACCTCGCACCAAATGCAAATGGTGCAAGGCAACTGTCAGTCATTATGACAAATCTGACACAATTTTCTCGAGCGTCGCACGCTCGTGATTCGAACGGATTTTCCTCGATTGACGTGTTATCAGTCATGACGACAACTGTTTCAGCTTCTCGAGGAAGCTTGCTACGTGGCGGCCAGTACCACCTAGGTCCAGCGCCAACTGATTCCATGCACCATCTAACGACCAGCGCTATTTAATGATTTGAGTCCTGGCGCCATTTATGAGTAGCGCATGGTAATGTTTATACTTTTTGAACTTCTACACCTATCACAGAGTCCAAACCATGAATATATCATGTATGACTCCGTATCATGATTGTATCAATGTCCAGTGGTCTATTGTGTTAATGAACATGAATAAAAATGCATTAGTATGCCTAGTTTCGATACCCGATATCTATATAACGACATCGGTACACAAATATAATTAGGATGCTAGGTATCAACCATCCTACGTCTATTATGACTATGAATGTAAAAGATAAATGTACGACAAATAAAGAAAAATAAATGAACTAAAACATTGGCAAGGTACACTTGTCTGTAGTCTCCAAGTGCATATACGACGGTCCGACTCCGGGATCCTCGCTAACACCGTCACATACTCCTAGAATAAACAATTCTATCTATCAATGATGTATCTATGGCTTAACACATACTATTTATATATAGTCCATACTAGACAATCTACTAAACTAGCTTTTACTATATATATGACCCAAACCATCATGTATGGTATTAAATCAATATAATAAAATAACTTTTTAAAATGTAAACATATAATATTTATTTTTGGAAAAATTATTAAAATATTTATAATAAAATTTAGACGACATTATTTATAAGGAAACTAGTATCAAACTACCATATCAATCTAGCATATATAGTATTAAATCTACCCAATAAAGTAATATTTTTATATCATAAAAATATGTTTTATTTTCAAAAAAATATTAAAAAATAATTTATAGTAATATGTATTCTATTTAGTTTGTATTAAAATAGGTATTGTCTCCTATTGATCTGATGTCAATAATCACCAATATGTGTAATAGTTTCGTACCCGAAACAAATATTTTTAACAAACAATAAATCTGGAAAAAAATTGTAAAATACATTAGAACATAAGTTTTATGATAAAATAAATACAACAATTATTTTAGATTAGTTCCTTAGGGTTCCGAGTCCAAAAAGACAGATTCTAGGTTTCTCGGTGATCCGACAACAATACGACGAACACGAATTTTATTAACATATGAAATGTCAACCAAGTGGCACAAAAGTATACAGAATAGAAAGATTATGATGTCTATAGTTCTATAAAAAATATTTGAGAGGTCGAAGTGCTCCGCAAATTGCCAAAACTCGTCCATAAAAGAATTCGTTCAGTCTGGACACTATATAGCAAAACAGATGCCCCGGACAAACCATGTACAACCACGTGGGTGGCCAATTAAAGATAAAAATAGACACGTAGGGCTTCATGTTAGTTTTGGTTTTGCGAGAAATGGACATCGAAAACTATATGAAATCTTGTGTACAAGTCAGCCTACCTGGTATAACGAATTCAATATAAGTTTGGTCGACTTTGGATGCATTTCGTGCCTTGTACCGACCAAACCGGGCTTTATGGCTTTTGGTAGGATGTGGTTGAGATTTGATAGAGATTTCAAAAGATATGCAAGATTATGCATCAAAAGATTTAAATTGTTTCCAAAAATAGAAAAAAATGATTTGATTGGGTTTGGAACTATTTGGCTGTACAAAATCTAAATAAAACCTATCTAAATAAATCATAATAGGATGGCAAACTAGTATATGCTCTACCATGGCTAATTAGACTAGTTTTGGACCAGTTTATGGGACCGAATTAGGCTCCGAAAGACTAATAATTGGGTTTGCGTGCCCTTTGAAAATAAATAACACATGGAAACTCAAATGAGTGGGACTGGCATGTGCATAGTAGGCTCAAAATAGGTCAAAATCATATATTGGGTCGAAAAGTTTGGATTGGATTTGGGCCTCAAATCGAAATTGCAAAATATATTGAATTTGACTTTAAAGGCTAAAATGACGATTTTGACCCTAAAGTTGTGCGAGAAAAATATAATGCAAGAGAACATGTTTGAGTGGGACATGCTATACCAAAATGAAGGTTGACTCATCTAGAACACAAATATAGAATTTGTTTCGAGAAATTGGCTAATTCTATGCTTCAAAAATCAAAGCTACGACAAAGTGTATTTATAATCAAAATTTAAATATAAAATATACTTTAATAAATCAAAATCACATTAAATAAGATAAAAAATACCAAAATCAGGATGCTTACAGATCTTCAATGATATTATTATCTCTTGGGACCAATTATGAAGTGTAGCATCTGAGCCTATTCCTTGTTGACACGTTCACATTGACTCCAACTAAGTTAAGTACATACTTTGATTACTTTCATTTTTTGATAATCTCTCTATTACATGATCTAGATATGCATGACTTGATCTTGATACGCTTGTTACACAAGATTAGTGATTTATGGATTATGTTCATGATTACCGTGCTTTGTGATTTTTTTGTTCCCGTGATTATCAAGTTCGTGATTCTTTGTGTCGTGACTTGAATCCATGAGTACTAGTCGGGCGGGTAAATATCTTAGTAGACATGTGAAACACCAATTCTATCCCATGGTCTTACCCCTTAGTCGTTCACATGTCGAACATAAAATTTTAAAATACTTAGTTAGATGCAGTTTTACTTATTTTACCCTTATTTTTGTTGTCACATGCCATGATTACTCGTGTTAATTCTTTCTCTCGACATGTCACACAATAATTCTTGTTTTACCTGTTTATCATGTATTTTATATTTTATTTTCTGTTATATATATAGTTTCTATCGTGTTATGAATAGTTTATCATGTATGTACTTGCTCCAATCCTGACTGAATAATAATATTGTATGATATGTTATATTGTAACATTCTCATCCCAAAATACATAGGACTAGGAATGTAGACATGCCAGTCGTATAATAAATATACGTAAGCTGTAATGCAGTAAAACCACAACTATTAATCTCATCCACATAAATAAAAGAATAAAAGATATCATATAATAGCCACGAATTATCTTTGTACAATATGCGAGATGGAGACACATCCACTACCAACCAAAAATAAATGAGAAACATGGCATATGAAATGATTTGGCAAAAGTAGTAAGAAAGATCCAAGGTATGTCATCTTCGAAGGAATGGAGAAGATCACGACCCCGACTAGAATACCTGCGGAAGACAAGAACACACACTTGGAGAGATCACCAGGTCCTCAGAGGGACGTAACAAGATACAGGAAGAACATGCCATAACTGAATATAAACTGCTCAATAAATAAGTCGATTGAATTATAACATGGTCCAATACACACCATTGAATTAGCGTACCATCCCTCCAACCAAACAAGGACAGGAGATGGCACCCTAATTCACGATGACGTATCTTTCCATGCTATGTATCCAATATGGTATATGGACCACAACAAGGTTCAGTACATTCTCATCAAAGTAGTGAGCCACACCAACAACTAAACAAGGACATGATGTGACAAACTAGTCTGCGATAAGTTACTGTTCTAAGCCGTGATCAGATATAAGTACTCAAACCAAAAGTACCCATACCTAACGGATAAGGTCGCCTAACAGTTCTAGTGAATGCAGTTTAAGAACAACCCTCCAACGCATGGGCTCTCTGGCAAAAAATGGGATCGGCATAGTCCCCACTTGGGGCACCAGGGGCCTCAAGCATAACCATTCCTCGAACGTGCAAGCAATAAAATAAAGGGGTCGTCAACCCGCATCTTCGACGGAGCATACGGTCACAAGGGAAATGTGTATAGTAGCCCATACGCTAAGGATATGTCCTCCCCACCCAATGCCTATATGTTGCCTTAACAACACATAACCTCTATAACCGCTAAGTCAAACTATCATGCAATACTATTAGCGGTTAGCCCTATCGTACGGCTTATACGTATTGGAGGCCAGCAAGTCACGCATATCCGAGTTCTATATGCGACACACGACTTTGTGGCTCAAACGTGTCAAGACCAATGTATACAACACAAACAAGGGTGGTCCCTTAAATCTAAGGTTAATATGCATAAAAATAATAAGTACGGGAAATAGAACGACATAGTAAAATCTATCTAATTATAACAGTGTAGCACAATTTCTTTTATAGAAAAATAAATAATAAATAGATGCATGAATATGAGCTAAAGTAAAATAAACAAATAATGGCAAGGTATCATGCCTGATGGGATGCCTGGTGCGCTACAACGATCAAGTTGGCACAGAGTATAGCTCCAGTTTACACTATGCAACGGGATCTCTAATGATGGTATGAAAGGTTCCATCGGGTCCAGTATAGTTGAGTTAGCTAGGGACGATAGAAGGACGTATAGAATTGGCAGAGGAATAGGAATGGCGAGATTAGTTACGGACTGAAGGATGGTCGAAGGAAATTTAGAATACATATATGATTTTTGAAAATATTAAGTAAGGTCAAACATCATATAAGATTTTTTTTATAAAATAGTAGTATATATCTAAATCTAATATCTAGTATCAAAACAATGCTATACAAAATTTATACATGTAAGTATGAGGATAAAGAAAATAACTAATAATAATAAAAGTATTGTTAATTTCATTAACCATATACCTGTACTGTTTAACAACAACTATATCAAATAATAATAGTAGTAGTAGTAGTAGTAGTAGTAGTAGTAGTAGTAGTAGTAGTAGTAGTAGTAGTAGTAGTAGTAGTAGTAGTAATAATAATAATAATATTAATAATAATAATAATAATGATAATAATAAGTAAAAATAACATATACTCTCAAAATAAAATAAGGAAACGAATAATACCCAAAAAAATAAACTAGAGAAAAATACAAATAAAAGTAGTGTGCAGCAGTCGAGGCTGACTGCTGCTCCAAGTAATGAAATAAAATGACAAAAAGGGCTGCTGACTGTTTAATAAATGAATGGGAAATATTACTTAATAAAGCTCAGGGAAATGGAGGATCGAAGAAGAAGAGGGAGAGTGTGGGTGAGGCCGGATAGGTGAGGGGAGCCCGGGGAAAGAGGCTACGGAGGCTCGGCACACGCGGTCGGTGAAGTCCGGGGTGGCAGGCACGGACGCTGGGAACAATAGAGGGAAGGCAAGGCTTGAGATTGTGGCGACGCTTGGGAAGACGGAGGCGCGAGGTCTTCCCGGCGGTGGAGGTCGCGTATGCGCATGGCGGCCTGTGAACGCTGCCGACAAGGCATCCGAGCGGTACGACATTGAGGCATCGGCGCTATGACGACTCGAGGGTCAGACGTCAGCGTCCGGAGGAGGAAAGGGGTAAGAGGTTTTTTTATTTTCCTTTATGGTGTTGGTTGGCGATGGTGTGTATGTTTTGGGGCGGCGCCGTTTGAGGCGGTGGCCAGGGTGATGAGATGGCGGTGGTCTGTCTACGGTGGATCTGGTTTCGGTTCTGGGCTGTGTTCGAGGTTTGGGGAAATTATGGAAGGTGGTGGTGATGATGGTGGGGTTGTGGCTGTGCATCCCGGCAAGGTGGCCGTGGTGGTGTGTCGTAGAGATGGTGATGAAGATGATGGTGGCGTTATTGTGGTTTTGGTCGTCGACGGGAGTTGGGCAAAGGGTGGTAACGTTGTGATTCGATGGGGCATGGCAAAGGTGTGTCGAGGCTGCACTGGAATTGACGGGGCGGGGCTGTGGTTGCGATAGTTGAGCATGGGTGACGATGGATGGTGGCAGAAGCCGGCGGCTATAGGCTAAAGTTAGGGTTATGAGGTTTGTGTCGGGTCGTATCCAAATGAATACAAAAATGTAATGTAGGTGGTAAATTGGAAAGATACGGGAAGGATTGATTTGGAAACCGACACGATGCACTCACGTTGTTTATGGTGGATGGAATTATGGAGAAAACATATGGAGGCTCTTCTATTTATAGGAGGTGAACACTCCTAGTTGGATAAGAACTAGTAATGGTTTAAACCCCGATGGATAATTCCATCTTTTAATTTAAATAGTTCGAAAACCATTTCATTCAAATCCAAATTTTGAGTAAATCTAGATAAATCAAATCCTTATATTAAAACTGTTTAAAAATCAAATTCAATATATCAAATATTAAATTAAGTTACCATAAATAATTTATCTTAATCAACAAATTTCAAATTATCTTTAAATAATAATAAAATAATAAATAATAATAATAAATAATTTCAAAAATAAATATTAAATATTTGAATAACTTTTTGTGGGTAAATAAAATAATTAGTACTTGAAAACTTAAATGTACATGAATCAAATTTCATATTCCTTGCATTCAACTAGTACAAAATATCTATGTATATATTATTTTTGAAATCGGTATAAATAAATAAACAATATTTGCCACTAGTGCGACGGAATTTCTATTTCAAGCAAATAAAATATTTAACTATACTATATTGAAATGAACTGTACGTTTTTCTATATTTGTAATAATAAGAAAAACCTTTTTATAATACAAACTTTTGGCGGATGAATATTTATATACAAAATATTTACTGAATAAGTATTTATATCTTTAGTTGCCAACCTATTATAAAACTTTTTATCTAAGAAATATATCAAATCATATCCATATTCGCTTTCGACATACTAAACGAAAACGAAAAATTCATACCAAAATAAATAAAAATTTAAAAATGTAGTAAAAATTTAGGAGATTTACATCCTACCCAACTTACAAGAATTTTGTCCTTAAAATTAAAAATAATTAGGGGGGTGAGAAGGTACGAGGGTATATCGATAAGGAAACACGATCAAATCATTGGGCGAGGCAAGGAAACGACGTTTAACACAAACATGCATTAGATAATCGTGATTTTGATATCGAAAATACATCATGGATATGGTATTGAACGAGGGTCGCTAGTTAAGGCAGTAAAATTATGATAACATGAATTAGAGAATAGCAAGGAATCGAGAATAATTTAGGGACTTGGGTGATATGGTTCCTTGAGAGAATATAGTCATCTAAGTTTAGCGTATGGTTAAGGAATGATTTGAATCATTCTCAAATTTCAAGAATGATTAGAAGGTTGCGATAATGAATCTAGGGTCGAGAAAAAAGGACGAGTAACTTAAGACGAGGATATAGTCACATTGGTTGGTCAATGGCTAACTATCTTGGCAATAGATGGTGGGCAACTAAGGGGATATCAAGTACGAGTGTTATCTTTCTAAAATAGGTGAAAGAAAGACGAATAAGAGTTCGAAGAATATGTTATCGAATACGAATACGTGGTTCAAAGGCGACCGAGTAATTCAAAAAGAATTGCTAAGGCAGTTCGGATGAGATTTTTAGAAGCAAAGTTTAACTATGTCTCCATCCACGTAGAACAATATATGAAAAGTGAACCAAAGTGCACTAGGTTGATCAGACCATCATGCACCGGTTCTGATTAGACAATATGTTAGTAGACGTGCGCCCAAATAACATATGTCTTGAACAAGCTTAATGAATGGATAAGCTTGCAAAACCAGGCTATAGTAGCAAGGCTATAGTAGCAACATTGGCCAAGATGGTAAAAATAGAGGTACGCAAGATTATTATGAAAGAAAGCATAAATAGTCCAAGTTCCTTAGACTCTAAGTCTTGTCCGGTGTTGGTGCCTATACAGTCGTCCTATTGTCTTCTTGTCTAAGGCTTTGGTCGACCAAGGAGATATGGTCCTCAAAGATTTACAGTCTAGGTAATCCACTTAGTATTCACTATGATAGGTCATAAGGACGAAGGAACTAGTGGGTCGTGAGGCATTCTACCCAACTTACAAGAGTTAAACTAGTAGTATGATGGGACAGTGGAACATGTCTTTCCTAGTATGAGTTACGTTCCTAACATCTATCAAGTATGAAAGAAGGATAAGAATTACAATAGAAGGGATCAAGCAAGATGCAAATCAAGGAGTCAAACGAGAGTTCGAAAAGGGAATCGAGGAAGGAGGTCAAGTATGTGGATGAGATCCTAGACACTATTTCTATAGGCAAGCTCACATCGGTACAGTAACGTAATCGAAGTGATAAACTTGACCTGCATGGGCCACCACAAAAATATATAATACCCCAGTCCCAAAATACGTAGGACTAGGAACGTAGACATGCCAGCCGTATAATAAATATATGTAAGCTGTAAATGCTATAAAACCACAGCTACTAATCTCATCAACACATATAAAAGAATAATAGATATCATATAATAGCCACGAATTGTCTTTGTACAATATGTTGGATGGAGACACATCCACTACAACCAAAAGAAAATGAGATATATGGCATATGAAATGATTTGGCGAAAGTAGCAAGAAAGATACAAGGCACGTCATGTTTGAAGGAATGGAGAAGATCACAACCCCGACTAGAATACTTGCGGAAGACAAGAACACACACCTGGAGAGATCACCAGGTCCTCAGAGGGACGTAACAAGATACAGGAAGAACATGCCATAACTGAATATAAATTGCTCAATAAATAAGTCGATTGAATTATAACATGGTCCAATACACACCATTGAATTAGCGTACCATCCCCCCAAACAAACAAGGATAAGAGATGGCACCCTAATTCACGATGACGTATCTTTCCATGCTATGAATCCAATATGGTATCCGGACCACAACATGGTTCAGTACCGTCTCATCGAAGTAGTGAGCCACACCTACAGCCAAACAAGGACAAGATGTAACAAACTAGTTCGTGACAAGTTACTATTCCAAGTCGTGATCAGATATAAGTACTCAAACCAAAAGTACCCATACCTAACGGATAGGGTAGCCTAACAGTTCTAGTGAATGCATTTTAAGAACATCCCTTCAACGCATGGACTCTCTGGCTAAAAATAGATTGGCATAGTCCCCACTTGGGGCACCAGGGGCCTCACGCATAACCGTTCCTCGAACATGCAAGCAATGAAATAAAGGGTCATCATCCCGCATCTCTGGCGGAGCGTACGATCACAAGGGAATTTGTATAGTAGCCCATATGCTAAGGATATGTCCTCCCCACCCAATGCCTATATGTTGCCTTAACAACACATAACCTCTATAATCGCTAAGTCAAACAATCATGCAATACTAATAGCGGTTAGCCCTATCGGATGGCTTATACGTACTGGTGGCCAGCCAGTCACTCATTTTCGAGTTCTATATGAGATACACGACTTCGTGGCACAAACGTGTCAAGCCAATGTACGCAACACAAACAAGAATGGTCCCTTAAATCTAAGGTTAATATGCATAAAAATAATAAGTACGAGAAATAGAAGGACACAGTAAAATCTATCTAATTATAAAAGTATAGCACAGTTTATTTTACAGAAAAATAAATAATGAATAGATGCATGAATATGAGCTAAAGTAAAATAAACAACTAATGGCAAGGTACCTTGCCTGATGGGACGCCTAGTGCGCTGCGACGATCAAGTTGGCACAGAGTATAGCTCCGGTTTACACTATGCAACAAGATCTCTAATAATGGCATGAACGGTTCAATCGGGTCCAAGATAGTCGAGTTAGCTAGGGACGATAGGAGGACGTATAGAATTGGCAGAGGAATAGGAATGGCGAGATTAGTTACGGACTGAAGGATAGTCGAAGGAAATTTAGAATACATATATGATTTTTGAAAATATTAAGTAAGGTCAAACACCATATAAGATTTTGTTTAGAAAATAGTGGTATATATCTAAATCTAATATCTTGTATCAAAACAATGTTATACAAAATTTATACATGTAAGTATGAGGATAAAGAAAATAACTAATAATAATAAAAGTATTGTTAATTTCATTAACCATATACCTGTACTATTTAACAACAACTATATCAAATAATAATAATAATAATAGTAATAATAATAATAATAAATATAATAATAATAATGATAATAATAAGTAAAAATAACATATACTCTCAAAATAAAATAAGGAAACAAATAATACACAAAAAAATAAACCAGAGAAAAATACAAATAAAAGTAGAGTGCAGCAGTCGAGGCTGACTACTGCTCCAACTAATGAAATAAAAAGACAAAAAGGGCTGCTAACTGCTTAATAAATGAATGGGAAAGATTACTTAATAAAGCTCAGGGAAAGGGAGGATCGAAGAAGAAGAGAGAGAGTGTGTGTGAGGCCGGATAGGTGAGGGGAGTCCGAGAAAAGAGGCTACTGAGGCTTGGCAAGATGGATCCGATTTCGGTTTGGGGCTGTGTCCGGGGTTTGGGGAAATCACGAATGGTGGTGGTGATGATGGTGGGGTTGTGGCTGTAGCATCCCGGCAAGGTGATCGTGGTGGTGTGTCGTAGAGATGGTGATAAAGATGATGGTGGCGTTATTGTGGTTTTGGTCGTCGGCGGGAGTTGGGCAGAGGGTGGTAACGTTGTGGTTTGATGGGGCACGGCAAAGGTGTGTCGAGGCTACACTGGATTGACCCTGGGATTGACGAGGCAGGGTTGTGGTCGCGACAGTCGAGCCTGGTTGACGATGGATGGTGGCAGGAGGCAGCGGCTATAGGCTAAAGTTTGGGTTATGAGTTTTGTGTCGGGTTGTATCCAAACGAATACGAAAATGTAATATAGGTGGTAAATTGGAAAGATACGGGAAGGATTGATTTGGACACCGACGGGATGTACTCACGTTATTTGTGGTGGATGGAATTGGGGTGTTTATGGAGAAAACATATGGAGGCTCTCCTATTTATAGGAGGTGAACACTCCTAGTTGGATAAGAACTAGTAGTGGTTTAAACCCCGATGGATAATTCCATCTTTTAATTTAGATAGTTCGGAAACCATTTCATTCAAATCCAAATTTTGATTAAATCTAGATAAATCAAATCCTTTATTTAAAACTGTTTAAAAATCAAATTCGCTAGATCAAATATTAAATTAAGTTACCATAAATAATTTAGCTTATTCAACAAATTTCAAATTATCTTTAAATAATAATAAATAATTTAGAAAATAAATATTAAATACTTGAATAACTTTTTGTGAGTAAATAAAATTATTACGTAACATGCCAGCTGTATGCATACGAAGAACACTCCAATATATGAAAACTCCAAATACATACATAAACTGTAATAATTATAATAACAAACAGGCCAGGTAGTTTTATATCTCATTCACATAGACAAATAAAAGAAGTAGTCCAATAATGAATAAAATGTCAAACGAAAATATATAGCCGATGGAGACAAATCCACTACCAAAACAGCTATAAAAAAGAGTCTGAGAATACTGAAGTCCGTCCTCTTAAAAATGAATAAATAGAGAAAAAATATAGGAAACTAAAATGTAGCAAATGTTATGTCCACTAAAGCAAAAGATCACTAGAACTCGGAAGATGAAACCTCCTCAATGGAGAACGAAGGATCCAAAGCTGAGCTGTACTCCTGAGGGTAGTCCTGGTCATCTAATCCTAGAGAGATCACTAGGTCCTCAGAAGGATGTAACAAGATACAAAAAAATATCCCATATAAACTAAATATATGAAGGATGAATGCAACAAAGCTCCTAACCATTCTACTGTGAATATGCAATTAAGAACAAACCTTAAACGCATGGACACTCTGGCTATAATGGGATTATCATAGTCCCCTCTCTAGGAACAAGGGGCCTCAAAGCATGACATTTTTGAACATTAGAGGCCAGCAAGAACAGTAAAGGGATAATTAGGCCCATATCTCCAGCGGTGCTTCCGGGTACAAAAAGGGATAGGCATACTTGGCCAATACATTAAGGAACTATCCTCCCCATCCCATGCCTATCTGTGTCATCTCCATAACACGTATGAACCTTTAATAACTGCTAAGTCCACTAACGTGCAAATTCTATTAGCAGTTATCCCTAACTGTCGCACGTATCATACGTATCGGTGGCCAGCCGACTATGCGAGTCTGTGACCTATATGTGACTCACAAATCATGAAAATCAAGTATCAAGGACATAGGAGATATACCAATATCTCACAATAATGGGGTGGTCCACTAAAACTATGTCAGTATGAATTAAATAACTAAAAGCAACAAAACGACTAACTCAGTCATTCGTACCCAAGTATATTTTGGACCCACTGTTTAATAGAAAGTAAATCGACAATAAAATAAATAAAAGGAAAATAACATGCTAGAATGACAACAAATAAACTATAAATAGTGGCAAGGTATCTTGCCTGGAGGTGGTGTGCAGAATGGCAATATCCAGTAGCTCAAACTGTCAGATCATTGAAGCTATAAAAGTAATATTTTCACAAACGTCCTTGGATGCTGAAACAGACATCATTAACATTTCTGGAATAAGAGAAATATCTAAGATCGCCTACCTATAAGTCAAATTCTAGACATAGAGATAAAATCATAATTTTGGGTCAAATCGGTATCCGCCGTTGGATCCGCTTTGTACCGAAAAGCGTGCCAAATCCTACAGTCTCTAAAGTTATCAAGTTATATGTCTATGAGTCCGGTTTGACGATACGAACTCAACTGTATATCCAAATTTGGTATCCGGTGAGCATGCATAATTTTGCCATTGCATCGGGTCGTGGGCCCGACAAAATAGCGTTCCGATCAACCTTCTCAGAATTAGACCAAACTTGGCTCACATGACCAGAAAAATAAAATGAGTCCAGTGGCATAAGTTTTATCTCGATATGATGAACGTGCACAAAGTTGTAGGCTAGTTTGAAAAATAACTGATACGGGGTACTTCGACCGTTACATCTCGATTTCCACGCGTACACGCAACCAAATCGAGTTCTGTCGACTCCCACACGTCGGAGAAGTCGATATGCACCTTTCGATGCCCGATTTTTTGGGTCGAACGTCGTATCTATAAATTCTCATTGAAATCGATTGTTTTCAAAACTAATTTTTAGTGATTTTGGAACCAAATCTTTTCAGTAAATAATAGGAAATTTTGAAAAGTGAAAACATTGTTTCAATGCTGGTTAGGTTTTCTAGGAATTACTTAAATTAGATTAGGTAAATTATGAATATCCAATCTAAAATCCCCTTACCAATATTGGGTTCGGGACTTGATATATTCCCTCTTTACAAACATATTTTTATCGACGTTGAGTCAATTTTTTCTGGTAATTTCTTCGATCATAAAAGATCTAATTTATAAGGTTCGAAGCTGAGTAGATTGTGATCCTAACGAGAAAATTAGTTTGCAAATTTGGGTGAGGCTGTTGTTACTGCTTTGTTGCTGTTGCAAGTCGTCGACCAGTGCTAATCCGACGACGGTATGGTGACACACGGTGTTAATGCAGGCGGCTGGGAAGAGGCTTCTGTTGCATCGCTGGGACGTGAGGGTATGGAGTACGATGCCTTGATCGCCAAGGATTTTTCTTCTTCCGTTTTTAAAGACAACAAATACATATATAACCCTTTTTAATTCGGTTTAAATTGAAATTTTTTGGGTTAATCCTAGGTTCAATTTATAGGTTTAAATCAAGAAGAATCGGGTTAGGAATAATTAATTTTTTTTTTAAATAATTCTTGTTAATCACTGTGGTGATTTGAATTCTCAATTAGAGGAGAATTCCTTTCACGCGATCGAGACATGGATGGGTAAACAGTGTTCGTGGGCACAGTTCACCCGGGGCTTTTTTTCTTCCTATTTGTTTATATATAGCAGAATATAGCAGAATATATATATATTCTTGAGCTGGCCGGAAATGCGGC
This sequence comes from Iris pallida, assembly GCA_029216955.1. Lineage (NCBI taxonomy): Eukaryota > Viridiplantae > Streptophyta > Magnoliopsida > Asparagales > Iridaceae > Iris > Iris pallida. The sequence goes on along the minus strand of JANAVB010003400.1, from coordinate 18,433,731 downwards.
TAGGGACAACAAGAAGACGAGGATCGTGCCCCGCTACATCCAGCTGGTGGTGAGGAACGACGAGGAGCTGTCGAAGCTGCTTGGGACCGTCACCATCGCCAACGGCGGAGTGATGCCGAACATCCACAACCTCCTCCTCCCCAAGAAGATCGGCTCCTCCAAGAGCGCCCCCGCCGACGATGAGTGAACAAGGATGGGTGGATTTATAAAAAAATGTGCGAGAGAAAGCTCGGACTTTTGCTTGTAACATGTTTAGGTTCCTCTTGTGCAAGAGTGTTTCTATAGATCTCTCTCTCCCTCTTGTAGTTAGTCAGAATCTCTATGTTTTGGTGACGACAGTAACGGAAAAGCAATGCTTTTCTTTCTTTCTTTTTAAAAAAAAAATATAGCAGAATATATATATATATATATATATATATATATATATATATATATATATATATATTTTATATATATATATATATATATATATATATATATATATTTTATATATATATATATATATATATATATATATTTTATATATATATATATAAATATATATATATATATATATATATATATATATATATATATATATATATATGATATAATGGCTTCCTCTTCCCCTTCCCTTTCCCGGGAGACCCCCCCTCCCATTCTTCCCCTCCCCCTGTCTTTCTTGCGCCCACCGGAGCAGTTTGCTAGTCCGGCCTCACTCCTCCGCCCCAGCCCGGCTCGCCATCGCCGGGGGCGGCGCTACTCCGGTCCTCCCCCCTCTCCGCTACCCTTACCTCCCGCGTCCCGCTAGGAGCGGAGCATCTCCCGCCGGCGGCCGCACATTGGTCAGGCCCCCGGCTCCGGATTGGTCGTCGGAGCAGCTGGCCCTCGTCGGTCTTGCGCCGGCGAGGACAGCTCCTTCTCTCAGATGGCCGCCCGGCTCCCCCGCAGCCCCAACTGTCGTGCCAGGGGCAGACTCGCCTCTCCGGTGGCCCCGGGATGCCGATGGAGCTCAGTTGTCCTCGAGCTCGAAACCTCTGGGCAGCAGGCCGATCGGATCCCCTAGAGCCTCAGCGGCCGCGCGAGGGGTAGCCCTTCCTCTACACTGGCCCCGAGATGTCGGTGAAACTCCATCAGTCTCGAGCTTGGTGCTTTTCCGCCCGCCACTCCTCAAAATTCCTGAGAGTTCAAATTCGAATTCGAATTTGAATTCGGCTCTCTTTTCCCCCATCGCGGGGTCCGCGGGCGGTCGGCCATGCGCCCAAGTCCTGGTTGACAGGGCATGCGCCCCCCCTTCCGCGCAATTGAGTTATGCGCCCTCAGTTCCTACGCCCCGCGCTTGCGCTCGGCTGAACTATGCGCCTTCTCGAGCTCCGGGCGCATATGCGCCTCCCGAGCAGCCTCCTTATGCGCCCTGCTGTTTGGACTCCCCCGTTCTAGCCCGGGGGTCTCAGGCTCATGCGCCTACCTCTGCCCCTATTCGGCTTTCCTCGGACTTCCAGGCCCTGTCGGTAGGGACGCATATGTCTTCTGGCTTCTCTCATGCGCCCCCAACTTCGGTCAGCCCTGCTCCATCGGTAGGGAAGCATATGACCACTGTCTCCTATGCGCCCCCCCTTTCGGTCGCCCCCGCCATCTCATCTTCCCCCTCCTCCCTCCAGGAGACAGCATCGACCCTTCCCAGTTTCGCTCAGGACCGAGAGGAGGGTCCGCCGATTCAGGCTCCCAGATCGCCACCTCTCCCCTTCTCAGCCAGCCGTGACTCCCCCGGCCCAGGCAGATCTTCCTGCGAAGCCGACTTCCTTCGCGGATGCACTCCGACCAGATCGAGTGTCCCGCTTGGCTCCGCTACTTGAGGACATCGAGCTCTGCGATGTCGAGTACCCAGCACCAGCAAAGGGTCAACATATCCAGATCCCCTTCACCCCAGAAGAAATATCGTCCCTCCCAAGTCGATTTGAGAGAACCTTTGTCCTAAAATTCCAGATGGGGTGCCCAAAGGTCGACTCGACCATTATATCGACCTGGATTACCCTCCCCAACCTGCCACTAGTATGCTTTGCCCCAGCGGATCTCAAAAGGATAGCAAGCTCCTTCGGATCCCTGGTGGCTGTAGCAGAAGAAACCCGAAACCTCTCCAAAGGCAACTTCGCTAAGATATGCGTTGAACTAACGGTCGTAACACGCTTCCAGAAAGCAGCCACTCGTCCAACCTCCCGCATCGAACAATCTGCCTACCGACTCCCAGAACTGGACAGCAGACCAAGTGGCTCCCAACATCCCCAGCTTTCCCTCTAACCATACTCAGGAAATTGTGCCCTACCACTCACAACCCCCTCAGGAGAAAGAATTGTCCGCTCCGGAAGATATCCAACTACACAACTCCTTCGGCATCCTTGCACTTACAGAAGACACTCCTACGGGGGATGAAGCTCAGAGTTCAGACAACCACCCAACAACAGAGAGCACAGAGAGGTTGGCTAGTGAGAAGCTAGAGCTACCTCCCCTGGTCCCTACGGCAACGAATCGCCCTCCACCCTCAGAGGACATCCTCGCTTTATTAGGAGTGGAAACAGAACACAAAATTCACCTCGCTTCGGAAGCAGGATTCTAAGACCCCACAAACCCCCTCAGCGCGTTGCAGGAATTTGAGTCAGAGACCATCATCTCGGGGACCGAATCAGATCAGACACCATAAGGGCAGTTAGAGGTCACATCGAGCAATTCTACAGCCATCCAAAAAGGATCGCGAAAACTCAACAACAAAAAGAAAAAACAGGCCAAAAAGCCCACGGCCATGACCACAAGATCAGCCGCAAAGCAACACAACCCCCCTCCCCCACTCCCAATGCTTAACATCCTCACATGGAATGTTCATGGGCTTGCAAACAAACCCACTATAAATAGACTCACCAGCCTCAAGAAAATCTACCGCATTGACATAATCATCATCATAGAACGAAAAATCCAAACAAAGAAACTCAAAGCTCTCAAACTCACGCTCGGGTTCCCGATCGCGATAGCAGGATGCAACGACATCTAGATCTTCTTCGGCTCTGGCATCCATTTTGGCACCATCCTTGACTCTAGGCAAGCTCTCTCTTGCTGGGTAGAGCACCCGACACTTCAGAGCCGTTCCCTCATTTCTGCAGTTCACGGCAGCTGCGACCTTCATGAGAGAAAAGAGCTTTGGGTCACTCTGACGGACACGGACCATCTTCATAGCAATCTCTCGTGGTTGTGTGTCGGAGACTTCAACACTATTTCTTCCAGAGAGGAGAAATCTGGGGGTCGGCCTCCCCATCAAACGGCCATGAATGACTTCAATGACTTCAACGACTTCATCTTCAACGCCCACATGACCTCCCTGCCTTTCACAGGCAACGAGTTCACTTGGTGCAACATGCAGGAGGGACATCGGCGACAGTACTCTCGTCTTGACAGAGCTCTGATCAACAACCGCTGGTCAGACACGGGCCTCATCTCCAACCTATCCCACCTCAACACCACCGAATCGGATCACTCTCCCCTTCTTATAGAAATTAGCAGCACTCCTAATCCCATCAAGAAAGCGTTCCAATTCCAGGACTTCTGGAGCTCTCATCAACATTTTTGAAATATTGTAGCGACCGCATGGGAAACGGTTGTAGGAACAAAATCGTAAAGCACAATACTCTAGAAGGGGGTGAATAGAGTTGGCAGCAGAATAATGCTAATTAAAAAATGTTAGCAACAAGATCACAGAATATTAATCACAACTAAATAATGTAAAGGCGGAGATAAGAAAGCAAACGCAAAGACAGCGATGTATACTGGTTTCCCTCTGTTGAGGACTAATCCAGTCGGTAGAACTTTTGCTACCAGTTGAATCCACTATTGGCAAAACCGCAAGTTTTTTTACGAAGTCCTTGCAACTTCTACAACGCGAGATTTGATATAAAGAACTCGTCCAACTTCAATTGTGAAGAGGTATTCTTCTATCAAGCCTTCTGATTACAATCACTCTGAAACTTCTAGACCGCACCGTACTGGCAAAACGACTAGAGGATTGTAACTGGCTTGGGATTTGAAAATTAAAGCTCGAGAAAAACTCTTTGGAAGACTGAAAGCTTTTTAGAAGAGAGAATATTGAAAGTGAATGAGTGAGTTAAAATGATCGAAATCCTTCTCTATTTATAGAAGTTCCAAAGACAGAATTCTGGCAAAATTCGGGCAGAATTCGGGCAGAACTCGATGAGCAAATCTCGGTCAAATCCGCAACTGCAAGAGGACCAAGTTCCAAGGAATTCAAAAACAAAACGGCCACTAACCGAACTCTGGCCGAACTCTGGCCGAGTTCTGTCAGGGTTAGGTTAGGGTTTTTAAAATTAGTTTTTGGGGGATTTTGAAAACCTTTTTGGAGCTTTTGTAAATACGAATGTTTTTCAAAACAAAGGACATTTTAAAAACATTTTGAAATCATTTTGGAATAGCCTATTTGCCAGTACGACTCGGTGTACAAAGTATTCCTAGACTCAAATAAAATAAAAAATATATTGCTCAAAGAAATACAGACTCGAACAGGCAAACAACGCTTCGGTCTTGAACTGAGTAGATAGCTGTTCTTGATCATGTCCAAGAGTCCGAGATATCCTGACTAGCTCCATATATCGAGACAGAGTTTGATCAATTATTAAAATTAGTTTGACCATATGACCAATGGGCCAACAATCTCCCCCATTTTGATAATTGACAAACTATGAATGATATAACATCTTTTGAGTAAGATACCATAAAATTGTTCAACATTGTTCAAAATTGTTCAATCCCTGTATTATTCTCAAAAAAAATATTAGATCCTATTTTCTCCCCCGTTGTCACTTAGCAAAATAATTGCAAAAGAGAAAACTCTCCCACAATCAATGCATAAGAAACAAACAATGAAGAAACACAAAAAAAATAATGTCTCATGCAGTTTATAATATAACAGAGAATTATAATACAACAGTGAGAATATACAAGATGTAACAGAGAGTTATTTCACAGGAAGTTTATAATATAGAAGCAGATAAAGATGCTATAAATAAATAAATAAGCTGATGTGAAAGATAAACTATGTATCCCATAAAGATAAAATGATGTTCAAGAGACATCAAGAAATATCCAGTACAAGTCAAAAAAAATTGATAATAAAAGCTAGAAACTTGGAATGTCGGAGCATTTCCAAGTGTACAGTAGATAATAACTAAGTCTCAAAAATCAGCTAATATATCACATCTTCTCATCATCATCATCAGCATCATCATGACCGGCATATCCAAAAGGACCAGCTCCAGAAGTACCAGCGCCAAAAGGGTGAGGAGGGGCGCCAGTGTAAAACTCACCGACATAGTCTCGAGTAGGGGCACGGTCAGAACGATACCAATCATATGCGTTATCGGGCTGAAAGTAGGCATGAACAGCCTCATCCTCACAGCGGTAACCAGAGAAGGCTGGATCTCTAGGAATAGAACCGACAGAATGTCCAGTCTGAGCAAATCGAAGATCAGCTAGAGAATTTGCTATCGCCTGATAACGAGTGACATCGCGGAACTCACGTTCGCGGGCCATATCCATCATCGAGACGTACAAATTAGAAAGATGCTGGTGTATGCCTTCAAAGGTCATGGCATACTGCTGAGTAGGTGGAGGAGGTAGAGCAGTAGGAGGAGCAGTACGAGGAGCAGTAGGAGTCATACTACGACGAGATAGCTTAAGAAACTTGGGCTCAGGGTCTTGAGTACAAGTTGACAGATCAATATCAAAACGCTGGAAGATGCGTGGGAGAATCATCGCATAAGAGAGATTTCTATCTCTTGTACGATAACGTCCCATCATCTGGATAATGGTCTTAGGGGCAGAAAAAGGAATCCCCTTAAAAATGTGATACATAGCAGATAGTTTAAGTTATGTGACATCATCCTTTGAAGTAGACTTCGGAAGGAGAGTGGAGTAGATGATGCGATGCAATTCATAATTAAACAAGTTCAAGTTATTTGCCTTGAACTTTCCAGAGCGAACTCGATCAGGTGCACAGAGTTCAGCTTTGAAACTAGCAAGTGTCGTGCCGTCGGGGAAATCAAATTCAGTGATATCATCAAGCGGTGCACCTTCGTTAGAAATACCAAGGATTTTCGCTAAGAGGACATCATTAAACTCGATGTCTAGTCCGCCAACACGAGTACTTACGTCAAACGTGTTTAGTATGATATTGCAGTAGAAAAGTCTAATGGCATTAGTAGCTACCGGGAAATAAAGTTTAACAACGTGTTGTAACCCTAATGCCTCAAAATAAGGGCGATGTTCTGGAAACACAGTCCATTTGATAGGAGCGCATGTGCATATGGATCTCATAGAGAAGTCTCCATACCACAGAAGGGCTTGATCTAGGGTTTGAAAATAAAACCCATCGAACGCGCCATCGCTAGATTGAACTGGCGAAAAGAGGGAATCCGTGGGTGGATTTGAAGATGATCCTTCCTCACTAGGATTGGTCGTCTTCTTCCTCTTGAAGGGGTTGAATCCCTTAGGTGGCATTGTACAAATAAAGTAAATATACACGAAATTGAAAGGAGGAGAGATACAGAGTTATACCTCCCGAGATTTAAGTATGTTGTAGAGGACAACGATCTCCGCACGAATCCAAAATTTGGATGAATTTCACCACGTAGATTGGAAGAAACGGATTGGTGAAGAACTAGGATTTGGAGAGCTTTCGCACGGCTGCTGTTGCTGTGAAGGTGGTTTTATAAGCAATGAAGAAGAAAGGCTCTCGGGTTCTGCTTATATAACCAGATACCACTAACCGAACTCGGGCCGAATTTGGTCCGAATTCTGGCCGAATTCGCCTGGGGTTCTGTTAGTTGGTTTGGGTCACTTTCTTTTTCATTGACTCATTTCAAAGATTTAATTCAAAGATTAGTAATTTTAACCTTCAATTAATATAATTAATATTATTTTATAGATTAAATTTCGTTACACAGCGACTGTCTCAGATTAGCTGTAGGAGTACTATCCCTGCTGGCGGAGGTTCACCGGGGAACTCTTAAGTACCGCTTCGCTTCAACCGTAGTTGTGGTGACAGATAGACTCTTTATTGGCTTGTTTCTAACACAGTTTTTCTGTATTGAAATATAATCATAAAACAAAATTGATTAACATTATTGACGTCCAAAATTCCTAATTCTCGACGTAAATAATTGAAACGATCTTCTGCTAAAGGTTTTGTGAAGATGTCAGCTAATTGATTCTCAGTGTCTATGTACACAAGGTCAATATCTCCATTCTGATGATGATCTCTAAGAAAATAATGTCGAATCTCGATATGTTTAGTACGAGAGTGACATACTGGATTCTTAGTCAAATTAATTGTGCTCGTATTGTCACAGAAAATGGGAATACGTGTGTAAAATAAATCATAGTCTTCTAAGGTTTGTTTCATCCACAAAATCTGAGCACAACAACGTCCTGCGGCGATATACTCAGCCTCTGTTGTTGATAGGGCTACAGAATTTTGATTTTTACTAAACCATGAGACTAAAGCCTTGCCTAAGAAATGATATGTGCCGCTGGTACTTTTTCTATCAACTTTACATCCAGCAAAATCTGCATCCGAGTAACCAATAAGGTCAAAGGACTTAGTTTTGGGATACCATAAGCCAACAGAAGAAGTTCCCTTAAGGTATCGAAAGATACGCTTAACTGCGCACAGATGTGATTCCTTTGGATTAGCTTGTAAACGTGCACACAGGCAAACACTAAACGTAATATCTGGATGACTAGCAGTTAAATAAAGTAAACTACCGATCATACCTCGATACTTACGTGTGTCGACCGGCTTGCCTTGTTCATCAATATCAAGCTTTGTTGAAGTTGCCATCGGAGTGCCAATAGGTTTGACATTGTCCAGATCAAACTTCTTTAGCAATTCTTTGTGTACTTGGCTTGATTTATGAATGTCCCATTGTCAGTTTGTTTGATTTGCAGTCCGAGAAAGAATTTTAGCTCTCCCATCATGCTCATCTCAAACTCATTCTGCATACACTTAGAGAATTCTTGACAAAGAGATTCATCAGTAGATCCAAATATAATATCATCAACATAGACTTGTATTAAGAGAAGCTTGCCATTAAAAGACTTAATAAAAAGTGTAGTGTCAACCTTGCCTTTTGAAAAACCGTTGTCAAGTAGGAAAAAGCTTAGACGATCATACCAAGCACGAGGGGCTTGTTTTAAACCGTACAAAGCTTTCTTCAACTTGAAAACATGATCAGGGTTTTTAAAATCTATGAAACCTGGAGGTTGTGCTACAAAAACTTCTTCTTTTATAAAACCATTTAAAAATGCACTCTTGACATCCATTTGAAATAATTTAAAATTATGAAAACAAGCAAATGCACATTACATGCGAATGGATTCTAATCTCGCAACTGGGGCATAAGTCTTATCGTAGTCGATACCTTCTTCCTGATTGTATCCTTGAGCTACGAGTCGAGCCTTATTACGAGTCACTAAACCATTTTCGTTAAGTTTATTTCACAATACCCATCGGGTGCCAATGACCGGACGATCAATAGGCTTGGGAACAAGTTTCCAAACTTAATTCCGTTCAAATTGGTTTAATTCCTCTTGCATAGTATCTATCCAAAAATTATCACTACATGCTTCATCAATAGTTTTGGGTTCTAGCTGTGAAATGAATGCAACACTAGAAACAATATCTCTACTGGATGTACGAGTACTTACACCTTTGGTAATATCACAAATTACCAAATCCTTTGGATGATCAGCCGTAAATTTTAATCTTTTCGGCAGACTCTGAAGGTAGCTGGTTCCTGGATCTTCTCTAGGAGGATCAGCTAGTGCTGAGCTTGGTTGAGAATCAGCTGGTGTTGAGCTTGGTACAGTTAGATCTTCGTCATTGTCATCGATAGTCATTTGATTTAATTCATCAAAGGTGACGTTGATTGATTCTTCGATGATCATAGTTCGTTTGTTGAAGACTCTGTATCCTTTGCTCTTGGCCGCATAACCTAAAAATATACCTTCATCGGCCTTTTCGTCAAACTTTCCCAAATTGTCTTTTGTATTAAGAATAAAGCATTTACAACCAAATATTCTAAAATATAAAACTGATGGAATTCTATCAAACCATAGCTCAAATGGAGTCTTCTTCGATTTGGATCGAATTAGAACTCTATTGAGAACAAAACAAGATGTATTGACAGCTTCAGCCCAGAAATATTTGGGTAGACTAAACTGGTTTAAAATTACTCTGGCCATTTCGGATAGAGTTCTGTTCTTACGTTCCACAACTCTATTTTGTTGTGGAGTCCTAGGGCAGGAGAACTCGTGTACAAAACCGTGTGTGTCATAAAATTGCTCAAACTCTGTATTCTCGAATTCGCCTCCATGATCGCTTCTAATACGAGTGATCATGTAACCTTTTTCATTTTGTACTTTCTTGCAAAAGGCGACAAATTCGGATAATGCATCATTCTTGCGTGTCAAGAAGTATACCCACGTGTATCTAGAGTAATCATCTACAATTACAAAAGCATATAGCTTACCTCCGAGGCTAGCAACTCTGCTAGGACCAAATAAGTCCATATGTAGTAATTGTAGAGGTCTAGTAGTACATACTGCGTTTACTGACTTGAATGTGTATCTGGTAGCTTTATTCTTTTTACATTGGCTGCATACCGAATCCTTCTTGAATGTTATGTCCGGTAAACCGCGTACTAGCTTCTTCGTGGATAATCTTGAGATTGTGTCCATATTTGCGTGACCGAGTCTCATATGCCACAGATGACTCTCATCACTTTTAGCCATTAAGCATCTACCTGAAATGTTAGTTTCTTCCAACAAATAGAAAACATATATGTCGTCTTCCCTGATACCTTCAAAGATAGTACTACCAGTTGAGCTATCAACTATAGTACATATGTCTTTGCCAAAGTTGATGCCATAACCATAATCAGCTAAATGACTTATGCTGAGTAGATTATGTTTCAACTCGGTAACCAGACAGACATCCTTAATCACATGATAGGGAGACTTACCAACATCACCGATACCAATGATATACCCTTTCAAGTTATTACCGAAGGAAACATAACCTTCCTTCTTCTTCTTCGATAGTATTGTAAATAATGTAGCGTCACCGATCATATGCCGTGAACAACCGCTGTCGAGTATCCATTTTCTTTTAGCATGTAAAAGGTGTTCTACCTACAAAACAGTTTGCAGATGAAACTTTTGGTACCCATTTCTTGTAGGGTCCTGAAATGTTAGCTTTTGGTATCCATGCATAAATATTTAAATCAACAAGCTTTCTGATTCTACATGCAGAAGATATATGACCAATAAGGCCACAATAATGACAATGTGCATTTTGAGTGTTGAAAGCTGAGTGATGTGCATGGTTGGTAGGTTTAGGTTTTCTAGTATAGAAGAAAGCATACCTATAATCCTGTTTGGGCTTAACCTTTTGGGGTAAAGGTTTGATATGGTTAGGTCTGACAGTATTTGGTTTGGGAATGTTCCGATTTTTCGGTAAGTGACACGTGTTAGGGTAGGAAGCAGCAGTCTCAGGCTGTTTTCCTAACCTAATTTCCAATCTTTTGGAAATGTCATACAACTTAGTATAGTCAGAAGTGAGTGCTTCCATTCTGACTTATGCACATTGAAGACTTTTCTTCTCTTTAGAAAGTTCTTCTTTCAGTTGGTCAATAACCTTGTCTTTTTCTTCGGATGACTTGGTAGTCTCGTGTAATAAGAGCTTAATAGAAAAAAGCTCACCAGACTCACTAACATTATCTCTAACCTCAGCTAGTAGGTCGGTAAGTCTTCCTATTTCACCTTTGTACTCTTTGAGTACCTTCTTAGAGGTCTGATATTTGCTACGCAGTTTCCTGTAATCACTTATCAGTTCACTGAAGGAATCTCCTAATTGCTCAAAGATGAAGTCATCATATGTATCAACTACAGGTTCAGTTGGTACCTGATCGGATGCCATAAAGCATACGTTTGCAGTGTCTTCTGATTGTTCATCTTCTGAGTCGCTGGCTTCACTTTCATGCCATAAGTTGGTGTTGGCATACTTCCGAGATGTTGATCTCTTCAGGTTCCTTTTCTCATACCTGTTGCTCTTCTTGCTTGATGATGAGTTTGTAGGACAATCCTTCTTCATGTGTCCCTTCTTCTTGCAGCCATAGCAGACAGCATCATCTTGATACCAGTTGTTGTTGCTATTGTTTTCTTTGGCTTTTTTCTCATATCTCATGAATCTTTTGAATTTCCTTACTAGGAGTGCTTGATCTTCAGCATCAGATTCACTGCTGTCTGAATCACCTTCAGCAGCTTTTCTGTGCTGAGTCTTGAAAGCGATCGTCTTCTCCTTTGGTGCAGGCTCTTCAAAATCTTGTAGCTCCAGTTCATGAGTGAGTAGCTTACCCATGAGTACTTCGAGGGACATGGTTGTGAGGTCGTTCCCTTCAATAATTGCAGTAGCCTTTGGAATCCAGTTCTTGGTAAGTGCTCGCAGGAGTTTGCGAATCTTTTTATGGTTACTGTAATCTTTGCCTAGGGAGGACAAAGGATTTACAATATCCAAGAATCTTTCGAACATCTGAGTAACTGTTTCGTTGGGCTTCATCTTGAACACCTCGTACTCCTGAGTAAGTCTGCTGACTTTTGATTCTTTGACTTGAGTCGTGCCTTCCTGTGTGACTTCAAGAAGTTTCCATACTTCATTTGCAGTTGTGCAGATAGACACCCTGTTAAATTCAGTTTTGTCTAAAGCACAAAATAAAGCGTTAATAGCACGTGCGTCAAGACTGGCCTTTTTCTTTTCTTCCTCTGTATATCTGTTATGGGGTTTTTCAATTAAAACTCCATCAACATTTATACGAGGTGGCTTTTGATAGCCATCAATAATAATAGACCATAAATCAAAGTCAAGTGATTTCAAGAAGAAACTCATCCGTGTTTTCCAATAGGTATAATTTGTACCATCAAATAGTGGAGGTCTGTTTGTGGCCTGGCCTTCACTTGTGAATTTTACAGTTGCCATGTGTTGTGCTGTGATCTATATAATAATTAGTTAAATGAATAAATAATTACAATGTTACCTTGCTTTACCTGTAACACCCGCTCTGATACCAATTGTAGGAACAATTAGGATCAGAATATATTACCTCTAGATGCAGCACCTGCTCTGATACCAATTGTAGGAACGAAATCGTAAAGCACAATACTCTAGAGGGGGGTGAATAGAGTTGGCAGCGGAATAATGCTAATTAAAAAATGTTAGCAGCAAGATCACAGAATAATAATCACAACTAAATAATGTAAAGGCAGAGATAAGAAAGCAAACGCAAAGACAGCGATGCTCCGTCGGTAGGGGAGCATATGACCACTGTCTCCTATGCGCCCCCCCTTTCGGTCGCCCCCGCCACCTCATCTTCCTCCTCCTCCCTCCAGGAGACAGCATCGACCCTTCCCAGTTTTGCTCAGGACCGAGAGGAGGGTCCGCCGATTCAGGCTCCCAGATCGCCACCTCTCCCCTTCTCAGCCAGCCGTGACTCCCCCGACCCAGGCAGATCTTCCTGCGAAGTCGACTTCCTTCGCGGACGCACTCCGACCAGATCGAGTGTCCCGCTTGGCTCCGCTACTTGAGGACATCGAGCTCTGCGATGTCGAGTACCCAGCACCAGCAAAGGGTCAACACATCCAGATCCCCTTCACCCCAGAAGAAATATCGTCCCTCCCAAGTCGATTTGAGAGAACCTTTGTCCTAAAATTCCAGATGGGGTGCCCAAAGCTCTCCATTGTTGAAGAGGCCATAGCAGGCTGGGGGATCGCCTCGACATACCAAGTGGCTCCGCTGGACCCTAAGTACTATTTCCTACACCTCTCCACAGCAGCAGACTTCACGGTCGTGTGGGCTAAGGGCACCACTTCCATCGGAGGTAACAGAGTAAAAATCGTCAAATGGTCCCAGCGTTCGACCCAAAGGTCGACTCGACCATTATATCGACCTGGATTACCCTCCCCAACCTGCCACTAGTATGCTTTGCCCCAGCGGATCTCAAAAGGATAGCAAGCTCCTTCGGATCCCTGGTGGCTGTAGCAGAAGAAACCCGAAACCTCTCCAAAGGTAACTTTGCTAAGATATGCGTTGAACTAACGATCGCAACACGCTTCCAAAAAGCAGCCACTCGTCCAACCTCCCGCGTCGAGCAATCTGCCTACCGACTCCCAAAACTGGACAGCAGACCTAGTGGCTCCCAACATCCCCAGCTTTTCCTCTAACCATACTCAAGAAATTGTGCCCTACCACTCACAACCCCCTCGGGAGAAAGAATCGTCCGCTCCAGAAGATATCCAACTACAAAACTCCTTCGGCATCCTTGCACTTACAGAAGACACTCCCACGGGGGATGAAGCTCAGAGTTCAGACAACCACCCAACAATAGAGAGCACAGAGAGGTTGGCTAGTGAGGAGCTAGAGCTACCTCCCCTGGTCCCTTCGGCAACGAATCGCCCTCCACCCTCAGAGGACATCCTCTCATTATTAGGAGTGGAAACAGAACACAAAATTCACCTCGCTTCGGAAGCAGGATTCCAAGACCCCACAAACCCCCTCAGCGCGTTACAGGAATTTGAGTCAGAGACCATCATCTCGGGGACCGAATCAGATTAGACACCATAAGGGCAGTTAGAGGTCACATCGAACAATTCTACAGCCATCCAAAAAGGATCGCAAAAACTCAACAACAAAAAGAAAAAATAGGCCAAAAAGCCCACGGCCATGACCAAAAGATCAGCCGCAAAGCAACACAACCCCCCTCCCCCACTCCCAATGCTTAACATCCTCACATGGAATGTTCATAGGCTTGCAAACAAACCCACTATAAACAGACTCACCAGCCTCAAGAAAATCTACCGCATTGACATAATCATCATCATAGAACCCAAAATCCTAACAAAGAAACTCAAAGCTCTCAAACTCACGCTCGGGTTCCCGACCGCGATAGCAGGATGCAACGACATCTGGATCTTCTTCGGCTCTGGCATCCATTTTGGCACCATCCTTGACTCTAGGCAAGCTCTCTCTTGCTGGGTAGAGCACCCAACACTTCAGAGCCGTTCCCTCATTTCTGTAGTTCACGGCAGCTGTGACCTTCATGAGAGAAAAGAGCTTTGGGTCACTCTGACGGACATGGACCATCTTCATAGCAATCTCTCATGGTTGTGTGTCGGAGACTTCAACACTATTTCTTCCAGAGAGGAGAAATCTGGGGGTCGGCCTCCCTATCAAACGGCCATGAATGACTTCAATGACTTTAATGACTTCATCTTCAATGCCCACATGACCTCCCTGTCTTTCACAGGCAACGAGTTCACTTGGTGCAACATGCAGGAGGGGCATCGGCGACAGTACTCTCGTCTTGACAGAGCTCTGATCAACAACCGCTGGTCAGACACCGGCCTCATCTCCAACCTATCCCACCTCAACACCACCGAATCGGATCACTCTCTTCTTCTTATAGAAATTAGCAGCACTCCTAATCCCATCAAGAAAGCGTTCCAATTCCAGGACTTCTGGAGCTCTCATCAATATTTTTGAAATATTGTAGCGACCGCATGGAAAACAGTTGTAGGAACGAAATCGTAAAGCACAATACTCTAGAGGGGGGTGAATAGAGTTGGCAGCGGAATAATGCTAATTAAAAAATGTTAGCAGCAAGATCACAGAATAATAATCACAACTAAATAATGTAAATGCAGAGATAAGAAAGCAAACGCAAAGACAGCGATGTATATTGGTTTCCCTCTGTTGAGGACTAATCCAGTCGGTAGAACTCTTGCTACCAGTTGAATTTACTATTGGCAAAACCGCAAGTTTTCTTACGAAGTCCTTGCAACTTCTACAACGCGAGCTTTGATACGAAGAACTCGTCCAACTTCAATTGTGAAGAGGTATTCTTCTATCAAGCCTTCTGATTACAATCACTCTGAAACTTCTAGACCGCACCGCACTGGCAAAACGACTAGAGGATTGTAACTGGCTTGGGATCTGAAAATTAAAGCTCGAGAAAAACTCTTTGGAAGACTGAAAGCTTTTTAGAAGAGAGAAGATTGAAAGTGAATGAGTGAGTTAAAATGATCGAAATCCTTCTCTATTTATAGGAGTTCCAAAGACAGAATTCTGGCAGAATTCTGGCAGAATTCGGGCAGAACTCGATGAGCAAATCTCGGTCAAATCCGCAACTGCAGGAGGACCAAGTTCCAAGGAATTCAAAAACAAAACGGCCACTAACCGAACTCTGGCCGAGTTCTGTCAGGGTTAGGTTAGGGTTTTTAAAATTAGTTTTTGGGGGATTTTGAAAACCTTTTTGGAGCTTTTGTAAATACGAATGTTTTTCAAAACAAAGGACATTTTAAAAACATTTTGAAATCATTTTGGAATAGCCTATTTGCCAGTACGACTCGGTGTACAAAGTATTCCTAGACTCAAATAAAATAAAAAATACATTGCTCAAAGAAATACAGACTCGAACAGACAAACAACGCTTCGGTCATGAACTGAGTAGATAGCGGTTCTTGATCATGTCCAAGAGTCCGAGATATCCTAACTAGCTCCATATATCGAGACAGAGTTTGATCAATTATTAAAATCAGTTTGACCATATGACCAATGGGCCAACAACGGTCACAGCAACAGACCCCCTATTTCGTATTGCAACCAAACTCAAAGCAACCAGAAGAGCATTGGCGACCTAGAGCAGGAACGCTTTCGGTAACATCTTCTAAGAAATAAAGAAGGCGGAGGACGATGTGACCAGAGCAGAGGTTTTGTTCGCCTCGAACAGATCACAGGAGTACCGCGCCATGCTTAACCTCACTAGGGCGATCCTTAAATTCAGACTAAAGGTCGAGATAGAATTCTGGAAACAGAAAGCCAGGCTAGCTTGGGACGCCGAGGGGGACAGAAATTTGGCCTTTTTCCACTCTTGCGTTAAAGGTCGGAGACATAAACTAAATCTGCACCAAATCTCAGATATTGATGGCCGTGTCCTGAAAGATCAAACGAGCATTCAGGAAGCTGCCGCTAACTACTACACCAGATTATTCACCAAAGACCTTATCCTCAAAGACAATGAACTCCTGTCCAAGATTCCTTAGATGATCAGCGAGAGAGAGAACGATCAACTGTAGGCCATCTCGACCGCTGATGAAGTCAAAGAGACTGTGTGGGCCCTTAACGAGCACAGTGCCCCCGGCCCCGATGGCTTCTCAGGAGTTTTCTTCCGCTCCTGCTGGGACATCATCGCCGCTGACTTCCTAGAAGCTGCCATTGCCTTCTTTCAGGGAGCGAGATACCCCAAATCCGTCTCGTGTGCTAACCTAATTCTTATCCCTAAAAAAGACAACCCAGAGACTTTCAAAGACTTTTGTCCCATCAGCCTCTGCACATTCACCAGCAAAATAATCTCCAAGATCATTGCGACTCGCATGTCCACCCTCCTCCCCAAGATCATCTCAGAAAAGCAAAGTGGCTTCGTCCAAGGGCGCAACATCACAGACAACATTCTTCTAGCACAAGAGATGATCACGTGTATGAAATTCTCGTCCAGGGAGGCGATGTGGCCATCAAGCTGGACATAGAGAAAGCGTACGACCGCCTGGACTGCAATTTCTGATCTGGATGCTCAAGGCATTCGGTTTCTCCTAATCGTGGATAGACATCATCTTCAGATCCATCAATAATTCCTAGTTCTCAACCATCATCAATAGACAAGCGGCCTGTAGAAGCATGGAAAATATTGCTTTTAATCCCACATCGGAAAGAAGAAGAAAAAAGGGCTCACTCCATTCTATAAATAGAGCCCCCTTTCCTCCTTTGAAAAGGGCACCAACTTCTCTTCCCTCCTTCTAACTTGGACTCTTCCTACTACGCACCCTCGGGTACTAGAGCGAAGAAGTCTAGGACAGTACGAGCTCGTCGAGCTCAGTTTGCTGTCCCAACCTCTGACCACCAGAGCATCCCGCTAACTGTTATGCGGGCCTCTGATGGAAAGTTGTACAAAATCACCCGTGTCCAGCCCCCGACGGCCAACGGACAGGTTGTTCTCAAGAGTCTCCCAATAATGATCAAGGGTAAGTACTTTTACTAGCCCCGCATCAGGGAGCAAACATAATACCTACGCACTCGTGTGCTCGGGATACCCGGGCCCACAAACGAGTACAAAGGTTGACCGAGATGTCCTTGACTTGCGAGATGTGATCCTTCACAAATGCAAGGAAAGAAGGGGATTCTCTATGCCACTCGAAATCAACATGGAGCCTCATGCGGCTCAAAATCCAGAAAGTTTCATGCGGCTCAGAAAGCTTCATGCAGCCCAAAAGTAGCAGGGGGGCCTTATGCGGCCCAAAATCAACATGAAACTCCATACGGCTCAGAACTTAGGGAGTTTCATGCGGCTCAAAATTCCTGGGAGCTTCATGCGGCTCTGAAAGCTTCATACGGCTCAGAAAACTCCATACGACCTTTTGCGGTTCAAAAGTCTGCCTGTACAGCTGGCCATTATTACTCTGACAATCAAGTGACAGCTCTGACAGAAATAATGGCTCTGACATAAAGACGAGACGCGACATGCTCCTAAAAAGATGAGAAAATCTTCATAATATCTGACACAGTTCACAAATTCCAAAAGAAGTTCTTTATGCGAATCGTCTGTGAGACCATTCCCATACGGCTCGGCCATGAGACCACTCTCATGCAGCCCGGTTATGAGACCACTCTCATGCGGCTCAGTCAGGGGACCATTCTTATGCGGCTCAGTCAGGGGACCACCCTCATGCGGCTCAGACATGAGGCCACCCTCATGCGGCTCGGTTATGAGGCAACCCTCATGCGGCTCGGTTATGAGGCCACCCTTATGTGGCTCGGTTATGAGGCCACCCTCATGCGGCTCGGTTATGAGGCTACCCTCATGCGGCTCGGTTACGAGAACAGTCCTTCATGCGGCTCGCAATATAGTGGCAGTTGGGACACGTGGCAGAAGTTGACTAAGTCTTAACAACTCGGATTTATTGCAACCAACAGATCATAGCAGTTCAGATTTATTTTAACCAACATAACAGTCCAGATTTATTGCAACAAAAGGATAAAGATTAATCTTAACCAATCCCCAACCGCCCACTTCTCAAGGCACAGTTATAAGGATGTGGCCACGTGGCTGTACACCCCACTCATCACAAGCTCCTATAAATAGTATGGGATTATTCCTTTAGACACAGAGGCATACAGAGCAATACAGAGACAGATCCGAGCAGAGAGAGAGCATTTCTTTACCGGAGCCAAGGTTGTGTTCGATCGTCCAAGGAGTAAGGCAGAGTTGATAACACTTTCCCGAGCCTCTACCGTCATCCCCCAGAATCTAAATTAAACAATTGTACTTAGATTGCTTTTCCTAGGTTTTGTTCCTAGGCTCTCTTTGTACGAACGAGTTTGTAATTGTGAATTAAAGTTCAGTCCTCCCATAAAACTGTTCCGTTCTTTGATAATCAATGGCAAACACGATGGCGACTCTGCTGGGGACTAACTTCTCCACTGCTGAGAAGTTGGTGACGCAATCGGACACAGCCAAGCTTAGCTCCACGCAACAGATGCTGGTTGTTCGCTTCGACTAGCAAGCGTTTGAAGAGATGCTCTCTGACGGAAGCGCTAGCACGGTCCAGAAGCGAGTCGGCACGAAGAAGGCCCGCAGGGAGTGGAGGCCCAAGACCGTTGCTCCTCCCCAAGCTCTGGAAGAAGTATTCTTTGCTGCCCAAGACGGCAGAGAAGACTCACATGCGGCCCCACTTCAGGCCGTAGAGGACCCTGCTGTCCCCAATTCTGGCAAAGAAAAGTACTACGATGCTGGACTTGTGGGAGCAAATGGGAACTCTATGCAGTCCAAGAAGAAGCCGCATAAGGGCTCCAGCCGTATGAAGGCTCATGCGGCCACCAATCTCAGCCGCATGGAGAAGGCTCATGCGGCTACCAATCCCAGTCACATGGGGAAGGCTCATGCGGCCGCAAATTCCAGACGCATACAGAAGCCTCATACAGCCACAAATTCCAGCTGCATACCGAAGGCTCATGCTGTCCCCACAACTTCCAGCCGCATGCAGGATACTTATGCTGCCGCCAAGCCCAGCCGCAGGGAGATGGCTTATGCGACATCCAATCCCAGCCGTAGGCCGTCCACCCTATGCGGCTCAGGTTCAGTCTTCGACCGCCTCTCATACGGTCCTGACCTCAGATGCTCCCAGGAGGATGTGCCAGACTCTGTGCAGCACAGCTTGGACTCTTCCTACTATGCGCCCTTAGGTGCTAGAGCGAAGAAGTCTAGGACATCGTGGGCTTGTCGAGCTCAGTCAGCTGTCCCAACTTCTGACCATCAGGGAGTACCGCTAACTCTTACGCGAGCCTCTGATGGAAAGTTGTAGAAAATTACCCGTATCCAACCCCCGGCGGCCAACGGACAGGGTGGTCAAGAGTCTCCCAATAATAATCAGGGGCAAGTACTTTTACTAGCCCTACGTCAGGGAGCAAATATGATACCAACACACTCGTGTGTTCGAGAATCCTGGTCCCACAAAACGAGTGTAAAGGTTGCTCGAGATGCACTTGACTTGCGTAATGTGATCCTTCACAAGCGCAAGAAAAGAAAAGAAAGCTTGGTGGGCAGAGAGACCTTCCATGGACATCACTGCACTCAAGTCATTGTCAATTGTTGCTGCAACAAGACAGCAGTACAAGAGGGCCGGCAGTCCGTCTTCCAACGACTGCAGCGGCCAGGACCGGTCCTAGAACAAAGCTAGGGAGACGAGGCGCTTCCTTTCGCGTCCTGCAATTCTGCTCGGAAGGTTCCTACCAGCAAGGGAGGGAAGAAAGTAAATGTTTCCAGCCCGACGATCTCTACTAGCACGGCCAGGAAACCCTCGTCTAAACGGTTGACCACAACCACCGCAGGAGGAGTTTATCAAGGCACCCGCTCTAAGACGAAATCTTCAACACTTGGAGATTCGTCATCTACATCCCTGGGGGTAGCCGAAGCTGGGGGTAGCACTCCCCGGAACATCCACGACAATCCGGTGTTCCAAGAAGATGAACCAAGGGAGACAGTTACCCCAACAGATGTAACAGAACCAGACGCCCATGGAAACGTCCATGGATGCCAAGATGAAGCAACCTCCTATGCAGGGGGTGGCACTTCCTCTGGGTCCGAACTGGAGGAGAACATTCCCACATACCCCAACGACTTCTCTATTCGGGGGTATGATTCGGAGAGTACATCTTCTACAGTTCCTTCTACTGCTCCTCATGTGAGAACAGTATTCATGACTGAAAATGATCAAGACGGTCCTAGTAATCGGCAACGCCTCGACACTCTTGAGGCCATACTTCATACCTTGGTTAAGTCGGTAGACGAGATCAAGACGGCCGTACCGGCTCTCCAAGGAAGGACACCTGGCCAAACAAGCTTGGGTCCCGCCGTCAATGCGGACTCAAACACAACCGTACCAACCCCGGGCGACAATCCACCCGGGATGTCGGCTCCCACTGCTGCAGAAGAGGCTAGAGAGGCGAGAAGACAAGTCCAGGAGCTCCGGGCAATGTTTCACGCCCGAGAAACCTCTCAGGACCTTAGGACACGACAGCCGTATCCTGCTGCATGGAGAGATGTCTCATTCCCTCCTCGATACAAACCATTCAACATCAATCCTTATGACGGGAAGACATCTGCGAGCCGATACATGACCTACTTTGAGGTCACAACAGACCATCTACTGCATGACGATGTCATCCTCACGAGGTTGTTCATTGGGGCATTAGAGGGGGTCGCATTCGACTGGTACCACAACATGCCGGATAACTGCATCCATTCCTTTGCCGGCTTCAAACATATGTTCTTAGAGAGGTTCTACGAGGTAGGACAAGATGTGACAATGTTAACCCTCATGGACGTTGTTCAAGGAGAGAAGGAGCTGACAAGGAATTACATTGAGCGGTTTTGCCAAACCGCGATGAAGTTGCCCTCCGGTAATCTGGACTCTTCTTTAATTGAGATTTGCCAGAAGAGGCTGCTCCACACAATCTGCCTCTGGATGGACGAAAGTCAATTTAAAGACTGGAAGACCTTCATCATCAGCGCCACTAGCGCAGAAGCAAAATTGAAGAAGGCTCGACAACTGGGGCTGCATATCTCGGATGGAGAGGATAAGGACAAATGCCCTAATACCAACAACAGCAACGGCAAGTTCCTCAAGAAAAAATTATGTCTAGACGACATCCTCTGGCAATCTCCCAGATTGTTGAGTTATGTACCCTCAGGTACTACTGAACTTACTCTCTGACTGCTCCATCTCATCTCCTAGTCATAAACTAGGAACCTCCACATTAAATGCTTTTCTTCTCCAGAGTTTGCCTCAAAATCTATTACCCGCACCACCAGTGTGCAAAAGGGTGATAGATCCACAAAACTTATCCTAATCTATTACCCGCACCACTAGTGCGCAGAAGGGTAATAGGTCCATGAAAGTTATCCTAATCTATTACTCGTACCATCGGTGTACCAAAGAGTAGTAGGTCCACAAAATATCATTTGAATCTATTTGCTCGCATTTCCATATGCACAAAAGGGCAATAGGTCTACAAAATTTTCCAACGGGAAAAACAACCATGTCCATATTACCTCTGAGTTGTTTTCCCATCCATCGCAAACAAATCACCCAATACATAGAACTTCCACGTTGATAACACCTCTGAGTTGTTCTGTGTATCCCCATTTGGCCTACTCCTACCATGTCCTCACTACCTCTGAGTGGGAAGGCTTTATTTTGATCCATATTTACCACGTCCTCATTACCTCTGAGTAAATATGTTGGTTTTCTCTCCACTTATTATTAGTACTCGCATCGCCAGTACACAAAAATGGTAATAAGTCCATAAAAATTATCCTAATCTATTACTCGCACCACCGGTGTACCAATGAGTAGTAGATCCATAAAATATCATTTGAATCTATTACTCGCACTACCAGTGCACAAAAAGGGTAACAGGTCCACAAAATTCCCCAACGGGAAAAATAACCATATCTATATTACCTCTGAGTTGTTTTCCCGTCCATCACAAATAAACCACCCAATACATAAAACTTCCACGTTGATAGCACCTCTGAGTTGTTCTGTGTATCCTCATTAGGCCCACTCCTACCACGTACTCATTACCTCTGAGTAGGAAGGCTCTACTTTAGACCCATACCTACCACGTCCTCATTACCTCTGAGTAGGAAGGCTTTACTTTAGATCCATACCTACCACGTCTTCATTACCTCTGAGTAGGAAGGCTCTACTTTAGACCCATATTTACCACGTCCTCATTACCTCTGAGTAAATATGTTAGTTTTCTCTCCACTTATTATCCGTACTCGCATCGCCAGTACACAAAAAGGATAATAGGTCCATAAATGTCCACTGTTGACCACAAATGCTGTATTAGGTCCTCTAGTACATGCACCCTATTTTTCACAATCATATGCTTCTGGAACCCAGTTGTTCCGTGGCATTCATTACCCATTACGTAGAACTTCCATGTCCATATTACCTCTGAGTTGTTCTATGTATCCTCAACTGAATCCACTTCCACCACGTCCTCATTACCATCAACCCCATATTTACCATGTTCTCACCACCTCTGAGTAAATATGATGGTTCCCTCTCTCAACTTATTATTCGTACCTAAAACCAAGGTACGCCAAGGATGATAAGTCTACACAAAATCTCTAGCGGAAGTACCCAAACCTATCATGTCCATGCTACCTCTGATA
Organism: Iris pallida; assembly: GCA_029216955.1. Lineage (NCBI taxonomy): Eukaryota > Viridiplantae > Streptophyta > Magnoliopsida > Asparagales > Iridaceae > Iris > Iris pallida. Next base: position 18,410,848 of record JANAVB010003400.1, on the reverse strand, counting down.
GGATTGCCACACCAAAACAACTCTACTTTCCATGCTTCTTATTCAAAGTATTCCAAATTTGTAATTTGAAAACTTTGAAGGGGGTCTTGTAGAAGCAAAGAAAATATTGCTTTTAATCCTACATAGGAAAGGAGAAGAAGAAAGGGCTCACTCCATTCTATAAATAGAGCTCCCTTTCCTCCTTTGAAAAGGGCACCAACTTCTCTTCCCTCCTTCCAACTTGGACTCTTCCTACTACGCACCCTCGGGTGCTAGAGCAAAAAAGTCTAGGACAGCGCAGGCTCGTCGAGCTCAGTCAGCTGTCCCAACCTCTGACCATCAGAGCATCCCACTAACTATTATGCGGGCCTCTGATGGAAAGTTGTACAAAACCGCCCATGTCCAGCCCCCGACGGCCAACGGACAGGGTGGTTCTCAAGAGTCTCCTAACAATAATCAAGGGTAAGTACTTTTACTAGTCCCGCATCAGGGAGCAAACATGATACCTACGCACTCGTGTGCTCCGGATACCCGGGCCCATAAAACGAGTACAAAGGTTGACCGAGATGCCCTTGACTTGCGAGATGTGATCCTTCACAAGCGCAAGGAAAGAAGGGGATTCTCTATGCCGCTCGAAATTAACATGGAGCCTCATGCGGCTCAAAATCCAGAAAGCTTCATGCTGCTCAGAAAGCTTCATGCAGCCCAAAAGCAGCATGGGGGCCTTATGCGGCCCAAAATCAACATGAAACTCCATGAGGCTCAGAACTTGGGGAGTTTCATGCGGCTCAAAATTCCTGGGAGCTTCATGCGGCTCTGAAAGCTTCATGTGGCTCTGAAAGCTCTATGCGGCCTTATGTAGTTCAAAAGTCTACCTGTACAGCTGGCCATACAGCTGGCCATTATTACTCTGACAATCAAGTGACAGCTCTGACAGAAATAATGGCTCTGACATAAAGACGAGATGCGATATGATCCTAAAAAGACGAGAAAATCTTCATAATATCTGACACAGTTCACAAATTCCAAAAGAAGTTCTTTATGCGGATCGCCTGTGAGACCATTCCCATGCGGCTCGGCCATGAGACCACTCTCATACGGCCCGGTCATGAGACCACTCTCATGCGGCTCAGTCAGGGGACCATTCTCATGCGGCTCAGTCAGGGGACCATCCTCATGCATCTCAAACATGAGGCCACCCTCATGCGGCTCGGTTATGAGGCCACCCTCATGCGGCTCGGTTATGAGGTCATCCTCATGCGGTTCGGTTATGAGGCCACCCTCATGCGGCTCGGTTATGAGGCCACCCTCATGCGGCTCAGACATGAGAACAGTCTTTCATGCGGCTCGTAACATAGTGGCAGTTGGGACACGTGGCAGAAGTTGACTAAGTCTTAACAACTCAAATTTATTGCAACCAACAGATCATAACAGTTCAGATTTATTTCAACCAACATAACAGTCCAGATTTATTGCAACAAACGGATAAAGATTGATCTTAACCAATCCCCAACCGCCCACTTCTCAAGATACAGTTACAAGGATGTGGCCACGTGGCTGTACACCCCACTCATCACAAACTCCTATAAATAGCATGGGATTATTCCTTTAGACACAGAGACATACAGAGCAACATAGAGACAGATCCGAGCAGAGAGAGACCATTTTTTCGCCGGAGCCAAGGTTACGTTCGATCGTCCAAGGAGTAAGGCAGAGTTGATAACACTTTTCCGAGCCTCTACCGTCATCCCCCCGAATCCAAATTAAATAATTGTACTTAGATTGCTTTTCCTAGGTTTTGTTCCTAGGCTCTCTTTGTACGAGCGAGTTTGTGATTGTGAATTAGAGTTCAGTCCTCCCATAAAACTATTCTGTTCTTTGATAATCAATGGCAAACACGGCCGACTTCTTCAGATTGAGCCACGGGGTTAGGCAGGGGGACCCTCTTTTCGCCACCATCTTCATCATTGTGGCCGAGGCACTTAGCAGAAATCTGAACAGCCTAGCCAACACCCCCAGATTCTATCACTTCCATACCACTACCGGCTGTCCCTTGATCACACACCTGGCTTATGCTGACGACAATCTCGTCTTCTCGACTGAAGACATCGGGTCGGTAGAGCCGGTTCATAACGTGATTGAGAAATACACCAGATGCTCAGGGCAACGCATGAACCCCAACAAAAGTGTCATCTACACCCACCACAATGCCGATCAGAACCACTCTGTGAACCTCACCAATCTATCATCTTTCGCAACCACGTATCCTCCATTCACATACCTCGGATGCCCCTGGTTTACGGCAAATCTAATTCGGCTATATTTGAAGATCTTGTCAGGAAGGTCAGAATTACTATCGAAGGATGGCACAACACTACTCTATCTCTCGGGGGCATGATGATCCTGATCAAGCATGTGCTTTCTTCCATCCCTATCTACACTCTGGCAGTTTGCTCACCCCCAAAGAAGGTCTTAACATTCATAGAGTCTCTTCTCTCTAATTTCTTTTGGGGCCAAAGCGACGGCAAAGACAAACACCACTGGGCCAGCTGAGACACCATGGCAAAACCAACCGGCAAAGACGGTATGGGTTTCAGCGAATTAGAGCACATCGTGGCATCCAGCTCCATGAAGTTGTGGTGGAAGGTACGCACGGAGAACACGATCTGGGCTAGGTTCATGAAAGCTAGATACTTCCAACACACCAACCCCACGACCATAACCACCAACTACAGAGCATCAGCGAACTGGCGGCGCATACTCCGAGGACGCAACTTTGCTGAACCTTTGATGTTCCTAGTTAACGGCACTTTGAGGTGGTTCCAGATGGTCGACGGCGATTTCACACTTGCTTCGGCTAGAATTGCAGCCAAAGGAGTAGGCAACCCTTTCCCTTTCATCGCACCTTACTGGCAGTCCTGTATTGCCAATAAATGGTCGATTCTAATTTAGAGAGCGTAGAGAAGAAAACTTCCCACCGACGACTCCCTCACTACACTCAGTTACAACCTTGCGTCCAAATGCTACTGTTGCTCCTCTCCGAAGGCGGAAATGGTAGCTCACATTTTATGCACTGGTGATCTCGCCATTCAGGTTTGGTCCAACCTTTCCAGAAGATGCTATCCGTACCAACATGCTGGGGGCTTCAACGATCTCCTCGCCTACTGGAGCATTTCTCACGGGCACCAGATCATCGCAGCCGCCTGCATGTGGGTTTTGTGGAAGAACAGGAACAAGCACAGATACGAAGGGTGCCAACTCAGAGCCTCACAGCTTTTTTATGAGGTTCTCAGACAAATCAGCAAAGTCAGCTCTCGCTGCTCTCACTCCTCGAGCAGTTTTTGGGAGAGGTGGCATTAATCTACCTTTCGGCTCCGCCCAGTCTCTTTTTTACTTCCTCTTTTTTTTTCTGCTAGCTCGAGTCGCGCTCTTTGTATAGGGTTTGGCATTTTACGCCTGATTCTTATATAAAGTCGTCTTCCTTTTAATATATATATATATATATAAATTTTGACAAAATCCCCCCCACTTTATTCATAACAAGGCACAAAATGCCGAAGCCTTTACAGGTAAGCGCATAAGACAGACATAAGAAAAAAGAAAGTATCAAGAGGTCGTCTGCCGCTCATCGACCCCATTTAAGTTAGGTACACAGGGATTGCCAAAAATCCTCTTGTCTATGTTTGCAACATTTGCTAACTTTGTTAGTCTGTCGTAAGACCTTCCAGGTCAGTTGGTTGGACGTGTATTGATGTCCCTCGTATCTGAATTTGATGCGATTTTTCCAAATGACCCACATGATGGTGGCTACAATGATCTGGTGGCCGTGTGAGGCGTTACTCCAAGTGGCAAGAAGATCATTGTAGCTCCCACCAATCTGGTCCTGTTTACAACGATGGTGGAGCACGGTAAGATTAGATAGTGCAGTCCACACCTGTGCGGCTAATTCTCCAGAGTGAAGGGTGTGGTCCAGAGTTTCTGATTGTTTCGTCGTGTAACAATGATACGCATAAGCTAAGCTGAAGTCGATGTGATCTTGAGTGCGTCATCAGTAGGAAGCTTCTTGCGAACTGCTCTCCAAATTATAAAGGACCATTTTTTGTGGATACAATGCTGCTAGAAAGGTCCAATGATGGGAGAGGTCGTTCCAATGCCGCGCACGACACTTCTGGTCAAAGCTAAGGAGAAGGATCCGTTGGCCAAAATAGACTACTGCAGAGAGTCTAGTACCGTCCTGATTCTTAACCTTACAACGAGCAGCGCATCTGTTCCCACCTCCCCAATCTATTTTTGAGCTCGTTCCTAGTTCCAGTCGCCCGAGCATTCCTACAGATCTTTAATCACACTGTTGGGAGGGCTACCCGAAAGCTGGGGCAGTAGGTCATCCCCGGACCAACATTCGTAGAATAGAGATGCTTCGCCTGACCCAAGCTGTGGACGAATCTGAAGCTCCACGAGACGCCAACCGTACCGGATGTGCCGCCAAGATGTGGAGGATGTACAATTAGAGGCAACGGCGGACGGATGAATGTGCTTGTAATATCTGGCCTTCATGAACCTAGACTAGATATTATTACTTTCTCGAAGCTTCCACATAGTTTCATTGAGCAAGCATCAACTACATGCGACAGCTTGCTAAATCCGAGACCGTCCTCGTCAGTGGGTCTGGCCATAGAGTCCCAGCTAGCCCAATGGTACTTATCTTTACCGTTGTAGTGCCCTAAAAGAAGTTAGTGATGTAGTTTTTAATGGTCGTGAGCACCTTCCTTGGGGGTGAGCAAGCAGCTAGGGTGTATATGGGGATGGAGGAGAGCACGTGTTGAATCAGAATTATCTTTCCGCCAGGTGATAAGATCGCGTTGTGCCAACCCTCCAGTTTTTTCCTAATTTTGCCCACCATCCCTTCAAAAATGCCCGCATTTGATCAATCGTACACCAATAGGCACCCTAAGTAGAGGAAAGGTGGATATACCACTGAGAAGAAAGTGATGTTAGTAAGAGAGGTAGAATGCTCTCTGTTGGTCTTGTGGTGAACATAGATGACACTCTTGTTAGGGTTGATGTGCTGGCCCGAGCATTTTTTATATCTCTATAGTGTGTTGTGAACCACTTCCACTGATCCAACATTACCAGAGGAGAAGATGAGGATGTCGTCCGCGTAAGCCAGGTGGGTGATGATCGGGTAGCCGCTAGTGGTGTAGAAATGCTTGAAGGGGGGGTGCCCTTTATTTTGGTAAGATTTTTGCTCAGCGCTTCTGCTGCTGTGATGAAGATGGTGGCTGATAACAGGTCACTTTATCTGACACCGCGGCTAGATTTAAAGAAGCCCTCATTTTGGCCATTGATAACCATAGAAAACCATGAATTATTGATCGATCTCCACACTATGTTGGTCCAGGTTTCGGAAAACCCAAATGCCCTGAAAACCTAAATCATGAATTGCCAATCTAGCCTGTCGTATGCCTTCTCCATGTCCAGCTTGATTTCAATGTTCCCTCCCTTCGATGGTAATTTCATGCAAGTGATCATCTCTTGTGCCAACAGGATGTTGTCTAAGATGTTTCGGCCACAAACAAAACCACTCTGCTCCTTAGAGATAATCTTGGAGAGAATCCCGATCATGCGGTTGGCAATAATCTTCTAGATGATTTTGTTAGTAAAGGTGCACAAGCTTATAGGGCGAAAGTCTTTGAAGGTTTTCGGGTTTTCCTGCTTAGGGATAAGAATATGGTTAGTGCATGAAATCGATCTGGGGTACCTGGCTCCTTGGAAAAATACGGTGGCCGCCTCGTGAATATCCTTCTTGATGATGTCCCAGCAAGATCTAAAGAACACTTTTGTGAATCCGTCAAGTCCAGGAGCGCTGTGCTCGTTCAGAGCCCAAATAGCATCTTTGACTTCCTGCTCGGAGGGGGGAGCTACAACTGGATATATATTATCCCTGTCATGAATCAGGCGCGGGATCTCCTCTAGGAATTCTTCGTCCCTGGTAATACCTTCTTTGGTGAATAATTGGGAGTAGAAATTAGTAGCAGCCGATTGGATACCCCGTTGATCTTTAATGATTGCCCGTTCTCGTCCGCAATTTGGTGTAGGTTGAGCTATTGTCTGCGCCCCTTGACATATGAGTGGAAGTAGATCAAGTTTCTGTCTCCTTCACTTCCCAAGTCAGCCTAGCTTTTTGTTTCCAGAATTCTGTTTTGACTTTCAGTCAAAATTTTAGCAGCACTTTGGTGTGGTTGAGGAAGGCACGGGCCGGGGGGATCTGTCGGTAGAGAACAGAATTTCTGCATGGGTAGCGTCATCCTCAGCTATGCGTATAGCCTGGAAGATGTCGCCAAATGCCTCCTTGCTCCAAACAGTGAGAGCTTTCCTGGTGGCTTTGAGTTTGTTTGCTACACGGACCAGGGGGTCGATGTTGTCAGCACCACTCCATGCGGTGGCTACGGTGTTCATGAACTGAGGATGGTGGCTCGAGAAGTTGAGGAAGCAAAAACTTTTCTTGATCTGGTTCGATTTGCTACTGATTTCTATGAGAAGGGGGAGTGATCTGATTCGGTCGTATTGAGGTGCGAGAGACTTGAGTTGATCTCCATATCTATCCACTTCGAGTTGATGAGGACACGATCAAGGCGGGAAAATTATCGTCGAGCACCTTCCTGTATGTTGCACCAGGTGAAGGCGCTGTCGGTATACGGTAGGGGGAATAGGTGGGCGCTAAAAATAAAGTTGTTAAAGTCATGGATAGCCAATGGGGGAGGGGGTCGACCACCTGACTTCTCTTCTCTGCAGGTCACAGCGTTGAAGTCTCCAACACAAAGCCAGGGGAGATTGGTGTGGTTCTGATGGGTGTCTATCAAGTCTTTCTACAGCTGTTTGCATTCAGGGATGTCGCTGCTGCCATGAACGGCAGACAAGAGAGAACGGGAATGAAGCATGGGGTGTTCTATACAACATGAGAGAGCCTGCTTCAAGTCGTGGATGATGCCAAGCTTCACGTCGGCCGCGGAGAGGATCAAAATATCGTTGCAGCTGGCAATCCTCGAGGAGAAACCTAACTGCAACTGAATGGACCTCAGTTTGTTTAGAGGAATTTTAGGTTCGATGATCACTAGGATATAGATTCTATGAATTCACTTGAGACTGTTTAATATTCTCAAGGTTGGTTTGTTCGTGAGGCCTCTAATATTTCAAGAAAGGATGTTAAGCATAGAGGTTGCTGTGGAGAGGGGGTTTGGTCGTGAGTTTCGCGGCTGACCTAGTGGTCATGGCCATGGCCTCTTTATCACGTCTTTTGCTTAATTTGTTAGGGGTGGGAGCATCCTTTCTATCTGCCGTAGTGATTCCGTCTGTGTCCTCGTTCGGGTGTATATAGACCTCTCTAACTATCTCTGCTAATGCTCTGAAGTAGTTGTTCGAGGTGGTGATGCCGGCGTCAATGGCTTGTTGCAACCTTGCCACCGGTGCTTGACCTATGTTGGCCAGGGCCCCCGCACTAATGTCTGTCATGTTGTGGAGGATAGTATACGCTTCTATGTCGGAGGGTTGGAGGTCCTCTTTGTTCCATGTTTTTGAAGGATTGTTCGGTGTTGTAGGCTTCGTAGGTACCTCAGTCTCCCCTCCGAGGGCACCACTCTGCCCTGTGTCCCCTTCTGAGCTGAAGTCTCCGGTGTCAGTGGCATCTACGAGGGCTGAAGCATGGATGTCAAATTTGTTGGTGAGGTTGAGAGCTGACGATTTGTAGGGCACGACGGTGCTTCCGGGGGTAATTTGATCTTGGGCATGTGCTTTTCCGGTGCTGACTTCAAATCGGATGTGGGAGTTAGGTAAAGGAAGAATTGGGGATTGGTGTGACTTCTTGGGCTCTTGAGTGTGTGATGTCTTACGGATAACATTCTTTTTCAGTTTCGGGTGCTTATAAAAATAATTTTCGGTGAGATATCCACGCATATGGTAGTGTTTACAAAATATGATGTTGTTATTGTATAAGATTTGTTGGGTGTGAATCTTGTTGCCGAGCAAAATTTGTATACGCTTGGGGAGGTCTTTTGATAAATCAAGTTCTATGCAGATCTTGGCATAGTTTCCCTTGGATAGGCTGCAGGTTTCTTCTGCAATGGCTACAAACGTCTCGAAGGAGTTGGCGATCCTCTTTAAAGCTGCTAGGGCGAAGCAAATGAGGGGAAGGTTCGGGAGGGCGACCCAGGCAGATACGATCGTTGAGTCTTCTTTGGAGTTAAAATCCGGAGTCCATTTTACTATTTTTATGGTGTGTGAGTCTATCCTGCCAGTACCTCTCGATCATACGTTCTTGTGGTCGCTGGCCGAGGATAGATGAAGGAATAAGTGTTTGGGATCCATGGGTGCCACCCTGAAACCCGAGGTAAGACCCCAGCTGGTAATCATTTTCCTGGACCCGTGATAGCTTCGGGCATCCACTAGAAAATTTGAGAACAAAGGTATACGGGAATGTAGTCGATAAGGAGGATATCTCTTCGGAGGAGAAAAGAAAGGCACCAGGATCTCGTGTGGTTCTGAAGAGTGAGAGTATTCGATGTCAGGCAGCTCAACTTCCAAGAAAGGAGTGAAGTGCTGGCTCGTGCGATCCAGTTTGGTGATGTCAGCATACGACAGGGTAGGGTGATGAAGAGACTGGTGCGCCATGAGAGGCTGGCCTAGTGGGTGAGCTTGGAGACACTCATGGCAAATAGAAGGATCGTAAGGATCGTCTAGCGCCTACCCCGACCGAGGCCAGGGACCTAGCAACAACTGCGGGTGTAGCCTGAGTTGGTGGCACCACCGCGCCACACACCATGGCCTGCAGAGGTGGGGACGGTGCGACCCAAGACTTCATGCCGAGGGATGGAACGAGGGAGGGGGAGACAGGTAGCGCGACAGCACCAGAAGAGACGTCCAGAGAGGGGGACGTCGATCGCGCTGTTGAGGCAAGGTGGACATTGCCACACGGAAAGAGGGTAGGTCACGCCACATGAGGGAGGGGGGTATGAGCACCACCTACGGGGAGAGTTGTGGCACCACCTAAAGGGAGAGATATTGCGCCACCTAAAGGAATGAAGGCTACGTCTTCCAACACTGTGCTCGTTGAGACCAGAGCGGCAGAATTTGAATACATGGATTCAAAGCGGAAAGAAGGGGCGGGTGGCCCAATGAGGGGACGGCTGATGTGGGAGGGGTGGGGGAGAGGCAGCGGAAGGCGCGCTGAGGGCTGGAGCTGCGGACAGCCATGCCAAGGCTGCCGGAGATGGGGCGGCGACCGCCGGGGCGCCCTGACGAGACGTACCGGGGGAGAGGGGGCCAACGCAGTGGAGCGGCCACAGCCGGGGGAGCCAGGCTGAAGAGATCCAGAAGGGCCTCCGCCCAAGGGAGGCTGAGGGGATGTCACGACTCGCACCCACTGTGAGGGTACGAGCACGTAACAACGCCCAGCCTACGCCGCAGAGTCGACGGTAGAACGCTGTTCTAGGTCACTATCTAACCAACAAATCACGCAATTATATAATGTACTTGTCAAAATATCAACTCCGAACGGAGGACAAATATAGATATAATGTAATCTCAATCACAGTCTAAGCACGATATGATAACACAGAAGATTATAACTAAGACTAAATAATAGCAATAAAACCAACTACTAAATACTATAATCTCAGACAATCTCAAACTACATATCTCAACTTATTTACAACTCAAGTTCTAAAGCATGAAAGCTAAAACAAGACAACTAGCTCATCTCCCGATCACTCCTGAGTGTCGGGGCTATAGGTAGCTAAGCCATCTCCTGGTCCATAATATGTAGGGCATGTGTCCTCAGGGTAATCATCTGTAAAATTTTCAACAGGTCCAATCAGGACAGGAACGAGTACAACTCATCAAAAAAACCCAAGTAAATGACAGGAAACTATAAAGCAGTTATAGACAGTTTATTGATGAACATGGTGGATTATATTCAGGTGATGGTATAGAGAAACAGACAAGATACAAGAAAGTAAAGTAACTAAAACAAGAGAACTGTAAATAGAAACTAGCTGAACTTGAGTAACATAGTATAAGTCCAGACAGTAAATGTAAACAAGTGTAATCCTATGTAAATCTAGTACGGGACGAATCTCATACAAGATGAATCCAGTACAAGACGATTCTAGTTAGTGATCAAGAATCCAGGTGAGACTAGCTATAATCTAATAGTGTGTTTTAAAATACTGAGATCGACATGTAAACGGCTATAGGTATCAGGCACATCTCTCACTGATCAGGCGAGAGACGACTATGCTTCCAGTAGATTCCAGTTAGAAGATTCCAGATTTGGGGTATGTCTACATGTCTTACTCAATATTTCCCCGCCCCGCAATACAAATGAATCCAGTACAAGACACGAGAATCGAGAGAGTCCAGCAAAACACGATGATACTAGTAATGATTCCAGAATGATTCCAGTAATAGAGGCCAGACAATATGGTAAGTGTGTCACATACATGAATCCAAAAATACCCATACATGTGGTAACAGAGAATCACATAAAGCTAACTAGAACTGAAGTACAGTAACTGACAAATAATAAAAGAACTATCAGAGAATGTACTCGCCTGATACTCTGAAAAGAGTAGTATAATATCAGATGTCTGCAACAGAGTCACAATGTCCTAAACAGAGAAATATAGGTTATAATGTGTTTAAAATGAGACAAATGATGTTTATGATGCATCTACATGATTCTAAGTCAAATCTAGGTCAAAGTCAACTCTAAGTCAAACCTAGTCAACTGTCTAGGTCAAACTGGGTCTAAGTCAAACTTGGGTCAACTCTGGGTTAACCCAAGTCAACATCTAGTCAAACTAGGTCGATCCTAGTCCATCAAGTCTCACTAGGCCTAACCAAGCCTAATCTAGCAATCAAGTACAAGCACAAGCCAGTAGGACAACACTAGTACAACCATGCCAAGTACCACACACCAAATATAATGTATATATGTACCATAGGCTATAGAATGATATGCAAAGCTATACTAGGCATGGTATATATAGGTATTATCATCATATAGAGGTATACACTCATAGGCTATATGCCATATAGACAAAATATTTATATATATATACATATAGGCCATTAACCATTATAATACATATGGAGATAGACATGTGAGTGACTTTACAACTAACTTGTGTGTGTGTGCAACCTAGACTAGAGTGTGAGTGTGGGACCTGTATATGTGATATAATAGTGTGTGCCAAAGGTGAATGAGTGAATTCTGGAATTAGTGGTTCTTAGTTTAGGCATAGGCATGTGTGTGTGTAGTTGTAATTAGATTTCATGTGTTTGTGTGAGTGTGTGAGTGTCTCAGTCCTCAGATTTCAGATTCACATATATACATATAACTCAACTGTCAAACCACTCTATTTCAATATCCTAACAATTATCTAACACTAATACACCCTCTCAAACATTCTAATATTTTACTAGCTAACTCACCACTCACTCACAAGGGTTAGGAGGGCTGGATGGACTGTCAACATGGAAGGGGCTGTCCACAAGGACAGCCAGTTGCCCTGCTGCTGCATTACAAAAAATGTAATGCCATCCAAGACATTACATGCCAAGGAAAATGCCTACTGCTACAATGGCCTGAACAGTGACCAAATGGCCTGGGCATGCTTGAAATCAGGAACCCACACTCCCAAAATAGCTTCCTACTTGTCATGCTACTATGCTAAATGTATTGGGCACCCTAGGATGCAAATTTGGACATCCCATCAGTCCTATATATTATCCTATGGTAACCCAATACCTATCTATTTGCATTCACACACATATATAGAATATGTATAGGATTTCACTCCCTTACCTATTTCACATCTAACCCTCATATATATACACCATCCTAATCTCGAGTCATCCCTTCACTGTTCTCAGGTTTCAATATACAAAGTGTGTGTATGGAAATAGTATATTGAACTCAGGAATTCAGTGTATATATTCACAGCACACATCATATATATACCTGGCTCATACCATTCAGGTAAGGACTAAATCAAAACCCCCATTTCATTCGAAAACCAAATACTGAAACCCAATATGAATCCAAATGTATACATGGTATTCTAGTTAACAGTTACAATTGAAATTATCATAAAAATCATCTAATTAACATCAAAAAAACCAATTTAACCAAATCAGTAAACTCATGATACATTCAGTCTCAGGTTTTACTTGAATATCGACCACGCATCTAAACCCAAAAACAGGTATTCAAACACCAAACAAACTGGTACTCAACTGGAAAAATTGTGTGTTGTATTAAAGATTTCAGTATGGCAATGTGTGACAGGGTTGAATCAGTGATCAATTCAAAACTGTCAAAAAAATGGAAAATGTACTCAGTCCATACGCATTGTTCATTCGAACTAAATCATTCAAAATCATCATACAACATGTGTCAGAAGGGAAGTGTCACACATGTGTCAATCACGTGTCCAAAACTGTGTCTAATATGTGGACACGAAGTGTCAAAAAGGGAAACTCGACAGTGACAGAACTGTCAGGTAAGGCTGTCTCGTACAGCCATATTGTGTCCGATTGGACACGAATCAGTGCTCAAGACAAGCCATGATTTTGTACAGTAACACATGGGATATAGGGCTAGGGACTGAACACCCTACCACGTGTCCAAGTGGTGTCGATGTGTCGATACGAGAGCGTATCAGTGGCTCGAATTTTGCGTGTGTGCGTGTCAGGAATTTCGATGCGAGCTCGGGAACTTCCTCGACTCGCAACCAAGTCTCACGAAACTTGGTGAGGGTCTAGTCAGACATGAGACCCATCACCTCGTCAAATTTTACGTGTCCTAGTGAAGTGTCGTGTCCTGTGTCAGCCTCGAAATGTAGGGGATGCACACAGCGTGCACGAGCAGTATGAGGTCGGTGCGCGGTTGATTTCTTCGCGCACACTGAACGAGGACACACAAAATTTTGTGGGAGTCCTGTCAGTTACTAGGGCCACGTACATGCCAAATATGGTGTCACAAAGTGTCGTGTCTAATGAGAAATCGTACACGGGCAGCAGGGCACCCGACCGAGCCCCCGTGCTGCGTGTCCATCATAAATTACGACACGAAAATGACACCAAACACGACTCAGTCTTCACAAAAATTAATATAATTATCTAGATCTATAAATTCATGTAATTGGTTTTACACAAATCAAAAATAAAATCCTTAGAGGCATTTCGTCGAAAACCTATACATACACTATGACACGTGTCCGATACGGACACCAAACGGACACGAAATTCACCCAAATTTCAGGGACAGCTAGGGGACTCCTAGATCTAGCCCTAAATGCAAAGAAAATAGAATTTTAGATCAATTTGTGGCATTTTACCTGTAGGTGCAAAAAACATAAAAAAGTTCCAAATGGGAGATTCCTCCTTGCTAGCCAAATGCTCCCAAATTATCCCAAAGCTGGGATTAAATCCCACAATCAGAAAATAGAAGAGTATTAGGTTCTAATGCAAGAAACTAGAGTTAAAAAGGATTTAAAATGAGAAATCTATAGATTGGGGAAGAATGGACAAACCTTTCTTTTCCTATGTGTTGAAATGATATAAAAGAGGCAAGAACTAATGAATAATTGTTTATATAGAGTGGGGATCCCTATGTGGCTGGTCACTTAGGGTTTGGTTAGGGTTAGGGCTTCTAGTTATGGGCCATAGGCTTAAGTCATATGTCATTTAATGAAAATCACAAATCATTGTATCCACCCTGATATTCCACTCAATTATACTAGGGCACCATCTATATGGTATCTATTCTGCAATCTGATAATCATACCCGTCTATTCAGAACCATGCTACCAGAATCCTCATCACACCAGTAAGTATGGCTGCGATAATCCATAGAGTCCACAACTAATGTACATACATCTAGAATCATGGTATTTAAAATTTTTACATTGTCGCTAGCTTGGCTGTAAAAACTTTAAATTCCTACACCCGAGAAATACATCCAAAATCAGACTCTATCTCATCGCCCAACCAACTGATATGGCTGTAGAAGACTCTAGATTTCATGACTGAGGCAACCTAGCCCATAATGTTATCTTGGAAGAAAATTAAGTCAATAATGAATACCAAGAATCAAATTCAACGATGAATCAAGGAAGATAGACAGATACTGTCAGAATCGAATTTCGGGATAGTTATAACGAGATTCTCAAGGGTCATCCCAGGAATCTTCTCAAGTAGTCCTAACTGTGATTGAGTACCTCTCCGTTGATGCCTATCGCTCAATCCTATTACAGGCTCGCAGTAGCACAACTAAGTCGTCGTACTACCACGATATCGCACTAATGCGACTCTCGACCTGTATGGGCCACCACTAAAAACGTGTCATGACCCGCACCCACTGTGAGTGTCGACGGTAGAACGCTGTTCTAGGTCACTATCTAACCAACAAATCACGCAATTATATAATGTACTTGTCAAAATATCAACTCCTAACGGAGGACAAGTATAGATATAATGTAATCTCAATCACAGTCTAAGCACGATATAATAACACAGACGATTATAACTAAGACTAAATAACAGCAATAAAACCAACTACTAAATACTATAATCTCAGACAATCTCAAACTACATATCTCAACTTATTTACAACTCAAGTTCTAAAGCATGAAAGCTAAAACAAGACAACTAGCTAATCTTCCGATCACTCCTGAGTGTCGGGGCCATAGGTAGCTAAGCCATCTCCTGGTCCGTAATATGTAGGGCATGTGTCCTCAGGACAATCATCTGTAAAAATTTCAACAGGTCCAGTCAGGACAGGAACGAGTACAACTCATCAAGAAAACCCAAGTAAATGACAGGAAACTATAAAGCAGTTATAGACAGTTTTATTGATGAACATGGTGGATTATATTCAGGTGATGATATAGAGAAACAGACAAGATACAAGAAAGTAAAGTAACTAAAACAAGAGTAGAATCATGGCAATGAAGAATGTAAATAGAAACTAGCTGAACTAGAGTAACATGGTATAAGTCCAGACAGTAAATATAAACAAGTGTAATCCTATGTAAATCCAGTACGGGACGAATCTCATACAAGATGAATCCAGTACAAGATGATTCTAGTCAGTGATCAAGAATCCAGGTGAGACCAGCTATAATCTAATAGTGTGTTTCAAAATACTGAGATCGACATATAAACGGCTGTAGGTATCAGGCACATCTCTCACTGATCAGACGAGAGACGGCTATGCTTCCAGTAGATTTCAGTTAGGAGATTCCAGATTTGGGGTATGTCTACATGTCTTACTCAATATTTCCCCGCCCCGTAATACAAGTGAATCTAGTACAAGACACGAGAATCGAGAGAGTCCAGCCAAACACAATGATACTAGTAATGATTCCAGTAATAGAGGCCAGATAATAGGGTAAGTGTGTCGCATACATGAATCCATAAATATCCATACGTGTAGTAACAGAGAATCACATAAAGCTAACTAGAACTGAAGTACAGTAACTGACAATAATGAGAGAACTATCAGAGAATGTACTCGCCTGATACTCTGAAAAGAGTAGTATAATATCAGATGTCTGCAACAGAGTCACAATGTCCTAAACAGAGAAATATAGGTTATAATATGTTTAAAATAAGACAGATGATGTTTATGATGCATCTACATGATTCTAAGTCAAATCTAGGTCAAAGTCAACTGTAAGTCAAACTTGGTCAACTGTCTAGGTCAAACTGGGTCTAAGTTAAACTTGGGTCAACTCTAGGTCAACTCAAGTCAACATCTAGTCAAACTAGGTCGATCCTAATCCATCAAGTCTCACTAGGCCTAACCAAGCCTAATCTAGCAATCAAGTACAAGCACAAGCCAATAGGACCACACTAGTACAACCATGCCAAGTACCACACACCAAATATAATGTATATATATACCATAGGTTATAGAATGATATGCAAAGCTATACTAGGCATGGTATATATAGGTATTATCATCATATAGAGGTATACACTCATAGGCTATATGCCATATAGACAAAATATTTATATATATACATATAGGCCATCAACCTTTATAATACATATGGAGATGGACATGTGAGTGTGTTTACAACTAACTTGTGTGTGTGCAACCTAGACTAGAGTGTGAGTGTGGGACATGTATATGTGATACAATAGTGTGTGCCAAAGGTGAATGAGTGAATTCAGGAATTAGTGGTTCTTAGTTTAGGCATAGGCATGTGTGTGTATAGTTGTAATTAGATTTCATGTGTTTGTGTGAGTGTGTGAGTGTCTCAGCCCTCAGATTTTAGATTCACATATATACATATAACTCAACTATCAAACCACTCTATTTCAATATCCTAACAATTATCTAACACTAATACACCCTCTCAAACATTCCAATATTTTACTAGCTAACTCACCACTCACTCACAAGGGTTAGGGGGACTGGATGGACTGTCAACATGGAAGGGGCTGTCGACAAGGGCAGGCAGTTGCCCTGCTGCTGCATTGCATAAAATGCAATGCCACCCAAGACATTACATGCCAAGGCAAATGCCTACTGCTACAATGGTCTGAACAGTGACCAAATGGCCTGGGCATGCCTGAAATCAGGAACCCACACACCCAAAATAGCTTCCTACTTGTCATGCTACTATGCTAAATATATTGGGCACCCTAGGATACAAATCTGGATATCCCATCAGTCATATATATTATCCCATGGTAACCCAATACCTATCTATTTGCATTCACACACATATATGGAATATGTATAGGATTTGACTCCCTTACCTATTTCACATCTAACCTTCATATATATACACCATCCTAATCTCGAGTCATCCCTTCACTGTTCTCAGGTTTCAATATGCAAAGTGTGTGTATGGAAATAGTGTATCGAACTCAGGAATTCAGTGTATATATTCACAGCACACATCATATATATACCTGGCTCATACCATTCAGGTAAGGACTAAATCAAAACCCCTATTTCATTCAAAAACCGAATACTAAAACCCAATATGAATCCAAATATATACATGGTATTCTAGTTAACAGTTACAATTGAAATTATCATAAAAGATCATCTAATTAACATCAAAAAAACCAATTTAACCAAATCAGTAAACTCATGATATATTCAGTCTCAGGTTTTACTTGAATATCGACCAGGCATCTAAAACCAAAAATAGGTATTCAAACACCAAACAAACTGGTACTCAACTAGAAAAATAGTGTGTTGTATCAAAGATTTCAGTGTGGTAATGTGTGACAGGGTTGAATCAGTGATCAATTAAAAACTGTCAAAAAAATGGAAAATGTACTCAGTCCATACGCATTGTTCTTTCGAACCAAATCATTTAAAATCATCATACAACATGTGTCAGAGGGGAAGTGTCACACATGTGTCAAACACGTATCCAAAATCGTGTCTAATGTGTGGACACGAAGTGTCAAAAAGGAAAACCCGACAGTGACAGAACTGTCAGGTAAGGCTGTCTCGTACAGCCATGTCGTGTCCAATTGGACACGATTCAGTGCTCGAGACAAGCCATGATTTTGCACAGTAACACGTGGGATATAGGGCTAGGGACTGAACACCCTGCCCCGTGTCCAAGTGGTATCGATGTGTCGATACGAGAGCGTATCAGTGGCTCAAATTTTGCTTGTATGCATGTCAGGAATTTCGATGCGAGATCGAGAACTTCTTCGACTCGCAACCAAGTATCACAAAACTTGGTGAGGGTCTAGTCAGACATGGGACCCATCACCTCGTCAAATTTCACGTGACCTAGTGAAGTATCGTGTCCTATGTCAGCCCCAAAATGCAGGAGATGCGCACAGCGTGCACGAGCAGTGTGAGGTCGGTGCGCGGTTGATTTCTCCGCGCACACTGAACGAGGACCCACAAAATTTTGTGGGAGTCAAGTCAGTCACTAGGGCCACGTACACGCCAAATATGGTGTCACGAAGTGTCATATCCAATGAGAAATCGGACACGGGCAGCAGGGCACCCGACCGAGCCCCCGTGCTACATGTCCATCACAAATTACGACACGAAAACGACACCAAACACGACTCAGTCTTCACAAAAATTAATATAATTATTTAGATCTACAAATTCATGTAATTGGTTTTACAAAAATCGAACACCTATACATACACTATGACACGTGTCCGATACGGACACCAAACGGATACAAAATCTACCCAAATTTCAGGGACAGCTAGGGGACTCCTAGATCTAGCCCTAAATGCAAAGAAAACAGAATTTTAGATCAATTTGTGGAGTTTTACCTAGAGATGCAAAAAGCATAAAAAAGCTCCAAATGGAGGATTCCTCCTTGCTAGCCAAATGCTCCCAAATTGTCCCAAAGCTGGGATTAAACCCCATAATCAGAAAATAGGAGAGTATTAGGTTCTAATGCAAGAAACTAGAGTTAAAAAGGATTTAAAATGAGAAATCTATGGATTGGGGAAGAATGGACAAACCTTTCTTTTCCTATGTGTTGAAATGATATAAAAGAGGCAAAAACTAATGAATAAGTGTTTATATAGAGTGGGGATCCCTATGTGGCTGGTCACTTAGGGTTTGGTTAGGGTTAGGGCTTCTAGTTATGGGCCATGGGCTTAAGTCATAAGTCATTTAATGAAAATCACAAATCATTGTATTAAACCATAAGTCATTTCACTTAAATTAATCCTCCTATTCCAAAATAAGTTTCTAATGACTAAAAGTAGGTTAACCTAAGTTAGACTAGGGTCACCATGGCTAGGGTTAGCTTCTAGGCTAGTCCACTAGGTCTCAACAAGTCAAAGTCAAACTAGAATTCACCAATTCAATAAATAATCAAATAATTCAAATAAGCCAAAATGACCAAATTACCCCTAGGCTAAAATGATAATAAATCATTCTAATGACATGGTTAGGCTCTAGTTCATGCAGTCTCTTGGGTTTCACTAGCAGCACATCAAAATCACAAATCATGACTTAAAGCAGTTTTTTTAAATTGTTTAAAAATGATTAAAAATTACCAAAAATTATAATGTTAAATAAATATCAATAATTATAATTACAAAATTACCCTCATCTGGAAAACTGGGTGTTACAGGGGAGCCCAGCTGCAGGCGACAGAACACAGGGAGGAGAACCAAACGTGGCATCGGGGGACACCAAGCGGAGGAGGGGACGCCGAAGGGTGGAAGAAGGGAGCCTCCGGGGAGATGGACTCCGGAAAAGACGAGCGGGGAGAGCGCCGAAGGGCCGCCGGAGAGAGGGGGAACCGAATCGGTACCTGAGAGAGGGCCCCCACCGCAGCAGGCGGCTACCTGCCGGAGGGGCAGAAGCCGAGTCGCTCGCTGATCGCCCAGAAAAGCTACCCAAAACCTTCAATTTTGTATATATATATATATATATATATATATATATATATATATATATATTGTTTATATATATATATATATAAGCCGAGTCGATCGCTGATCGCCCAGAAAAGCTCCCAAAAAAAAATAAAAAATAAAAAATAAAAAATAAACAATAAAAAATAATATATATATATATATATATATGCATGTGCAGGTATACAATATGTATATGTATACTCATGTGTATACATTTGTACACATATTCCTATTCTTCCACATACCTATATATTTTTACTATATATTGCCAAAACTATAACATGTATTTATATTATCTGTAAATCTATTTCAAAAATCCATCTATATATAAAATGACTCAAGAATATTTACTAAAATTTTATTAGATAAAAGTATTAATGAAAAATTATAAAATATATATATTTAAAACAACCTTAAAACTTTCTCCAGTATATATATACTTAATATATTTAAGATAGTTATTCCTATTCTAATATTTAGGTTCCT
Organism: Iris pallida; assembly: GCA_029216955.1. Classification (NCBI taxonomy): domain Eukaryota; kingdom Viridiplantae; phylum Streptophyta; class Magnoliopsida; order Asparagales; family Iridaceae; genus Iris; species Iris pallida. Next base: position 18,390,946 of record JANAVB010003400.1, on the reverse strand, counting down.
TTATTATATATAAAAAAGTACAAACTATTTACTAATATGTTAAAATATATTTGAAACCATGTCTATTATACATATATGAAACAAAGATTTTAATTTAAAAATATATATTATAAAAAAATATGTTGGTAAATTTAGGAGGTTTAAATCCTACCCAAATTATAAAAATTTTATCCTCGAAATTAAAACTAAAGGGCGATGAATGCAATGCAATGCAATGCAGAAAGAAAGAAAGTTAAATACGAAAATCGTACCTTGTTTTTCGAACAGATGGGAAAGCGATTGTGGATATCATCCTCGCGCTCCCAGTTGGATTCTCTTGGCGAGTGGTGCTTCCATGCCATACTAATTGTAAGCCCCCTAGATTTTTATAGTTTTTATTTATTTATTTATTTATTTATTTTATTTTGTTTAATATAGTTACTAATAGGTATTTTTCCAGCTATTAGTTTTAACATTAAATACTCTTTTTCATAGCTTTAATTTTTGGAGCACAAGAAATGTCAATCTCTCAAAACGCCTTTCATATATTTTAATCTAGACAAGTTATCTTCACTTTTATATATATTGTCCTGCTTAAACTCGTTCCCTTGTATTCTTTTTTTGTCGCATAACTTTCGGGTCAATTTAGACTATTTTATCATCTACAGTAAAATTTGTCGTATCTTCTAATTTAATTTTGGGACTCGACATTGATCCAAACCATTCGACCCAATATGTGGTTTTTAGCTATTTGAGCCTGCTACATACATGCCAATAGTGTTACACCCAATTGAGTTCCCATGTGCTATTTATTTTCAAATGGCACACAAGACCAAATATTTGACTTATTGGACTCAATCGATCACAAAAATTCCACCAACCTAAAACTACTCAAACTAGGGACCCATGGAGCTTATTCTAGGGTACCCTAACCTATTAGGCATTTTTATATTGATTTAAATGAATTAATGTACAATCTTATTATTCAAATTTATTTTTAAACAAGTCCATAACAACTTTCCTATTTTGGACTCGATTTAAATTCCTTTGGACATATCTTGGAGCATCTTTTGAATGGAGTATCAAATCTCCTCCACATCTTTTCAAACAAATACCAAATCAATTCCATACATCCTCTCTCTCTCTCTCTCTCTCTCATATAAACGTCTCCATCTATATTGGTCGAATACTTTTTACATATTTAAACTCTCTAAAATCATGAGAATCCCTTTGGAAGAATATGTGCACATATCTTCAAACCTGACAGAAACTTTCCCTTTCCTTCGACCTTCCAACCCTTCCACCTTCATCACATCCATCCCAAGACCACTCCCCTTCACCTCAACAAGTCCTCGTATGGCCACGATAACTTTCATGGGCGGTAGAAGCCCCAAAATTGAGCACAACTCAACCGAACAAAATCTGAACAAAACAACAGGTTCGTCAATATCGTGCATGTGTTTTATCAACTTTTTGGTATCCTTTTGACAAGAAACAAAAACTAATGAGTTCCTATACGTGTCCGCTTGTCACGACCCGCACCAGAAATAAGGGCCCGAGCACGTGGCCACGTCCAGCCTACGACGCATCATCGACGATAGAACGATGTCTAGGTCAACAATACTGACTATCACATATCATGAATATATATATCATAACTTGTCAATGATATCTCAACTCCAAAAGAAGAAAAATATGATGATAATATTCATACTCAATCACAATAAACTATAAGAAAGATAAATGGCACGATAATGATATAAACGATATGAAATGAGAATCCAAGATACGACTAGAAATATATATCCAAATCCACATCAAAAGGTCTAAGAGTCTAGCTATCTCAACATCAACATAAGTCTCATAAATAAAACATCTCAATGTCTCAGAAGCTAGCATGCAAACTCCTCTCTAACTGTCCATCCGTCTGAGGGTGATATGCGGTACTAAACTTGAGTTGAGTGCCCAAGCTAGCATGCAAACTCCTCCAGAAGTAAGAAGTGAAACGATTATCCTGATCCAAGACTATGCTTACAGGAACCCCATGCAACCTGACGATCTGCTTACCATACATTGCCAGCTTCTCTACAGACAAACCTACCTTAGATGGCAAGAAGTTGGCCAATTTGGTCAACCTATCAATGATGACCCAAATTGCGTCTTTTCCTCCTGGAGATCGTGGAAGTCCGGACATAAAATCCATAGTAACGTGTTTATACTTCCACTCTAGAACGGGTAATGGCTGAAGCAATCTACCTGGCCTTTACCTTTCTACTTTTACCTGCTGGCACACTGAGCATCTGGATATGAAGTGTGCCACTTCCCGCTTTATGCCATACCACCACTATCACTCCCCAGAACCAGAAACTGGCAAGTAGGGACGGACCAGGCAGCTATATATGCCAAAGTACTCTAGTACTCCGAGATAACGTATAAGCTGTAGAGATGGGGGTCACTGCTACAAGCCAACAGTCAATCCTAGGTCAAACAAATCCTAGATATCTCAATCACATGTAAGAAAATAATATCCAAGAGTAAGATTATCAGGCATATAAGACAGTGAAGCATCCCAAACTATAATATATAGATGATCATGAAGCTAGTAATACAAAATGAAGAACTAGAAAGAGTGTAAGTCATACATGATCAACTCTAGAAAATATACAATCATATCTAAGCCACTACACCAAAATGTCAAGTCCAAAATATGAGCTAAATACGTGTTCGGTGGCTAAACGCCACAAAGGACTATAGAGAAAAGAGTGATTAAGAGAAAGAACACCAACTCAGGAACCCTGGTGCTTTGGGTGGTCATCATCGAGTGGAAGGTCCAGTAGATCCTCAGACTCCTCAACCAAATCTGGTCAAATAAAACCAGTGGGGTCAGACCCCGAATAACAAGTACCACAAATGAAGTTAAACTATAAACTAAAACCAACATATAAATCATAACAACACTAAAGTAAAGTAGTAAAATGAGACAAGAATAATAAATTGGTACTATAGTGTATATGAAAGAAAATTGAAAACATATAAGGACTATAGCATGCGAACATGTAAGATAAACTGGACATGTGAGCATGTAATAAAGCCAGGACATATAAGCATGTGGATTATGTATAACATGTAAATACTGACAAGAATGACAAATAACGAGATGCTTAGGAACTATTCCGGAGTCGACTTACAAACCTTATACCAAACAAGGACCAATGTTGCAACATTTCTCATGAACAGAACTTAGCCTCTAATCATTTACCGAAATAAGTAAAGCAAAGATAAGAGCTAGGTAATCAAGACAAGACTGAACATGACTGGACTCCATCCATCAATCATGGCCAAGCAATGAGTACGGCTTGATACATTAGCTAACTAGGTTATCACAATCCTAATTACTAACATATACATTTTGAGAAATCTAATCCAGTTACTTGGCCTGCAGACTACCTAACTTATCCAGGCCGGTAAAGTAATAGTAAATATCAAATAATAGATACATCGCCGGGAAGACAAAAATGTATCCTAAGATCTAATAGTGGCTACATCGCCCGGGAGACAAATGTACCATAAGTATAGGTATATAGAGGATACATCGCCCGAGAGACAAATGTATCCTCAGTAGTATGCTCTGTATGACGGAGAGCTAATAAGTATAATAAACAAGATTGCGCTTCTCGACGGTGTGCTAGAAATGTGCTCATCATGACAGATAGCTACAAGTCTATTCAGGTTGGGGCCGAAACAAAGGGCTCACAAGCAACCGAAAAATACTCTCATCCCAATGCATCTAGGTAATCGACTAGTTGTTTAGTCCTTAACATTTTCTTTCAGGATTCCGTTTGTGGCATTCCGCAGAATCCATCCTACTAATGAGACATGCAAGACTGGATTTGACAAGACAAGAAAGAGAGTGCACTATAACAAGCCATAATAATACAAGACAAGATAAGACAAGTATCGAGACAGGAGTGCGCTACGACGAGCCACTATATCAAGCTAAGCATGTACAGGAATATGGAGTACGCCACGATGGGCGAATATTAAGACAAGACAAGACAAGAATATGTACAAGGAATCCAGGTAAATATGGTAGTATAAAACAGGAAACAGGGCAAGGCATATAAAGAATTATACTAATAACGAAAATCCAGAAAATAAACAATAAATAATAAAAAAAATAAACTTGGAAGTCCAATCGGAAGATCCATCGGATTGTCGCAAATTTTCGAAGGATGGTCCATTCGGTCACAACAAGTTTTTGCACATAAAATGGGCCATCCAGAAGATCAGTCGGATTTCTAAATGGTGATCCAGAAACATGTAAAAAGCTCAGTAAATGTAAGAACAATTCTCAAGAGCCAAAAATCCGGTCCCAAATCTCATCCAAGTATAGTCCAACTATACTAAATATTACATGTAAGCCTTATATACTAATATGGACTACGTCTAGTGGTAGGAACTTTCGTATCATTACCGATATCGAATTTTCCAACCAAGAAAAGTGTTAGGACATCGTAGAAAAATAAAACCTAGCTCAAACCAAAATCAGAGACGGTGAAAATAACGAGAAACTTGTAGGAAATAACTTTAGTAAAACAAGTTCTAGGAAATAATGAACTATCAAGACTCCAAAAATAAAACAATAGTAAAATAATAAATGTCCAGTAGTTCGACAAGATGTAGTTGCCTAAGATAGCTCCCAGCCTAACTCTTCTAGTCCACCACCAAGAAGGGTTCAGAAACCATACTCTGAGGTCTCGAGACCAAGCTCCAAGCTCTCGAGGAATACAGAGTGGAAACGAGAAGAGAAAAAGAGTAGAGAGAGAAAGTGAAAAGAAATCTCGAAAGAAATAAAACTCGTATATATAAAGAAGGGGAATTAATCATGATCGTCTGATCATGATCCGCGACTCGATCATGATTAATCGAAACCGTTCATCAACGAAAACCAAGAAACTAATGGATAATAAGACGTCTCAAAACCAAGAAATCACTAGATGAAAGAATGTATCAATATTATTCATCAAAATATTAGGACACTATTCATCAAAATATCTCATCCCTACAGACGGTCGGATGATCTGGCGAATTTCCACGAATTTTCGATGGATGATCCGTATCGTCACAACAACTTTTTGTATCTAAAATGGGGACATTCGGATGATCTATCAGACTTCCACAGATTACCGACGGATGATCCGAAAAGTCTGAAATCTTTTTACTTATAAATTGTTTTTGGTTCACCGTTCTACGTGTCGATTCTAACACAGGTCTATGGCAATGCCAACATGTATTCTAACATTTTCGAACAATGTAAAAATAATCATAGTCAATAAAACTCAATAAATTAGTAGATACTCGTGTATCTGTATACAAAAACTGATACTGTGAGGCGAATCTCACAACTCTCCCCTCCTTAGAAAAATTTTGTTTTCAGAATTTCCATAAGGCAAGCAAAAAGGCAATAGAAAACATGCCATCAGGATCAAGATAGGAAACTCATAAATTATGAAATCAAACTAGAGTAGTGTACAAGAAATGTAAAAGAAATAGACATATAGCAACAATATCATGCATTCCTACAATCTGTCACACCCTAGTCCCAAAATACTTGGGATCGAGACACGTAACAATGGCCAACAGATACGCAGTCGAGTACTTTCCTAATTTAATGGCATTCTCAAGTACATATTAAGATGTAACTAAATAATAACATGATCACAGGCAAGCTAAATCTCATCCATAAAATAAGTAAATAAACTAATCTGAATACAAATAAGTCATGTAATCAGAAATAAGTCATACATAACCATATTGAATATAAAGTTGGTAGAGACACATCCACTACTCGAATATTCTGAAATAAAGTACCAAAGGAAAGTGCTGAAAGTAAGATAACTTGATACATACTCTACGTGGACGACTGTATCGAAGATGGTACCATACGCGATCAGCTGAAATCAGCTGGTGAGATCTCCTTGTCGCCCAATATTGCGTCTGGTCTCCGGCCATACGTCTTCGAGTACTCCTGCTCGTCTAAACTTGGAAGGAAACCAGGCCCTCAGGGGGGACGCAACAAGATACATAATATATAGGCCAATATGAAATAATGTATGAAAATCATGGGGGTTCTAATGACTAAGTGTAAATGCAATAAGAACAACTTTTGACGAATGGGGCTCTCCGAACCTGAGATCATCTCGAAGTAGGGTTCGTACGAACTGCCGACTGTCAACAACATATACTAATAGCAACCCCTTCGTCTAGTAACTGTCCTCCCTACCCAATGTATCTAGAACGGGTCGACTCCTCGACACGTACAATCCCTAATATAGGGTCCAATATAACGTAATGAAAGCATCTAGCATAAACTACACCATCATTCGTCCCGGCCGCACAAATGCTCAATCGAATACGGGGGTACGTGTCCTATATCTCTTTATCACATCAAGGTGTCCAAGCATGTGTCCGGGTCCAGCATGATACCATTGTATCCGCTCTGCAGTACATGGGTGGTCTCTAATGGACTAGGCTAACAAATAAGAACCAACGTATCTCGTTGGTTGCACCAGAGTCATACTCGGATGCACGAACAATAAGTAGTATTTAAATAACAAGCATGAATTGTACAAAAATGAAATGATATAGTGGCAAGGTATACTTACCTGGATCGAAAAGCTGAAATCAAGAATCAGGTACAGAGTCCGAGTCCACGACCAAAAAACCTAGGGATAAATTTGGAATTAATTATTTTAGGTTTTTGGTATAACTGAATAATATATACAAAAGAAAAATATGTTATCTATTTATGAATACCTACTTAATTCCATTATCCAACTTATAAGTAAATACCAACTCACTGTTAGTCCACTGTGTACCCAAGTCACTAAATCCACTCACACTTATCTATACACACATACCTGAGAGGTATTTATTAAATCATTCCAACGAAGCAAAATTATAATTTAAACTTAACTTCTTATCATTCTCCTACCATCAGTTTAAGACATGAGCATACATCATAATATCCTCATCAATTTTTGTTCCCGTACCATACTGTCCTTCTATTCCACTTGCTTTCACCCACATTCTTAAATATTCATTTAAATTCACAACCCATTCATTCAATATATACTCAATACAGTCCCTTATTAACTGTTGGAAGGGCATATACAACCCAATTTCTATCTCTCCCTGTTTGAACCAACCGGTGCCTCACGGTTCAAGTGTTCTTCTTAGTTTTAAACTTGCACATATACAACCTCAACACAGTTACGGTAATGAATCTACGCACATAAACACATCCAACTTTATGCTTAGAACCTGGTAGCAAAAGAACCATATGCTTTTGAACATACAAAACAAAAGAAGAAGAATATTATATGTGCATGTTCGCACATCATTCCAAAGTATTCATGTGATACATTTTTCTATTCTTATCTTCTTTCCAATTACCAATACTCACACATTCTAGCCCTCCTTATCCATTCTCCTGTGAGGAAGCACACACACAGAGCTAACCATGCTTACGCAATTAGGAAGGAGAATACACTCATGTAAACCAGCTATACTTTCTCCTTCTCAACCATTGAGCATACGAAGATGCATGGTTTCACAAATACACAACCCATCACACTGCAATAACCCATGTTTTATAACATACATGGCTTCTCATTTACACAACAAGCTCAAGGGGATAAGGAGTCAGTAAACAAGCTAGAGGAAAAGAAGAAGAGCTTACATTGATATGTTTAGGATGTCGGTGAGAGAACTCGTCTCCGACGGAGCTCAATTTTCTACAAGGGGGCACCCGTCAATGGGTCCGTTGACAAGGGGAGGTGGCGTATAGGACCGTTGAGCACCTCTAGAAAGGGTGAATAGAGTATGTGCGTGTGCAGCAGAAATAAACACCAATTAAAAAATAAGCAACTATATATTATGGCAGGTAAAAGACGGCAAATAAAATACGGTAAAGTAAGAGATAAAGGAATCAAACTCAGTGACACAATAATGTATACTGATCTCCTTCTGAGAGGACTACTCAAGTCTTGAGTACTCTTGCTCGATGTTAATCCACTATGGTACAAGCTAATTGAGAGCTTGTAGTCTCTTACAACACCGTGCTTAGAGACGAGCGCACGACCGTCTCCACAAAATAATTTTGAAAACTGGAACATTTTCTGAATTGTAACCTCTGATACAACTTTTCAGTACCAAAACTCTAGATTGAACAGAACTGCACTGGCTTTGGCTAAGAGTGGTATAGGTTTGTTTAAAAGCTTTATCTCATAGAAAACACTTTAGAATAGATTGAGAAGATAATGAATGAGTGAATGTGTTAGTGATTTGAAATGGTGGGAATTCATCTCTATTTATAGTATTTTTGCAGACAGAATTCGGGCAAAGTTCATGCTGAGTTCGGATGCATGAATCTCGCATTCGAACGTTGTAGCCATATGTGGTGGAAGACAAAAACAAATTTAAAATGATCTGGCCGAACTTGGGACGAACGCTGGGCAAACTTGGGCCAAACTGGGGCCTAGTTATGTCTGTGTTCTGCGTAGGTTAGGCCAGAACTTTTGGATCAAAACAGTTTGGGCTTTGGACTTTTTGGATATATGGACTTTTTGGATTTGAATATGTAGGCTTTTTAGAAAATGGACTGATAAAACCTAAGCCACTACCAATCCTGATCAACCTCACAAATATTTCCTAGACTCATTAAAATTGAAAAATATAGAAGAAAATATAAAGGCTTGATCTTGATTCCAGTGCGATATTGGTTCTTTGATGATGATGCAATGTGTGTACTTTGAAGCAGTAGGATGTAGATGTAGTTGCATGCGTTCTTCTTATCTGAAATCTGTAATCTTGTAGTAGTATGTATATTTTATGTATCGATCAAAGTTGATGTTGATTATCAAAATCAAGTGTGATCATTATCCAATGGGCCAACAATCTCTCCTATTTTAATAATTGACAAACATTGAGTCTATACCAAAATATAACGAAAATAATATAACTTTGAAATATATACCTAAATTTTTTGGTATGTACTCTTTCTCTTCCTTTGTCATGTACTCAAAATATGGCTCTCCGCAATATGTGAAGCCAACAATAACAAAAAGAAAAAAATGGAGTAATGTCCAAAAAATAGTGATAAGAACTAACAAGCCAGTATCTCATGTATGATAACATCAGCAGTAGCAGTAATAAAACATAAGAAAATAGATGAAACCAACTAAGATAGCAGAAAAACTAACTACAACTGAAGTTCAAACAGTACAAAAGCAACTACAACTGAGACAGAAGTGCATAAGCAGTGCTACAAAATAAAGTAGTCCAAAATAAGAAAGTGTCACTACTAGATTATCATCTATCAGAACATGTCCACAAAATACTAAGCCAAAAGACTGAATCAAGTGTCAGCATCATCAGTAGGAGCATTAGCAGAAGGCTGGGGATCAACATATGCGGTCTTCGGATCGAAGAATCCGAAAGTAGGATGATCCTCAAGTCTCGGTCTGTCGAAGCTAGGATAATGGAGGATAGGAGTTGCAGGTAGTGGGATGATGTGCCGAAGTCCACTGAATGTCAGCCATACCATTTCTCAAGACCCGGGCCTGAGAAATGTGACGGTACTTAGCATCGATAAAACGAGTCCTATAGGTCTCATGCCGCCATCCCTAGATGTAACACCCAGTTTTCCAGATGAGGGTAATTTTGAAATTTTGTAATTATAATTAGTATTTATTGATATTTATTTCATATTATGATTTTCGGTGATTTTTAATCATTTTTAATCTATTTAAAAATCATGACTTGTGATTAGGGTGTTTCATCTACCACATTTCTAGCTTGAGGGTATTTTGGTCATTTTTGAATTTTTGGGATTTATTTGGAATTATTGTGAATTATTTAGATTTATTGGAATTTATGTGATTTTAATATTGATTAATTAAACTGATAAGTGGTATGTTGATTTTGAGACTAGTTGGATCTTGTAGACTAGCCTAGAACCTAAACCTAGTTTTAGTGACTTAATTAGATTATGAAACCCTAGGTTAAATTAAGGTAACCATAATCTAGTTAATAGAATCAATTTGGAGATAGGATTTAGAATAGAGAATTTATTAATGACTTGTGACTTCACAAGTCATGATTAGTGATTAAGCCCAAAGCCCAATACCATGTGAACCTAACCTAACCCTAATCCACTAGTGGTCGGCCAACACATAGCCTAGGGATTCCTACCCTATAAATAGTCTCCTAGAAATTAGGGCTAGCCTCCTTAGAATTTCTCAAGTTTTAGAAAGAGGTAAGTCTACATCTTCAATAATTCATAGAAATTCCATTTTATCTCCTTTTTTCCTCAAATCAATTGCATTAGATCCTAATTTTAGTATACTTGCTGTTTGTGGTGTTCAATCTCAGTTTGTGAGCAATTTGAAGAAGTTTGCTAGCAAGGAGAACCCCCCCATTTGAGGCTTTTCTTGCTTTTGGACACCAATAGGTAAAGCTCTATAAACACCATTAAAATTCCAGTTTCTTTGCATATTTAGGGAGCCCTAGGTCTACCCTAACTGTAGGTATGCCTAGACCTAGGTTTTGTGTCCATTTCGTGTCCTAAATGGACACGTATCAGCCATTGGTTTAGGTGTTTGATGAAATGCCCCAAAGGGCATTTCGATTTAATTTTTGGGAAGTGTTTGCATAGGAAATTAAGTTTTGGTGTCGCTTAGGGGTTCCTAAGTGTCTGAGCTTGTGTCGTGTCATTTTGGTGTTGCATTGGACACTTGGACACGCCGCGCGCGTGCGGGCTGCACTGTTCTGCCTCTCGGGGTGGATTCCTCACTGGACACGGCGACTCAGGTCATGCCACTTGGCGTGGGCCAAGGGGCAATGACTGACACGATGTCCTCCAAGTTGGAGATGCCCTCGTGTCGTGTCGGACACGTTCTCCTGCCCGCACTTAGATTTCACTGACTGTATCAGCCGAATATTCGGGCTCTGATACGTGACTGTAGCTTGGACACGGGGACACTTTGTCACTGTACAGGCACCTAGACGCCTAGACTAACCCTAGACGAACGTAGGGACACGACCACGAGACACTTGGACACCTGTGTCGTGTCCTAGACCTAGGTGCACAAACGCACGAGACAGTGCACTGCTGTGCAGTGTCCTGCATATTGGTATTGGGTTTAATTGTTTTGGACACGTTTGTGTCATTGTGGTGGACACGTGTTGGACTGGGACACACTTACATCATGTAATTGAATTACCAACCTTTAACTTTGAACTTTAGTTTGTTTTTTATTTGCATTTTCAATTTCCCCTAAGTTCCTGATACATGCTATTCCTGTATATTTTCTAGTTTAATAAATTGAACTTTGGCAGCAATTTAAGCCCACTTAACTGATGCTAATTATTGTTTTATACTCTAATGTTATTCTCCTACATGTGCTATAGCTATGGTTCGATTTTGGGGTTGTTTGGTTGATAATCGATTTCAAAATGGGACTTGGAAGTTTTGTATTGATTTAAGGGACTGACAGGAATGAATTGGGTTCCTTTCCTTCCCTTCCATGTTACTGTCACAGTCACACACTATTTTACAAATTCTGTGCACTCTACACACTCACACACTCACTTGTATATACACACACATACTATTTTTACTTCCTATCACTGTTACATTCATTTACACACATTCAATCCTTTTACACATTGTTTTCCTCACTGTCACTCACACACAAACCAGGAATTACACACACACACACATTTACATGCTCACATAGGCACACTCTCACCTTCTCACTCATGCACACACACTTGACACCTCTCTCCCACTCTTCTAACTCTCAATCTTCCAATCTTCCTATATATATTTTTTTTTTCCAATCTTCCTATATATATATATATATATATATATATATATATATATATATATATATATATATATATATATATATACATATATATGTAGAAGCATGGAAAATACTAAAGAAATTGACTCATGCGGCCAAGAAAGACCCATACGGCTCAGAAAACGCATGCGGCTCAGGAAGTCATGCGGCATAAGGAGCTATACGGCCGGAGGCATTCCATGCGACTCAGAAGACACGTGGCGTGACAGTGCTCCCCTCCGATCCATGCTGCATTAATTGCTTTGACGGCTGACCCCTCTGAAAAAACTGACATACCTGACACCAAAGCAGGTAATTATGACTCTGTCATGATGATGAATCTCTAGGGAAGAGAAAGATATCTCTGACACGATCCCCCGAGAGCAACAAAATGCCACGTGGCCCTGCCACGTGGGTGTGCTTATGCGGCTCGAAGTGAAGACTTCCCATGCGGTTCAGAGTGAAGCTGTCCCATGCGGCTCGAGTAGAATCATCCCTATGCGGCTCAAGAAGATCATGCCCGTGCGGCTCAAGCAGACACACCATTATGCGGTTCATGCGGCTCATCACATGGTTCAGAAGTCTGAAGGAGGGGGCCACTGCCCAGACAGTCCTGACACGTGTCCCAAGTCTTATGCGGCCCAAAATTCATGCGGCCCAAATCTCATGCGGCCCAATCTGCATGCGGTTCCAGTCTCACCATTGGCTCTCAGGACACGTGTCCTCAGCCGCTCAATCTCCCAGATTTATGGCAATCCAAGATCGGGTCGAATCCCAATGATCTGGGGCACGTGGCAGGAGAATAAATTTGATTTATTCGCAGATATGAGAGAATCATTATAAGAAAGATTTATGCCAATCAGCATTAATTGCTAATGGGGATTTGGTGTAATCTACCCTTAATGGTTCTGATTTGTCACAATCAGAAACGAACGGCCTGGATTGATCAATCCCCAGGCCGCCGCCATCTCCAAGTGCTAATCATTGGCAACCCTGGCGATCACATCCCACTATTATAAATAGCAAGGTGCCATTCCCTTGTGAGATATAGAGAGGTATACAAAAAAAAGGAATCAAAGAAGAATACGTATACACAGAGAGACTTCCCCCATAGTCAGAGAGAGAATATACACAGACAGAGAGAAGCCAGGAGAGCAATCAGAGAGAGAGCAAGAAGGCGTTTCTTCGTCAACGACCAAGCAGATCTTCCCCGAGTCAAGGATGCGTACCAATCGTCCAAGGAGTAAGGCAGAGCGGCCGTCGCTTTTCCGAGCCTCTATCGTCACCCCCCAGAATCTAAAATAAACAATCGTACTTAGGCTGCTGCACCTAGGTTTCGTCCCTAGGCTTTCTTTGTATGAGCGAGTTTGTATTGTGAGTCTAAGTTCAGTCCTCCAATAATTGTTCTGTACTTTTACAATCAATGGTAAACACGATGGCGACTCTGCTGGGGACTAACTTCTCCACGGCTGAGGAGTTGGTGACGCAATCGGACGCTGCCAAACTTGGCTCTACACAACAGAAGATGGTCGTACGCTTCGACCAACAGGCGTTCGAAGAGATGCTCTCTGAAGGTAGCACTGGCCCGGTCCAGAAGCGCACCCGCACCATAAAGGCTCGCAAAGAGTGGAGGCCAAAATCATTTGCTCCTCCGCAAGCCCTTGATGAGGTGCTCTCTATTGCTCAAGATGGCGAGAAAGACTCCCCTGCGGCCCTACTTCAGACCGTAGATAACTCTGCTGTCCCCAAGTCCGGCAGAAGAAAATACTATGATGCTGGACTTGCAGGGCCAAAGAGAAACTCTACGCGATCCGAGCCGCAGAAGAGTATTAACCGCAGGAAGAAAACCCATGCGGCTACAACCGCCGACCGCATAAAGAAAACTCATGCGGCCACATCTGTCAGCCACATAACTTATACGGCTAGAGTTGCCAACCGCATGGATGAGACTCATGCGGCTATTAAAGTCAATCGCTTGCAGAAAACCCATGCGGCCACAGATGCCAACGGCATACGGTCAGCCTGCACGGTCATGACTCCTAACCGCATAAATACTCATCCTACAACAAAAGACAGCCGCATGCAGACAGCCTGTACGGTACCCAATGCTAGCCGCATAGCATCCGTCCCACGCTTCTCTCGATCAGTCTTCGACCGGCTCTCATGCGGTCCAGACTCTGATCATTATCTGGATGATAATCCAGACTCTGTGGTATTCGACTTAGACTCCTCCTATTACGCACCCACAAGTGCTAAAAGGAGGAAGTCTAGGGTAGCACGGGCTCATCAAGTCCAGACGACTGCCCCAACCTCTGACTATCGGGGCGTCCCGCTGATTATCACGCGGGCCTCTGATGGGAAGTTGTATAAGACCACTCAAGTCCAGCCCCCGGCGGCAAACAGACAAAGTGGTTCCTCTGACCTGCGTGAGGTTATCCTCCACAAACGCAAGGAAAGAGAAGGAGCTTCGGGGTGTAAAGAGCCCTCACACGGACATCAATGCACCCAGATCATCGTCAACTGCTGTTGCAGCAACGCGGCGGTGACGGAAGACCGGCCATCCATCTTCCAAAGACTACATCACCCGAGCTCAGAAGACGAGGCACCTCCTGTTGTCTCCCGCAAGTCCGCGCAGAAAGTTCTCGCCAAGGGAAAAGGAAAGAAAACGAGCATCTCCAGCCCAAAGGTGTCAACTACTGCAGCTAAGAAACCGTTGTCTAAAGGGTTATCCTCCACTGGAGTATTTCAACACACCCGTTCGAAGACGAAAACTGCTGCAGTAGGAAGTTCGTCGTCTGCAACATTGGGGGTCGTCGGAACTGGGGGTAGCACTTCTCCAAACATCCACGACAATCCGACATTCCAGGAATACGGACTGGAGGAAGCAAATCCTCCGACGGATACAACAGATACCGACGTCTCCAAGGACATCCTAGACGAAGCAAGCTCCGAAGCCGGGGGTAGTGTTCCTTTCGAGTCTGAACCTGAAGAGAACATCCCCACATATCCTGATGATTTCTCGATGCACGGGTACGACTCGGAGGGTACATCCTCCACCACTCCTTCCGTCGCTCCTCATGTGAAGACGGTGTTCATGACAGACAGCAATCAAGGCGGTTCCGGTGATCGCCAGCGCATCGACACTTTGGAGGCCATATTGTACGCCTTGGTCAAGTCTGTAGACGAGATCAAAGCGGCGCTTCCTAATCTGCAGGGGGTGACACCTGGCCAGACAAGCACGGGTCCCCCAATCAACGTAGATTCAAATTCGGCGGCACCGAACCCGGACAATAATCCTTCCGAAGTAACGGCTCCGACTGCGACAGATGAGACCCGAGAAGTAAGAAGAGAAGTTCAAGAGCTCCGAGCCATGTTTCACGCCAGAGAAAACTCTCAAGACTTCAGAATACGGCAACCATATCCTGCTGAATGGAGGGATGTTCCATTCCCACCAAGATATAAGCCGTTCAATATCAACCCCTATGATGGCAAGACCTCAGCAAGTCGGTACATCACTTACTTCGAGGTCACTACCGACCATCTGCCCCATGATGACGCTATCCTGACACGGTTATTCATTAGGGCATTGGAAGGAGTCGCCTTCGATTGGTACCGTAACCTGCCGGATAATTGCATCCATTCCTTCGCTGGCTTCAAACGCCTGTTCTTGGAGAGGTTCTATGAGGTAGGGCAAGACGTCACGATGTCTACCCTCGTGGATGTCATTCAAGGAGAGAAAGAGCTGACGAGGAATTACATTGAGCGGTTCCGTCAAACCGCAATGAAGTTACCATCTGGCAACCCGGACTCCTCCTTGATCGAAATTTGCCAAAAGAGACTACTCCCAACAATCAGTCTCTGGATGGGCGAGAGTCAATTCAAGGACTGGAAGGCTTTTATCATTAGTGCTACAAGTGCCGAAGAACGATTAAAGAAGGCTCGCCAACTGGGATTACATATCTCAGAGGGAGAGAACAAGAGCAAGCGTCCCAGTACCACCAACGACAATAGGGGTAGCCCCTCCAACAACCGGGACAACAGAGGCAAGCAGGCCATGGTGGCCGATACAGCCCAGAAGCCTAAGTCGCAACCTGCGGACAAACAATGGCCTCAAATCACTTACTCTTTTGAAGACGGTCATGTCAAGCCTATCTTGGACATGCTCATACAAGGAGATAGGATTCAGCTTCCTCCACTAAGACGGGAGCCTCGGCCGGCTGATCTGGAGAACCCAAAGTTCTGCCATTACCACCGCTACGTCCACCATGCTACGCACGACTGCTACCAACTGAAACGATATATCCAGAACCTCATCGATTCGAACGCTCTGACCATCGATTTCGAGGAGGTAACCGTGGCAGCCAACATGGTGTCCGTACAATTCGGCAGCTTCCCTCCAACAGAGACCCAGGACGGGGTTATACCCATTCCTCTGGCAACGATGGAGATTGCTAATCTCCCGCCTGCTCAAGCTGTTGGTCTAGTACCCCTCACCACATCGCGAGGGGAAATCATGTGGGTCCATCCGGACCTAGTCCACGAGGTAACTCAGTCCACTCCATCTTCTAAAAAAAAAAGTGGAAAAGTCAGATCCTGCCGCACCACCTCAGCAGATGAAGAGGAAGTCACGGCCGTTGTTACTCGATCCGGAGCACAATCTCAACCTGTGGCTGAAAACTCGACTGATGATCATCCGCCCATTACCACGGATGTTCCGGGACCGGCTCAGCCTTCGACGACCGACAAGCCTAGGCCGAAGGAGACTCGCTTCGACAAATCCCTCCGAAAGGAAACATCTCAGGGGCTAGAGAGGCCCTACAACTTCGACATCTTGGCACAATTAGCCAATACACCGGCCAAATTGTCCTTATATGAACTCCTGAGGCTCTCGAAGGATGTCCGTACAGCTTTGAGCGATGCACTTCAAAATGCCGACGCGTACCTGGCTCAGGTCAACCTCACAGGAGAAAATCAGCCCGCAGACCTCCAAGATAGCGCCTGTACGGAAGCAATGCCCAACATCGTCTTCACTCCATAAGACTTGCTCATCAAGACTAATCTACACGATCGCCTATTATACTACACAGGCTACGTCGGCGACATAAAGGTGGACAGGATGCACATTGACCCTGGGTCTTCCATAAGCATCATTCCAAAAGGACTACTGCATCATCTTCGCATTCCGATGCATCGCCTGACCCCTACAAACACCGCCATCAGCGGGTTCAATTCGGGCAGGAGCTACCCAATCGGGAAGATCCGTCTGAAATGTCAGATTGGCGATCTCCAATCAGAAGTCACTTGCTACGTCATAGATGCCGATACTTCATACAACATCCTTTTGGGGCGCCCTTGGATACACGATTACATGATCGTGCCTTCTATACTACACCAATGCTTCAAATATGTCGACAAGTATGGCTTCGTGAGGACAGAATTTGCTGACATCGATCCCTTCAAAGGGGTCGAATCTTATTACTCGGACTCCTGCCTATACGAAAAGTCGAAGAGGCACCTTGAAGGAGGAAATAAACAAACTGATGTTGAAGCAACCACGGGATCAGCAGAACCTCTGACAATCCACCTCCAGGCTCGCAAACCAGGCAATTTTGCACCCCTTACGGCCACACTGCGTAAGGACGCGATCAGCCTCTCGGCACAGGAAGAGCAGTTAAGAATCCGGCTGCCAATGTCCGGCCAGGTACCGAGACCCACGACAGGGCCACTTACCATCAGATTGCCGAGAGTCGGTCAATCCCAAACAGAGAAGCTCAATCCCTCCGATGGACCTCTGACGATACGCCTGCCTAAGAAAGGTCGTCACCCCGATGCGAGGTCTGACACTTCAAGCGAACCAGCCACCCCTCGCTCTACATCAAGTGCCAAACTGGGGGTTGCTAGTCTACCAATAACCCCACGCTCTACTCCGTCAGTTGAACCTCTGAAGATCAAGCTGACTAGGACGCCCTCTCAATCTTTATTCACACAGGGGGTAGCCGAAGAGGAACCAGAGCTAGCCAAGTATGTGGCTGCCCACACTGACGCTCCCTCCGCAGATGATGTAATCCTTCTAGAAAAGATACCTTACTTCATCAATAAAGGGTTATCTTTGAACTACACCGAGCTCAATAAGCTATGTACAATGTATGCTATGGAACACGGTATAGGCACTCACCTACATACACAGGTGACAAATGTGTACACCGCTATCCAACTTACTCCAGTAGAAGACGCTTACCGAATAATCGAGGGAGGGGACCACCCAATCATCTTCGGCCGGACAAACAACCCGCATCCCCTCGCCATGGAAGAAGTCGACTTCGGGTCAGATGCTGGAAGACTGCCTCTGTATCTCTATAGCTCTCAATCCAAATATCTCATGCAGAAACAGGGGTATGATCTAGAGACAACGCCAGGACTGAACTACGGCACTGGACGACGATTACCTTTGAAGACGCTAGCCCCGGCGGGCAAACCACGGAACTACTATAACAAAACCCGATGCGGTTTAGGGTATATAACGCCTACTACGACCCCTGAAAGCTCAGATGAAGAATGCGACTGGCAGTCACATTCAACCGGATCACCGACTTCCGACTCAGATACCAGCATCGGAGATGTGTTCAGACAAGTCATGTCAGTCAACATGGCATTCACCGACGCTTACGAGGAAGACGAAGACATCCCCGAAATCCTTGAGCTAGAGCCATGGGCCCAGCAATTAGACGTACAATGAAAAAAGTGGTTCAAATTGAGAGAACCTCCTACGGAAGATGAAGTCATACAAGTGGATCTCGGCAGCGAATCTTCTCCAAAACCGATCTTTATCAGTGGAAGCCTAACTGACGAAGAACGAGAGTCGCTGTTAGAACTTGTCAGAGAATACATTGATGTGTTCGCCTGGAGCTATGAAGACATGCCGAGGTTAAATCTTGACATCGCTCTCCACAAACTCAATATACGGCCAGATGCAAAGCCAGTCAAGCAGCAACAACGACGCTTCCGCCCAGGCGTCATAGACGCGATCGAAGCCAAAGTCAACAAGCTAATAGCCAGCGGCTTCATTCGTGAAGAGCAACATCCTGATTGGGTCGCCAATATAGTACCCGTTCTCAAGAAGAATGGGAAGATTCGAATCTGCATCGACTTTCGCAACCTGAACGAGGCATGCCCCAAAGATGAATTTTTCCTTCCTATCACAGACATCATGATCGACAATACATGCGACTTTGAACGTATGTCATTCATGGATGGATTCTCGGGGTACAATCAAATCAAGATGTCTTCCGACGACGAAAAGCACACTTCATTCCGAACCCCGATTGGCACATACTGCTACACAGTCATGCCATTCGGTCTAAAGAATGCTGGCGCTACATATCAGCGGGCCATGAGTATCATTTTTAGAGAACATTTGTGCAAGACAGTGGAATGCTATGTCGACGACATCGCCGTCAAGAGTCGCCGTAAGAAGGATCATCTGCAAGACCTGAGAACGGTGTTCAACTTAATGTGAGCCCACAATCTGAAGATGAACCCTACAAAATCGTTCTTGGGCGTTTCCAGCGGGAAGTTCTTGGGCTTCATCATCACTGCACGGGGTATCCATGTAGACCCCGAGAAAACGAGGGCAATCGTGGAGATGGGTTCCCCGAGAAATCTCTGTGAACTTAGAGGCCTCCAAGGGAGGCTAGCTTATATCAGGAGGTTCATTTCCAACCTCTCCGGGCGATGCCGACCGTTCACCCACCTCATGAAGAAGGGAGTCTCATTCGTATGGGACGAGGAATGCCAGTGCGCTTTCGATGACATCAAAGAATATTTATTAAATCCTCCAGTCCTGGTGGCCCCGGTCCCTGGAAAACCATCCCTGCTCTATGTACGAGCAATAGAACACTCCCTCGGTGCCCTGCTGGCACAAAATAACGATGCAGGCCACGAGCAGGCCATTTACTATCTCAGCCGAATGATGGTCGGGCCCGAACACCGATACACCGCTGTGGAGAAAGAATGCCTCGGTCTGGTATTCGCCATTCAAAAGACGCGACACTATGTCAAGGGGCAAACCATACATGTGATCTCACGAATCAACCCTCTCAGGGTCCTCACGACCAAACCAGGGGCACTCAGCTCCCGCCTCGCTACATGGGCGATATTGCTGTCCCCCTATCATATGATCTTCGTCCCGCAGAAGGCTGTCAAAGGTCAAGCCCTGGCAGACTTTTTGGCGGCCCATCCAGGATCGGAATCATCCAAAATATACAAAGAAATCCCAGATGAGGTCGCCGATTCAAATACAACCACCCACGATAACATATGGCGGATGTTCTTCGATGGCGCTTCAAGAACCGGACCCAAGGGAAACATCATCGTCGGAGTCGGAGTAGTATTGGTCTCTCCTACCGGGCTAGTGATCAATCGCGCCTACTCTCTCACGGAACCCTGCTCTAACAATGTGGCCGAGTACAACGCTTTGGTCATTGGCCTCCAACTCGCAAGAGAACTGGGGGTAGAATACCTTGAAGCATACGGCGATTCGCAATTAATCGTCAACCAGATTCGGGGGATGTACGAAGTCCGCCATGAAGACATGATCCCCTACCACCAAATAGCGATCAGCATTATCTCATCATTCGAGGGATTCTTCATCGAACACGTCCCCAGACTCCAAAATATCTAAGCTGATGCCCTAGCAGGCCTGACTGCTTCCCTAGCAGTGCCAAACCACTCTCATCATTCGGTCGATGTAATCGGCCATGAGCTGGTATGCCCCAAGAACAACGTTCAAGCCATGGCGAGCTATTCTGCTCAGATGATCGACGAAGCGTCAGACTGGAGACAACCATTCATAGACTTCGTGGTCTACGACATCCTGCCCGAGAACCCGAAGCAGGCTACTTCTATCAGACGGCGTTCTCTCAGATTCTTCTACGATACAGAGACGAAAATGCTGTATCGCCGCTCCTACGACGGATTACTACTTTGATGCTTGTCGAACGCAGAAGCTAAAGAAGCCGTACGAGAGGCTCATGACGGTGTCTGCGGGACCCATCAGCCTGGCCCTAAGCTAGAAGACCGCCTTCGCCGGATGGGCTACTACTGGCCCACGATGGTGGCTGATGCAATAGATTATACCCGAAAATGCAAGGCCTGCCAAGTCCACGTAAACTTCATTCACCAACCATCCGAATTCCTACATCCGACAGTGGCGTCCTGGCCATTCGAAGCATGGGGAATGGATATCATTGGTCCAATCACCCCACCTTCCTTCCGAGGACATCACTTCATACTGGCGATCACTGATTACTTCTCAAAGTGGGCAGAAGCTGTCCCACTCGCCGAAGTCAAGACTTCGAACGTAATCAGCTTCCTGAAGCACCACGTTATCTACCGCTTTGGACTGCCCCGAAGGATCATCCATGATAATGGTCCGCAGTTTATAAGCCACGCATTCTACCGATTCTGCGACAAACACCGCATTCAGAATGTCGCTTCGACACCATACAACCCGGCAGCAAACGGGTTAGCAGAGGCATTCAACAAAACAATCATCAAACTCCTCAAGAAATTTGTCTCCTCCAACAAACACGACTGGAACTAGAAGCTCGGCGAGTGCTTATGGGCTTATCGTACCACGGTTCGAACAGCCATCGGGAATACACCATTCTCTCTGGTGTACGGGAGTGAGGCAGTTCTCCCATTAGAGACTCAGATTCCCTCACTTCGAGTCGCCCTCACTTATCAATTGACAACGGATGATAACTACCGACGTCGACTACAAGAATTAGAGGCCTTAGATGAAAAATGCCTCCTAGCTCAGCAAAGGATCGAATTATACCAATCACGCATCTCAGGAGCCTTCAACAAAAGGGTCAAAGTCAGAACATTCCAAGTAGGCGATCTTGTTTTGGCAGTCAGGAGGCCAATGGTCATGACTCACACGACCACCGGCAAGTTCCAACCAAAATGGGAAGGCCCATTTATCATCGAGGCCGTGTTCTCCAATGGTGCTTACCGCCTCGCCAAGCAGAACGGAGACTTGCTCATGTTGCCCGTCAACGGCAAGTTCCTGAAGAAATACTATATTTAAACAACATTTTCCAGAGTTTCGAGTTATGTGCCCGCTGGTACCACTGAACTCAACCCCCTAATTTTTCAACTTATTGAGTCACGTACCCTCTTGTACCGCTGAACTCATATCCCAAATTCCCAAGTCATGTACCTGCTGGTACCTCTGAACTTACACTTTGATTCCAATATTCACAGATTTTCGAGTCATGTACCCGTGGGTACCGCTGAACTCATGCCCTTCTTCCATAAACATATCCCAAATTCCTAAGTCATGTACCTGCTGGTACCTCTGAACTTACACTTTGATTCCAACATTCATGGATTGTCGAGTTATGTGCCCATCGGTACCCCTGAACTTACATCCCGGTCACTCTTTTGAAAGAAAGTCATGTATAATCATACCGCTGAACTTTCTTCCTACAAGAGACCCTCCCTCATGATCTAATACCTGCACTCCCAGTGCACAACAAAGGTAACGGATCCACAAATTTCCAAGACGACCATGTCCTCATCACCTCTGAGTCGTCCCATTTCCGCCAAAAACAAATCACCCCTACATAGAATTTCCATGTCCTCATTACCTCTGAGTTATTCTACGTACCCCTCCTTCATTGAGCCCACTCCTGTCATGTCCTCATTACCTCTGAATGGGAAGGCTCCGTCGAAGAAACCTTCATACTTGCCATGTCCTCATTACCTCTGAGTAAGTATGATGATCCCCTTTTGACCTATTACCTGTACCCACTACCAGAGTACGCCAAAGGTAATGGGTCCACAAATGTCCTCTGTTGACCACAAATGTCCTCTGTTGACCACAAATGTCCTCTGTTGACCACAAATATCCTCTGTTGACCACCAATACCCTCCGTCGAGTTCGCTCCTGCCATGTACTCATTACCTCTGAGTAGGAAGACTATACGTTCAAAGAACTTTCCTGCTCACCATGTCCTCAGCACCTCTGAGTCAGTATGATTGGTTCCTTTCTTTTAAACTTATTGTCCGTATCCAAAACCAGGGTATGTTAGGGACAATGGGTCCATGCAAAATGACCCGATAAAATGATTATTACAAAGCAAAAGAGTAAAGCAAATATATATTCCATTCAGTCAGAAATCAGTTACATCCACACGGTTACAGAAAAGTTCTTCATTACAGACAAGATACCTCAAACCCCTAGTTACAAAAATACGTATACAACTCCTTCAACCACATTACGTATGAAGGGTGCAACTGAGGAAGATCCTCGTCCAGAATGGGAGAATCAGGATTCCCAGTGGTGTCACCCTCAGCAGTCTCGACAGTGGGGAGGACGTCATCCCTCTCAGGCTCCGATTCTTCTTTCATTGTCTCCTTCTTAACAGAGGAAGGCCCCTGATTGACGCCAAGGAGCGACGGATCCCCTACCACTGTAATATCAGCACTCGGTGGAGACACTATAAGAACCAAAAGACGAAAAAAAAGTGATGAAAAATGATGAAAACAGTCAGAAGATATTCAGAAGTGTTCATGCGGCTCGTTTAAAGACAACTCTTATGCGGCTTGGGCATGGAATATATTCCATGCGGCTCATAGGATGTGTATGCGGACCACGTAATCTAAAAAGCTCGCATCAAAATGATTATGCATGAAGCAATACAGCAGAGCAGCATCTTTTAGGGTTTCAGAGCACCCAATCTTCCGCACAGTCCTTACCTTCGACGACAACATGAACATCAAGACGAACGGGGGGTGTGGCAATTGAAGACAAAGTCGACTTCCTGCTCCTAGCCATAACCTTCTTCACTGCCTTGGAAGCCCTAGGTGCCATCGTGGTTTGTCAGTTGGAAGAAGAAAGCAAGACAGAAATCTTAATCAGAAAGAGTCTAAGAGAGAAATCCTTCTAAATACCCGTCCATTTATAGAGAAAGGAGGACCAAGACCGACGCTTCGTACAAAGTAGTCGACTCTTCGGCTATCGATACTGACTAGTTAATTAGAGGTCAGAAACTCCTAGGATCCTGCCCCAAAAAGGTTTGCATGCATGACATAATGGCGTGGCGAGAAGCTATGCGGCTGAACAATCTATGCGGCCAAGATCTCTATGCGGTCAGGGTTTCATATGCGGTTAGAAGAGCACGGCCATGCTTCTTATTCAAAGTATTTCAATTTTACAAATTGAAAACTTTGAAGGGGGTCCTGTAGAAGCATGGAAAATACTAAAGAAATTGACTCATGCGGCCAAGAAAGACCCATGCGGCTCAGAAAACGCATGCGGCTCAGGAAGTCATACGGCATAAGGAGCTATGCGGCCGGAGGCATTCCATGCGGCTCAGAAGACACGTGGCATGACAGTGCTCCCCTCCGATCCATGCTGCATTAATTGCTTTGACGGCTGACCCCTCTGAAAAAACTGACATACCTGACACCAAAGCAGGTAATTATGACTCTGTCATGATGATGAATCTCTAGGAAAGAGAAAGAAATCTCTGACATGATCCCCCGAGAGCAACAAAATGCCACGTGGCCCTGCCACGTGGGTGTGCTTATGCGGCTCGAAGTGAAGACTTCCCATGCGGTTCAGAGTGAAGCTGTCCCATGCGGCTCGAGTGGAATCATCCCTATGCGGCTCAAGAAGATCATGCCCATACGGCTCAAGCAGACACACCATTATGCGGTTTATGCGGCTTATCACATGGTTCAGAAGTCTGAAGGAGGGGGCCACTGCCCAGACAGTCCTGACACGTGTCCCAAGTCTTATGCAGCCCAAAATTCATGCGGCCCAAATCTCATGCGGCCCAATCTGCATGCGGTTCCAGTCTCACCATTGGCTCTCAGAATACGTGTCCTCAGCCGATCAATCTCCCAGATTTATGGCAATCCTAGATCGGGTCGAATCCCAATGATCTGGGGCACGTGGCAGGAGAATAAATTTGATTTATTCGCAGATATAAGAGCATCATTATAAGGAAGATTTATGCCAATCAGCAATAATTGCTAATGGGGATTTGGTGTAATCTACCCTTAATGGTTCTGATTCGTCACAATCAGAAACGAACGGCCTGGATTGATCAATCCCCAGGCCACCGCCATCTCCAAGAGCTAATCATTGGCAACCCTGGCGATCACATCCCACTATTATAAATAGCAAGGTGCCATTCCCTTGTGAGATATAGAGAGATATACAAAAAAAAGGAATCAAAGAAGAATACGTATACACAGAGAGACTTCCCCCATAGTCAGAGAGAGAATATACACAGAGAGAGAGAAGCCAGGAGAGCAATCAGAGAGAGAGCAAGAAGGCGTTTCTTCGTCAACGACCAAGCAGATCTTCTCCGAGTCAAGGCTGCGTACCGATCGTCCAAGGAGTAAGGCAGAGCGGCCGTCGCTTTCCCGAGCCTCTATCGTCACCCCCCAGAATCTAAAATAAACAATCGTACTTAGACTGCTGCACCTAGGTTTTCGTCCCTAGGCTTTCTTTGTACGAGCGAGTTTGTATTGTGAGTCTAAGTTCAGTCCTCCGATAATTGTTCTGTACTTTTACAATCAATGGCAAACAATATATATATATATATATATATATGGAAGCGGATCAAAAGCCCCCCTTAGAAAGCCCCCCAAAAACCCCCCACACTCTAATCCGTAATTTAATGTTAAAATTAATGTTAATATTAATGTTAATGTTAATATTAATATTAATATTAACATTAAATACTAAAATTAACATTAAACTTAACATTAAAATTAATATTAACATTAACATTAACATTAACATTAACATTAACACTAATATTAACATTAAAATTAACATTAATATAAAAAAATTAAAAAAAATTAATATTAACATTAATATTAACATTAATATTACGAATTAGAGTGAGAGGGATTTTTGGGGGGCTTTCTAAGGGGGGCTTTTGATCCGCTCCCTATATATATATATATATATATATATATATATATATATATATATATATATATATATATATATATATATATATATATATATATATATATATATATATATATATATATATATATATATATATATGTAATGTAATGTATCTATTTTGTATATATATATATATATATATATATATATATATATATATATTTTATATATATATATATATATATATATATATATATATATATATATATATATATATATATATGTAATGTAATGTATCTATTTTGTATGTGTATCTAATATATAGAGTATATTATGTATTATGTAAGTATCATATATATTATAATATGTATGTGTGCTATTATATATGTATTATATATACGTATGTGTGATATACATATAAGTAGCCATGTGTATACATATAGACTGTCTATGTGTATATAGTGATGTGATGTGTGAGGACAGCTTTTAGCCCATGGTCCTATGTGCACTAGCTAACTAGACTTGTTTTTGACTTGTTGTCCTTGAGATGTGAGTGCTAGCAAGGCTAGACTTGGTTGAGTCTAGATTGGACTAGATAGACTAGTTTAGACTTGATGAGCCTAGATTAACTTGTTTAGACCTAGTATAGACTAATGTAGACTAGTTAGACCAATTTAGACTTGTTAGACCTAGTTTGACCATAGTTGACCTAGGTTTGACTTCTTGGTTGACCAGGGTTGAGCAAGAGTTGACTTTGGCCTAGATTTATTTAGAATGCATTAAATTGCATCTTGTTATCATTTTAGACTTGTTGTGACTTGTACTGTTCTGATAAGGAGCTAGACACCTCTCCTCGGACAGTATATTTCATCCGGACACTCAGATACCAGGCGAGTACATTCTCTGATCATTTCATATCCTGCTTAGAATTATTTTCCTGCTTTAAATTACTTTACTTGATACTGTCACGTTGGTCACACGGATTAGTACTATATGGATCTCTTCTTGAGATGTTATCCCCTCAGGGAGCATCGGATACTTCATGTTCTGTGTGTTTCACTTACATGGCGTATCACTATACTTCATTGGTTCATTGATCACTTGTGACATGTACTCTCATGATCACAGAGTCTTTCTTGAATCCTTCTATTTATTGGGCTTCCTAGAATCCCCATTTATGGGACTACCATGTACCACCCTTCGGGGGCCGTTACATGGAATCATAACATAACCTGGTTGGATCCTTGTATATTGATTGGGGTACGGGAGAGTAGAAGTGGACATGTAAATAATATCCAAGTAGTGTAGCATCAGAATTATTCCATGCATAGTGTAGCATCAGAATCATCATATGACATTTACATGTCTATATTGTACTCTGACTCACTAGCCACATGTTAGTTCTCTATTTATAGTAGATATTTCTATTACAGTTCTCTCTCTGTTTATATACTATATTTTCTTCAGTACCTGTATCTTACTTTACTGCATGATTATATTTTCTAACCTGCTATGAACTGTTGAGATGTATTGTGCTCGCACCTGTCCTGACTGGACCTGTTGAAAATATTACAGAGGACGAAGAGGAGGCCTGTGTGGATACCTTCTACGGGGCAGCCCTAGACGACACTTGTGAGCTGGACTCTCAGGAGGACCCAACTCTTGCTGAGGAGACTACCCCCATTGCCTAGACTAGCTTAGTTAGGCTTTATCTTATTTATGTTGTCTTGAGACTAGTAGTTAGACTTTATTTTTGTCTTGAGATCTGGGTTGTATATATTCTTTCATATTCAGTAGCAGAGTCATGTATTTGTGAATATTTGCTGAGATGTTATCTTAGACTTTCTGATCACCTGTATTTCCTTGAGTTCTATATCATATCGTGCTTCTTCTTCCTTAGTTGTGATTGAGTTTATTTACTGCTAAGTCACCCCCATTCGGGGAGTATAAACAGCTTAGAATTATATGGTTAGATGTTGTGACCTAGGACAACGTTCTACCGCCGACACTGCGACGTAGGCTGGGCGTTGTTACGTACTTGTACCCTCACAGTGGGTGCGGGTCGTGACACATTTTTAGTGGTGGCCCATGCAGGTCGAGATTCGCATTGGTGCGATTTTGTAGTAGCGCAACGACTTAGTTGTACTACTACGAGCCTGCTATAGGATATAGAAATTAAGATGTTAGGATGAGAGGATACTCAATCACTGTTAGGATTCCTTAAGAGATTTCTGGGATGACCCTTGAGAATCTCATTTTGAACTCTAATTTAAACTCCCTTTCCCTCATTTTGATTCACCTTTTTCCTTGATTTGAATTTGATTTTGGTGGATTTATTGTAGAACTTTGAATCTTGGTATTAGTTGATGATTTTGATAAAATTCTATAGTTGTTGATTTTAATTTTGTATTTAATATTTTCAAATTCAAGGTACTCAATCACACTTAAGATTCTTTGAGAGATTCCTGGGACGACCCCTGAGAAACTCATTTTTGATCTTCAATTGGAATTCTTTTTTCCTCTTGTTTGGATTCACCCTCATTCTTGCTATTGAATTTGAGCTTGATGGGTTCATCTCGTTGAACAGATGAGAAAGAACAGATCTTCATTATTCTTTCTTGCCATTATTTCCTTGCATTCTTGTTTCCTTCTTATCTTAAACTCTGTCTAATTACACCAATCACCCATATCTTACCATCCCTACCAGATGTACCTCGAAATCCTTAAATCTTCATATCTTCTGCCTGGAAAAGACTGAAGAAGTGACGTGAATCATGTAGCTCAGAGGAGACATAACTGATTATTATATGATGATCTAGAGGAAATCAAAATGTGGAGTGTTCCATATTGAAACCTTGAGATAGAAATGTGGTAAAGGTCTCGAATAGAATCAAGAGATGTATACTACCAATCTGGAAACAATCACACTTAGGGAGATTTTAGGGTTTTGAGATAGTTTATAGGTGTATTCAAACTGATGAGGATATTCAAGGTCAACCTAGATTTGAGAACCTCGAAACTCTGGTTATTGATTCTTGGGAAGTTTTACCCTAAGGCTATATAGAAGGTTAGTAATGGAAAAGAGAAATTAATTGCATTCAATAAGGATATTGAACAAGATATTGCAAGGAAATGACTAGGGATAGAGGGAACATGAAGTTATAGAAATTTAGAGATTTTTGTGGAAATTTTTTTTAGGAGAATAATATTCAAAGGTGTATGTCGAAGAAAATACGGAAGATGATTTTATGATGGAGGATAAGTTTTGTAAGGCCTAAATGTATTTAAATTAAATAACACGAGGAGAACCATTTGAACAAGTTCAAGGAATTCATAAACGGGATTTAGAGGATTCGGGCCAAATTTAAGACAAGGTGAAAGAATTTAGAAATTTAAATAAATGGTTAATGTTGATTCCTAAATGTGAAGGCTATGCTTCATGAGTAATATTTGGAAATTGGAAATTGCCTACGGTAGTCATGGTAAAGGCTTAGGTAAAGATTCAATTTTTATATGGAGACTGGTGAGGTAAGGATACGATTGGCAAGTTATGACCAGATGAACTTAAGGGTATCAGAAACAGATAATTAACTTGATCTTCCTTATCTTGTGCATTTATTTACCACCTCTTGAACCCCCACTTTCTATTTGAGATCCTTCGACGTTCCTTATCGTGACCTTGACATTCGGAATGTAATATTAGCTGTTACCCTCCAGCAAATCTTATATACAAGACCTAGACGAACTCACCTTCGTGTAGGTATATCATGTCCCACTAAAATCTGTCTCCTTGTACTCTATTTTCTTGATATGATTTTTGGGTCAAATGGCTAAACTATAACCTCTACCATGATACTGAATTATTCCTGATTTCAAATAGAGATCCAGCCTTGACTCAATTCCTTCGACCCGACATGTGATGATGTTCTGCTTGATTCCTTAAATGCTTAACCTTGTACCTTATCTTGATTGCTTGACCCATTTGGTTAAGAATCTGGACTATGTATCTTCGTTCATCACAACCACCCTTACTTATATATTATGCTGCTAATTATCCTTAGTTTTACAAGCTTATCCTTTTCGAGCTTGATCATGACATATTTTATTGGGTGCGCACCTACTAACATATTGTCTAATCAGAACCGGCGTATGATGGTCTGATCAACCTATTGCGTTTTGGTTCGCTTTTTATATTAATCTACGTGGATGGAGACATAGTTAAACTTGCCCTAGAAATCTTATCCGCAACAGCCTTGACAATTCTCCTTGGAATTATTTTTATCGCCTATGAACCTCGTATTCGTATCCAGTTGAATTAAATTTAATCATGACCTGGATCTTCATCATTGGATGCTCGTGCTTATACTTGATTTCATTGATTCTCCATCTTGCCCAAATCTCGATTTATCTCGAAATTGATCAACTTAGATTGTGTCAAGACAAAAATCTATTTGAGATTTGTTGTGCCTAAATTTTCAATTTTTACCATTTTATGGAATAGTAACCTTTTAATAATTTCTCAATTGTTTGTTAATGACTAATTTTTTTTTATAGGATGGTAGACAACCCTTACAACCTTGATAGTTGTTGTTCCCTTAACTTCCCAATTAGGACGCCCTAGATTGCTGGTACGTTGATACCATAGTACTGTTTTGACCTAGAATGACCAGTGCACCTAGGTGAGACTTCCAAATGCTACAGTATGCCCTGACCCTGTATGCTATTCCTTCAAATTGCATGGTTTAGATAAATTCTTAGGACCTTGATTGTCGGGAAATAGGGATGTTACCCCCATTAGTATCAACTATGGATATATATATAGGTTAGTCCATGATGTGGGGAATGTGCGTTTGTAAACCTGTAGCTTATGAGATTTATAGTATCAGCTTTGATAGGATTGGAAAGTTAAGAGCTAGCCTATTATAGAGTTTCTCCTTTTGCTAAATTCTGGTTGCCAACACTTAGGTAGCTAGCATAGGTAAAATCCTAAGAAGTTGACCAGCGAATGACCAAGTACTAGGATGTTGAGAAAATTGACTAGTGATTGACCCCTGACTATGTTTGACCTAGAAGGGGGTGCGATCATCTTAATTTCGAGGACAAAATTTTTATAAGGTGGGTAGGATTGTAACACCCAGTTTTCCAAATAAGGGTAATTTTAAAATTTTGTAATTATAATTATTATTTATTGATATTTATTTCATGTTATGATTTTTAGTGATTTTTAATTATTTTTAATCTATTTAAAAATCATGACTTGTGATTAGGGTGTTTCATCTACCACATTTCTAGCTTGAGGGTTTTTTGAATTTTTGGGATTTTTTTGGAATTATTGTGAATTATTTAGATTTATTGGAATTTATGTGATTTTAATATTGATTAATTAAACTTATAAGTGGTATGTTGATTTTGAGACTAGTTGGATCTTGTAGACTAGCCTAGAACCTAAACCTAGTTTTAGTGACTTGGTTAGATTATGAAACCCTAGGTTAAATTAAGTTAACCATATTCTAGTTAATGGAATCAATTTGGAGATAGGATTTAGAATAGAGAATTTATTAATGACGTGACTTCACAAGTCAAGATTAGTGATTAAGCCCAAAGTTCAATACCATGTGAACCTAACCTAACCCTAATCCACTAGTGGCCGACCAACACTTAGCCTAGGGATTCCCACCCTATAAATAGTCTCCTAGAAATTAGGGCTAGCCTCCTTAGAATTTCTCAAGTTTTAGAAAGAGGTAAGTCTCCATCTTCAATAATTCATAGAAATTCCATTTTATCTCCTTTTTCCCTTAAATCAATTACATTAGATCCTAATTTTAGTATACTTGCTGTTTGTGGTGTTCAATATCAGTTTGTGAGCAATTTGAAGAAGTTTGCTAGCAAGGAGAACCCCCCCCCCCATTTGAGACTTTTCTTGCTTTTGGACACTAATAGGTAAAGCTCTATAAACATCATTAAAATTCTAGTTTCTTTGTATATTTAGAGAGCCCTAGGTCTACCCTAACTGTAGGTATGCCTAGACCTAGGTTTTGTGTCCATTTCGTGTCCTAAATGGACGCGTATCAGCCATTGGTTTAGGTGTTTGATGAAATGCCCTAAAGGGCATTTAGATTTAATTTTTGGGAAGTGTTTGCATAGAAAATTAAGTTTTGGTGTCGCTTAGGGGTTCCTAAGTGTCTGAGCTTGTGTCGTGTCATTTTGGTGTTGCATTGGACACTTGGACACGCCGCGCGCGTGCGTGCTGCACTGTTCTGCCTCTCAGGGTGGATTCCTCACTGGACACGGTGACTCAGGTCATGCCACTTGGCGTGGGCCAAGGGGCAATGACTGACACGAGGTCCTCCAAGTTGGAGATGCCCTCGTGTCGTGTCGGACACGTTCTTCTGCCCGCACTGGGATTTCACTGACCGTGCAGGCACCTAGACACCTATACTAATCCTAGGCGAACCCAGGGACACGACCACGAGACACTTGGACACCTGTGTCGTGTCCTAGACCTAGGTGCACACACGTACGAGACAGTGCACTGCTGTGTAGTGTCCTGTGTATTGGTATTGGGTTTAATTGTTTTGGACACGTTTGTGTCATTGTGGTGGACACGTGTTGGACCCTGGGACACTTGCATCATGTAATTGAATTACCAACCTTTAAATTTGAATTTTAGTCTGTTTTTGATTTGCATTTTCAATTTCCCCTAAGTTCCTGATACATGCTATTCCTGTATATTTTCCAGTTTAATAAATTGAACTTTGGCAGCAATTTAAGCCCACTTAACTGATGCTAATTGTTGTTTTATACTCTAATGTTATTCTCATACATGTGTTATAGCTATGGTTCGATTTTGGGGTTGTTTGGTTGATAATCGATTTCAAAATGGGACTTAGAAGTTTTGTATTGATTTAAGGGACTGACAGGAATGAATTGGGTTCCTTTCCTCCCCTTCCATGTTACTATCATAGTCAAACACTGTTTTACAAATTCTGTGCACTCTACACACTCATACACTCACTTGTATATACACACACACACACACTATTTTTACTTCCTATCACTGTTACATTCATTTACACACATTCAATCCTTTTACACACTGTTTTCCTCACTGTCACTCACACACAAACCAGGAATTACACACACACACACACATTTACATGCTCACATAGGCACACTCTCACCTTCTCACTCATGCACACACACTTGACACCTCTCCCCCACTCTTCTAACTCTCAATCTTCCAATCTTCCTATATATATATATATATATATATATATATATATATATATATATATATATATATATATATATATATATAATGTAATATATCTATTTTGTATGTGTATCTAATATATAGAGTATATTATGTATTATGTAAGTATCATATATATTATAATATGTATGTGTGCTATTATATATATGTATGTGTGTATCTAATATGTATGTGTGCTATTATATATATTATATCATATATATTATAATATGTATTATATTATAATATGTATGTGTGCTATTATATATGTATTATATATATGTATGTGTGATATACATATAAGTAGCCATGTGTATACATATAGACTGTCTATGTGTATATAGTGATATGATGTGTGAGGATAGCTTTTAGCCCATGGTCCTATGTGCACTAGCTAACTAGACTTGTTTTTGACTTGTTGTCCTTGAGATGTGAGTGCTAGCAAGGCTAGACTTGGTTGAGTCTATATTGGACTAGATAGACTAGTTTAGACTTAATGAGCCTAGATTAACTTGTTTAGACCTAGTATAGACTAATGTAGACTAGTTAGACAAATTTAGACTTGTTAGACCTAGTTTGACCATAGTTGACCTAGGTTTGACTTCTTGGTTGACCAGGGTTGAGCAAGAGTTGACTTTGGCCTAGATTCATTTAGAATGCATTAAATTGCATCTTGTTATCATTTTAGACTTGTTGTGACTTGTGCTGTTCTGATTAGGAGCTAGACACCTCTCCTCGGACAGTACATTTCATCCGGAAACTCAGATACCAGGCGAGTACATTCTCTGATCATTTCATATCCTGCTTAGAATTATTTTCCTGCTTTAAATTACTTTACTTGATACTGTCACGTTGGTCACACAGATTAGTACTACATGGATCCCTTCTTGAGATGTTATCCCCTCAGGGAGCATCGGATACTTCATGTTCTATGCATTTCACTTACATAGCGTATCACTCTGCTTCATTGGTTCATTGATCACTTGTGACATGTACTCTCATGATCACAGAGTCTTTTTTGAATCCTCCCATTTATTGGGCTTCCTAGAATCCCCATTTATGGGACTACCATGTACCACCCTTCGGGGGCCATTACGCGGAATCATAACATAACCTGGTTGGATCCTTGTGTATTGATTGGGGTACGGGAGAGTAGAAGTGGACATGTGAATAATATCCAAGTAGTGTAGCATCAGAATCATTCCATAGTGTAGCATCAGAATCATCCTATGCCATTTACATGTCTATATTGTACTCTAACTCACTAGCCACATGTTAGTTCTCTATTTATAGTAGATATTTCTATTACCGTTTCTCTCTGTTTACATACTGTATTTCCTTCAGTACCTATATCTTACTTTACTGCATGATTATATTTTCTAACCTGCTATGAACTGTTGAGATGTATTGTGCTCGCTCCTGTCCTGACTGGACCTGTTGAAAATATTACAGAGGACGAAGAGGAGGCCTGTGTGGATACCTTCTACGGGGCATCCCTAGACGACACTTGTGAGCTGGACTCTCAAGAGGACCCAGCTCTAGCTGAGGACACTACCCCCATTTCCTAGACTAGCTTAGTTAGGCTTTATCTTATTTATGTTGTCTTGAGACTAGTAGTTAGACTTTATTTCTGTCTTGAGATCTGGGTTGTATATATTCTTTCATATTCAGTAGCTGAGTCATGTATTTCTGGATATTTGCTGAGATGTTATCTTAGACTTTCTGATCACATGTATTTCCTTGAGTTCTATATCATATCGTGCTTCTTCTTCTTTAGTTGTGATTGAGTTTATTTACTGCTATGTCACCCCCATTCGGGGAGTATAAACTGCTTAGAATTATATGGTTAGATATTGTGACCTAGGACAGCGTTCTACCGCTGACACTGCGGCATAGGCTCGGCGTTGTTATGTACTCGTACCCTCATAGTGGGTGCGGGTCGTGACACTAGAGAGTGACAAATGAATCGAACCTCTGTAAGAACTCATCGAAGTGGCCTGGAGTAGCAGGGGCTGGAGTATCGGCTGGAGCTGCGGCTGGATCTGGTAAAGGGGCTGGAATACCATCGGTAGAAGTGGAGGCTGAGGGTACTTCCTAGATCTAGACAACTCAGAAGGCAACCCAGAGACAAGACAAATATCTAAGTTGATACCAAATTTTTGGAAGATAACCGCGAGATGCATAGGGTATAGGAGGTTGCGGCCTGTCCTCGGACAACTGACCATACCAGCAATCATGGTCTTAGGAACAGAAAAAGAGACTCCAAAGTGGATATGGTATATAGCCAATAACTCTAAGAAGGTGATCTCGTCAGTGGATCCCGTCTTAGGTAGCAAAGCAGAATAAATAATGCGATAGAGTTCATAGAAATGCTAGTTCAGGTGATGTGTGAACAACCTTGCTCATGGAACTGGATTAGGATGACACAATGCTGCCTTGAACGACTCAAGAGTAATGTTAGAAGTGAATTAAACTTTACTGATATCGATTAGAGCGTCGCCGTTATTAGGCATATAAAAATACTCGCTCAGGTCGGTCGAGTTAAACTCAAGTTCTTTTCCACTGACACATGAATAAATGTTGCTGTCTGCTTCTTGCAAATTGCATGCAATAAAACATCCGTACAATATTTTCACAGATTTGGCTCGTAGTCTCTAAAAAGTCGCGGAGCCCTAGATTTTCAAATGTTGCAGTATATTCCGAAAGTACAGCAAATTTAATCGATTTGCTGGGGCAAATTTCTCGGTATCGAAATTGGGTAAAGCAAGAGATTGAAATCTTGGAAGACGAAAATAGGTTATTGTCAAAATCCTCGTCGTCATTGGGACGAGCGGGACTGAACGCGTTAACTGGTTCATACTCCAAAGTGGAGGATGAGGCAGTGTCTCTTTTCTTTATCTTGATAAGCTTAGGAGCCATGGAATTAAAATAGAAAAAAAAAGAAATATACCTCAAAGAATCTTGAAAAGGAATGGAGAATGACTTTTTAGATCCGGTAGATCCAAGAAGATGAAGTTTTGAGCCTTGGAAATAGGTTTCCCAAAAATTTGGGTTAAGGTTTGAGGCTTTCGGGTGGCTGTGAGTGCAACTACCACTTTTATAAAATGAGGGTATTCTTGAACTTTTATATTTTAGTTATTAAGTAATGGATTAAATTATGTTAGTGATATCAATTGG
The DNA here is from genome assembly GCA_029216955.1 of Iris pallida. Classification (NCBI taxonomy): domain Eukaryota; kingdom Viridiplantae; phylum Streptophyta; class Magnoliopsida; order Asparagales; family Iridaceae; genus Iris; species Iris pallida. The sequence continues at coordinate 18,354,693 of JANAVB010003400.1, read as the reverse complement.
TGAATTTTTGATTATTTTAATATTATTTTATTTAATGCATTGTGATTTTGTCATTAGCTAGTGAAACCTGAGAACTACTTTGACTAGAGACTAATCATGATCCTTGAGACCTAACTAATGAACTTAGATTAGTAATTAGACTCTAATCTAGTTAGAAATCACTTAGAGTCTAATTAAAGACTAGAAACAACATGTTAGTTTGGGCCTTTAGCAAGGAGGCTTGTTTTGACAACTTAGAAAGGCCCCTTAAGCAATGAAACCCTAACCAAAACCTAGCCCAACCATATGGCCGGCCATAGCAGCCTAGAGCAGCCCCCTCTTGCTATATATAGTTATCATTATTAAATATTGGATTGGTGATTATTATTTTGACTTTGACTAGTTGTGACTTAAGAGACTAACCTAGAAGCTAACCCTAGTTATGGTGACTTAGTTAGCATGGTGAGACCCTAGTCTAACTTAAGTCAACCTTATCTTATTCATTTAGGAACTAGTTTGAATAGGAGGATTAATGACTAGGTTCATGACTTATGACTTAAGGATTTAATTCCATGACTTATGAAACTTGGCCCATGGCCCATGACTTGAACCCTAACCCTAATTTTAGCCATATGTGACCAGCCATACAGAGATCCCCACCCTATTTAAATATTTATTCACTTGTTCTTGCCTCTTTTGTGCTCAACCAACTTTTAGGAAGGAAAGGTAAATCCCCAACTTTCTAAATTCCTATTAATTCCATTTTAATTCTTTTTTCATCCAAATCTTTTGCAATAGATTCTAATCACCCTCTATTTGATATTCATGGAGAGTAATTTCAGTTTGAGTACAATTTGGAGGATTTGGCTAGCATCGGAAATCAATCGATTTGGGGCTTTTTTTTATCGTTGCACCTATAGGTAAAACTCCTCAAATTGCATTTTAATTCTGATTTCTTTGCATATTAGGCTAGATCGAGGTGTCCCCTAGCTGTCCCTAGAATTTGGTTAGAAATCGTGTCCGTTTGGTGTCCGTATCGGACACGTGTCAATGTGTAAGTGTATGTGTTTGTTAGAATGCCTCAATAGGATTTATTTTGATAATTTTGAAAAGTAATTGAATGGAAATGTTGTTTTATACATGGTTATTGCATTCATGTCCTACTGAGTTATTTTTTGGACACTTTTCGTGTCCAAAATGGGACACACACGCACGCACGAGAACACCGTGCGCTGTCCTGTTGTGCGGGGTCGACACAGGACACGACACGGCACGAGACACCACAAAATTTTTTGGAGACGTGCGGGCAATCACTGACATGACACACACAAAATTTGGGGGGATTTCGTCGAGCGGATTGGGAGAAATCTGACTCGCACTGTTTTTGCACACGCGCACAGACGTGTCCTGATACGCGTCTCGTACGCGCGACGCGCTTCACGTGGACACGGGACATACACTTGGACATGTTCCCCTATCCTAGGCGAACACGTGTGCACGGCCACATGTCTCCATGTGGCCTGTGTCGTGTCCTAGGTCACGCTGCACCTCTGTACGAGGCTGTCTGTGTGTCCTTCCTGCTGTGTGTGTGTTTTCGTAATTGGACATGTCGTGTCCACTTTTGTGGACACGAGACAACCTGGGTGACACCTACAATTGTGCACGAACCCTTACAAACCATTATTTTGATAAATTAGGTTAAATTCGATATCTGAATTTACATTTTCCCTCTTTCCCTGATACTATGCAGTTCAGTAATTATTTTCCCTACTTTTCGAATGTTTAAAATCCAATTTCAATGATTAATTTACATGTTTTTACATATGTTATATAGCTGAATATGTATTGGGATGTTGGGGTTTCATGTGGAGGCTTGTTTAGGATTTTGAATGGATTTCTAAATGTGCACGGTTATGAAAACTATCATGATACTTGTAAAATCTGAGAACTTGAATTTTCCTGAGAACTATTCTTGATAACTCACACTTTGACACAACACCTTTCCTGAGTTTGACACTCTTTACTAATCTGTCATCTAGCCACACACTGTTACATACCACACACACATATATGTGACTCATGTTCACACAGTAACACCCTAGCCCGATATCACCACTGTCCCTATTGAATCCCTGTCACACACACACTATTCACACACATCACTGGTTTGGGTTCTTTGGATCGACTGATACATTGGGGTTTGTTTGATTTAAGTTGATGTATTACCTAGGTTTGGTTTCAAATGTATGATTCCCAGGTTAGCATATTCATATGTTAGTTGGATTTGATTTGTTCGAATAAAAGAGAATTTTGTTTTGGGGTATGGAACTGAGTTATTAAGATAACCTGAGAACTGAAATTGCTTAACATGTTGACTGATTACATTGTTCCTGAGTTTGAGTGAATGATTTTGGGCTGGTTCTCTACTTCCTAAGATCACAGCCCCTCACATCCCTCTTCCTATTTAGATGTATGTAATGAACTGAATGTTATGCAAAACTGAAGTTATATGAGATTGATAGGCATGCATTGTAAAATCTACATTTCAGTCCTCCCCTTTTCTTCCATTTTCCCTCTTTCTAGTAATGAATGCAATACATGTATAGGTACATATATGATATCTAATTGTATGCATTTGTAAATACGTATGTTGTATATAATGTATAATGCATGTAGGTAATCAAATGCATTGGTATATAGGCATGTATGCATATAGGTATGCATGTAGGTAATAAAGTATGTATGTAAAATGCATGTATGTATGTATATATAAATATGTGTTGATTTGTAACTTTGTGATGGTGCTAGAATGCTAGTCTAGACTTGGTTAGGCCTAGTAAGACTTGTTGGACTAGGATTGACCTAGTTTGACTAGAGTGTTGACCATGGTTGACCAAAGTTTGACTTTGACCTAGTTTGACCTAGACAGTTGACCGGGTTTGACTTAGAGTTGACTTTGACCTAGATTGACCTAGAAATTATGTAGATTGCATCATAAACTTCATTTGTCTTATTTTAAACACAATATAACTTGTACTGCTCTATTTAGGACATTGTGACTCCGGTGCAGATATCTGATATTATATTACTCTTTTTAGAGTATCAGGCGAGTACATTTTCTGATAGTTCTCTCATTTATTTGTCAGTTACTGTACTTCAGTTCTTGTTAGTTTTATGTGATTCTCTGTTACAACACGTATGGATATTCTGGATTCATGTATGTGACACACATACCATATTGTCTAGCCTCTATTACTGAAATCATTGCTAGTATCATCGTGTTTGGCTAGACTCTTCTCGATTCTCGTGTCTTGTACTAGATTCACTTGTATTGCGGGGCGGAGAAATATTGAGTAAGATATGTAGACATACCCTAAATCTGGAATCTTTCAACTCGAATGTACTGGAAGCATAGCCATCTCTCGCCTGATCAGTGAGGGATGTGCCTGATACCTACAGTCGTTTACATATCGATCTCAGTATTTTAAAACACACTGTTAGAATATAGCTTGTCTCACCTAGATTATTGATCACTGACTAGAATCATCTTGTACTGGATTCATCTTGTATTAGATTCGTCCCGTACTGGATTTACATAGGATTTACACTTGTTTACATTTACTATCTGGACTTATCATGCTACTCTAGTTCAGCTAGTTCTATTTTACAGTCTTCATTGTCATGATTCTTCTCTTATTTTAGTTACTTACTTTCCTTGTATCTTATCTGTTTCTCTATACCATCACCTGAATATAAACTACCATATTCATCAATAAAACTGTCTATAACTGCTTTATAGTTCTCTGTCATTTACTTGGGTTTTCTTGATGAGTTGTACTCGTTCCTGTCCTGACTAGACCTGTTGAAAATTTTACAGATGATTTCCCTGAGGACACTTGTCCTACTTACTATGGACCAGGAGATGGCTTAGCTACCCTTGGCCTCGACACTTAGGAGTGATCAGGAGACTAGCTAGTTGACTTGGTTTAGTTTTCATGTTTTAGAACTTGAATTGTAAACAAGTTGAGATATGTTGCTTTGAGATTGTTGGAGATTATTTTATTTTAGTAGTTGGTTTTACTATTGTATTTAGTCTTAGTTATAAACTTCTGTGTTATCATATCGTGCTTAGACTGTGATTGAGATTCTATTATATCTATACTTGTCCTCCGTTCGGAGTTGGGATTTTGACAAGTACATTATATAATTGCGTGAGTTGATGGTTAGATAGTGACCTTGAACAGCGTTCTACCGTCGACACTGCGGCGTAGGCTGGGCGCTGTTACGTACTCGTACCCTCACAGTGGGTGCGGGTCGTGACACTAGAGAACGATGTGGCTTAGAACATCTGAATGTTGACTTCGATTGGTTGGATGCAAATCATATGTGGATAATACAAATTTGGTTCCTAATCTGAAAGTTTTGGAAATATTGTCGGTGAACCAAAAGAATATTAGAAATATCTGTCCTGACCCTAAGGTACAATAGATATTAATCCATCTTGATCACCAAAGGATAGTTGTTGCATATGTGCATGTATGCTGAGGAATTGAATTATACTAGAAAAATCAAGTAGCAACCCTGAATATTTGTGTTGCATAGAGGATGGTTAATTGATGCATGAATTGTCGGATTGAATTGAATGAACTACTCGATCCATGAGGTAGGGAATTTTAAGAATGTCCGTATGAGATTTTGATGGCTGGAGAATGAATGAGATTTAGAATCACGGAATATGTTGGATAGTGTCGGTAGATGGTATGATGCATAGTTGGCTGTCGATTGGGATACAGATTGCTGGCTTATGACTTAGTGGTATGACTTCATCATACAGACCGAATAATATGATTCCATAGTTATGTTAAGACTATCGGAATCGATGATCTTTGAATAGTTAGCCTTGGCTTATGGGTTCGTGTGAGCATAAAGGATTTGAAATAGAAACTAAATCATTGGGAATTTACTTGAAGGATTATTAGAACGATGAGAATCGTATGTCGGGTGGTGATTGACCGCAAAGTTGATAGATCGATCTTAGTCGATCATTGGATAAGTCTAGAATGAGCCTCTGTGGGAATTATTTCCTTGAGAAAGACCCTGGATAGATAGGCTTGACCGTAGTGACCGTGGGCTGCATGACCAGTTGTTGGCATAGCTGACAATAGTGATTAATTGTTCAGACTGAATTGAATCCCATAGATTTGGGTAGAGCTGCCTCGAACTGTCGATAGCCTGTTGGCCTGAGAATAAGAAATTTGTATGATCCCTAGTAGCCATCCACTCTAGGGGAGTCACCTGAATGATTAGGTTTAGCTATCGGTATAGCTAACCATAGAGACCTGACCGAATAATAGGGTGACCATTGTCGACCGTAGGATAACCTTTGGTATTGAACGAGAGATGGTGATGAGTATGGCCTAAGAATGATACGTTGTATGTATATGCTTCAATATGAACCTTAGAGATGTTTGACCCTTGAGGATTATTGTTTGCCATAAAAAATCAATAACAGGTATTACAGAACACTGGAATTGATTACAAACTCGCTTGTACAAAGAAGAGCCTAGAAAGAAAGCCTAGGAAACAATCTAAGTACAATTGTTTAGTTTTGATTCTGGGGGGTGACGGTGGAGGCTCGGGAAAGTGCTATTAACTCTGCCTTACTCCGTGGACTATCTGATGCAGTCCCTAGCTCGTGAAGATATTATTTTTTTTCTTGAAGGTTGCCAGTCTTTTGCAGGGGTATGGCACCCTGCTATTTATAATAAAATATATTTTGAGCCACATAGACGGCTTGCGGCCACGTGGCTGATTAGCACGCGAAGACCCGTTCTTGGGCTGCCATCTGTCGATTTGTTGGGATTCTGTTGCAACAAATCTGGGTAGTTAAGGAATTGGTTAGATTGCCACGTGTCCCATTGCGTATAGCATTCTCAGTCTTCGATCATGCGGGGTTGCATGAGACTCGTGCATGCGGCTTGGATCATAATTACTCCTGGCTACATTTGGAAACTTTGGGGCCGCATAAGTTTCATGCGGCTTAGATGACACTCTTTTGGCCGCATGGAGGCGTACGAACCCTGCTTTTGGACGACGTTTCACATCTTATCTTTCTTATCGAAGTGTCAGAACTGTCATGCTTTACCAGAACTTGTTAGCTTTATCAGTCGAACTGCTCCTCCTTGGTCGCGTATTTTCCTTTTGCAGCTGTTTGTCGACGGGCCGCATATGTCTTTGAACAGTCATGCGACTTTCCTTTATACGGACCTGTTTGGCCCAAGGTACCTATGCGGCAATTTGTAATCCGCATGAACCCCATATTTTTTCATGCTTCTACAAGACCCCCTTCAAAGTTTTTAAATTGCAAATTTGATATACTTTGAATAAGAAGCATGAAAATATGTCAAGCCATAGGGAGTCTTCAAGTTGTAAGAAGTTCTTTCAAACTGCAAAGAGATCTTGAGTCGCAGAGAAATATTAAGCCGCAGGGAGATCCTGAGTCGCAGAACAAATCTTGAGTCGCAGGGGCACTTCGAGTCGTAGAGAGTCTGCTAGCTGTCACTGCTGCATTTAATGCTCTTGATTCGATTTCGAATTTGGGTTCTCTTTTTTTGAGATAAAACTGACGGTTACTAGGGATAAAATCCCCAAGCATCATCATTATCTTTAACGATCTCGAGAATCGAAGCGGCACCCTCTCTGGAAACTCTATAAATAGGAGTGATTTTGAAGAGAAAATTTTCTCTTTTTACCTCCTTCTCTTTCATCTTCATCTTCCTGTCTTCAATGGCTCCCAAAGCTTCCAAGTCGACTGCGGCCAAAGGAAAGGGGCTTGCTTCTCCATCGAGGGCGGCGGACTCCTCTTCCACCCACTCCGACGTGCACCTTCCCATCAAAGGTAAGGACAGTGGGAAGACGATGGCCATGTCATATGTTTTCTATGCGTAGGCCCGTGCTATATCATTCTCTGTGCAATAGGCTTGGTTGATGTGTGCCCTATCTCAGTTGGACCACATGTGTTCTGTATGATAGGGCCGTATAGGCTAAGTTGTATAAGCGATGACAGTTGTGCCGTATAGGTGTCTCATGTTTGAGCCGCATGGGTGTTTCACATCTCGAGTTGCAGGAGTCACTCTGAGTCAAAGCCTCCTCAGTGCCTCATGAATACTTGGTGACTGAGCCGCATAAGTGCCTCATGAAATCCGCATGAGAACCTTTGCGGCCTAAGTGCCCCCGACTGTGCTGTATGAGCATATGACCTAACCGCATGTGTCTCATGCCGTAGAAGTCTTTATTTTGGCTAAGTTGATCGGATGAACTTCTAACTTTTATTTCTTCTCTGTCTTCTGCAGTGGACTTGCCTTTAGCTCCTGTAACCCCATTTTTTTAAATTTAAATAATATTTTTTCTCATAAAATTTTTCAAGTATATATATAATTCTTTGGAATGATTAAATATTAAATTAAGAATGATTATTTCATTTCTGGCCAATCTGGCCCATTTTCTACAGGCCCAGTCTTTAAGTTTGTGAGTAATTATCATAAGGAGAGAATGATACTTATTCAACAATTGAGCAACATTAAATTGTAATTTCATTACTCCCCTCCAACCCAAATTGCCACCTCACCTTAAATTTTTCCAATTGATTAACAAACTTGCAAATCAATTAAATCGACTCTCCCTATTTTCTTTCACTCCAGAGCTGTCCTAACCAATTTCTCTTCTGTGCTTTATTTCCTTTTTCGTTCTAACTCTCGTGCAACCATTGGAAGCTTCACGAAGAGGAATTTGAAATTCGGTTGCAAGTGTCCGAGATCTGGAATTCGAATGTCCCGCTAATTATTTCAATTTGCCTATATAGTTCTCTATCGATCTCCACTACCATTCTGTTACAGCCTCCATCCATTCTTCTTCTTTTTCCTTCCCAATTCTTCCAAAACTCTGCTCTATATTGGAAATGGCAGAGGGTCATGGATTGACGAGGAGCGACATGATTTGAGCGCGAGGCTAGGTCATCATCAGCAACGACATGGATTGGCTTTCTCCGGTGATTATCGCAGCACCCATTCGTCTTTGCAATCAAGTGAGTTGTAGTTTTCTATCAATCTACATTCCTGATATTTTTCTTGATCTAAACTTGATCTGTGTAGATCGTAAATTAAGGATCGAAGGTCTTGAGAGCTCCTTCATGTTCTCATTCTACTCGGGGTGATTCTTGAGGCAAATCAGAAGAAGTAAGGATCATTACCTAAACTGGTGAGTATGATTATATTCTTCTTTTGATTTGTTCTACATTTGCTTGAGAAATGGATTTAGATTTGGAATTCGAGGTGAATCTGGATCTATTTAGGAGAGGGATGATCAATTCAGTATAGTAGCATGTATAGATGAGAATTTAAGTGAGGTTCGAATTTGTTTTTCAATCCTCGAGTTCTTGAGTTCCTTGAAATTTTCTCCTTATTTAACTTTTCTTCAGAACTCTTGAATTTGGTGATGTTGTGGACTTATTAGACGGATCAACTTGCAAGGTGAATTCAAGAGAGAGTTGGACTTAACCAGACACGAAGAAATAACTCTTGTCCAGTTCAGGCAATGAGAGTATTGGATCTGATTTTATCAGGTAAAAATCCAATCCATCTAATAATATTGAGCCTGTACATTGTTGAATGGTTTATATATGTTAGTTGTGTGTTACCATGGAATTTGGTATCAGTTGTTACTGATACTCAGAATAATGACCTGCAGGATAAGTTAGGATACTGAGGTTGATGATAAGTCATTTGGAATATCATGTTATCTTTAGTTTAGATACTTAAGGCTATATTGGAAGGAATTTTCCTTTTTGGAGTTCTTATCTTTAGTTGTTCACTCATGCCATTTTCTAAAATCTGATGAAAACCATTCATCTTAACTGTTTATATTTTTAGCAAGAAGTTTGGTTTTAAGTGTAGGCAGTAGGGATATAGTAGTTCAGGAAGCAGGGACCTACAGTAGTTCAGCATGTTAAATTTATGTACTGTTCAGTTGTGTAATAGTCCCAGTTATCTTGCTAATTTGTGAACAATTATCTATAGGTCTGTAGTCCTAGTTTTGTTAATATCAGTTATCAAATCCTGAGTTTATGGCACATTTCTTTCAATCAGATACGAATAGAGGTCAAGTAACCTGGAGAGGAGTTGAGCTTATGTCCAGTTTTGTTTCACCATACCAGAGTAGGTGAACTCCTTGCTGCGAAGTGAGATTGATATTCTTCTTTGGGACTGATTGTATGCCCTGTTCAGGATAGACTACATCAGCTTTAGCTGATACTGATTTGTTTCAGTCCTATTTGGAACTGAATATCACCTGAGATTTGGGATGTTAAATAGAGCAGTATAGGGGTCTGCTGTTAGTCAGGATCACTGATATTGATTCAGATTGTGGCAACCATTTTAGTGAACCACAGTAGGATAGGTATAGGTAAACCATGATATTCTGTTAGTGGTATCTAGATTGCTGTCAACAGTCCAATTAGTCATTTCAAAACCTTATTCATAATTAGTTTTCCTTTTTGGTAACAGTTAGATTTTGGTTGAGAGATAGTTTAAGTGTAATATGGAAGGGAGGAGAAAATCCTTGTTAGTGAGTAGTCCATCCTTGATATGATACAAATGGTGTATCAACCTTGTTCAGTTCCTATTGAACACATTGAGAAGCAGGTCATGATATTTAAGACTGGTATAGGACTGAAGGATGTCCTGATTTTAGACTGAACTGAGACACTAAGGACTGGTATATTCAACTGAATATTGAACTATTGTTTAGACTGATTATATGCTTGCTTTCAACATCTCAGTAGATGAGTTGGGATGGTTTTGGCTTAGGAATGAACCTTAGAAACTGGGACTGATTGTTTAGTTTTAACTGAACTGAATCACACCAGTGTTTAACATTGTATTTAAGGTAAGGTTCTCTAGTGATTATGAAGCTTTGAAAGTTTTTTGTTTTTCTGAATGGGGAACTGTCAAGAAGTAGCAGTGTTTGGGAATAGGTGGGAATGTGTATTCTGAGAAGGATTGATGCATACCAATCCTGTTTAGAGCTGATCTACATCAGTGATATTAGATTGGTTGTACCAGTCCTACTAAGGACTAGTTTCCACTAGAACCTAGGACAAGGGTTGGAGATTGAATAAATCTCAGTCTAAACAAGTATTACTTCATGAATACTAGTTCATAGTATTCCCTTACCAAGTCTACCAAATTTGAGAAGGTTGGCCAAACTTATGAAATATAAGGGTGAGAGTATTAGAAACTAGGTTAGCCAGATTTAGTGGTTCACATGCTACATGAAGTATTACACTGAAACTTGGATGTAATATTTCATGATAATTTGTGTTTAAATTATTATGTAGCAATGATAGAGAACTGATTTATGAGATAGATTTTAAGTAGAGGGCTAAGCTAATGTATCTTGATTAGAGTTGTTAAATAAACCAAATTAGATTTAGTCTGTTCATTAATCAACTTGTAATTCATAAACAGAAGGATTTCCAGCTCTACTACCCTTTTTCGATCACCCTGCGCAAGGCAAGTATACTCCTCGGATTTGTTCATTTCTCATGTCTTGTATATTCATTCCTGTACCTCCTTGTTGACACGATATATCACGGTATTGTCTTGTTTCATGTTTCATGTATTACTTGTGTCTGGGAGGGAAAATACTATAGATATGTGATCAAACCCTGTTACTATTCATGTGAATAGCTTGGGTCCCGTATTGTGCACGCGGGACCAAAGTCGTACCATTTTGTTCATTGCATCTACCCAAGCCGATCACACTTTCTAGAAGTATTTCAATATTGCACATGTCAGGATTCATGGTTGTATTTCATGATTCATGGTTGTATTTCATGTTCAGGTTGTACTTCATGTTCAGGTTATATTTCATGTTCAGGACTCTTACCATGTTCCATGTATTTACTTTCAGTATTACCTGTTCAGTTTCATGTCTTGTCTTATTTCTCGTTCTTTATATATATTTCTTGTTCTTGTTCATACCATGATGTTCATATTCATTTCCTTGGATATACTTAGCTCCGCTCCTGACTAGGATATGTTGCAGGTGAGTTGGAGGCTCTGTGCGACACGTATTACGGCGGGGAGCTATTAGATGCAGGAGAGCTAGCTGGAGTTGCTATTGACTTAGAGGTTGCAGAAGCCTAGAGCTTACCATAGTAGTTCTATATTTTTCCTGTATTGAGACTAGTAGACTTTCTTTCATTTGCTGGAATGTAATAAATTCTGAGACATGTACTTCTATTCTGGGATACGTTTATAGATGCTGTGTTTTCATACTTGTCTTGATATCTGGTTAGTTTTCCCTAGATTGGTACAGCTTACTTTGTCGTGTCTAACGACAAAGGCTGGGCGTGTCCGACTCGTATCCGACTATTCGGGAGCGGGTCGTGACATGTTTTTAGTGGTGGCCCATGCAGGTCTATCCTAATGGTACCTAGGTCTTAGCGTACTATTGGGGGACTTGATTAAACTAGGGAAACTTGATTACAGCATAGAAAATCGGGTACATCGTGTATATTGATATTCTATAAACACTTGTTGTTTTTAGGTTTAGGATATTTTAACAGTTTTCTGTTTTTTAGATATTCAAACACGCAACACCGGAACAGTTGATCCACCTACACTTGAGGGTTTCGAGCATCCACTAATTTCTAACGCCTTATTATCCCATGGGTAGTACGTAGTTGACAGAGACGTTTGAAGAGTCCCTTGACAACCAGAGGGAGCATGCCATCCTTTTCAAGCCAGACTTGTGGATACACTCCGAGCCAGGAAGGACTTCTGATTTTCAGACTCTCAGATACTTGGATTTTCCCGACACCAAGCGCATATCTTGCACCGAGGAGCAGATTGAAAACCTGGAGCCACCACTGAAGATCATCCAAGTCTTTGAGGATTCGACTCCTCTGATCCAGAATATAGCACAGACAATAGAACGAGACGAAAAGCTGAAGCTAGGAGAGACATGAAGACTTATGACGAAGACAACAATTACCCGGGACCCGCAAAGCATCGCCACTCTTAGACAGTGCCTCTTCAGCTACGTCATCAGATTCAGATGATGGCCAGTTATGCCTTTTGTCGCCATCCAGGATATCTCTTCGAGGAGTGCCGTAGAGGCTTGGACTCTGTTTGTACTGCAGATCTTCTGCCATGAAGGATTGCCAGCAAGTTACGGATCACACTAGCCTAGGAGCATCAGAATCTCAGCAGCCGGCACGCCAACAGCCGTATATTCCTATCAGAGGCCCTGCACTCCAGCACTAGCGGAAGATTCAGACTCAAATCCAGCTAGCAACCAATCGTAATTTCTGCCGTCGCCTAGGACACCACTGCAGCAAGTGCCGCAAAAGACGGAGGCTATGCTTGTACTACGGTTTGCCTGCCCATCAAGTCAAGGATTGTCCGGAGACCATTGATCACACTGCCCAAGGACAAGCACGAGGAGCCTCAGGACTACAACAAGGGGACCTACCTCTCCAGATTCCGCAATCACATGGAGCACTATCGCAGGGACCAGTCTACGTCAGGACAGTTGAAGAAGGTTGAAGAGATTCCAGTCTCGGAGGAATACCAAAGATAGACTAAAGACAGAAGGTTTCTTTTGCATGGTTGGAAAAACCATGTATCCTGATTCACAATCCAGTCTTTCCTTAAATTTCTCTTAGCACGTAGATCATTTCTTGCCACTTCTCATTTTCTATTTTTGAAACCTGGGATGATATTCGAAACTTATTTCGAGATATTATTTCCTATTCAGTAAACATGTTTCATATCCACAATTCGATATTTGTTTGAAATCCACTACTCACTACTGTTTGCCTATTTCCTTTGATGATTTCAATTTTCTATTCGAGAAGTTGTTGTTCACTACTTGTTTTGACCTTGTCTCCTATCCAAGATTTTGCTTGTTTTCCGGGATACTTATTTCTACTCATTATTGATATTTTGTTCACTAATCAAACTTGTACTATTCGAGATTTATTTCTACTCGAAATATCATTCTGAAACCGTGTTTGAACCTTTGCTTCTATTGATGCTTGTTTGAGATTCTATTTCCTATTTTTGACTTTATTCGGGACTCGTTCTCTATTTATGATTTTGTTTACTATTGAGATTCGCTTGTTTCAAATTTACGATCCAATACCTTGTTTCCTATTGGAACCTGTTTTCTAGTCAATATTCGAAACCTTGTTTCCTCGTTGAAATTTCTATTCGAGATTTTGTTTCTTATTCACGACTTTGTTGATACTTGATTTTCTATTTTTGACTGTGTACCCTACTGGAGATTTCGTTTTCTATTCGGGTTTTTCTCAAGATTTCATTGTTATTCGGAATGTTATTGAAACTTGTTTCCGGTACGAAATTTTATTTCTTATTTTGAAACTTGTCTCCTATCTGATACTTTGCTTCAGTTCATCCTTCGAGACTCTGTTATTCTTTCGAAATAATGTCCCATATATGGAATCTTGTTACCATTCCAGGTTTCATTTAAGATTTCGGTTACCATTTGAAACTTGTTCACTGTTGAGGGTTAAATTTCTTTGTTGCCTTTTTGTACTCACTATTCCTTGATTGGATCGGTTGCTGCTTCTTAGTACCTAATAAACCCTTGTATTCTAACAGACAGATAATACCATTTTTGTGACTTGGACTATGAGAACCCATTTTGAATTCCTTGAAACTCTTTTGAAATTTCTATGGATAAGGTCGAGAGACTACTCAATGACCTACTAGGGTGTGGCAGTTGCACACTGCAACCATTATCTGAATTATGGAGACTAAGGGTTCAATGCAGCTTGTAACCCCTCTTCCCGAAATTTTGATAATATTTTTTTATTTATTTGAATTAAATGGTGATTTTTAGAGTTTTTATTAATAATTATTTAGTTAATTATTACGGTAGATGATTTTAGCCATGATGGAGTTTTGGAGTACACGGTGACTAGGAATCGTGGCACGGATAGTGCAATGGCATGCTTTGACTAGTATATTAGCCCTGGTAGGGAAGGCCGAGCAATAGTGATGTCATAACTAGGAAAAGCAGGCCAAGTTGCGACTTAACCCTTACCGAAGATTTATTTATTTATTATTTATATTATTGAGTTTTAGGGAAACCAGTTATACCATTTTAGTCCAGACTGGACCCGAACTGAGCCCAAGTCCAATAACAGTCGTGTTGATGGAATTTGGTATGAGGGTGTTGTATTTCGTTTCAATGGTTTAATGAATATTTCCTAGGTATTCGTAATTTAAGTATTATAAATATTATTATTAGTGTGATTCAGTGACCTTTGTATAAAATAGGTCCTCGTATATTTTGGGATTTTTTAGACTGTACATATTGGTATATACGCCATTATGATTTATTGAATTTTATTATTATTATTATAATTATTAGTGAGGTTATTATTATATAATATTATTATTATTAATGGTTATATTATATTTGTCAAATAAATGTATTATATATATATATATTCATATTTATATAGATAAGGCCCTAGACTGAAAATAGATAAATCTATGGGATTTTAGAGTGATATATCTATATGAGATACATTGTGTATATATATATATATATATATATATATATATATATATATATATATATATATATATATATAAATAAATATTAGATTGATAAAGAAAAAGAAAAAAGAAGAAGAAAGAATCAGCACTATTCCCTTGCGGGAACAGTGGACTCAGGCTCGCGTGTGTAGCACGAACCCGATTCCCTTGCTCTGTTCCAGAACCGAGCATATGGGTTATATATACGCTACAGTTGTGATGAACTCGAAACCCTAACCCCGAGTATACCTAACACCCCGCCACGATCCCAGCCACCTGGGCGTAACCCCGCGCACGTGCGCGCGCAGCGGGCCACCGTCGGCCGGCCAAGAGTCGCCAGAGCAGGGCGTGACAGACAGCAGCGAAGTTGGGTCCGACCCCAACTTTGAGAGCGGAGTTCATCGCCGTTTTTCGACCGATGTGCGAATCGATTTCTTGGGTACGTAACTAACATAACCCTCTGCAATCCTGTTCTTCTAGTTAGTAAGTAGATGGGTTAGATCATTCGAAAAATTGACTCAAAGTCGATGAAAATACTATCCCGAGACTGGACATGAATCGGTCCAAACACCCAACTTGGCGTCGAATTTTCCACCAACCTATTATTCGACTCATCAAACTTTCTGAATAGAAGTTAATCACAACATATAGGGCAAGAAAAGTCTAGTAGGTGGTTTGTAAAGTTTTGCTTTGTACAGAGAAATATACACATGTGAACTTGGTCAAAAACCTGTTTTTCAAAACATAAAATTTTACGATACGATGTGCGTCCCGCCAAACCGGGCGACGTGGTCGCGAACCGAAAGCATCGAAAGGTGCGTAACGGCTTCGTGGACGTGTGGGCTTTGACGAAATTCAAATTGCTCGCGTGTGCGCGACGAATTTGATACGTATCCGTCAAAATTCAGCGTATCATCCTCTGTGCAAATTTCTTAATTAGTTTGTGCATGCTCGTCAGATCGAGACGAAACTTACGCCAGCAGGACCGTATCATCTTTCTGGTCCGGTATGCCAAGTTTGGTCCGATTCTGAGACAGTTGATTGGATCGCCGTTTTGCGGGCCCTACGGTCCGACTCAACGGGCGATTTCGTGCACAGCCTATCGAAATCCAACTCTGGACATACGGTTGGGTTCATATCATCAAAACAAATCCGTAGACATATAGTTTGATGACTTTAGATACCATTGACTCTGGCACGCTTTTTGGTGCAAAGCGGGTCCAACGGCGGACACCCCTTTTGACCCGAAATGACCGTTTTGCCCGTGTGTCCAGAATTAGACTTAAGGACCGGCAATTTTAGCTATTTTGACTATTCTGAGAATATTGGTAATATTTATTTCAGCATCCGGAGACTGTTGTATGAGTTTTGACTATTGTGGCACACTGAATGTTCGGATTATCGATTTCACCAGCAAAGGACCACAGGCGAGTAAATTTTATTGTCTGCATTTCGATTTTGATCTTCACTATATTTCATTGATTGGCCATTGATTATGTGATTTTTATATTCTATTATAAATAGTTGAGTCGGAAATGAGAAGTACCAAGGATGTGTGATCCGACCGTAGAGATTGTTTATTTTCATGCAGTAGACCTCGTAGATATTATTTATTTTCATGCAGTAGACCTCGTAGACATTGTTTATTTTTATGCAGTAGACCTCACAGACATTGTTTAATTTATGCAAGTAGACCTCGTAGACATTGTTTAATTTCTGCAAGTAGACCTCGTAGACATTGTTTAATTTTTGCAAGTAGACCTCGTAGACATTGTTTATTTTTCGTGCAAGTAGACCTCGTAGACCTCGCGGTTTAGTATCCCAGACTGATCACATATCAAAGGTACTTCTAACAGTTGGGGAAAGTATTTGTGTCTATTTATTTGCTATTGATTTTCTGTATTTTTTGTTTATTTTCAAAACATGTAATTGATGTCTAACCTCTGTTGTATAGTCATTTTTATTTATTGAAATTGCATTCAGTGAATTGTGCTCGTTCCATTCCTGACTGGAAACCAATATTTTTCAGGTTAGCCGTGGATTCACTTAGCATGGGAGTTACGGGTGTACTTGCAGACGAAAAGCCTAGAGACTAACTAGATAGATGAGTTGTAGTCATTCTAATATTTGTACGAGTTTATATTTTCTGCAAATATAAAACTTGTGAATATTGTAAGTTAAATTAGTTTTGTGAATGAGCATTGTTTTATTTATTTTTTATCATCATGGCCGTGACAGCGTTCTACCGCCGACTCTGCAGCGTTGGCTGGCTTGGACACGTCTCGTATCCGAAGAAAAAAACGGGTGCGGGTCATGACAAGTTTTTGTGGTGGCCCATGCAGGTCTAGTTTTGCACAATCATGTGAACTCGTGATAGTACCTAAATTAGTCATACTATTGCGAGCCTGCGACTAGGAAATGCTCATTCACGAGTTAGGATTAATTTAATTTAAGAAAATGACTAGGACTAGGAGTCCCTTATACAAATTTACTGATGGGTAGTCTAGGCCATGCAATTTAGGATGAGGGTTATTAATTTTGATAGCTTGTCAGATCCCCATAGGTGCACTATTACCTCTTGACATGACGATACGATCCAATGTGGATAGATTATTCACTTGGTGAGACAGGGCTTCATAGAGTTAATGGTCTAACCTTGATAAATTGTTCAATTCCTTCTTTTTGCCTCTTTAGATATCATCCTCATATCTTAAACCAAATTGCTTATTTAGTTCCTAGTTGCCCTAAGAATTATTATTTTTATACGATTCTGATTATGTTACCCATATACGAACCTCGAGTTAGTTTCGATTCAAGTTTGTCCTCAAAGGCTTGAATACACATGGAATAGTTAGAAGGGTTGTATTTCTTTGTCTTCTGTTATTTCCTCCATGTTCATCTTTTATTTTTAAGGGTTGTGACTGATAGACACTTACGCTTTATTTCATAGTCAACTTGTTTAAATCTCTAGAAGCTCATAAATTTTTACAGACATAGTTAAAGGAATGTTAGTTAACTCATAAAGGCAGGACATCAGCGCACTGTCGCCATTTATTTGAATTATGGAGACTATGGATTCACTGCAGCCAGCAGCGCACTGGCGAGGCACGACCCCTAGAGTTGGGATTAGTTTAAGAAAATATAGGTTATAGAATGTTACTAAAAACTAGGGCTAGTGGTCCTCTTTGACCGTAGTCACCCTTGTGTCAATATAAGGTAGAGTATCGGGTAGCATATCACATCTAAATCACGAAACCAAGGGTTTACCACAGCCAGAGTATACAGGCGAGGCATAATTCTCGGTAAAATGACTTCAGAAGTGATTACGAGTTTAGGATACTATAGAGGATAGGAAAATGCCCTGTATGTTTCTAAGATCCAAAGCCAATACTAGTAAAAGTTTTACAAGTTGGGTGGCATGTCTCCCAACCTAGCATTCCGTGGTCCTTACGATCTATTGACGAGGTAATTGACTGACGCTAATAAGTTTACCTAGAATATAGAATTTAGAGGTTCATAACCCATTAGTCGACCAAGGCATTATGGATAAGAAGATAGTAGGATGACCGTATAAGCAAGAACACCCGGTGAGTTTTGATTCTCACCAAACTCGAACTACTTGTGCCTTCTTTCAAAAATCTTGTATACTTGTATTTTGACTATCTTGACCAATGTTGCTATCCCAGCCTAGTTTTGCAAGCTCACTTTGTTCTCGAGCTTGATTCAAGACATATGTTTAGTGGGGACGCCTACTAACATATTGTCTAATCAGAATCGATGTATTACGGTCTGATCAACCGTAGTGCACCCGGTTCGTTCTCCCTCTGATTAACTTACGTGGATTAAGATGTAGATGTCTCTAAGATCTCATCCGCGACTGCATTGACAATTTCTCTTGAATTATATATTCGCCTTTGAATCACGTAATTGTATTCAGTGACATCTTCCTTGAACTCTATTGTTTTTGTCTTTCACTGATTTGGAAAGACAAAAGCTCGAAATTGGTAGATAGATACAGAGTAAACCCATGGCTATGCTAGTTGTATACCCAAGTGTAGCTACCATCGGCCAACCATGTGTTTGAGTTACTCTTTCTCCTATCGACCTCCAAACTGCTATTGGGACCTTCTAGCTATCTAATGGGAATGATTAAGGTTTTACCCTTAGTCAAGATGCCAACCTAGGAGACTATCTATTCTCAATAAACCCATTTGTTGTCAGTCTCTAATTATTTGCTTGGAACTTGCTTTAACTAGCAACCCTTAATCCTCAACTCAACCTTTCCTCGACCAAGCCCATGGTTTGGTCATGAGATGAGTGAACAAAGGAGAGGACAATCATTTACTATGACTATGGTAGACACTCATCCCGAGAGTGGTTTCCAACAAGTATTACGCTAGTTATGTAAACTTTATTATTAAGACCTAACTAGTATGGGAACCCCACAGTCACTAGATTAGCCAATAGCATAGCTTAAATACCCTGTCATATTACGATCTACCAGTTGTCACCAGCAATGCATGAGCACTACAACTCTTGTGACAATAGTCCGACAGACTAACACAAATAGAAATTCATGACTCAGTTGTTAGAAATCCCTTCACATGATGTGCCTTAGAGTTGGTTACTCCGTCGACAACTCCTGTATACTGTGGACGAGCATATCATTCTATTTTATCGACCATGTGTCATTGTACACATCATTTTCCATTCATTGAGGAACGATCCTTGACTTGACTTATATCTACCGTATTCCGTTATGCCGTGCCTTATTTTTTATTAACAAGAGTCGAAGTACAATATCCTGACTTTGAAATTTTTCTAACCTCATTATTCCAAAGACCATGTCCTAACTTCTAAGGTGGGTAGACTGTAAGCCTTCTAAAAATTTGGGATGTACGAGGGTTCCCGATTGATTAGAAAAATTTCCATTATGATGATGATTAGTTCCCCATGGACTCCCACTTTCCATTTAGATCATTTTGTGTTTCCGGCCGTGTCATTAATATTCAGAGCACGAGACCAGCTGTTACCTTCCAACAAATTTCACATACAAGATCTAGACGAGTCCACCTTCATCTAGGTCTATCATGTCCCACTCAAACATGTCCCCTTGTACTGTCTTTTTATGGTACGACTTTCAGGTAAAAAGGACTAGCTATAACCCTTACCATAATACCCGTATACTTCTCAACTACGATTAGAGACTCAACCTCGACTCGAACATTTTGACCCAATATATGTTTGTGATCTACTCGAAGCCCACTACGCACATTACACTAGTGTGCCACTCAATTGTGTCTTCTCTTGCTAACTAAACACCAAAGTCACTGAAGGCGCATTTTTGGGCTTTAGGAACCTGGCTAACAAACCTGACTGGCAACTAGCTCAACCACTTAGGTAGAAACATATTCTAGGTTGCCCTAACCTAGTAGAAATAGTTTTAGCATAGGGATCTTGTCCAGTCCATATAGATTGGAATCCAAGCTTCATCCAACCAACGATTGATGTCCAATCAGGAAATCCATTAAGACCCAGTAAAACCATCCATACATACCACTATAATTGGACTATGAAACCGAACTATTTGAAATAGGTCCCTATTCATATTATGTAATCTCCACCTCTTAGAATGTGGCGTCATTCGTAACCATTATTCTATTTACCTGGAAGTCGCGATATGATCTTGTATTGTATTGTACCCCTTGCTCATGTGTTTAAATAACCACGGAAAGGATCACAACCTTGATTTCTTAAATTCCGTTCTATTATGGAACCTTATTTAGATTAATTTCGAGGACAGAATTTCTGTATTGCACGGAGTGCAAGCCCTCAAAGAAACGAATGGCTCTTCGAGTTAACAAGTGACTGGACTAGAGTAGCTTAAACTCGCAAATAAGTCAATGGTTCATGAATTTTCTTTATAGCTGTACCATTGGATACTCTCTACCGCTCTGGAAACTTCATACTCGCTCTCGATTATTTATCCTTATCTTACTGTCCTTCCTATTGTAAAGCGACGTATGGTCATGCTTTTAG
Organism: Iris pallida; assembly: GCA_029216955.1. Taxonomy (NCBI): domain Eukaryota; kingdom Viridiplantae; phylum Streptophyta; class Magnoliopsida; order Asparagales; family Iridaceae; genus Iris; species Iris pallida. Next base: position 18,334,045 of record JANAVB010003400.1, on the reverse strand, counting down.
AATTTACTAATAGTTCTTAGCTATTTGTGTAAATGTGTTGCTTGTTAAAGTTTGGATTGCTTGAATGGTAGGAGAGGATAATAGAGGCCATATGCAGTAGATATCTATTTATAGAAAGTTTAGCAAGTAGTTGGATGATTATAAAGCTGTAAGGACATACCTCTGAGGGAGTAGTGTGACCAAAGATGGGTAGAAGTCCTCGAGATTTTTGTAGTTGCCAAAAATGGCCAGTGAGAGGGATATAAACTATTTTTGTGGAATTAAATTTAAGGAGATTAAGGTAATAGTAGATCTCCTTTTTGAATTTAAAGAATAGTTATGAATTAGAATTTTGAGGACAAAATTATTTTAAGGTGGGTAGATTTGTAACCCCTCTTCCCAGAATTTTGATAATATTTTATATTTATTTGAATTAAATGGTGATTTTTAGAGTTTTTATTAATAATTATTTAGTTAATTATTACGGTAGATGATTTTAGCCATGATGGAGTTTTGGAGTACACGGTGACTAGGAATCGTGGCACGGATAGTGCAATGGCGTGCTTTGACTAGTGTATTAGCCCTGGTAGGGAAGGCCGAGCCATAGTGATGTCATAACTAGGAAAACCAGGCCAAGTTGCGACTTAACCCTTACCGAAGATTTATTTATTTATTATTTATATTATTGAGTTTTAGGGAAACCGGTTATACCATTTTAGTCCAGACTGGACCCGAACTGAGCCCAAGTCCAATGACAGTCGTATTGATAGAATTTGGTATGAGGGTATTGTATTTCGTTTCAATGGTTTAATGAATATTTCCTAAGTATTCGTAATTTAAGTATTATAAATATTATTATTAGTGTGATTCAGTGACCTTTGTATAAAATAGGTCCTCGTATATTTTAGGATTTTTTAGACTGTACATATTGGTATATACGCCATTATGATTTATTAAATTTTATTATTATTATTATCATTATTAGTGAGTTATTATTATATAATATTATTATTATTAATGGTTATATTATATTTGTCAAATAAATGTATTATATATATATTCATATTTATATAGATAAGGCCCTAGACTGAAAATAGATAAATGTATGGTATTTTAGAGTGATATATCTATATGAGATACATTATGCATATATATATATATATATATATATATATATATATATATATATATATATATATATATATATTCTTTTTTTTATATATATAAATATATATATATATATATAAATATATATATATAAAAAAAAGAATATATATATATATATATATATATATATTAGATTGATAAAGAAAAAGAAAAAAGAAGAAGAAAGAATCAGCACTGTTCCCTTGCAGGAATAGTGGACTCAGGCCCGCGTGTGTAGCACGAACCCGATTTCCTTGCTCTGTTCCAGAACCGAGCATATGGGTTATATATACGCTACAGTTGTGATGAACTCGAAACCCTAACCCCGAGTATGCCCAGCACCCCGCCATGATCCCAGCCACCTGGACGCAACCCCGCGCACGCGCGTGCACAGCAGGCCACCGCCGGCCGGCCAAGAGTCGCCGGAGTAGGGCGTGACAGACAGCAGCGAAGCTGGGTCCGACCCCAACTTTGAGAGCGGAGTTCATCGCCATTTTTTGACCGATGTGCGAATCGATTTCTTGGGTACGTAACTAACATAAACCTCTGCAATCCAGTTCTTCTAGTTAGTAAGTAGATGGGTTAGATCATTCGAAAAATTGACTCAAAGTCGATGAAAATACTGTCCCGAGACTGGACATGAATCGGTCCAAACACCCAACTTGGCATCGAATTTCCCACCAACCTATTATTCGACTCATCAAACTTTCTGAACAGAAGTTAATCACAACATATAGGCTAGAAAAGTCTAGTAGGAGGTTTGTAAAGTTTTGCTTTGTACAGAGAAATATACACATGTGAACTTGGTCAAAAACCTGTTTTTCAAAACATAAAATTTCACGATACGACGTGCGTCCCGCCAAACCGAGAGACGTGGTCGTGAACCGAAAGCATCGAAAGGTGCGTAACGGCTTCGTGGATGTGTGGGCTTTGACGGAATTGAAATTGGTCGCGTGTGCGCGACGAATTTGATGCATATCCGTCAAAATTCATCGTATCGTCCTCTGTGCAAATTTCTTAATTAGTTTGTGCACGCTCGTCAGATCGAGACGAAACTTATGCCAGCAGGACCGTATCATCTTTCTGGTCCTGTATGCCAAGTTTGGTCCGATTCTGAGACAGTTGATTGGATCGCCGTTTTGCGGGCCCTACGGTCCGACTCAACGGGCGATTTCGTGCACAGCCTATCGAAATCCAACTCTGGACATACGGTTGGGTTCATATCATCAAAACGAATCTGTAGACATATAGTTTGATGACTTTAGATACCATTGACTCTGGCACGCTTTTTGGTGCAAAGCGGGTCCAACGGCGGACACCCCTTTTGACCCGAAATGACCGTTTTGCCCGTGTGTCCAGAATTAGACTTAAGGACCGGCAATTTTAGCTATTTTGACTATTCGGAGAATATTGGTAATATTTATTTCAGCATCCGGAGACTGTTGTATGAGTTTTGACTATTGTGGCACACTGAATGTTCGGATTATCGATTTTACCAGCAAAGGACCACAGGCGAGTAAATTTTATTGTCTGCATTTCGATTTTGATCTTCACTATATTTCATTGATTGGCCAATGATTATGTGATTTTTATATTCTATTATAAATAGTTGAGTTGGAAATGAGAAGTACCAAGGATGTGTGATCCGACCGTAGAGATTGTTTATTTTCATGCAGTAGACCTCGTAGATATTATTTATTTTCATGCAGCAGACCTCGTAGATATTGTTTATTTTTATGCAGTAGACCTCGCAGACATTGTTTAATTTATGCAAGTAGACCTCGTAGACATTGTTTAATTTCTGCAAGTAGACCTCGTAGACATTGTTTAATTTTTGCAAGTAGACCTCGTAGACATTGTTTATTTTTCGTGCAAGTAGACCTCGTAGACCTCGCGGTTTAGTATCCCAGACTGGTCACATATCAAAGGTACTTCTAACAGTTGGGGAAAGTATTTGTGTCTATTTATTTGCTATTGATTTTCTGTATTTTCTGTTTATTTTCAAAACATGTAATTGATGTCTAACCTCTGTTGTATAGTCATTTTCATTTATTGAAATTACATTCAGTGAATTGTGCTCGTTCCATTCCTGACTGGAAACCAATATTTTTCAGGTTAGCCGTGGATTCACTTAGCATGGGAGTTACGGGTGTACTTGCAGACGAAAAGCCTAGAGACTAACTAGATAGATGAGTTGTAGTCATTCCAATATTTGTACGAGTTTATATTTTCTATAAATGTAAAACTTGTGAATATTGTAAGTTAAATTAGTTTTGTGAATGAGCGTTGTTTTATTTATTTTTGATCATCATGGCCGTGACAGCGTTCTACCGTCAACTCTACGACGTAGGCTGGCATGGACACGTCTCGTATCCGAAAAAAAACGGGTGCGGGTCATGACACAGCTAGCAGTGCACTGGCGAGACAGGAACTTTAAGTTGAAATAATTTCAGGTATTTGTCGGTTTTCGAGTATTATCGAGACTTTGTCCAAAAAAATTCATATTTGATCACTTGAGTTGTTTCATTAACACTTGTTTGAATTGATAAAGTTGATAGAGTATTCGGTAACATATCGTTGTTTGAGTCATAGAACCGAATGTTCGCTGCAGCCAGATGTACACTAGCAAGACACGATTCTAAGTACAGTGATTTCAAATGGCTATATGTTTTCGGACACCCTGGAGACTATATTTCTTTTCGTCTGATTATTGATATTTCGAAAATCACAAATCCTTGTACGTTTTCCTTGATTTGATACTAATACCTCTCGGGTAGTTCTATCTGACTTCTCAAATCGACCGTTACAAATTCACTTCTTGCATTTTATTGTCGGATCATTTGACTTCCTAGACTTGGATTCTATTCCATCAGATTTTATCATATCTATATTTGATTATGTTTTGTTCAAACTTCGATCTGATCATACCTATCTAACAGTGATTCTCCTATCATGCTAGAATTTCAATCATGCCTGGAAGATAGTGCCCTCACAACTTATCCTCTAAGTTGTAATTGAAATTCATTCCACTTCGTGACCGTTTGATCTTCGATCCTTGTCAAAGCGTGATATCTCAAACTTTTGTGTGTACTTGGTCTCAAGGCTCAGAGTTGTACAGGATCGGCAGAAGCACTGGGCGGACGGCAGTAGACGGCCACTGGAGTTCGTAGTTGGAGATAGAGTGTTCCTGAAGATTTCACCGACCAGAGGTGTCATTCGTTTTGGCAGAGGCGGGAAGCTCAATCCGAGGTACATTGGACCCTTCGATGTAACGACATAGATTGGCGAGGTGGCTTATCGACTAGCGGTTCCAGCTAGTTTGGAGGGAGTGCATGACGTTTTCTATGTGTCCCAGCTTCGACGCTACATTCTGGATCTGAGCCATGTGGTGGACTACTCAGAGCTAGAGGAGGGACCGAGCTTGACCTACGTAGAGCAGCCATGGAGATCATTGATCGGAGGAGAAGAAATTGCGGAACCAGACCATTCCGTTTGTCCGAGTCATGTGGAGACATCACTCTTCAGGAGAGTCCACGTGGGAGCGCGAGGACGAGATGCGAGAGCGCTATCCAAGTTTGTTGATTGTACTTTGGTTCGTGAGAATTTTAAATTCAATAATGACTTTTGGGTAAACATCCATTATGATTTTATTTTCGAGATGTCATTTTGTTGTCCTTCGAATTTCGAGGACAAAATTATTTTAAGGGGGAGAGATTTGTAACCCCATTTTTTTTAAATTTAAATAATGTTTTTTCTCATAAAATTTTTCAAGTATAGATATATTTCTTTGGAATGATTAAATATTAAATTAAGAATGATTATTTCATTTCTGGCCAATCTGGCCCATTTTCCACAGGCCCGGTCTTTAAGTTTGTGAGTGATTATCATAAGGAGAAAATGATACTTATTCAACAATTGAGCAACGTTAAATTGTAATTTCATTACTCCCCTCCAACCCAAATTGCCACCTCACCTTAAATTTTTCCAATTGATTAACAAACTTGCAAATCTAATTTAATCGACTCTCTCCATTTTCTTTCACTCCAGAGCTGTCCTAACCAATTTCACTTCTATGCTTTGTTTCCTTCTTCGTTCTAACTCTCGTGCAACCATTGGAAGCTTCACGAAGAGAAATTTGAAATTCGGTTACAAGTGTCCGAGATCTGGAATTCGAATGTCCCGCCAATTATTTTAATTTGCCTATATAGTTCTCTATCGATCTCCACTACCATTCTGTTACAGCCTCCATCCATTCTTCTTCCTTTTTCTTCCCAATTCTTCCAAAACTCTGCTCTAGATTGGAAATGGCAGAGGATCATGGATTGACGAGGAGCGACATGATTTGAGCGCGAGACTAGGTCATCATCAGCAACGACATGGATTGGCTTTCTCCGGTGATTATCGCAGCACCCATTCGTCTTTGCAATCAAGTGAGTTGTAGTTTTCTATCAATCTACATTCCTGATATTTTTCTTGATCTGAACTTGATCTGTGTAGATCGTAAATTGAGGATCGAAGGTCTCGAGAGCTCCTTCATGTTTTCGATCTACTCGGGGTGATTCTTGAGGCAAATCAGAAGAAGTAAGGATCATTACCAAAACTAGTGAGTACGATTGTATTCTCCTTTTGATTTGTTCTATATTTGCTTGAGAAATGGATTTAGATTTGGAATTCGAGGTGAATCTGGATCTATTTAGGAGAGGGATGATCAATTCAGTATAGTAGCATGTATAGATGAGAATTTAAGTGAGGTTCGAATTTGTTTTTCAATCCTCGAGTTCTTGAGTTCCTTGAAATTTTCTCCTTATTTAACTTTTCTTCAGAACTCTTGAATTTGGTGTTGTTGTGGACTTATTGGACGGATCAACTTGCAAGGTAAATTCAAGAGAGAGTTGGATTTAACCAGACACGAAAAAATAACTATTGTCCAATTCAGGCGATGAGAGTATTGGATTTGATTTTATCAGGTAAAAATCCAATCCATCTAATAATATTGAGCCTGTACATTGTCGAATGGTTTATATATGTTGGTTGTGTGTTACCATAGAATTTGGTATCAGTTGTTACTGATACTCAGAATAATGACCTGCAGGATAAGTTAGGATACTGAGGTTGATGATAAGTCATTTGGAATCTTATGTTATCTTTAGTTTAGATACTTAAGGCTATCTTGGAAGGAATTTTCCTTTTTGGAGTTCTTATCTTTAGTTGTTCACTCATGCCATTTTCTAAAATCTGATGAAGACCATTCATCTTAACTGTTTATATTTTTAGCAAGAAGTTTGGTTTTAAGTGTAGACAGTAGGGATGTAGTAGTTCAGGAAGCAGGGACCTACAGTAGTTCAGCATGTTAAATTTATGTGCTGTTCAGTTGTGTAATAGTCCCAGTTACCTTGCTAATTTGTGAACAATTATCTATAGCTCTGTAGTCCTAGTTTTGTTAATGTCAGTTATCAAATCCTGAGTTTATGGCACATTTCTTTCAATCAGATAGGAATAGAGGTCAAGTAACCTGGGGAGGAGTTGAGCTTATGTCCAGCTTTGTTCCACCCTACCAGAGTAGGTGAACTCCTTGCTGCGAAGTAAGATTGATATTCTTCTTTAGGACTGATTGTATGCCCTGTTCAGGACAGACTACATCAGCCTTAGCTGATACTGATTTGTTTCAGTCCTATTTGGGACTGAATATCACCTGAGATTTGGGATGTTAAATAGAGCAGTATAGGGGTCTGCTGTTAGTCAGGATCACTGATATTGATTCAGATTGTGGTAACCATTTTAGTGAACCACAGTAGGATAGGTATAGGTAAACCATGATATTCTGTTAGTGGTATCTAGATTGCTGTCAACAGTCCAATTAGTCATTTCAAAACCTTTTTCATAATTAGTTTTTCTTTTTGGTAACAGTTAGATTTTGGTTGAGAGATGGTTAAGTGTAATATGGAAGGGAGGAGAAAATCCTTGTTAGTGAGTAGTCCATCCTTGATATGATACAAATGGTGTATCAACCTTGTTCAGTTCCTTTTGAACACATTGAGAAGTAGGTCATGATATTTAAGACTGGTATATGACTGAAGGATGTCCTGATTTTAGACTGAACTGAGACACTAAGGACTGGTATATTCAACTGAATATTGAACTGTTGTTTAGACTGATTATATGCTTGCTTTCAACATCTCAGTAGATGAGTTGGGATGGTTTTGGCTTAGGAATGAATCTTAGAAACTGGGACTGATTGTTTAGTTTTAACTGAACTAAATCACACCAGTGTTTAATATTGTATTTAAGGTAAGGTTCTCTAGTGATTATGAAGCTTTGAAAGTTCTTTGTTTTTCTGAATGGGGAACTATCAAGAAGTAGCAGTGTTTGGGAATAGGTGGGAATGTGTATCCTGAGAAGGATTGATGCATACCAATCCTGTTTAGAGCTGATCTACATCAGTGATATTGGATTGGTTGTACCAGTCCTACTAAAGACTGGTTTCCACTAGAACCTAGGACAAGGGTTGGAGATTGAATAAATCTCAGTCTAAACAAGTATTACTTCATGAATACTAGTTCATAGTATTCCCTTACCAAGTCTACCAAATTTTAGAAGGTTGGCCAAACTTGTGAAATATAAGGGTGAGAGTATTAGAAACTAGGTTAGCTAGATTTAGTGGTTCACATGCTATATGAAGTATCACACAGAAACTTGGATGTAATATTTTATGATAATTTGTGTTTAAATTATTATGTAGCAATGATAGAGAATTGATTTATGAGATAGATTTTAAGTAGAGGGCTAAGCTAATGTATCTTTATTAGAGTTGTTAAATAAACCCAATTAGATTTAGTCTGTTCATTAATCAACTTGTAATTCATAAACAGAAGGATTTCCAGCTCTACTACCCTTCCTCGTTCACCCTGCGCAAGGCAAGTATACTCCTCAGATTTGTTCATTTCTCATGTCTTGTATATTCATTCCTGTACCTCCTTGTTGACACGATATATCACGGTATTGTCTGTATTCATGTTTCATGTATTACTTGTGTCTGGGAGGAGAAATACTATAGATATGTGATCAAACCCTGTTCTATTCATATGAATAGCTTGGGTCCCGCATCGTGCATGCGGGACCAAAGCCGTACCATTTCATGTTCATTGCATCTACCCAAGCCGATCACACAATCTAGAAGTATTTCAATATTACACATGTTAGGATTCACGGTTGTATTTCAGGATTCATAGTTGTATTTCATGTTCAGGTTGTACTTCATATTCAGGTTATATTTCATGTTCAGGACTCTTACCATTTTCCCTGTATTTACTTTCAGTATTTCGTGTTCAGTTTCATGTCTTGTCTCATTTTTCGTTCTTTATATATATTTTCTGTTCTTGTTCATACCATGATGTTCATGTTTATTTTCTTGGATATACTTAGCTCCGCTCCTGACTAGGATATGTTGCAGGTGAGTTGGAGGCTCTGTGCAACACGTATTATGGCGGGGAGCCATTAGATGCAGGAGAGCTAGCTGGAGTTGCTCTTGACTTAGAGGCTGCAGAAGCTTAGAGCTTACCATAGTAGTTCTATATTTTCCTGTATTGAGACTAGTAGACTTTTTTTCATTTGTCGGAATGTAATAAATTCTGAGACATGTACTTCTATTCTGGGATACATTTATAGATGTTGTGTTTTCATACTTGTCTTGATATCTGGTTAGTTTTCCCTAGATTGGTACAGCTTACTTTGTCATGTTTAACGTCAAAGGCTGGGCGTGTCCGACTCGTGTCCGACTATTCGGAAGGAGGTCGTGACAGCTCCCTCGGGGGAACTCTTGATAGGATATGCCCAATCTGCGTTGGGTGTGAGACTTGACCAAATAGTCGATCGTTTATCGGCTCAGATTACCCGAGATCAGCCCAAAGATCGGCTGAGGGAGATCAGAAACCAGTCTTTCTTTTTCTTACTTAGCATGATGAACTCTGGGCAACTGAATGGCATTCATCCGAAGCCTATATTTTTATTCGGAGATGCTCTGGCTATTTCAGATCCGGGCATCATAGAGACTCTTGAGAGTTGGGACTTCTATTTTCAGGGGGAAGCAATTCACGTACCCTTAATGGAGTGCCACTTTCCCTTATCCGGTTTCAATATGGTGTCTTTTGAGAGAAAGATGTCGAGTTCTCTAACTCTGGATCAGCAAGGGATTTTTGTAGGCCATATCTGTTTTAATAACCACACGAAGTCAGTGGTTGCAGTAAAGGAATCAATGAGCTACTCCGTTATTGGGCTGGCTCCTGGCAGTCTCATCAACGAGCTGAAGCCTAATATGTTTTTCACTGAAGCTAACACCTTTTTGAATCAGATTGCTCGCAAAGGGTCATACCCTACAGGGAGACTGTCCTTACTGAACTGGCAGCATCGTTCCCCTCCATGGGTTAACCTGACATCTTGGATCCTGGTACAGTATAAGGGTACCCTTCGACAGACTGACCTCTACTATGCCATCAGAGGCTCCTAATATGGCTTGTTTATGAACCCGAAGTTATTTATGGCTTTGCTTGAGATGTACAATTGCCAGACGGAAATCTTTTTTACTCCAGGTGGAGAGATGGGGCTCGCTCTCCATGAAATGCATAGTGTGTCCAGATTGCCCTGGGGCGATGAAGCTTATGAAGAGTATACCCTGACAAACAAAGAATTTGAAGAATTAGAATGGCGGTATCCTGGGTTCCTAGCCGTATATCAGGAATTGCTATGTCACCATAGCACCTGTCAATAAATATCCAAGAAGAAGAATGATAGTTCAGAAGGGAACCTTCCTCACATCACGGCCTGGATTGGCTATCATTTTAGCCTTAGCGCATCCGGTCGAGTTTCTGTTAGGAGTCCCCAATCTCTAAAATCGGTGGATATTCAGGTACGAATTACTAAAAGGTCCCGTGCTGCTGGTGACAGATTTGGGAGCCTGAGTGACACCTTTAGCTATTTTTATCATGATACTCAACCTCTGTCTGCTAAAGCTATCTTGGCCGGATACCTGATGATCTGGTTGAGGGTTTGCGTTGTTTCGGCAGGTTCTGGTGCGATCAAGAGGATTAGCCGCAACCTGATCCTCCCAGCAGTGAAGCTGGTTTTTTGGGGCAAGTTGGCTCTGCTTCCTGCGATGGTATACAACATCCATAGGGGTCTTCGTTCCTTTACGTCAAAAGTCATCGCTCGTGATCTTACGAAACCCTTCAACAGAATCGAACTACCGTATCATTATTTAATGGGGTGGTTATTGATGCATTACCCTTCTATGATGCGACCTGGTTCGGAGGGCGATGCGACAAGTGACGATGCTTTCATCTACCATTATCGCGACATGCCCTGGAACTATACCAGCTTTTTGATTGTCGAGTCGCTCTCGCACGAGTGGATAGATACACTTTTTTTGTGTCGGTCCCACCTTTTACCGAGGAGGAGATGGGACGCGTTTACCTTGATAGTGCTGTCGCGCCCGAGTCTTTATCTGAAAAACTATTTCGTTGGTTGCAGACTATCCGTCCTTCCTATTTGGTGTACCGCAACCGTAATGTTGTATATCTAGAGCCATACTTACCTAGCCGGTTCTCTCGGCAATTTGGGTATAGCCAATTATATTTGGATAGTCCTAACCCTTGCCTGGGTTTCGAGGGAAGTGTCTTGGATGGTATCCGAGCCTGGCACTATTATTCGGCGATTCATACTCAGGCCAGCTTCGTCTTTCCTGATGCCGAGACTTCGGGGCGCATCACATATATAGCGGCCCTTTGTCACGTATCTGTGAATATACCTTCCAACGATTTTGATCCTCGTACCAGTTTTATTGTTGGTACAAAATTGGAGGAACGACTGAGGGACTCTCAAAAAATGACGAGGAAGGGAAAGAGAAAAGCTTCTGATTCCGACTCTGACAGCACGGAGGAGGAGAAAGACGACTTTGAAGGTCTTCAGCCCTCTACAAGTCCTTTGGCTATACGTATGCCTTCACCTGTGTCGAACCCTCCATGCATACAAAGCGGACTCGAACCTCTTGTTGCTGATAGACCTTGCTCTCAGAAGCGAGTAGCGGCTCGGTTCCATAGGCTAGGCATCGAGGAAGCGGGTAGTGGTATGGGGGTAAGTTCTTTAATGACAAGCCCCCATGTTGTCCTTGAGATGTTATATGAAGGCTCTCCTTTACAGGCATCGGAAGAGACAAGCTTTTTATCGCCAGATGTCACCCATGCGGTTTTCTCTTCGGGTCCCGACCATGGAGTTGCGAGATTCTCGCAAACCGGTGTTGATATTCTTACGTCTCTGCCCGGCGCAACAGAGGCGGAGAAGACAAACATTGATGGTTCGGGTGCCGCCACTGACCTCGCTGGGGTTGTGGAAGCGGTAAAAGAGGCTGAGACAACTCCAGCTGAGCTTCAGCCTTTGTCCTTTGCCTCGGGTAAGCTATATCGCTTTTTTCAACTCTATCTTCTTCGTGCCAGGCTGATTGCTGGTTGTGTTGGACCTACAGGACCTGCCTCTTCTCTATTTGTGGTAGATGTGGCCGCAGAGGAGGAAATAAAAGAGGATCCAGGGGCTGATCTGGTACAAGTAAGGAGCATCCCTTCTCTCCTATCGGCTCGAGTTACGGAGCCTTCCACCGTGTTGAGTACAGGCATTCCGGCTGCTTCCCATGCGGGATTGATTGGAATTGTCTCCTCCCCGGGGCATGAACCCTTTGCCTTGCCCAGCCTTCAGCTCCTGCGGGCTGCGGAAAAGGAGATTGCTGCTGTACGGGAGGCTCGTCGCTCAGAATTTTCTTCCCTTATAACATGGTCATCGAGCTCAAGTGTGCTTCCTTCCCAGACACCTTCAGCTCCCTTAGGTGCTATCCTGTCGATGTCGTCCTCTCTGGAGAATTTGGACGAGTCAGCAAGGGATGTTATCGAGAGCTTTTATCGCCATTTGAGACGGGGGGTCGAGGCTGCTTTAAGGAGAGGGACTCCATTTGCTGTGGCCCACCACTGCGCCCAAGGCCAGATTGCCCTGCTGAAGATGCTTCCGGGTGGGGAAGGGGCGGCCGTCCTTCTGGAGCATAAGCTGGCAGAGGCCAATCAGTGCCTAATCCAGTTACAGAAACTGCGACAGGCCGATGTGCCGGCCATGGTGGAGCGGGAGCGTACTTTTCTTGCATCAGCCGTGGAAAAGGTGACGACTATTCAAGAGGTGACTAAGCCCGCCTTGGAGAAGGATCTCCGGGAGTTGACCCTCAAGTATGACAAGCTGAGCCGGGAGGGAGAGATTTGCTTGACTCGTGAGGAGACCGTCACTCGTGCTGTGAAACCCAAAATTTCTAGAATTATTAATTGTTGAATTTTATTTGTCTATAGCGTAATCTTAGTCTTAGTTCTATTATTATTATTATTATTATTATTATTATTATTATTATTATTATTATTATTATTATTATTATTATTATTATCATCATTATTATTATTATTATATTAGTCGGATCGGGAAAGTATTATTTTTAAAATTAATTATTGGATTTTGTTTGTGGTCTGTCCCCGATTCCGTGTCCGGGGCCCTACCCCGAACTCGAACCCGACTTCCGTTTCCTAAACCCAATTTCGTTTCCAGCCCCGAATCCATCCTTAAAACCTTTTAATTAAATAATAACCTTATATATATATATATATATATATATATATATATATATATATATATATATATAATTCTATTTTTGGATAAGAGGAAAAAATATATTTTTTTTAATCCTAAAACCTATTTTTCCCCACTCAGCCGCTGGACCAGCTCTCCCACGACCCCCTCTTTCTCCACCTCCTTTCCCTCCACTCCACCCACTCTCCACATCCCTTCTTTCTCTCCCTACTCTCCTCCTCAGAAATTCTTCTTAAAACCACAGCATCTGGAACCCAGAAGTCCCCATAACTCCTCTCACTCCCATCCCTTCCCCAATTTCTCCTGCCCGTGCCCTGCCTGTCCGATACCACCCGGCGCCCACCTCCGCCCGAGCGTCGCCCGCGTGCCCGCCTTCCGGCCGTGCCCTGCCGTCCGCGACGTCCCGCCTGGCCAGATCCAGTCGGCGCCTCCCGCCGTGCCCTAGCCGCTCGACCCCCAGCGGCCTCCCGCCGACGTCCCTCCGGCCAGATCCCTTCCGCGGCCGCCATCCCCGGCGACCCCCGAGTCCAGCCCGGTGCCTCCGCCCGTGCGCTGTTCCCGAGGCCAGCGCCTCCCGAGGCCGCCCCTGTCTCGTCCGCCCCGTGCAGCACCCGTGCCCCAGATCCCAGCACCCCGACGACCCCGGCGCTGTCCGCCGCAGCCCGTCCCGCTCCTCGGCCAGCCACACCAGCCCGACCCCCTCTCGGTCTCCCTCCGTTTCCCCTCTACCGCTCGCCGTCGAGTCTTTCGTACCCCGATCTGGCCAACCGCGACAGTCCAGCGTCCCTGTACTGGGGTGCGACCCCGATCCGACTTCCCGGGACTCGCTGACCCGTGGTCGCTCTCCCAGCGCTGACCCACGAATTTCCCGACCCGCTGTCCCGCGGTGCCCTCTGGTGTTTCTATTCCCGTATCGCTGCCGCGTGGATTATTCTTTCTTAATTACATCTGAGAGCTCTAGTCGAGCATTTGAGGTATAATTTCGTGTCCCCGTGTCCCTCCCCGTAACTAGTCTGTGATGACGCGGTCCCGATCTCGTTTCGGGATTCGATATTTTGTTTACGTTGCTTTGGTGATACGCGATTATTGCTACGTAGCGGCGTATTTCTATTTTGATATATATATATATATTTGTGCTATAGTTTTCTGGACTAGAAATATTGGATTGTGGTGGTTATTCCTGGTTTGGAATATTATGCTGTGAGTTCTCCCTGGTTTGGGGATATTTAAATTGTGTTGTGGTTGGCATCCTCCCAGGATTGGGTTGTCTCAATTACAGCGGAGATGCTGCCCAAATTTTCTGGAAATATTTTAGAAAGGGATTTTCTTATAAAAATTAGCAATTTTAATAAAACCTATTTTTTAAGGGAAACCGGTCTTTGCAAAATGATTTATAGATTCAATTTTGTTGGTTTTTGGATTTTATGGATTTTGTACCACCAGTTAGGCGACGACCATATCGGTCGAATGAGCCTCGGCGAAACGCAAACGATACAGGGTCACCTGTACGTTGAGGCATAAGCCGCAACATGAGATTGCACGACCAAGTCTGAGACTCTTTAATTTTTAATTTTAGTTATAATTTATTTTAGAACTGGTACAGCTTTTAGTATTTATGGTGCAGGGCCTCGGCCTACTGTTTGGACCGTTCGCGACACTCAGAGCTCGCCTTAGGATTAATTAATTTATGTAAAAAATTTGTATGGGCATAAGCCCAGTTTTTCCTTTATTTATCTGTGACCATGTATTGTGTAGCGTAGCTTTTCCTTATTTTTCTGAAATATTGTTTTCGCCGTTAAACGCATAGAATATAAAATGGATATATATTTTTATAAAGAAAATTAATAAGTTTTCTCATAATAAATAATCTGGTAATTTAGCAATTCACATTTTTCCTCATTTAAAGAAAAGTCTAGTTTTATATATATTATAAAATACAAAGTTTTGACAAGTTAACCTATAAATCACTATTTTTTCCAATTAACTGAATTAATCGGTTTAACCAAGTAAACGATAACCAACGTAGCTTGCGACATTAGGCGTGTTTCGGTAGTTAATTAAATAAACTTAAAACCTGACTAGGGTCTGCTTCTAGAGATTGTAACTAGCACACCTAGAATGGTTTTATTATGGTTCTAAGTCAAGGTTCTCAACTGTAGGATCTCGGAGACGTACTTGACTTCCTCCTCGGTACCGACATTCCCGATCCAGTCAATCAACAGAGGCAAGTTTACGTTTATGTTATCTTATATTTTTCTTAGTAATTGTCAAGCTGCATGTTTAAACCACATTGCTATACGGAGCCCTCTCCTAGGGTTCAAACATTGATTGTGGGAATTGGGGGAATAGTGTAGCGTTTATGACCAATACCCCTCATATTGCATAATTGTGCGAGCTTACCCCGCTTACACACGGGGATAAGCCGTATTGCGTCGCTAGGATGCTATTGTACAACCCAAGCCGGTCATAGACGTTTACACATTCAAATTACATTGTTTTAAGAAATAAATTTTTAAATTGCTAGAAAGTATTGTTTCAACTGTTTAGCCTGTACTTTTTTATTATTATTTGAAATGTGAGGTACATATTCGTACTTGCTCCCTCCTGACTGGAGACCAACATTTTTAGGTGACATTGAGGATGCTGAACTATTGTACAATAGCTACTATGACCCGGTGTTGTATCATGTGGTGTTGCCAGAGTTCTCCTTGGAGGACGCAGAACCAGAGGCTGATGAGCCGACTGTCTAGCTATTATATTTTCCAGTTATCTAGTTTTATTGTATTGGAGTTTGTTAATTTGAATTTAGTACTTTATTTCAGTTCTTTCATTTCCAGTTGTACTTTTCAATTGTTGAGTAAAAAGTTTTTAAAATTTTCGTATATTCGAGTTGTGACAAATGTATAGATGTTGTTGTAAATACCTACATATAGAACAGCTTATTGCCGCCGTCTCACAACGGTGCAGGCTGGGCATGATCCGGTTCGATCCAATGAAGTTACGCGAGCCTCTGCTGCTTTTGAGGGAGCATTGAAGAAATTAGAAGAAAACTGGCAGGCTCATGCGCATCTGGAGGACGCCAAGAGGTTATCCCAGGAAGCTGAACACAGAGTCAAACTGAGAATTGAGTGCTCAACTGCAGAGCTGGACGGCATCCTTAACAAGTTGTGTGTCGCTGATGAGTAGTGGACTTTGCTCTCTCTCTCTCTCTCTCTCTCTTTGATAGAGCAGAATATATTCACTCTGCTCTGATGAGCTTGTAATGGCATTTTGATTAAAGAATATCCCCTGGGGGACCCTTTTTTGTGTGGACCTATTGCCCTTTGGTGCATTTTTGAAAATGCGAGCAAATAGATTTGAAAGATATTTTGTGGACCTACTATTCTTTTGATACACCGATGGTGCGAGTAATAGATTAGGATAATTTTTTGGGACTCATTACCATTTTTGTATACTGGCGAGGCGAGTACTGATAACAAGTAAAGAGAAGACCGACATATTTACTCAGAGGTAATAAGGACGTGGCAAATATGGGTCTGAAGTATAGCCTTCCTACTCAGAGGTAATGAGGACGTGGTAGGAGTAGGCCAGATAGAGATACACAGAACAACTCAGAGGTGCTATCAACGTGGAAGTTCTTATGTATTGGGTGATTTGTCAATGATAGGTGGAAAAACAACTCAGAGGTAATATGGACGTGATTGTTTTTCTCGTCGGGGGAATTTTATGGACCTATTACCCTTTTTGTGCACTGATGGTACGAGCAATAGACTAGGATAAGTTTTATGGACCTATTACCCTTCTGCGCACTGGTGGTACGGGTAATAGATTAAGGTAAGTTTCGTGGACCTATTACTCATCTGCGTACTGGTGGTGCGGGTAATAGATTTTGAAACGAAACCCAACAGGGGAGGTATGGGCGTGATATATGGTGGTCGAAACATTAAGGCAAAAGTTCAGAGGTATCAATATACATGACTTGTCACTCGTAGAGATACAATGTGAGTCCCCTCGGAGGGGGGAGAACATAGTATATGTTCAGAGGTACCTGATGTACATAAATCGACACTCTATGTAGTATTTTTTTTACGGCAGCCTTTTATTGATGAGGTAAGTAACTCCATCCATGGGGATTATATCATCAGGAGAGGTACCATCCATCTGTGCCGCGAGGCATTCGACGAGTTTTATGTCCTCTTCGGCTACCCTCTGCGATCCCAAAGGTTGGGATGCCGTCTTGGGCAACTTGACCACCAAGGGTCGAACTTGAAATATTGGCTTGCTTGAGTATGTCGGATCGGCTTTTAGTTGCCGGCTAGTCTTGGGAAGCTCAGCAAGGGGTTCTGCGTCTTCCGATGATCTTTAAATGGATTTTGGTAACTGGATCACCATCAACCATATGATGGGCTTTGGCTTTTGAATTTGGGCATCGGATGTGCATTGGTTCCGACTGTGCAGCTTGAATGAGAGAACTAGGCACCTCTTCATGTATGGTTGCAACAAGGGGTATGGCTTTGCCATGTTTACGAGTCTGGAGGTGAATTATCGAGGGTTCCTCTGGCCCTGTGATGGTCTCCAGTTTGTTGGTGATGTACTTCTTGGATTCTTCGTATAAATAAGCCTCCGAAAAATAGGACTCAATCCCTTTAAAGGGGTCGATATTAGCGAATTCAGTCCTCACGAAGCCATGTCTATTGACATACTTGAAGCACTGGTGGAGGGTGGATGGCACGATCATATAGTCATGTATCCATTGGCGCCCCAAGAGGATATTGTAAGATGTGTCTACCTCTATGACGTAGCAGGTAACTTCCGTCATCATGTCACCAATCTGGCACTTCAATCGAATCTTCCCTAGGGGATAGCTTCTCCCTGAGTTAAAACCGCTAATGGCAGTGTTGGTTGCTGCTAGCCGGTGCATAGGGATGGTAAGAAGTTGGAGCAGACTTTTAGGGATGATGCTTATTGACGATCCCGGATCGATATGCATCCTATCCACCTTGATGTCACCTATGTATCCAATGTAGTATAAGGGGCGATCATGCAAGTTGGATTTAATCAACATGTCCTGCGGAGTAAATATGATGTTGGGAATTGCATTTGAGCTATCGCCGCCCTATAAATCTGCTGGCAGGTCTTCCTCTGGAGGCTTGAGCTGAGCTAAGTAGGCATCAGCATTCTGGAGTGCTTCGCTTAATGCGACACGAAGATCCTTAGAGAGCCTTAGGAGCTCGTATAGCAACAACTTTGCTGGCGTATTAGCCAATTGTGCTAATATGTCGAAGTCGTAAGGTCTCTTCAATCCCTGAGGTATATCACTACATAGTGGCCCCGTCAAAGCAGGTCTTCCTTGTCTTGGACTTATCCGCCAGCGGATGCTGAGATGGCCTTGGAACATCAGAGGGAGGCAACGTTGCTGGCTGAGGATCTTCGGCTGGACTATCCCGTGCGGGCTGGACTTGTGCTCCAGACCGGGTAACAACATCTGCAGCTTCTTCAGCTTCAGCTAAAATTGTATGGCAGGTTCTAGACTTCCTGTCATTCTTCTTGTTGGTAGGAGATAAAACCCCCTGGGTAACTTCGGGCACCAAGTCTGGATGCACCGACATGATCTCTCCTCGTGATGTGGTGAGGGGTACCAATCCAGATGTCTGGCTCCGGGCGGGTGGAAGATTAGTAACCTCCATCGTTGCCCGGGGACAGGTATTACCCCGTCTGGAGTGCTTGTTGGAGGGAAGTCGCCGAACTGAATAGATACCATGTTCGCCGCCATGGTAACCTCTTCGAAGTCTATCGACAGAGCTTTGGAGTCAATGAGACTCTGGATGTACCGCTTTAATTGGAAGCAGTCCTGAGTGGAATGATGGACGTAGCGGTGGAAGTGACAATACTTTATGTCCTATATTTCTGCTGCTCGGGGCTCGCGCCTTGGTGGAGGGAGCTGGATCCTACCCCCTTGCAAGAGCATATCGAAGATAGGTTTGACATGACTATCTTCAAATGAGTAATTAACCTTGGGCCACGGACCTTTCGCCTGTTTTTGTTCGGGCTTCGGAGTCACATCAGTGACCATGGCCTGTTTGTCCTTATTGTCCCGGTTAGTGGTGGAACCATTATTGCTGTTACTGGAGGTGGACCCAGGATGACTGCCCTTATCTTCTCCGTCTGGGATGTGTAATCCCAACTGGCGAGCCTTCTTCAATTTTGCCTCTACGTTGGTAGCACTTATGATGAAGGTTGTCCAATCCCTGAACTGATCGTCACCCATCCAGAGGCTAATTGCAGAGAGCAGCTTCTTCTGGCAGATCTCAATCAAGGAGCTCTCGGAATTGCCTTGGGGCAACCTCATTGCGGTTTGGCAGAACCGCTCGATATAGTTCCTTGTCAGCTCCCTCTCTCCCTAAACGACGTCCATGAGAGACGACATCGTTACGTCATGTCCCACCACTACAACAAAAAACCCTTTTAATGACGGCTAAAAAGCGTCATTAATGACAAACCATGACGCTTTTTTTTTTAAAGCAACCGTTATGAAAACGGGTGTTATAAATGTTTTTTAAAAGCGTCATAAAGAAACCGTCATAAATAGTTTATATAAAAGCGTTATGAATAGTTAATATATAGTGCACAATTCAGAACAATTTTAAAACGTCATGAATAGATAATATGTATAGGCTCAATGCAGCACATTTATAACACTTTATACTATTCAAATTAGCATATCCAAATCAGTCCATATAATTGTCAGGCCTAAAACTCAAATTAACATTATATATCACCATCTTTATTACATTTCTCAAAATAGAGTACATATCAACATCTTCATTACATTCTCAAAATTGAATAACCAAATACATATATATATATATATATATATATATATATATATATATATATATTTACAACTACCAAAATTGTCCACATCAAAACTTGGCCACATAACCAATAATTATGAAAGATCAACGACAGCCGGAACACCCAGTAAAATCCTGAGAAAAAAGAAGACAACCAAATCAGTCCATATAATTGTCAGGCCTAAAAATAAAATCTAATCATGAAATATCAAGAGAAAGGAGTAAAACAAACTAGGTCATGAGAGGGATCAGGTATTTGTCCCATATCTGGGAGCAAGCTTGACAGAATAATCCCTTAGAAAAGAGTTTTCATGAAAATGGGAACAATCATAACATTACATAGAAACCATAAAAAACTATTGCAGAGATTTTACAAGAAAAAAAAATCAATTACAACGACGCCAATGCCTTTAAAAGGGAAGAAATAGAACAGTATCCTGAAGGAATGAGGACATTTTGATTTCCTGACATGTTGCCCAGGGAAAAAGACCATCCTGGATCCACCACACCCTGGCCCAGTATCCAAATATCTAGTTTGATGAAATGAATTTGACATAAAATAAGTTTACATAAATAAAAAAAGGCATAAGACATGTACCCAGGCTTAGAAAATCTGGCACCCAAATGCAATATATTTCAAATAACAAAGGTGAGAAGAATTGATATAAGACCATGAGGGATTCTATGAACTAACATAGCAATTCTCCAAAATCTGGCACAAGAACATGGATATATATGTAGTGTGTATGTATGTTACTGTTAACGGGTTTCAAATGCCAGTCATACCCAACCTGTGCTATCTCTGTGAGACTCATCTCACAGTATCGATATTTATATACGGATACGTATTTTGTAGTGTATTTCGTATTTTCTTGATTTTCGTAATGCCTTAAAAAAATTCTAACTTATAGATTTTCTTCTTGGCCAGTATACCGCCAGTATGCCGGTGTATACCGACAGCATACCGTCCATACAGATTTTTCACATTTTAGATATTTTCGATTTCAGATATTTTCATAAATAGTGTTTCCGATATTTTCGTGAATAGTATTTTGGATATTTTGATGAATAGTATTTAGATATTTTCGTGAATAGTGTAGATGCACCCAATTACCCAATGGATAATTGGTTTTGTTTGAATGGCTAGGATTGACATAGATATTCACATGGATCACCATCCGACGGCTAAGATTAATTCCCCCTTCTATATATACCATTTCACTTTCTCTCTCCTCTCTCTTTTCATTCTTTTCACTCTCTCTTTATTTCTTCTTCCCTTCTCTCCCTCTTGGAGCTTGCCAAGAGCTTGGCCTTGAGGCCATGGGTGTGGTGTCTAACCCCCCTAGGAGGAGGAGTAGAAGATTAGGCTTGGAGCTGAACCTAGGCAAGTACATCTTGCCAAAAATCTTGAACAAAAAAATATTTTTGTTGTCATTTTATTTTCCTTGGTAGTAAATACTTAGAATTGTTCTAAACTCATTTTGTTAAATATGTTTTCCTTATGATTCTCGTATATATACATGTTTCTAAATTTGTTTAAGCAAGGTTTTGATTTACTGTTAAAACCCAATATGGACTTAGTAGAAAACTTGGTATCAAGAGTGATACTAGTGTTACCATCATGGATCTTGGTCACATATACATATATGAGGCCCTCACATAGTTTGTATATCATGGATTTTGAGTTTGGGGGCAATCGAAACCCGTTTCGGTGTCCCGATAACCTCTGTTTGGGAGTATTTTGAGGTATTGATCTATCAAATATTTTGATTTATGAAAACTAATACTTCCATGTTGTAGGAAATTCAATTCTATTCAATTTTGACTTTTGAAAATCCGAATTTCGATTTAAAATGAAGTTTTTATAGCCGAAACAAGTTTTGGCAAAATTTTGAATTTTGTTGTTGTTTGAAAAACTGGTATACCATCGGTATACCGCAGTATACCGCCGGTATGCCATTTTTTGCCCCAGAAACCTTCTGTCTTTAGGTCGGTATACCGCCGGTATGCCGCAGTATACCGCCGGTATGCCGTTTTATGCTGTTTTGGTCTGTTTTGCCCGTTTTTGTCCGTTTTTGATATTTTCTTCGATTGTAATGATTTCTTAACATGATTAGATGATCTTGCATAGTTAGAAAATGATTGTACATCCTATATACACTTGATACTTGCGCATGTTCAATCATTTTTCTATGAAATGTACTTAGTTTTAATTATTCTTCCCCACATGATATGATATGTCTTTTTGATAGATCCTTTCTTACAAGCTATGTTAATTGTTGCCATGCCTTCTTTGCTTACATGATAGTGGCCCGTCGTGGCGCACTTTTCTTACATGTCTCATTTGCTTACTAGATAGTGACCCGTCGTGGTGCACTCTCGTACATGTCTTTCTTTGCTTACATGATAGTGGCCTGTCATGGCGCACTCCCTATAGTGGCTCATCGTAGCGCACTCCTAGCTTCCAGTTTATGATATTTTCTTGTTGTGGCTTGTTATGGTGCACATTTTCGCTTTTGTCCAGTCTTGTATGTCTCATGTCTAGGATGGATTCTGTGGAATGCCACACCCAGAATCCAACAAGAAATGTTAAGGACTAAACAACTAGCTTGATTACTTAGATCATTGAGAATTTCCCAGTTACCTGTTGCCCCTTTGGTCTTGGCATTATATATATATACATGGGATTTGGAGCTATCTGTCATGATGAGCACACTTCCAGCACACCGTCGAGTGTTGCACTACTATAGGATACATTTGTCTCCCGGGCGATGTATCCACTATTACTATAGGGTACGTTTGTCTCCTGGGCGATGTACTATTACTAGGATACATTTGTCTCCCGGGCGATGTATCCACTATTACCATTGGCTTGGACCATTCAGGTAGCAGCAGGCAGGTGCTGTACTTGGAATTCTCAGACTTGCATTTGTTAGTAATTGAGATTGTGATAACCCTAGTTAGCTAATGTATAAAGCCGTACTCATTGCTTGGCCGTGACTATTGTATGGAGTCCAGTCTAGTCTAGTTTGTCTAGGCAGTGTCCGAATTTGTTTATTTTTTTGTACATCTTTGTTTATGCTTTACTTTTGCCGGTAAATGATTAGATAATAAAGTTCTTTTCAGGAGAAGGGTTACAATCCCGGTCCTTGTTTGGTTTACGGGTTGTAACTTGGGTTCCAGAATAGTTCCTAAGTCATCTAATCATTTGTCGTTCTATATGGACTTAACATGCTCACATGCTCCAGTTACATAACATGCTCATATGTTCCAGTTCTCTTACATGTTCCAGTTATCTAACATGCTCACATGACCCGGCTACTTAACATGCTCACATGTCTAGTTTATCACTCACATGTCTAGTTTATCTTTCATGTTCACATGCTTCCTTTTCCTTACATGTACACAGTTTACATTACGTCACATGTCCTTTACTTTATGCTACATGTTGCTTTACTTATTGTCTTTCCTATTCTTGGGATAAGTGCATTGGTAGCGCACGAGTCTCGATTTGCTTTTACTTAATTTTGTCTCTATCCGTTGCTATGATTTGCATGCTGGTTTTAGTTCATAGTTTGGCTTCCTTTGTGGTACTTGCTATTGGGGGTCTGACCCCACTGGTTTTGTTTGGCCAGATCTAATAGAGGAGCACGGAGGATCTTCTGTACCTTCCACTCGTTGGTGATTACCCAGAGCACCAGAGTACCTTAGTGGGTTTTCTATTTCATTCTCCCACTAGTTATGTACATTATTCTTTTGTGGCGTTTAGCCTCCGAGCACATGTTTAGCTCATATTTTGGACTTGACATTTAGCCTACACGCCAGAACATGATTTGCATATTCTAGACTATAGATAGAGCTTATCATGTATGACTATTACTCTTGCTAGTCTTTACTCTGTATTACTAGCTTCATGATCATTGATATATGATAGTTTGGGACGCTTTACTATTTTATATTCCAGTTGATCTTACTTCTTGTACATTGTTTACTGCCTGTGATTGAGATACCTAGGATTACTTGACCTAGGATCGACTGTTGGCTTGTAGTAGTAACCCCCATCTATACAGCTTATACGTTATTTTGGAGTACTGGAGTACTTTGGTATACGTAGCTGGCCTGGTCCGTCCCTACTTGCCAGTATTCTGGTTCTGGGGCGTGACATAGGTTTTAGTGGTGGCCCATGCAGGTCTGATTTATCAGATATGTGGGGGTTACTGATATTTAGATATCTCAGTCATAATTCTACTTTATTGATATCCTTCGTGTTATTCTATATCTCTGATCCTTTGACCTGATATCTGCCTTGATCGTTGATCTTTCATGTTCCCTCGATTTGATCCTTGTGTCCTTCAACTTTCAGGGGCACTGTTCTTATTCCTTTCGATTAGCTTATTCAGATTTTACGGATGGTAGGTCAGCATTCTTCTGTTAGGCCAGTTATGGAGGATCAGTCTCAGCATTCAGGGAAAGAGTTCA
Source organism: Iris pallida (assembly GCA_029216955.1). Taxonomy (NCBI): domain Eukaryota; kingdom Viridiplantae; phylum Streptophyta; class Magnoliopsida; order Asparagales; family Iridaceae; genus Iris; species Iris pallida. The sequence continues at coordinate 18,309,923 of JANAVB010003400.1, read as the reverse complement.
GAGTTGACCCGAGGGCAGATATGTCAGTTCAGCCTGATCAGCCAGGAGTGTCAGTCCTGCCAGAGCAGCCAGAGAATGTTGTTCATGAGCTGGTGGGTGTTCTCAGGGGCTTCATGGAGTTACAACAACAACGAGATCTCGTTCTCCAGCAGAGTATCCAGATGTTGATAGACCATAGTGGACAAGGAATACCAGAGGTATTTAAAGCCGAGGACTTACAGCCAGAAGGTGGAGCCAGGCAGTACCAGTCATCAAGACAGTCAGCATATCGAGCCCGACCTACTGTAGAGGCAAAACGAGAGCACGAGCATATAGCCAGGAGGACCACATCCAGAACTGAGGGTCGTAAGAGGTACCATGCACCCAAGTCAGGCTTTACACCCCGACATCCCTCACCAGTACCATCATACAATTATCTACCCCAGCACCAGGAGTTTCCAGTCGTATGTTCCTTCTGTGGAAGGGGAGGACACACTCATATTACTTGTCAGAGGGCCAACCTTCTATGTTTGTCATGTGGATCACCAGACCACATGATAGGGGTTTATCCCCGGAGGAGTTCAACTGGATCTTCATCCTTCCAGCCCGCAGTTCCACGATTCGGGGCACCAGCACTAGTTCAGCAGAAGCGAGCTCAGAGGCCTTTACCGACGCAGTCCATGCATTCCAGCAAGAGAGGCCTCATCACTATATGCAGGCCCAGGCTCATAGACAGAGAGACCAGCAGCAGTATCAGTCAGAACAAGAAGCATGTACCTACTGTGGCAAGATAGGGCATCTCAGATCAGTTTGTTGGGCGGCCATTAGACGATGCTTCCACTGTGGTGCAGAGGACCATTCAGTTAGCACTTGCCTCTATCCGACATCTCGAGGACAACCAGCTACACCAGATGTACCACCTCAGTCTTTTCAGTCTCCTCAGTCATCACCCCCAGCAGTGGATGAGCAGTTAGGGCCAATACTAGATGTTCAGCCATTGGCACAGTATCCTCCGCCATCACGAGCTCAGAGGGTCAGACAGCACAGAGCGCGATTGTATGCGCAATCTCAGGGGCAGCTCTAGTATCAGCATGAGGGTAGTACCTCGGGAGTCTCAGGTACCATCTTCATGGTCTTCTTTCAGTTATGTCCTTTTAATTTATCCTTCAGTAGCAGGCCAAGTAGTGGCAGTATATCTTGGGTTCTTGCAGGCGACCTTGTATTCTATCCACGTATGGAGTACAATGGCCGGCTTAATATATTCGGTGAGTGAAGGCGAGTTTCTCGTCCCCAACTCTTCTGTCTTCGTAGTCGAGGCATGTGATAACTTTATTGGTATCGACTACGAAGATACGTCCTGGGTAGAGTCATGTCTTGAATTAAGTCATTGGTACCGGCTTATTTTGAGAATTGACTTTTATCTAAGTTGTGGAGTCAGCGTAGGCCTGCTCCTACTCAACTGACTCAGGAGACATATTTATTCATATGCCTCCACCCCTTCTTGATTGTGGTTGTGTTATCGCTTACGCATTTACTTATATTACTGTTGTCTTTATCTTACCAACATGCCACGCTTTGTTTTGATTGACATGATTTTTCAGCTCTTCGGTTTGGTTTTTATGCTTGACTAGATTTAGGAAATTCCGAGGACGGAATTTATTTTTAAGTTGTGGAGAGTTGTGAGACTCGTCTCACAGTATCGATATTTATATACGGATACGTATTTTGTAGTGTATTTCGTATTTTCTTGATTTTCGTAATGCTTTAAAAAAAATTCTAACTTATAGATTTTCTTCTTGGCCAGTATACTGCCAGTATGCCGGTGTATACCGACATTATACCGTCCATACATATTTTTCACATTTTAGATATTTTTCGATTTCAGATATTTTCATGAATAGTGTTTCCGATATTTTCGTGAATAGTATTTTAGATATTTTGATGAATAGTGTTTAGATATTTTCGTGAATAGTATAGATGCACCCTATTACCCAATGGATAATTGGTTTTGTTTGAATGGCTAAGATTGACTTAGATATTCACATGGATCACCATCCGACGGTTAAGATTAATTCCCTCTTCTATATATACCATTTCATTTTCTCTCTCCTCTCTCTTTTCATTCTTTTCACTCTCTCTTCATTTCTTTTTCCCTTCTCTCCCCCTTGGAGCTTGCCAATAGCTTGTTCTTGAGGCCTTGGGTGTGGTGTCTAACCCCCCTAGGAGGAGGAGTAGAAGATTAGGCTTGGAGCTGAACATAGGCAAGTACATCTTGCCAAAAATCTTGAACAAAAAAATGTTTTTATTGTCATTTTATTTTCCTTGGTAGTAAATACTTAGAATTGTTCTAAACTCATTTTGTTAAATATGTTTTCCTTATGATTCTCGTATATATACATGTTTCTAAATTTGTTTAAGCAAGGTTTTAATTTTCTGTTAAAACCCAACATGGACTTAGTAGAAAACTTGGTATCAAGAGTGATACTAGTGTTACCATCATGGATCTTGGTCACATATACATATATGAGGCCCTCACATAGTTTGTATATCATGGATTTTGAGTTTGGTGGCAATCGAAACCCGTTTCGGTGTCCCGATAATCTCTGTTTGGGAGTATTTTGAGGTATTGATCTATCAAATGTTTTGATTTGTGAAAACTAATACTTCCATATTGTAGGAAATTCAATTCTATTCAATTTTTACTTTTGAAAGTCAGAATTTCGATTTAAAATGAAGTTTTTATAGCCGAAACAAGTTTTGGCAAAATTCTAAATTTTGTTGCTGTTTGAAAAACCAGTATACCGCAGTATACCGCCGGTATGCCATTTTTTGCCCCAGAAACCTTCTGTCTTTAGGTCGGTATACCGCCGGTATGCCGCAGTATACCGCCGGTATGCCGTTTTATGCTGTTTTGGTCTATTTTTGCCCGTTTTTTGTTCGTTTTTGATATTTTCTTCGATTGTAATGATTTCTTAACATGATTAGATGATCTTGCATAGTTAGAAAATGATTGTACACCCGATATACACTTGATACTTGCGCATGTTCAATCATTTTGCTATAAAATGTACTTAGTTTTAATTATTCTTCCCCACATGCTATGATATGTCTTTTTGATAGATCCTTTCTTATAAGCTATGTTAATTGTTGCCATGCCTTCTTTGCTTACATGATTGTGGCCCGTCGTGGCGCACTTTTCTTACATGTCTCCTTTGCTTACTAGATAGTGACCCATCGTGGTGCACTCTCGTACATGTCTTTCTTTGCTTACATGATAGTGGACTGTCATGGCGCACTCCCTATAGTGGCTCGTCGTAGCGCACTCCTAGCTTCCAGTCTATGATATTTTCTTGTTGTGGCTTGTTATGGTGCACATTCTCGCTTTTGTCCAGTCTTGCATGTCTCATGTCTAGGATGGATTTTGCGGAGTGCACACCCAGAATCCAACAAGAAATGTTAAGGTCTAAACAACTAGCTTGATTACTTAGATCATTGAGAATTTCCCAGTTACATGTTGCCCCTTTGGTCTTGGCATTATATATATATACATGGGATTTGGAGCTATTTGTCATGATGAGCACACTTCCAGCGCACCGTCGAGTGTTGCACTACTATAGGATACATTTGTCTCACGGGCGATGTATCCACTATTACCATAGGGTACGTTTGTCTCCTTGGCGATGTACTATTACTAGGATACATTTGTCTCCCGGGCGATGTATCCACTATTACCATTGGCTTGGACCATTCAGGTAGTAGCAGGCAGGTGCTAGACTTGGAATTCTCAGACTTGCATTTGTTAGTAATTAAGATTGTGATAACCCTAGTTAGCTAATGTATAAAGCCGTACTCATTGCTTGGCCGTGACTATTGTATGGAGTCCAGTCTAGTCTAGTTTGTCTAGGCAGTGTCCGAATTTGTTTATTTTTTGTACATCTTTGTTTATGCTTTACTTTTGCCGGTAAATGATTAGATACAAAAGTTCTTTTCAGGAGAAGGGTTACAACCCCGGTCCTTGTTTGGTTTACAGGTTGTAACTTGGGTTACAGAATAGTTCCTAAGTCATCTAATCATTTATCGTTCTATATGGACTTAACATGCTCACATGCTCCAGTTACATAACATGCTCATATGTTCCAGTTCTCTTACATGTTCCAGTTATCTAACATGCTCATATGACCCGGCTACTTAACATGCTCACATGTCTAGTTTATCACTCACATGTCTAGTTTATCTTTCATGTTCACATGCTTCCTTTTCCTTACATGTATACAGTTTACATTACGCCACATGTCCTTTACTTTATGCTACATGTTGCTTTACTTATTGTCTTTTCTATTCTCGGAATAAGTGCATTGGTAGCGCACGAGTCTCGATTTGCTTTTACTTAATTTTGTCTCTATCTGTTGCTATGATTTGCATGCTAGTTTTTGTTCATAGTTTGGCTTCGTTTGTGGTACTTGCTATTGGGGGTCTGACCCCACTAGTTTTGTTTGGCCAGATCTGATAGAGGAGCCCGGAGGATCTTTCGTACCTTCCACTCGTTGGTGATTACCCAGAGCACCAGAGTACCTTAGTGGGTTTTCTATTTCATTATCCCACTAGTTATGTACATTATTCTTTTGTGGCGTTTAGCCTCCGAGCACGTATTTAGCTCGTGTTTTGGACTTGACATTTAGCCTACACGCCAGAACATGATTTGCATATTCTAGACTATAGCTAGAGCTTATCATGTATGACTATTACTCTTGCTAGTCTTTACTCTGTATTACTAGCTTCATGATCATTGATATATGATAGTTTGGGACGCTTTACTATTTTATATTCCAGTTGCTCTTACTTCTTGTACATTGTTTACTGCCTGTGATTGAGATACCTAGGATTACTTGACCTAGGATCGACTGTTGGCTTGTAGTAGTAACCCCCATCTATACAGCTTATACGTTATTTCGGAGTACTGGAGTACTTTGGTATACGTAGCTGGCATGGTCCGTCCCTACTTGCCAGTATTCTGGTTCTGGGGTGTGACAATCTCAAGTCTTGGAATTGTATGCATTGCATAGTTATACCTATGCCTTTCCTCAAGTGTTGGGATTGTATTTGCAAGTGTTAAGATGTATCCAGAGCATATCCAGGTGTATCCAAGCAATATGACTACCAAGTTCTTATCCGGTAAAGAAAGTAAATATCGACAACATAGTAGTATGCACTTAATTGCATAGGTACCTCATTGCATAGAAAACATTTGAATGCACCCCTCCATCAAATAATATCCTCGTAATACAAAGCCATAGACAGACAGCCCCATGACATCTAATCAGTGATTACGAGCCTCAATTGCGCAAAAAATCCAGTACATAATTCTCATTTTGGAATAGCATGAAGTATATGAATACACAGACATCTCAAATGAAATACTCCTCCCACCCTCCATGTATGTACATCATTGTACAAGTACAACCTTAATCTATAGCTTAAGAAAATGAACCCAGAAACATAAGAAGCACAAAATGTTAATATACCATTTCATTTTGAATTATGACTCAGAGCAGATGGGATAAAAAGGAAATTCTTGACAAATTACCTTATTTATAGTTTCAACATAAAGATATTCATTGTTAGACGGGGCCATATGTATCCTACAAGAGTAGCAAAACAAGAAGATAGAAGTAAAGAAGGGATGAAATTAGAAGCACATTAGCAGAAAAAAAGAAGAAGACTTGTATGAATTAAATCATCAAAGTAAGTAGAAATGCCAAGGGCAATCTAAGAACCTAAAAGATACAGTAAAGAGAATCTATAACAAAGGTAACCACTGTTACCATATGGAGAACCAATGACAGCCAAAAAAAATCAGCAGTTGACTAACTGAATTTATTGAATTGCTCTCTTCTGGTTTCAATTTGTGATAATGTACCTTCTTTATAAGGACATAGAAGCAATATATTTCCAACAGTCGAATAACTAAAAAGCAAATGAATTGCTATCTTCTGGTTTTGATTTGTGATAATGTCTCTATCTTTATGACACCAAAAAAATATAATCAACAAGATATATGAGTTGCAAAATATTTATTAGGTGAATCATGAAGTCGTAGGGCAAAAAAAACCTTTAATCAAAAGCATATATGTGAAATGAGATCGTGAAATCTAATCATGCATCATCGGTTTAAATAAGAAGTGAAGACAAAAACATATGAAGTCATAATGAACGAGCCATGGCAAAGGCAAAACCCAGTACATTCACTCAAAACATCTCTTTGAAGTAAGAAGAAAGTAGTGGATACCTTCCAATAGATGGAAACATTTTCCCCTTAGGCACAAGGAATCAGTCTCGGGCAATAACATAGGATTCCAGCATTCTTTCATTGACCAACAGGGTACCTGTAAACGTATGATATCACATTAATAAGGGATATACATTGAAGGGGAAAAAAATGATTATCCATGATAACATCCATTAGCTTATAACCATATAAGAGAAATATATACAAGAAAAAAAGGCATTATGTTAGTCTTACTGTTGTGAATTTGCGGGAGCAGTTGGTGTGGTGAGAGTAGCAGAGTACCGAAATCCTCAAAAGCAGTTGGAAAGGAAGTAAAATGGTAGTAACTAACTTGTACAAAGCTTTCTCCCACTTTTAGTCTACATCATCATGGTATTGGTACCATGCAAAGTTACACTAACGAATGAGAAGCCAGGCAGTATGCAAACCTATTGCTTGACCAGTAAGTAGGGGATGCAAGCTATCCGAAATGACACAATACAAGCCAGGTCTGATTCTAGACATAGTAGGCAATTAAAAGCACATTTCTTCCTTCTCTTCGATCAGTTTCTCCTTCTCTTTTGAGGAGACTACAAATATATCATACAATTTTTGTCGGAAGGAAGAATAGATCAAGAACAGGAAACCGATCAATTTAACCTATTCGTAATGCTCCGATCAACAGAAGAATAGATCGAAAAATCAAAGGAGAAATAGAGAAGGACTTACAATCAAAGAAGAAATTCCTTACCAAAACAGGACCAGACCAGGCCGGAGAGGAACGTCACGAACCCACTTCCGATTTTTTGTCGGGAGAAAGAAGAAATTAAAAGCCCTAGCCCTAATTTTGAAGAGAACGGGATCTAGGGTTAGGGTTTTGGAGTTAGGGGAAAGGAAGAAGAACGTTGCCGATGTGGTGGCTCTGCACCGATAGTTCAGTCGCCGAAGGGTTGCTGCGTAGTCGAGCCCATCGCCGGAGTAATTAAGGTTAGGGTTGAAAATTGGGGGAGAAGAGGTTTGAGGAGGAGAGATGCTGCTCGGTTAGAAAATGGATGAGAAATGAATTTTCTCTAACCCACTGAGCTTTTATACAGTGAAAAAATTACAAGTTTGCCACCGCTCTAAAATATTAATGACGTTTTGTTTTATAAACGTCATAAAAAGCCCAAAATTAGTCCAAACCGTCATAAAAAAAAGGTATTTCTCAACTTTATAACGCTTATATATCAGCCGTCATTAAAACTCCTTGTCGAGCATCATTAATAGGTCTTTTTGTTGTAGTGCACCTCGTAAAATCTTTCCAGGAATATGTGTTTGTAGCCGTCAAAAGAGTGAATGCAGTTGTCAGGAAGGTTGCGGTACCAGTCGAACGCGATCCCCTCCAATGCTCTGATGAATAGTCGTGTGAGGATGGCATCACTATGCGGCAAGTGGTCGATTGTGACTTCAAAGTAAGTCATGTACCGACTAGCAGAGGTCTTTCCATCATAAGAATCGATATGAAACGGCTTGTACCGCGGTGGAAAAGGCACATCTCTCCATGCAACGGGATATAGCTGCCGTATTATGAGATCCCGAGAGGAGTCTCGGGCATTAAACATTACCCGAAGCTCCTGGACTTCCCTCCTTGCCTCCTTGGCTTCATCTGCAGCTGAAGGAACGGATGGTGCTACGGGATCATCACCCAAAGGAGGGGCAGTCGTGTTGGAGTCTGCGTTAACTGCGGGTCCCAAATTTGTTTGTTCGGGCATCCTTGCTGGTTGACTTAGCAAGGCAGCTTTGATCTCGTCCACAGACTTGACCAAGGACAGGAGTATGGCTTCCAGCACTTCTAGCCATTGTCGGTCGGAAGGTGCTTTATGACGTCGTCAGTCATAAAGACTGTTCTCACATGGGTAGAGGTGGAAGGGATTGTGGCAGAGGTACTCTCGGTGCTATACCCTTGTATAGAGAAGTCGTCAGGAAATATCGAAATATCATCTTCGTCAGACTCAGAAGGGGTGCTACCCCCAGTGCAGGAAGCCGCATCGTCTTGGTGAGGGAGGTGGCCCTCGAGAAAATTTGATTCTGTTACAGAGTTCTAGGGGATCTCTACCTCCTTCGTGTGCTTTTGGTACACCGGGTTGTCGCATACATTGAGGGGACTGCTACCCCCAGCTTGATCTACTCTCAAGGAGGCCGAAGGTGCACCCCCGGGTGCCGGAAGGTTCTTTTTTGGATCGAGTGCCTAAATAGACATCCCCTGTGGTTGATGGGAACCCCCCAGATGAGGGTCTCCTTGCAGTACTGGACGAGATGGCCGGGCTGGGAGAGCTTGTCTTCTTTTCTCCCTTGCCAGGGCGAACCTTTTGACTTGAATTACAGGAGGCGAAAGGAAACTCTTCGTCCCATGGAATTTGTACCTGTCGGACAGGTGCTGGCTGCTGCAGTCGCTGGAAAACTGACTACCGATCTTCAGGCGCTGCTGATTTGTTACAGCAGCAGTTGATGATGACTTGGGTGCAATGATGCCCCGAGAGGGACTCATTGCATGCTGACGCTGCCGTCTTACGCTTGTGAGTAATCACGTCACGTAAGTCGGTAGGAAGCTGCTCTGCCTTTGCACCAAACTTGTGAACTCGGGGATCCCGAGCGCACGAGTGCTTAGGCATCATGTTTGCTCCATGATCCGTGGCTAGTAAAAGCACTTGCTTTGGATCTTTAGAGGGAGACTTTAAAGACCCATCTTGTCCGTTAGCCCTGGGGGACTGGACACGGGTGGTTCTGTACAACTTTCCATCAGGAGCCCGTGTAACAGTTAACGGGGCCCACTGACAGTCAGCAACTTGGACAGTTGACTGGACTGGTTGAGCCCGTACTGCCCCAGACTTTTTTGACTTAGCACCCAAAGGCGCATAGTAAAAAGAGTCCAGACTGATACAACCTGCATCTTTAGTAGGCCGCATGGCGTCGGGCCCGCATGAGAGGCAGTCGAACACAGAGCTTCTGACAGGGCCGCATGAGACGTCCTGTCTGTGGGAAGGATTGGTCGTCGTATGGAATATCTTCTTGCGGCTAGAGTTGGCTGCCGCATGGATCATCTTCCTGCGGCGAGAGTTGGCTGCCGCATGAGTCGTCTGCCTGCGGTCGGAGTTGGCTGTTGCATAGGCAGACTGCCCATCTCCTCTCTGCGGCCTCTTCTTTGTCCGCATGGAGTTCACTTATGCCCCCAAAAACTTAGCATCGTAGTATTTTCTTCTACTGGATTTGGGGATAGTGGGGTCCTCTGCGGTCGCAAACCAAGCCACAAGAGAGTTCTGGTCACCGTCTTGGGCTGTAGAAGGGGCTTCTTCGAGAACTTGGTCGGGGGCAACAGTTTTGCGCACCAACGCCTTGCGAGTCCTCTTCGGGTTGGCTCGCTTCTGAGACGGGCTGGCGCTCCCTTCAGAGAGCATTTCTTCAAAGGCTTGTTGGTCAAAGTGAACCACAAGCATCTGCTGTGTAGAGCCGAGCTTGGATGCATCAGATTGCGTCACCAACTTCTCATCAGAAGAGAAGGATGTCCCCAGCAGAGTCGCTATCGTGTTTGTCATAAAAAATCAACAACAGGTATTACAGAACACTGGAATTGATTACAAACTTGCTTGTACAAAGAAGAGCCTAGAAAGAAAGCCTAGAAAATAATCTAAGTACAATTGTTTAGTTTTGATTCTGGGGGGTGACGGTAGAGGCTCGGGAAAGTGCTATCAACTCTGCCTTACTCCATGGACTATATGATGCAGTCCCTAGCTCATGAAGATATTGCTTTTTTCTTGAAGGTTGCCAGCCTTTTGCAGGGGTGTGGCACCATGCTATTTATAATAAGATGTATTTTGAGCCGCATGGACGGCTTGCGGCCACGTGGCTGATTAGCACGCGAAGACCCGTTCTTGGGCTGCCATCTGTCGATTTGTTGGGATTTTGTTACAGCAAATCTGGGTAGTTAAGGAATTGGTCAGATTGCCACGTGTCCCATTGCGTATAGCATTCTCAATCTTCGATCATGCAGGGTCGTATGAGACTCATGCATGCGGCTTGGATCATAACTACTCCTGGCTGCATTTGGAAACTTTGGGGCCGCATAATCTGAGCTGCATAAGTTTCATGCGGCTTAGATGACACTCTTCTGGCCGCATGGAGGCGTACGAACCCTGCTTTTGGGCGACGTCTCACGTCTTATCTTTCTTGTCGAAGTGTCAGAACTGTCATGTTTTATAGGACTTGTTAGCTTTATCAGTCGAACTGCTCCTCCTTGGTCACATATTTTCCTTCTGCAGCTATTTGTCGACGGGCCGCATATGTCTTTGAACAGTCATGCGACTTTCCTTCATGCGGACCTGTTTGGGCCAAGGTACCTATACGGCAATTTGTAACCCGCATGAACCCCATATTTTTTAGGCTTCTACAATTATGTGTCGGCCTATAATGGGAAATGGAATCGAGGGATGAGACTTGAATTGTATGTATCGAGTAGTGAATTATTCCATGAGATGGAATTAACTGCTCATGACGGGAATATTAGATCGGTATCTATAGTCGGGTAGCTGGGTTAACCTTGACTGTTGCATAGAATTATACCCCGACTCGGGTAATCGATCGTGGGTGACGGCAGATTATATCTTTTATAAAAAAATAAATTGCCTCAGTGAGAAATATTGTTGGATTGGAAAAGAATATGATGGCATATTGTGAACTCTTGATATGATTGGCTCTAAGTTAGACCCTTGGTCGAATGTTAGAAATATTATGCTTGGATAGAGAGCTTGCCCAAGTTGTCCCTGATGTTAAGTGTTGTGGCCTGGAAGATAGTGATTGTGACAAGTGAATAAAGTAATAAGTCAATTGAAAGATATTGAGTCGGATTTGGAAAAGAGAGTTATATCGTGGCTGATCGAATCGCACTAACATAGAAGTTGGCTGAAGTACATATATTTTGGGGATGTCTAAAATATGTGTATGGATCCAACCGAAGTGATAGGTTGCGACTGAGATAACATTATGGGAAGAGTTTATCACACTAGCACGAACTTTGGCTGAAATACATATGTTTTGGGGACGCCTAAAATATGTGTATGTATCCAAACGAAGTGATATGTTACGACCAAGATAGAAATGCAAGAAAAATGTTGGTGAATCAATAAGAAGTTACAAGTAATTGAAAAAGAGATAGACAGATCGAATCGTTGATGGATTTAAATGGTACAGTTGGATAGCTATTTTGAGATGACCGAGTATGCTGAAATGAATATTGAATTGAAGCTGAATGAATAACTCGTTGTGACTAAGTGAATCTAGTAGGTGAGTTGTTTCCTTAAGTTTCGAGGACAAAACGTTTTTGAGTGGTATATTATGTAATGCCCCGCTCCGCGCGAGGCATTTGGTTGGCTTGTTGGATGGGATCAGAATGTTAGACCGTGACTTGTGTTGGAGATCAAGAGAGTTGAAGACTGATGCAGTCTCTCTTAGATGGCTAGACGGATTAAGTGTTGGAATGTGGCTCGCAGGTGGAGCTACGCTTAGGGGGAATGTGTGCAACCAGAATAAGAAGTCCCTTTTATGCAGGCAAGTGGAACTATCCTTCTTCCTCCTTATTCCTCCATGTTTAATAAATAGAATAACGTGATGCTATGAATTGTCCCCAAATGTTCCATGTTTTAGTTGCTAAATAATAGAGATGCTTATGCTAAGAATTATTGAACTGCTGAATGAATCACACTTGAACTGCAAATGCGACTTGATGCTTGAAATAAATTGATAACGTCCCTTTGGTTAATATTGCTTAAGCAATGAATACTTGAGTAATGAGATGATACGTGAATGATACATGAGTAATGAACTGGTTATGCTATTAACACAAAAGAAATGAATGAAATACCTCAATCTTGTACCTTCTGTGTAACTGTCGCTGTTGCCTGGTTCCTTATAAGCAATGAAAGAATGAATATTGTCCCTATGAAATGAATGAAATATTGTAGGTCCTATCGAGATGAAGGAAATATTGTTTATTCCTCTTAGAAAGGAATGATATGAGAAATGTTGCAATGATTGATGTAATGAGAAAGAATGAGGCTTGGGATCATTGAGATCACCAAGTGAACAGGGGGTAATATTAGAAAGATGAGATAATGAACTGTTGCCTTTACTTATCTTATTATTTTATCATATGGCTACGAACACGATCGAGTCGGACACGCATTCGTATGACCATGGGCAAACTTGTATACAAGGTATTATTTCCTCGAACGGTACCCGGGGCGTCAGGATCGAGTCGGCCTAGGAGGGAATCGGCGTACTTTGGTGGCACGCGGTATTGGAACCTTCATTCGGGCTCGCAACCTGGTGAAGGGCACATCCCATACCCTATGAAGTCCTATATGGCAAAGTCCTTAAATGGTGCGTAGCACCAGTGGTCATGTAGTCAGGATGCACGCTAATGAATGTTTTGTGCAGACAGAGTAAGTATATCATATTATCCTGTGTTTTTATGCAGGTACGAGGGAGTTGGCTATCGATAAGAAATCACTTAAATGTGATATATGCAATATATGTTGGTTGAATTGTCTGCTTAATTATGCTAAACAAGTCAATGTTATGATGTTGCCTTTAAAAGAGAACTCTATGATATGCTTAACATGTTAAATTCAGTATGCTAGAAAGATGCCTGGCTATAATCATTGTTCAAAGATAACATACATGCTAAGTGATGCTTGAAGTGAGAATTGTCATAACATATTTAAGATGTTAATGTTAACGATGCCTCAATGATGTCTTTGCATAATAACACCAAGAATGCTAATGATACGTCCACAAGAATATTGCTAAGAATAAGTTTACATGCTTCACTATGATTATTTCCCATGAACCGTAAACTGATGCTAGGCCCCAAGTAGAAAGATCATTCTATTAAATGCTTGCAAAAATTGACCAGTTAGTGTTGGTTTAGGCGAGTGGGTTGGATTCCTCTCGCCAGTACATAGATGATGTACTGATCCACGTTTTGTGGGCAGGTGCTCGTGCTTGGGATATTCTACACACGAAGATTGGCTTGATTGGTCCCGCGGCATCGAAGATTTGTTGGTAAAACAGAAGCTCTCCTTGTATAAGATGATGTCTTCTGTTTATAAAGGGCATAATGTATGGAACATTGTAATCAGTTGTACCAGTGAGTTGTAAGCCAAGTCGGTATATCCAGTTGTAATCCAATGTATCCAAGTATCAAATGGAAGCTGTATAGCATTGTTCAGTTGGCTTTCAATGTAAAGTGAGATTGGTTGTAAGCATTGTACTTCAATAAAAATCTTGTACTATTCTTCCATTATCAATAAAGAAAATAAAGTTCTATATATCTCTGTGTGACTTCAAGTTATCCTTTTATCTCAGCTGCTATAAAGAAGTGATGTATTTCTATTTAATGAGAAAGATTGTCCTCATTAACTTCAATTTATCTGCTTCTGCCGCTGCGATGTGTTCCTATTTGAAGATAATCAATTATGTACCATCTTTGCCTTATACAAGTGCAATTCTAGACTTATACGGCATCACGCCCAAGCGAGGACGATCGATTCCAAGAGATAAAATATGTAAATAAATGACTCTACGAATCGGGTCCTGACAGGATGTAAGGATTTGGAGATCAAATCAAAGAGGAAAGCTCTCTAATTTAGGAAAGAACACTTTGTGAAGGAAAAGTGACAAGATGGAATGAAATGAAAGGAAGGGAGGCTAACCTGCCTATAGTGGCTACCATTAAACCCTATTTGGGCCTGGGGGAAAGCCCAATAAGGCCTCAACTGGTCCTCTTGGTTAATTTTAAGTTAGGTTCAAGTTTGGGATCAAAAGGGTTAACTTTAAACCTCTAACTTAACCAATCTAACAAGTGAGATTAGTCTAAACTTACTAACTTAATTAGTGGGATTTGTGGGCCATGACTAACTAATTTTGGGGTTCCTTCTAGAGTCTAAGCTACCCGGGTCACTAACACAAGTCAAAACGAAACGAAACTCAAACCCGACTAAATAAATTCCATAAAATCAATATTAAAATATAAAAATTCCTAAAATATTAAAATATAAAAAATGACCAAAATTACAATACATCAAATTAAATATTATTAAAATAATCTAAAATTCATTAATTAATTAAAATCCTAAATAATTCAAAAGTAACAAAATAACCAAAATACCCTTAGCATGAAAAGTTGTAAATAGTTATTCTAATTACATGGTTAGGTCTCCATGGTCATGGTTAGTCTTTAGGCTCAACCATTCTAGGGTTCACTAGCTAACACATCAAAATTATAATTCACCAATTTTAAATAGTATTAAATTAATTAAAAATCCTCATAAATCATAAATCCTATTATTATATAATAAACTTTTACGAAAGTTCAAAATTACTCTCATTTTAGAAAAGTGGGTGTTACAGGTCTACCCTCCTTAGAAAATTTCGACCTTGAAATTAAGATGGTCGTACTTCTTCTAGAGTCTCGTCTCCAACAATCATGGTCTTAGAAGCTTATCTAAATCATGCAATTTGAAAGAATAACATACATGGTCATGGCCGACAATATCAGTTTGAGGTCTCATCTTGCTATACTAGCCATACTCCAGCATAAGGAAATCACAAGGTATCAAAACATACAAGCAAGGGGTGTAACAAAATATCACAAAAGACATTCTAAAGCCTAGGTCGAAAACTCACCTCAAATTAGGTCTGGTGACTAAAACTCCCTCCTAGAAGCAGGGCCTAAATTTTCAAGGCATTTCTCATGAATCATGCTCTGGTTAAAACTCTTATTCCTTCTTTCTGATCTTCCACTTAATCATCCCAAAAATTTTAATTCCTACACCTCGTCCTAACTTGGATCCAAAATCTCTAGATCAAAGTCTATAAAATCCTCGAACTTTTTTAAATCACTGTCCTCGAATTTATTCGAAGCTAATACTACTATGTCATGCAGGAACTTATTCTTTATTATAAAATCGACCTTCGTATTTCCTTCACGTACACCTTCAAATATTATTCTTCTTAAATTTTATAACCTCCATAAAATCTTTAAATTTTCCCATAATCCAAAATCCTTGTGCTCATTATGTCTTCTTACAAACATCTTATTCAATTTTGGTATCATCATCGCTTCATAGTTACATTCTCTTCTCCATTTCTAAATTCCTAAATTTAGCATCACAAGCTTAAGTGAAATATCTCGAGAATCAATAACCTAAAATTATTCAAGTCCACAAAAACAAACCGACCTTGAATATCCTTGTTGTTTCTAAAGTACACATACGAAATATCACTGTTCTAACCATCAATATATCCTACTATACTACCTCCTGAGCAGACTAACATCCTATATGAAACTAATAGTCAAAATCAACAGAGATTTAACTATAAAGGGTTATTATTCTATTGTCAACTAGACTACCATACCTAAGAATAAGTCCTAATACAAGCTATCAAACCATTATACTATGAAAGAGTTATAACTAATGAAGTTCTACAAAGAATTAGACTAGTTATCTGAAGTTTTCCCTACTCCTAAGTTAATTTGTGATGGAAAACATTATATTTTTTTGAAAAAGATTGAAACGAAAGCAAAGATGATATGTTCAAAACCTTCCCAAGATACAGTCTGATAATCATATGGCATGTCCAATACATCGTACTCCTTCTAGGTCAAACACACAGCAATCAAGGTCAAGAAAATTCTATCTAAAGCATGTAAAACATGATTCCTACAGGTCGTGATATCATAGTCTCGAACAGGTCACTATACTATATATCACAGCACAACATATCTTGACAGGTACTAATGGAATCACATAACAAGATGGAAAAGAAGGACAAGAAGGGCAGACCTGCTAACTCGTCACTCATAGCGTCGGTCTCCACAACCGTCAGTACAAAAGCCCTGCCCCTCTGGGGTATATCCCTTTGATGGTGCGGGGCATGGTGCTATGCTACAGGTGGCCTAACTCCCTCTATCTAATCCATGATACTCAAGTGACATCCACACTAATATTCTACTCCATCATACTAGGGCACCATCTATATGGTATTTATTCTACAATCTGATAATCATACCTGTCTATCCAGAACCATTTTACCAGAATTCTCGTTATGCTAGTAAGTACAATAGCGATCATCCATAGAGTCCACAACTAAGGTACATACCTCTAGAATTATGGTATTTAAAATTTTTGTATTGTCGCTAGCTTGGCTGCGAAAACTTTAAATTCCCACATCCGAGAAATACAACCAAAATTAGACTCTATCTCATCACCAAACCGGCTAATATGGCTGTAGAAGACTCTAGATTCCATGACTGAGGCAACCTAGCCCATAATATTATCTTGGTAGAAAATTAAGTCAATAATGAATACCAAGAATCAAATTCAACGACGACCAAGGAAGTAGACAGAAACTGTCAGAATCGAATTTCGAGATAGTTTATAATAAGATTCTCAAGGGTCATCCCAGGAATCTGCTCAAGTAGTCCTAACTGTGATTGAGTAACCTCTCTGCTAAAGCCTATTCCTTAGTTTCTATCGCAGACGTGCAGCAGTACAACTAATCGTTGCACTACCACGACATCGCACTAATGCGACTCTCGACCTGCATGGGCCACTACTAAAAACGTGTCACGACCCGCACCCAGTATAGGGACACGAGAAGTGGGTACGTCCAGCCTACGCCGCAGTATCAGTGGTAGAACGATGTTCTAGGTCACTATCTAATCAATAACTCACGCAATTATATAATGTACCTATCACAACCTCAACCCCGAATGGAGGACAAGTATAAGATACGATAATACTCAATCACAATCTAAGCACGATAAGATAACACAGGAGTCTAACAACTATATAAAACTCAAGACAATAACAACTTAAATAAACTCCCAAAATAATAACATCTCAATAATCTCAAGACACCTCTTATTACAAAACAAGTTCTAAAAGAGAAACTAAACCATAAACTAGTAATCTACTCCAAGCTCTACTGGTCCTCTAGGCTAGCTATGAATCTCCAGGTTACCTATAATATTTTCAACAGGTCCAGTCAGGACAGGAACGAGCACAATACATCTCACGCAGTTCATATCATGACAGGAAATGTAAGCATGCTATAGAGTAAGATACATGAAACGCTGAAGAATATACATGAAGTAAAAGCGATGACTGTAAGGAAATATCTACTATAAGTAACTATCAGTGGCTAATGATATAGAGTACAAGATAGACATGTGAACGGTTTGACAATAAATATAAAAGTTTGTACATGACTACACTACTTTGGAATTGTTCACATGACCATTTATACTCCCCCGTACCCCAATCATTACACAAAGATCCAGACAAGTTATGTTATTGTACTTGATTTCACATGGGGGCCCATAAATGGGTGCACATAAAGTATACATGAGGGGCTCTGTAAACATGAGAGTACATGAATCACAAGAGTGCACATGAATAGTAAAGCACCGGAGTACATGATGAAAGTGAAACGCACATGATATGCCGTAACCCGATGCTCCCGAGGGGGATAACATATGATGAAGGGATCCATATAGTACCAATCCGTGTTAACAACGTGACAGCATCAAGTAAATTAATCTAGAGCATAAATATAAATCCTATCAATTATGAAACGGTCAAAGAATGTACTCGCCTGATACCCTAAACAGCTGATATGAAAAGATGGCCAACTGGAGTCACAGAGTACTAGTTAGAGCAACACAGGTTATAAAGAGTTCAATTTATATGGTAATTAAAATTATAATGCAATCTACATGAGTCTAAGTCAATCTAGGTCAAAGTCAACTCATGGTCAACTCTGGTCAACTATAAGTCAAACTAGGTCAACTCTAGTCAAATGTGGTCAAACTAGCTAGGGTTGGGTCAACAATGGTCAACTAGCCTAGGTTAGTCAATTCTAGGTCTAAACAAACTAAGTCTATGCAAATCAAGTATCCAAGATAGCTACTAACTCATAGCCTAAGTCACTTGCTAAACCAAGCACAAAACTAAACCATAAGCTAACAAGGCACACAAACTTAGTCATATAATGTATATATATTATTCACATTAACATATTTATATACATAGATATATATAGGAAAGCTATATACATATAGGCACACATATATATATATTTTTAAGGAGACATTTTATTGAAAAAATAAAGTGGCTCACAGAGAGCAGTACAGGTGCGGGACCAAAAACACAAAAGGGTCCCGAAATAAGGTAGGAATAGGTACAGATTGAAATTCGAAATTTCAAAATTTTGGCAGACCAAATTTTTGAAATTTTGAAAGGATAAAAGGATACGAAATTACGAAAAACGTAATTTCGAAAATAACAGAAATTAAAAGTGGGAAAACAAAAATGCGGTTCCCGAGACTGGGGGTGCTCTGCCCGAGGCGCTCAGCCCAAGGACCCCCAGCGCGCGTGGGCTAGCGCAGGCCAGCGTGCCGCCCGAGCGGCGTGGGGCCCGAGATGGGCGAAGCTCCCGAGGGAGCGAGGAGTCTCCGGATGGGGTGGCTCCGGCGGGAAGGAGCGAGGGCTCCGCAGCGGCCTATGCCCGGAGCCGAAAGGACGGCGACGTAGGAAGGCGAAGGTGGACAGGGGAGGAGGAGGAAGGAGCGGGGGGGGACAGAGGCTGCCGACGGAAAGAGGGGGGTCGGCCAAGGAAGGGGGGTCCTTCTCCCGGCCGGAAGACGGCGAAGGAAAGACGAGGGACGGCGACGGCGTTACCGCAGGCGAGGGAGATAGCGGGGAGGCAGAGCGCGCCGGACGCCGACCGAGGAGGGTGGCCAGGAGAGTGTGGGCTGGGCTCGGCTAACGGGAGAACGTGAGGAAAGGGAGGGGGAGGGGACGGGGACGACGGAGGGAGCGACGGGGACCAGGGCGGGCATCGCGGGGATTAGAGAACTGTGCCGCTGGTGGCGCGGCCACCGCCGGAGAGGAGGGCGGCGCGCGTCCCGAGGAGGGCTCGAGACCCGAGGGGGTGGGGAGAAACCACCGACGACAGCACGCTCTCCGGCGTGGGGGCCAGAGCGGGAGAAGGGGGAGTGGCCCTCGGGGGAGCAGAGGCGGGGAGGAGGAGGTAGGCCGCAGCGGGGAGGGCGGCGGCCGGGGTGCTCAGAGGGAGGGACGCCGGGGGCGGATGGGACCAGCTCAGGGAGAAGGAGCTGGTCTCTGCCGAGGGGGGAGGGGGCGGCTCTTCGAGAGGTTCGGCGGAAGGAGGAGGTGTCGGGGGGGCCAGAGGGAAAGGCCTGCTGAGGAGGAGCCTGCCTGCGGCGAGCGCGGCGGCGCCGGCGGCGACGTCGAGAGGGCCGGATGGAGGGGAACCCCCACGACGAGGGGGCGCCTGTGAGGGGGGCCACAGGGAGGCGCCGACAAGGGAGAGACCTCCCCACTGGGGGGAAGGCCAGGATCCCG
Source organism: Iris pallida (assembly GCA_029216955.1). Taxonomy (NCBI): domain Eukaryota; kingdom Viridiplantae; phylum Streptophyta; class Magnoliopsida; order Asparagales; family Iridaceae; genus Iris; species Iris pallida. The sequence goes on along the minus strand of JANAVB010003400.1, from coordinate 18,290,216 downwards.
ACCGGCCGGGGGCGCGAGGGTGGTGGCCTCCGCACGGGGGGAAGCCTGGGGCCGGGCCGAGAAGGCCGGCGGGCCAAGGCAGCCAGCCGACCACGATAAACGTCGGCGGGCTGAGACTGCTCGGCTGCCATCCCGGAAGGCAGACTGCACGGCAGCCAACCCCACATTCTTTTCGTATCTATATATATATATATATATAAAGAGAGAGAGAGAGAGAGAAGGAGAGGTAAAAGAGTAAGTGATTATGTGTGTGTGTGTTTGGCATGTGTGTGAAAGGATATGTGTTAATGTTCTAAGATTTAGTGATAGGTAGGTGTATGTGACATGGGATACATGGTGTCAAAGGGTGTGTGAATGCATGTGTGTAAAGGTTATAGGTTAACTCAGTTTATAGAAATGCATACATACATACTTACATTACATACATGCATACATACATATCATGTATACATGCATACATTGCATACATGCCTACATACATATCATATATGCATACTTGCATTCATTCATGCACCTGTACGTACAAACATAGATGCATACATACATATTTGAATACATTATATACTTGCATATATTATATTCATATATGCATACTCTACATTATATTAGATTCATTCCTGCATACATGGATACATATAATATATGCATACAAACTCATATATTTAACTCAAAATATATGTGAATACATACATTATATTACCTTAACACATATATATATCATTCATTCATATCCCATATACATGCATACTTCAGTTCATGCATTATATCCATTCATATCATTAAGTTGCATATATATATTTATTTTCATTACATACATGTCATTCATGCATATTACATACTTACATGCATCTATACATTTTATACATTGTATACAACATGTAAAAATAGAAGAGGAAAAAAAAGGGAAAACTGAAATGGAAAGGGAAGGGAAGGAAAAATATAAGGAAAAGGGAAAACAGTGGACATATACATGCTTACATCATATATTCTATATTACCATACATGCTATCATTATATATTGCATTACATTATGTATAGATTATGCATTTATATCTATCATTACATGTATACCTTGCATTCGTATCTAGCATTCATTATATACTTTCATGCATACATTGTATATCATTCTTTCATTCATGCATTTATGTATTGCTTACATACATTACATTGATTGCATTCCTACATGCTTGCATTCAACCATATATATACATTAATGTAAAGATGATACATATCATATATATATCATTTCATTCATCTGACATATCATGCATTACATACTCTACATTCATTTAATATCCATACTACATAGGCTCATAGGTTACACAAAATGCCTATGTCGTATAGTCACTCTTCTACTTAAAACCAATACTGTACTAATTGGTCCTTCACTAAATTCTAGGATTAAATTATGTCGTAGCCCTTTGTATTAGCTTTCTGAAACTTTAAACGGATCGTATTTTCGTGTCCGAAAGCTCCCGGAATCGCAAAAATACCAAAACGCATTCGTCTTTCGGACAGCTGACACTCAAATATTTTTACAGAAAGTTCTAGAATGTATTTTACCTATTAATATATATATTTGGAAACTAACTTTGATACGGTTCTTTTAAAAAAAATAGGAGATTAATCAGAGTTCTAAGCTAAAAGTTATGACATTTCTAAGTTGCTTTGGTTAATAAAAACGTGGATGAATATTATGATGAATTTGAGTTGTTTTGGACAAAAGAAACACATGTAGGCCAAGATACTTGGATACCAACATAGGTATCAAAATGAAACTCATTCTAACCATCCTAACTAAGATCAATCCACTCTCTAACCATTCTAAAACTGAATTTAAATATCTATTTAAACTATTAGCATGCATATATACACATGGGGTGTCCTAATTTGGGATCTATCAAATAGGACACAAGACACATATCTAAAATCCTCAAAGAGCTCCAAATGGCCTCAAATTTGAATCTAAATGGGGTACATGCATGGGGGTGGATCCAATGGATTCAAAACTAACTAATATGCATAGAAAATCAATTTAGAGAGTTGGTTTTACCTATTGGGAGTGGAATCCCAATGACACTCCCAAAGACACGGCTCCGACACGAAGATCTTCCAAAAAGGACACTCCTCCTTGCACTTTGCTCTAAATCTTTGCTAGCACCCTCCCTTAGTAGTATGAGAATGTTGGATGGAAGTTTTGGTGGAGGGATGTAAGGATTTGGAGATCAAATCAAAGAGGAAAGCTCTCTAATTTGGGAAAGAACACTTTGTGAAGGAAAAGAGGCAAGATGGAATAAAATGAAAGGAAGGGAGGCTAACCTACCTATAGTGGCTATTTGGGCCTTGGGGGAAAGCTCAATAAGGCCTCAACTAGTCCTCTTAGTTAATTTTAAGGTAGGTTCAAGTTTGGGACCAAAAGGGTTAAATTTAAACCTCTAACTTAACCAATCTAACAAGTGAGATTAGTCTAAACTTATTAACTTAATTAGTGGAATTTGTGGGCCATGACCAACTAATCTTGGGGTTCCTTCTAAAGTCTAAGCTACCCGGGTCACTAACACAAGTCGGAACGAAACGAAACTCAAACCCGACTAAACAAATTCCGTAAAATCAATATTAAAATATAAAAATTCCCAAAATATTAAATTATGAAAAAAAACCAAAATTATAATACATCAATTTAAATATTATTAAAATAATCTAAAATTCATTAATTAATCAAAATCCTAAATAATTCAAAAGTCACAAAATGACCAAAATACCCTTAGCATAAAAAGTGGTAAATAGTCATTCTAATTACATGGTTAGGTCCCCATGGTTATGGTTAGTCTTTAGGCTCAACAGTTCTAGGGTTCACTAGCTAACACATCAAAATTATAATTCACCAATTTTAAATAGTATTAAATTAATTAAAAATCCCCATAAATCATAAATTCTATTATTAAATAATAAAGTTTTACAAAAGTTCAAAATTACTCTCATTTTAGAAAAGTGGGTGTTACAGCCCTAGTTTATTCAATATAGAAAAAATGGCATACTAACTTTTTGCCATCTCCTTTGCATACTCAGCCTGCCACAGCAAAGATATGCATGGTATGTATTGTTGTGGTCTAATTATATTCTTTCTCTGTTTGTTGAGCTAGGTTTCTGATAATATCAGGATACAATAGAGAGACTAGACCTATATTTTTCTTTTTATTAAAATAGTGTTTTATGGAGTTTATTTGTATTTGAGTCGTTATAGATGGTTTGCCTTATTTTATTGAATTTGTTTCAGATTTAAGTTATCTTTTAGTACTTTCCTTAATCTATTAGCATATTTAACTGTCCTAGAAATCTTTGTTTGTTTGAAATTTTATTGAGGTAAGGATAGGTATTCCTATTAAAATCAGCTCCTTGGTTGCAAACCTGTAAAAAGGCACTGTAAAATAGATATAGCAACATTTTCATCTGTGTTTGGGTATCTTAACTACTATCAAAATTTTATTAGCAACATTTTCATATAATCTGGAGTCGTTCTGTTCAGTAGATATAGCAAAAGGTGTTTCCTCTGTTCTACCATGTAAAGGGCGGTTGGTTTCATAGTGCCTTAAAATTTGAATCAAGGAATCAAATCCTAATTGTTCTCAGTTTCAGTAATATATCAGTATCAGTCCGATATTTCTTTCATATATCACCTGAAATTTGAAGAATATTTCGAATACAAATATAATGTGCCACTAAAAATATGATTTATCTTGGTTAAGCATCCATGCCTTACTGAGAAGATTCTTTCTAAATGTAGAATTATGACCATAAAAATATAGTTCAGGAAACCTGCTCCTATTATGCTATATTAGCTGAAGCCCTCTCCATCTCCGAAAATAGATCTTTTGATAACAAAAAAAAACTTGTTTTAATGTTATGCTGTATTAGTTGAAACATGCTCCTGTTATGCTATATTAGCTGAAGCCCTCCGCAATAATGTTGTTCTGTTGAAATTTTCCAGGTATAAATCCTTATTGAGGCTTTACATTCTTGAACACAAGTAGAGCTTTCATAACGTTTCCTCTTGTCGTCGGTTCTTTTTTCTTATTTTTCTACTTTTATCCCTATCACCATCAGTATATGATTGTTGTGAACGACATTCCATGTATGCATGTACGTTAGCTGAGTAGGTAGGAACAATCTTTAGTTGCTGATTAGCATTCTATATATTGTTATTGCACATTCCTTTGCACCCTTTTTTTGCTAATTATTTCTCCCTCTTTTTTTTTCTTTTTATGCGTTAAACAACGTCTACAACTTCTATAATTTTGTTATCCTGCAAATATGTTGGATGAACTACAGGAGCATGTGGAGTCCATTGACATGGCCAATGGTAGGTTCATTGTTAACCTTCTTCTTTATTGCATATCCCTTTAACTTTTCATCAGAGTCTAAAGGCCATAGTTCATTGCACCCTTCTTCTCTGAATCCTAGACTGACAACATACCAAAAAAAGTTCCCTTTAATAGTTTCTTCAAGAACATCCGGACTGAAGGTTTTTGTAGTTTACTTCTCAATTTTTTGGACTGGACTATTGTTAGAATATAACATCTCTATTTTTTGGATAATTTTTTAATTTTTTTTCTAAATTAGATCTTTGTACCATTCTCCTAATTATATTGGATAATTTCTCAGTTTTTTTGGCAAATGCAGATAATATGCTATAGGAGAGACAGAGAGTTTGGTGCTCCAGGTATGTAACTTTGCATGCTCTGTCTTTTGCAGTATTTGAACGATTTTGGTGCTGAAGATTACAACATTTTATTGTACCTTTATTTGTAGGTTGTATAATTGAGGATTCTTAGGTTTCTCCTTTTGACCGTTTTGAGGGTTGTACGCGTTAATAGTTTTGAAGGGATGTCAACAGTTTGTGTTGATGAAGCAAAAGGATTGTTTTGAGGGTGCCCTAAAAAAGGAAACATTAAGATATATATATATATATATATATATATATATATATATATATATATATATATATATATATATATATATATATATATTGATATATATATATATCAAATGACCTCTAGCCTGGCGGTTAAGAGAAATGCATGTGGCCAGGAGATCGATTTTCGGTGGGAGCGTTCGCCACAATTACCTTCTTTCAAATATATATGTATGTGTGTGTGTGTGTGTGTGTGTGTGTGTGTGTGTGAATCCTAGAACAGTTTCAAAAGTGTTATATATAAATTTCCTATTTATAACGCTTTGAAAGAGATGTGTCATATATAAGAAACATACTTATAATGCTTTAGAAATTTAGTGTTACATATAGTTGTATAATTCATAACATTTTCAGGAAAAAAAGTGTTATATAAGAAGAAATCATTTATAACGGTTTTAGTAAACATTTATAACACTGATTTTCATGACGGCTGTGGGCTTACAAAAATGCGTTATAAAATGTCATTTATGACCGTTTTTAGCCGTCTTAAAAAGGTATTTTTCTCATAGTGGACGGCTCTACGTGTGTGTGAGTGAAAGAGAGATAGAGAATGTAAAGTGTAGGGTTAGGTTTTGAGGGAACTGTGGACCAGGTTCGTGGGCTAAACCGCATGCCGAAAAAGAAAAGAAAAAATAAAAAATAAAATAAAGGGTGATAAGGCCGAGTCTATTGGGCTTGAACACAGCAGGTCGAGGAAAGGAAAAGAAAAAGAAAAGGAATTAGAAATGGGCTGTGGGCTAGAGTATGAACTGGGTATTAAAGGCTGATTTATGTATGTATTTTGAGAATTAGTAATGCTAATATTTAGATAGTAGTTTGTATTTGATATTTTATAGTAAAACAATTTTGCTATGTTTAAGTATTGTTGCAATAGTGTTCTTAATTAGTTCAAAAGCTATGTCGTTATAAATATTTTGGGAAAAACTATATTGCTAGTATTACTTTGACTAAAACTATTAAGATTGTAAGCCCCCTCATTTTTGGATCTTATTTTTATTTATTTTTAATTATTTTATATAGATATTTTAATTTACTAAAGTCAATAATGACTATGTTAGTAGTTTACTGTAGCTTTGATTTTGGAAGCACAACAAATATTGTTTTCTCAAATCCAGTTCCATATTTGAATTCTAGACTTGTCCACCTTGAGTTTGATATATCATGTCCCATCCAATTTTTCTTTTCAACATTCCTTTGACTTCGCGCAATTTCGGGCCAACTTAGGCCAATTTGAGCCATTTACGTAATTTTTAAGCCAACTTCCAATTTGATTTTTGGACTTGACATAGATCGAAACCGTATGACCGAATATATGGTTTTGATCCATTTTGAGTCTACAATGCACATGCCTAGGGTGTACCATCCGATTGAGTTCTCATGTGCTACTTACTTGCAAATGGCACATAAGACTCATTAAATTAATTTTCGGGTCCAATTTGACTAGTAATGCTACTCGGACCCTAACCTAGTCAACCCTACTAGTTAGAGCCTAACTTGGAGTACCAAAACCAAGTATACATATATTTAAGAGAATTTTAGAGGTTTAATTGTAGTCATATGCAATATTTTCTTATATATTTGGCTTGGTCAAATATTTAACCAAAATAGGAAACATGTTAATAATAGTATGATTTGGAGAACCAAATCCTATCCAAATTAGATCAAACCAAAGCACATGCACTATATATATATACCTATCACACCCTAATCATCTCCTCTCTCATAACTACCCACTACTCCATAAATTCTTCCAAACAAAGCGGCCACCACTCCAAACCCGAAACCCTAGCCGATCCACCTTGCTTTACAAAATATAATTTCTCCTCGATTTCTGCACCAACCGCCACCACTTGGATGTCCCTCTCAACACTCCCTTCCAACTTAGAAACTGAAGGAACAACCTTGCGGCCGTTAGAGAGGTGCACGACGTGCTACTTGGGCCGAAACTCCGTCGAATCGAAGTCTGAAACGTCACAGCAGGTTAGTCGACTTGTAGATGATGTTTCATCTAGTTTTTCTAACCTGTTTCTTCTCAAACCAAATCTGAGAGTTACCTTTGTATGTCTACTCCAACCTCTGATCGCCGGATCTCCTAGTTCCAAGTGGTTTGCCCGTGGTGTTGATTCTACGATAGGGCATCCAGAACTGACAAATTTATTGAGGGCTACTTTTCGCCTATCTAAGGTCAGTTTTTAACCTTTTAATATTTTTATTCAGAATCTAGCCGTCGATACCTTTTCGACGCATATCTGAAAGTTAGATTTTCCATCCATTTGCTATTTTTAAAAATTTACGACATTTGTCGTGTCACTGAACTCCGAAAAATTCTGTTTTCCTTGTGTCCAAAAGTGTCAAAACTCCATGGATCCATATTAAACTTTATGTTGTGCAAGGTTTAACATTATAAATACTATTTTAACTAATTTTTGGGATTTTTACAAAATTTATTAATTTTATTTAATCGTTGTTTCGGGGCTAAATTAATGTGTCGAATTGAGGAAGTCATGTGTGGCATTGACATAAGACCTCCTGTGAAAGGGTTTTACTATTAAAAATATAATTATAGCAATATATAAGTATTTATAGATAAATTCCATAATTTAAATATATTATTTACGAGAGGTTTTGTTACCTATATGTACTAATATAATAGATGCAGTGTCGTAACAACGTTATGGCAACTAGGAGGTGTAGATACTCATATAATTTATATATGGTGTGTTGATATAAAATATTAAATATAGTGTATTATTATAGGTGAGCTTGGGAGGATCGACAAGGACACCGGAGTTGGACAGGCTTACCCGCAGACAGCAGTTACAGGCAAGCGTGCCTTGCCTTCGTTACAGATTATTTCTTTTCTATTTTTTTATTTTGTTATTTTTTATTAGCATTGCATGACGTAGGATGTTGTTACTTAGTGTCCATTTATAGACGGGTGCCGATGTCATGATAGTGACATCGAGTATTGACATTAGGCATTACGTACATACTGATGTGTCCATTGACACAATTGATCATAGGATACCGACACATTCATAATGCAAGGTTTACATGACTATTCGTGGTAATGACCTCGTATTAGCATTCTAGATTTCCTTATCAGTATTGTTTTTACTTTCGAGATGACTGTACAGACTTGACATTGCTAGATTCTAGACATGGGGATTCGGGAGAACTTGACTACAATATCAGACCTATTGTCGTGTGGCCTGTTGTTTAGTGACCTTTATCTCTGTAGCAGAGTAAGGGATTATCACTGTCGAGAATTGATTGTCCTTGGAGCCACGACACAGGTACTGGGGACAATACCCTACTGAGGTGCTAGTGAGCCTTAGTGGAAGGGGTCTGGTATTCTAGAAAAGTATCTTACTTGTATAGCACATAGACGGATACAGTAGATTGCCTTAGTTCATATTTTTATTTCTGTACCTTGGCATGTATATTATGCACCTTGCTAGTCCTCTGAGGACCTGGCTATTTCTCAGGTTTAGACGAAGCTGAAGACTACCCAGAGGTTTACAGTTTGGGAGCACAAACTAGAGACGTACCGGTACAGGAGGATGAGATAGTGCTAGAGGATTTCTCGTGATCATATTACCTTCATATTTAGTCTTGCTATATTATTTCCTTTTCTTTTCATTAGACTTGTAGTTGATTTGTACTTTCTTTCTATTTCTGTGGTTTCAGGATGTTTCATCCGCACAGACTTTATTACTTTTATTGCTGGATATTTGAGACATTTTCTTATTTATCCTTGATCTCTTTGTGGACTATGTGGATGTGATTAGATGTATATACCTGTGGACTGTATTGTACTTCTGGGTGTTATCATGATTTACAGTTTAACTATTTCGCTAATGGACTTGTTGTGTAGCTTGGCCCATTAGTGAAGTGCTACTGGCATGTATTCGTATTCCTGGTCCTACGTATTTTGGGACTGATGCGTTACATGGTTTTGTGGTAGCCCATGCAGGTCCGTTAATCACTTCGGTTACGTTACTGTACCGACGTGAGCCTACAAATAGAATAGGAAAGACCCATAAGATCACATCTACACGCTTGATACCTTTCTTGACTTTATTTTGAACTCTCACTTAACTTCTTTATTTGCATCTAGTTTGATTATGTTCTACCGTAATCCTTATTTATTCATACTAGCAAGACAACTCTTTATAATGGATGTATTTTCCCTTACTATCACATCAGGAAAGTAGAGTCATAGACATTAGAAGTCATAGGTGTAGGTAGAGTCTTCATGAATTTTACGAAGTCGTAGTGATACCTAGGATAGTCGTACTACTACGAGCCTGCAACCAATTAAGGAATAGGACTTGAGGATACATCCACAAACATGATTATTGACTTTTCTCAGACTCTTCAGCATGATTGCTTTCATGTTATCTTATTTCTTAATATGATTGCTTTTGTGTTCTTCCTTACTCGAGATTTGACTAAACCCTTCCCTATTGACTTCTCGAGTAAATCTTCTCGTTCGTTTTCGTTAATTTGTTGGAAACTGCCTTATGGATTAGTCCAAGGAAAAATTTGAGAAATTATATTTATCCATGTATTATGGAATCAAAGTTTTTGCAACCTGAGAAATACTGGCGAGGCATGACTTCAGATAACGGCATCATGGCTACATATGTTTCTCAAATTCTACTTGAACCATATCCTATGCATATTGACAATTTTTCTGTATTTTCGTAAAAAAAAGTTAATTCAAAAATATTTCATGGATTTGGCCAAGATAAGCTCAAGAACCTGTATTACCTGGCATGGTAGATGTGCACTACAGCCATCCGTCGTATTATGGAACTAGAAAGTTATTTGCAGCCAGATGCACACTGGCGTGGCAGTAACTTTATATGACATAATCACGGAGATATATGGTTCTCGAGTCTTACCGAGACTATGCCCTATGCATCTTGTTTGGCTTCACATCGTTCTTGAAAATAATTCGACAAACCTTCCTGCTTTGCTTGACCCTACCGTTGTTTGAAATTGGTATATAGGTTTGTTTGACCCAGCCTTAGGCTTCCATTACCTTTTGCTTATCAAATGACTAAAATAGACAAACCTTATAGTTATATTATAGAATATAATTAAGCTATATCATTGGTGTGATTATGATATTTGGTAGCTAGAAACAGGTAAGTTTCTTAGAGATGGATCCTAATGATATTATGAGTCGAGTATGAGTGTCTGGATATCGGATGCGTAGAGCCTATTAGGAGAAATTACTAGGAGTGAACTGACGAGTATCATTGAATAGGTTATAATACTATACCTACGATAGAGTGAGTTGTATTGGGAGTATTGAGGATGGAGAAGTGATAGCCCAAGCTTAGTTAGTGCGAATTCTGCCTTGATAGACTTCATTTCCTTGGACACATTATCACGGAAGAAGGACTTTCAGTTGATCAGGAAAAGATAGCTACCGTAGAGTCTTGGCCGACACCAACATCGGTTGCAGAAGTTAGGAGTTTTCTCGGACTTGCAGGGTATTACCACAGGTTCGTAGAGAATTCCTCACGGATTGCAGAGCCGATGACACGGTTGACCCGTAAGGATCAGGAGTTCCAGTGGACAGAAAATTGTCAGAAGGCTTTTGAAGAGTTGAAGAAGAGGTTGACCTCAACACCTATTTTAACGCTTCCTTCTAGATTGGAAGAATTTGTTGTATACAGTGATGCATCGGGTAGTAGACTTTGATGTGTTTTGATGTAACACAGAAAGATCATATCCTACACATCGAGGCATTTGAGGGTACAAGAGAAGAATTACCCTACTTAAGATTTGGAGTTAGCAGTTGTGATCTTTGCAATGAAGATGTGGAGTTATTATTTGTACGGAGAGCGTGTGGAGATATTTACATATCATAAAAGTTTGAAGTATGTCTTCACGCAAAAGGAGTTGAATATGAGACAGAGGCGATTGTTGGAGCTTATGATAGACTATGATATAGACTTATAGTACCATCCTAGCAAGGCGAACGTAGTGACAGATGATTTAAGTAGGAAGCCTACTGCATATTTCTTGGTAGCTCAGTCACAGTTATTAGAGGATCTTCGTGAGCTTGGAATAGAAGTCATTATGCCGGGACAACAATGAGTATTTGCCAATCTTGAAGTATAGTCGTCACTAGTGGATAGAATCAAGGCAGCGTTACCTACAGATGCAAGATTTTGAAGACTTCGCGAGAGGACAGTGGTGAGAGCGACAGATACCTAGACCAGAGCTTGTGACGCAGACAGTCGAAAAAGTAAAGCGGATTCAGAGTCATCTTCAGGCAGCTCAAGACCGGTAGAAGCATTGGGCCGATATGCAACGTCGACTACTGGAATTCAAGGAGGGAGAGCATGTATTTATGAGGATCTCACCGACGCAGGGCACTATTAGATTCGGGAGTAAAGGGAAGTTGACTCCAAGGTATATAGGACCGTTCGATATCATTGGACGTGTAGGAGAGGTGGTATACCATCTTGTATTACCCTCATCACTAGAGGGAGGGCATGATGTATTCCATGTCTCACAGCTGAGGAGGTATGTGACTGATCCCAGTCATATGGTCGATCACTCTGAGATCACGGTGGGACCCAATTTTTCATACGAGGAGCAGCCGGTAGTTATCTTGGATACAAGTGTGAAGACGCTCAGAGGGCAGACGATTAGACTGGTTCGTATTGCATGGAGGCACCATTCTTTGGGAGAATCAACTTGGGAGCGTGAATATACTATGCGTGAGCGTTATCCCCACTTATTCGTAGATGCCGGTAAGTCTTAGCTTAATTATTCTTATGATAAGTTTTTTTTTTATAATTGTGTTATTTTTAATTTCGAGGACAAAATTTTCTAAGGTGGGTAGGTTGTAAGCCCCCTCATTTTGGATCTTATTTTTAATTATTTTAATTATTTTATATAGATATTTTAATTTATTAAAGTCAATAATGGCTATGATAGTATTTTACTGTAGCTTTGATTTTGGAAGCACAACAAATATTGTTTTCTCAAATCCAGTTCCATATTTGAATTCTAGACTCGTCTACCTTGAGTTTGATATATCATGTCACATCCAATTTTTCTTTTCAACATTCCTTTAACTTCGCGCAATTTTGGGCCAACTTAGGCCAATTTGAGTCATTTACGTAATTTTTAAGCCAACTTCCAATTTGATTTTTGGACTTGACATAGATCGAAACCGTATGACCCAATATATGATTTTGATCCATTTTGAGTCTACAATGCACATGCCTAGGGTGTACAATCCGATCGAGTTCTCATGTGCTACTTATTTGCAAATGGCACATAAGACTCATTAAATTAATTTTCGGGTCCAATTTGACTAGTAATGCTACTCGGACTCTAACCTAGTCAACCCTACTAGTTAGAGCCTAACTGGGAGTACCAAAACCAAGTATACATATATTTAAGAGAATTTTAGATGTTTAATTGCAGCCATATGTAATATTTCCTTATATATTTGGCTTGGTCAAACATCTAACCAAAATAGGAAACCTATTAATAATAGTATGATTTGGAGAACCAAATCCTATCCAAATTAGATCAAACCAAAGCCCATGCACTATATATATATATATATATATATATATATATATATATATATATACCTATCAAACCCTAACCATCCCCTCTCTCATAACCACCCACTATTCCACAAATTCCTCCAAATATAGCGGCCACCACTCCAAACCCGAAACCCTAGCCGATCCCCCTTGCTTCACTAAATATAATTTCTCTTCGATTTTTGTGCCAACCGCCACCACTTGGACATCCCTCTCAATATTCCCTTCCAACCTAGCAACTGTAGGAACAACCTTGCGGCCGTTAGAGAGGTGCACGATGTGCTACTTGGGCCGAAACTCCGTCGAATCAAAGTCTGAAACGTCACAGCAGGTTAGTCGACTTGTAGATGATGTTTCATCCACTTTTTCTCATCTGTTTCTTCTCAAACCAAATCTGAGAGTTACCTTTGTATGTCTACTCCAACCTCTGATCGCCGGACCTCCGAGTTCCAAGCGGTTTGCCCTTGGCATTGATTCTACGACAGGGTATCTTTAACTGTTGAATTCTGTTGCGGGCCACTTTTTGCCTATCTAAGGTCAGTTTTTAACCTTTTAATATTTTTATTCAGAATCTAGACGTCGATACCTTTCCGACACATATCTGAAAGTTAGGTTTCGCATCCGTTTGCTATTTTAAAAATTCATGACATTTGTCGTGTTACTGAACTCCAAAAAATTCTGTTTTCCTTGTGTCCAAAAGTGTCAAAACTCCATGGATCCATATTAAAATTTATGTTGTGCAAGGTTTAACATTATAAATATGATTTTAACTAATTTCTGGGATTTTATACAGAATTTATTAATTTTATTTAATCGTTGTTTCGGGGCTAAATTAATGTGTCGAATTGAGGAAGTCATGTGTGGCATTGACATAAGACCTCTTGTGAAAGGGTTTTACTATTAAAAATATAATCATAGCAATATATAAGTATTTATAGATAAATTTTATAATTTAAATATATTATTTACGAGAGGTTTTGTTACCTATATGTACTTATATAATAGATGCAGTGTCGTAACAACGTTATGGCAACTAGAAGGCGTAGATACTCATATAATTTATATATGGTGTGTTGATATAAAATATTAAATATAGTGTATTATTATAGGTGAGCTTGGGATGGTCGACAAGGACACCGGAGTTGGATAGGCTTACCCGCAGACAGCAGTTACAGGCAAGCGTGTCTTGCCTTCATTGCAGATTATTTCTTTTCTATTTTTTTGTTTTGTTCTTTTTGATTAGCATTACATGATGTAGGACGTTGATACTTAGTGTCCGTTTGTAGATGGGTGCCGATGTCATGATAGTGACATCGAGTATTGACATTAGGCATTACGTAGATACTGATGTGTCCATTGACACAATTGACCACAGGATACCGACACATTCATGATGCGAGATTTACATGACTATTCGTGGTATTGACCTCGTATTAGCATTCCAGATTTTCTTATCAGTATTGCTTTTACTTTTGAGATGACTAGACAGACTTGACATTGCTAGATTCTAGATATGGGGAGTGGGGAGAACTTGACTACAATATCAGACCTATTGTCGTGTAGCCTGTTGTTTAGTGATACATTTATCTTGTAGCAGAGTAAGAGATTATCACTGTCGAGAATTGATTGTCCTTGGTACCACGACACAGGTACTAGGGACAATACCCTGCTGAGGTGCTAGTGAGCCTTAGTGGAAGGGGTCTGGTATTCTAAAAAAGTATCTCACTTGCATAGCACATAGACGGATACAGTAGATTACCTTAGTTCATATTTTTATTTCTGTACCTTGGCATGTATATTATGCACCTTGCTAGTCCTCTGAGGACCTAGCTATTTTCCAGGCTTAGACGAAGCTGAAGACTACCCAGAGGTTTACGGTTCGGGAGCACAGACTGGAGACGTACCGGTACAGGAGGATGAGATAGTGCTAGAGGATTTCTCGTGATCATATTACCTTCATATTTAGTCTGGCTACATTATTTCCTTTTCTTTTCATTAGACTTGTAGTTGATTTGTACTTTCTTTCTATTTCTGTGGTTTCGGGATGTTTCACCCGCACAGAATTTATTACTTTTATTGCTTGATATTTGAGACATTTCCTTATTTATCCTTGATCTCTTTGTGGACTCTATGGATGTGATTTGATGTATATACCTGTGGACTGTATTGTATTTCTAGGTGTTATCATGATTTACAGCTTAAGTATTTCGCTAATGGGCTTGTTGTGTAGCTTGGCCCATTAGTGAAGTGCTGCTGGCATGTATTCGTATTCCTGGTCCTACGTATTTTGGGACTGGGGCGTTACAAAGATACTTTGCTAATATATATTTTACTAGTATTTGACGAGTATTATTTTGCTATATAGCATTATTTTGTCTTGCTAGTAGTTTACTATAATTTTGCTAATCTAGTATTTTGCCACGACTAAATACTATTTTAATTGCTAGTATAGGCTATTAAGTCTCCATTTTAGTTAGGATATATATATATATATATATATATATATATATATATATATATATATATATATATATATATATATATATATATATATATTTATATATATATATATATATATATATATATATTGTTAGTGATATTCTATAGCTAATTGTCATTGTTAAAATCTAATATATTATTTTACTCTTCTAGGTAGAGACATTGAGATATTGATTTGCAAGGATAAGGCAAGTAATTGTATCTCAACTTTACTTAGCAACTTTACACGCATGTTTACTCTCATTTTCTTGACACGTTTTCGTATTTTTTACTCGCTTGCATGTCTCTTGTGTCATGTCGGGAGGGAGAACGATCACGAAGTATGTAGCCACCTAAGCCCTGGACATATACTCGACTACTAGTATAGAGTACATGATATACCTTATATTATAGGTGCAAATTGTTAGGGTTATATACTAAAAAGATCACTTTTGTATTAACTATATTTCCTTAAATTTTGAATGAGAATCATATGGACAATGTTTGCATATTGTATTTGTTACAAGTGTTGATGCAAGTGTCCGATACTCTATATTGTAGATAATATGGTGTGTATGTGTCACACAGAAGTTCATATTATCAGTTTCCTATAGAATATATAAATGGTTCACAACCTAGATGGACTTGGACAATCTATTGGAAGGGTTGTAGTGTAATCTGGTATTAGTCTATCTTGACTATAGGTTTACACTAGTACACTTTGTGTGTATTGAACAAGACCACTTGAGGTTGTTCTTTTTGTACTGACTACATAAGAGAACGGACACCTCTGTTATTATGGATGCTTGTGCTCTTAATCCGGATATAATAACAGACATGTATATGCAGTGTGCATTACTTTGACACATAAAAAAGTGAGATTCATTATGGGTCAAAAACCTCTATGAATTGGGTAATAACATTGTATGTATGATAGGATGTTGATTATAAAAGGAATCCATGTCCCGATACGTCGGGTTAATGATGTTCCCTTAAGGGGCTCATAAGGATTGTCATGTAAACCCTGCAGGTGGATTATATCCGACATGACAAATAAAGTTGAGTGGTACTACTTAAGGATAAAAGATGTCGATCAATATAGTTGTCAGTAATTTAATCTGATCGACGGACATTCGCTATCTTAACATGTGGAGCCAAACAAGCATATAATAAAAGGAGCCCACAATCATAATTTGGGATTAGGAAGGTAGTGCAACAATATCTCATTAGTGGATCGAGCTATTGTTAATGGGCCTGGGTTGTGTGTTCGGGCTGAACACAGGACACCCAGATCAGTTAGGAGACCAAATCGTAATTTCTCCTCATGGTCCTTACCGTAGCCTTATATATATATATATATATATATATATATATATATATATATATATATATACCACACAACGTCCAACCCGAGGAAGGAATACGTACAAAAGATCTTGGGGTCGTGACTGCTTGAGATTAATAGGAACCGTTGTCTTCTTTCTGCCGCAGGTATAATTTGTGAACCCTAGTTTTCGCCTATGAAGGGTTAGAACACGTTTATATCTATTTAACTTTCTATCAATTAATACGCACACCAAACTAGGGTCCTAGGAATCCCTAGTTCCATCACAAATGACCTCTAGCCTAGTGGTTAAGAGAGATGCATGCAGATGAAGTGGTCGGAGTTCGAGCCCTAGTGGAGGCGAGTTCGTCACAATTACCCATTGCTTCAACAAAAAAAAGTTACCTCTAGGCTAAAAATGATAATTAAATATCCTTAATCACATGGTTAGGCTCTAGGTCAGACAGTCTCTAGGGTTATACTAGTAAAACATCAAAATCACAAGTCATTGATCAAAATGGTTTTTAAATTGATTTTTTTTAAAATCACCTAAAATCATAATGTGAAATAAATATCAATAAATAATAATATAATTTCAAAAGTTTAAAATACCCTCATTTGGAAAACTGGGTGTTACAATCCTACCCCCCTTAGAAAATTTCGTCCTCGAAATTAAGATGATCGTACCCCTACTAGGTCAAACCCCCAATCAAATTAAGGTCGATAGATAACATGCAACAAAATCCTACTGGTCGTGATTCTACTGTCTCGAACATGGTTGCTACACTATCTAGCAAATCACAAGCAATATTCTGGCAGGTACTAATGGAAATCACATATGAAAGTGGAGAGGAAGAATGAGAAGGACAAACCTGCTAACCCATCACCTGCAGCGTCGGTCTCCTCGACCGCCATCGCAAAAGCTCCACCCCTCTGGTGCTGAGCTACAGGTGGCCTAGCTCCTTCAAAAGGAGGTGCAAGGGGACAATCTATCTTCTGGTGGGCTTCAGACCCACAGGAATAGCAAACCTTCAGCCTCTTCCTACACTGCTCCCTGGTGTGTCCCAACTTCTTGCAGCAGGAACAACTGATCGTCTTCGGGTCCTGACCCCGATACTGATGCTGCACCTGCTGAACCATCACTGGTGCCTGTGTCTGCTGGATCTGTACGTGAGGCCTCTTGGCCTGGCCTTTGCTGCTACTGACTCCCTGAAAGTCCCGAACCCTCTTCAGTTTCAGCTCCAGGTCGTCTTCTGCCACCATAGCTCCTGCCAAGATCTCTGCGAAGGTGGCATTCTGGTCACTCTTAGTCAGTGACCGAACCTCCCTGATCAACCCTCGACGAAACCTCCTAGCCTTCGTTTTCTCCATCAGATCATCTATAAACCTGGCCAACCGGCAGAACTCTTCGACGTACTCTGTAACTGTTTGGTTCCCCTGAACCAGACTCTCGAACTGTGCTTCGATGCCTCCTAGTGCCACATCTGGGAAGAATTATTCCTTGAACAGCTCCTTGAACTGATCCCATGTCTGACCCTCTACTCCCACTCGGGGATCTGTCTGGTACCAGGTACGAGCTAGGTCTTGTATCAGACTGCCCGCTGCCTCAATATGAAGTCTGGCTGGTATCTCCGCCAGCCAAAAAATCTTCTCGATGTACTCAATCCAGTCATCTGCGTAGTGGATGCCCTCTGTACCAAGAAAGTCTCTAGGGTGCATCTTCTGGAAGTCCTGAATGTCCTTCACCTTCCGGTAAGGCTGCTGCTATGGCCCTTGAGTAGCCACCATCTCCACAGTCATACGGACCAGCTGGTAGGCCTCGTCGATCCCCTGACGGAAGTCGGCAGTCTGACGCTGCTGCTGCTATTGGTGAGACTCCAGAATCCTCTCCATGAAAGAGAACAGATGAGCAGCATCTACCATCCCCGCAGGTGGAGGCTGCTGCGGCGGAAGGATCTCAAGAATCACTGGGCTCTGCCTGCTAACTGCTGGAGGTGTTCCTCCAAAAGCAGCTGAAACACCCACTCCTGAGGGCTGCATTGGTGCTACGGTACCGGAAACTGGCTGCTGAGGACGAGAGGTGGTAGACCCCTCTGCAGCGTCCCCCGGTCCTGGGCGATGTGATCTCGTCTCAACCATCCTGGAGACACAGATCAAACAATAAAACAATACTGAGATAGAAGCGATAAATCAAGGGAGGATAGTTAATTTCAAGGAAGGAAAATCAGCAAGATGTATAGATGGCATGAATTGAAGCAGAATTTTTCCTAACTGTGATTGAGTACCTCTCCGTTAAAGCCTATCTCTCAATCCTATCGCAGGCTCGCAGCAGTACAACTAAGTCGCCGTACTACCACGATATCGTACTAATGCGACTCTCGACCTGCATGGGCCACCACTAAAAACGTGTCATGACCCGCACCCACTGTGAGGGTACGAGTACGTAACAGCGCCCAGCCTATGCCGCAGTATCGGTGGTAGAATGTTGTTCTAGGTCACTATCTAACCATCAACTCATGCAATTATATAATGTACTTGTCAAAATCTCAACTTCAAACGGAGGACAAGTAGGTCAAACTAGGTCAAAGTCAAAGTTTATGATGCAATCTACATGATTTCTAGGTCAATATAGGTCAAAGTCAACTCTAAGTCAAGCCCAGTCAACTGTCTAGGTCAAACTAGGTCAAAGTCAAACTTTGGTCAACCATGGTCAACACTCTAGTTAAACTAGGTCAATCCTAGTCCAATAAGTCTCACTAGGCCTAACCAAGTCTAGACTAGCATTCTAGCACCATCACAAAGTTACAAATCAACACATATTTATATATACATACATACATGCATTTTACATACATACTTGCATTACCTACATGCATACCTATATGCATACATGCCTATATACCAATGCATTTGATTACCTACATGCATTATACATTACAAACAACATACATATTTACAAATGCATACAATTAGATATCATACATGTACCTATACATGTATTGCATTCACTACTAGAAAGAGGGAAAATGGAAGGTAAGGGGAGGACTGAAATGTAGATTTTACAATACATGCCTATCATTCTCATATAACTTTAGTTTTGCATAACATTCAGTTCATTACATACATCTAAATAAGAAGAGGGATGTGAGGGACTGTGATCTTAGGAAGTAGAGAACCAACCCAAAATCATTCACTCAAACTCAGGAACAATGTAATCAGTCAACATATTAAGCAATTTCAGTTCTCATGTTATCTTAATAACTCAGTTCCATACCGTAAAACCAAATTCTCTTTTATTCAAACAAATCAAATCCAACTAACATATGAATATGCTAACCTGGGAATCATACATTTGAAACCAAACCTAGGTAATACATCAACTTAAATCAAACAAACCCCAATGTATCAGTCAATCCAAAGAACCCAAATCAGTGATGTGTGTGAATTGTGTGTGTGTGTGACAGGGATTCAATAGGGATAGTAGTGATATTGGGCTAGGGTGTTCCTGTGTGAACATGAGTCACATATATGTGTGTGTGGTATATAACAGTGTGTGGCTAGATGACAGATTAGTAAAGAGTGTCAAACTCAGGAAAGGTGTTGTGTCAAAGTGTGAGTTATCAAGAACAGTTCTCAGGAAAATTCAAGTTCTCAGATTTTACAAGTATCATGACAGTTTTCATAACAGTGCACATTTAGAAATCCATTCAAAATCCCAAACAAGTCTCCACATGAAACCCCAACATCCCAATACATATTTAACTATATAACTTATGTAAAAACATGTAAATTAATCGTTGAAATTAGATTTTATTCAAAAAATAGGGAAAATAATTATTGAACTGCATAGTATCAGGGAAAGAGGGAAAATATAAATTCAGATATCGAATTTAACCTAATTTATCAAAATAATAGTGGGTAAGGGTTCGTGCACAATTGCAGGTGTCACCCAGGTTGTCTCGTGTCCACAAAAGTGGACACGACGTATCCAATCATGAAAATACACACACAGCAGGAAGGACACACAGACAGCCTCGTACAGAGGTACAGCGTGACCTAGGACACGATACAGGCCACGTGGAGACACGTGGCCATGCACACGTGTTCGCCTAGGCTAGGGGAACGTGTCCAAGTGTCTGTTCCGTGTCCACGTGAAGCGTGTCGCGCGTATGAGACGCGTATCAGGACATGTCTGTGCACGTGTGCGTGTGTGCAAAAATAGTGCGAGTCGGATTTCTTCCAATCTGCTCGATGAAATCCCTCTAAATTTTGTGTGTGTCGTGTCAGTGATTGCCCGCACGTCTCCACAAAATTTTGTGGTATCTCATGCCGTGTCGTGTCCTGTGTCGACCCCGAGCAGCAGGACAGCGTACTGTGTTCTCGTACGATAGTGTGTGTCCTATTTTGGACACGAAAAGTGTCCAAAAAACAACTCAGTAGGACACGAATGTAATAACCATGTACGAAACAACATTTTCATTCAATCACTTTTCAAAATTATCAAAATAAATCCTATTGAGGCATTCTAACAAACACATGCACTTACACATTGACACGTGTCCGATACGGATACCAAACGGACACAATTTCTAACCAAATTCTAGGAACAGCTAAGGGACACCTAGATCTAGCCTAATATGCAAAGAAATTAGAATTAAAATACAATTTGAGGAGTTTTACCTATAAGTGCAAAGATCAAGAAAAAGCCCCAAATCGATTGATTTTCGATGCTATCCAAATCCTCCAAATTGTACTCAAACTGAAATTACTCTCCATGAATATCAAATAGAGGGTGATTAGAATCTATTGCAAAAGATTTGGATAAAAAAGGAATTAAAATGGAATTAATAAGAATTTGGGAAGATGGGGATTTACTTTTCCTTTCTAAAAGTTGGTTGAGCACAAAAGAGGCAAGAACAATTGAATGAGTGTTTAAATAGGGTGGGGATCTCTATATGGCTGGTCACTTATGGCTAAAATTAGGGTTAGGGTTCAAGTCATGGGCCATGGGCCAAGTTTCATAAGTCATGGAATTAAATCCTTAAGTCATAAGTCATGAACCTAGTCATTAATCCTCATATTCAAACTAGTTCCTAAATGACTAAGATGAGGTCGACTTAAGTTAGACTAGGGTCTCACCATGCTAACTAAGTCACCATAGCTAGGGTTAGCTTCTAGGTTAGTCTCTTAAGTCACAACTAGTCAAAGTCAAAATAACAATCACCAATCCAATATTTAATCAAATAATTTCTAATAAGTCAAAATGACCAAATTATCCTGGGCTAAAAATGATAATTAAATATCCCTAATCACATGGTTAGGCTCTAGGCCAGACAGTCTCTAGGGTTACACTAGTAAAACATCAAAATCAATAGTCATTGATCAAAATGGTTTTTAAATTGATTTTTTTAAAATCACCAAAAATTATAATATGAAATAAATATCAATAAATAATAATATAATTTCAAAATTTCAAAATTACCCTCATTTGGAAAACTGGGTGTTACATCCAGCCAAATCCATTTACCCATAGCATATTAACTATCTTACAAGTCTGAGTTATCACTCGACTAAACAATTTCTAACCAAGCCACCCGTTACAATTTCTAGAAATCTCGCTTCCCAGCATAACATCACCGTCAAGGGACACTCGAGTCATCTAACAACAATACATGAGTCCCAACTAAGTCTCGGCGCTACCCAGTACCCACAGATAGTCTCATTGCTATCCTATAGAAAGGGTCAACATAGACGTTGATGGATATATAACATCAGGTAGTAGTAGATAATTCAGAGGTAATATGGACGCGATTATCTTTGACAAATGTTTTGCTCAGAGGTTGTATGGACGTGGCAAGACATTTCTTAATTATTTTACTGGGAAATAATTATCGAAAAACAGTTCAGAGGTAATATGGACGTGACTGTTTTCGTAAGACCGAGTTTGGGCAGAGTCCAAAACAAAGATAATTCTACTGGGAAATCTTTTTTAGAGGACCTATTATCCATGGCGTATCTAAGACTCTTGAAATACGGATAAGTTAGATGATTTTTTTGAATCGCGTAAACATTATACTGTACATTTACATGATTAAAGTAGGGTATATGGGAACGTTGTACATAAAGATTACACATAATATTTCTTCAAGAACTTGCCATTGATCGGCATCATGAGCAAGTCACCATCAGGCTTGGTTAGTCAATACGCACCGTTAGAATACAATGATTCTATAACGAAAGGACCTTCCCAATTAGGTTGAAATTTTCCTTTTGTCTTGTGCATTATGACCATTGGTCTTCTCACTGCTACGATCAGATCACCAACTTGAAAGACTCTTTCTTTCACCTTTTTATTAAAGGCTCTAGAAAGGCGTGCTTGGTATAGCTCAATACGCTTTGAGGTAATAAGCATTTTTTTGTCTAGCGCTTCTAGCTATTGTAGTCGTAGACGGTAACTTTCTTCGGCAGTCAACTCACTGGCTAAGGCTACTCGAAGAGAGGGAATCTGGATGTCTAGGGGAAGAATTGCTTCACTTCCATAAATCAAAGAGAATGGCGTACTGTCTGTTGGAGTCCGGACCGTTGTACAATAGGCCCAGAGACATTTGCCAAGCTTCTCATTCCAATCGTGCTTGTTTGAAGACACGAACTTCTTGAAAAGTTTGATGATAGTCTTATTAAAGGCTTTTGCTAATCCATTAGCTGCTGGATTGTAGACGGTAAAGGCTACATTCTGAATTCGATTCTTATCGCAGAACCAATAGAATGCATGGCTCGCGAATTGTGGACCATTATCATGGATGAACCTGCGAGGTAGGCCGAAGCAGTAGATGACGTGATGTTTGACAAAACTAATCACATTCGACATCTTTACTTCGATGAGCGGTATAGCTTCCGCCTATTTGAAGAAGTAATCGGTTATGGCTAGGATGAACCGATATCCTCTGGAGGATGGCAGGTTGATTGGGCCGATGACGTCTATATCCCAGGCTTCAAAAGGCCAAGATACCGCCGTCGGGTAAAAAAACTCTGAAGGTTGATGAATGAAATCGGCATGGAACTGACAAGCCCTACACTTCTTTGCATATTCAACAGCATCTGCTATCATCGTGGGCCAATAATAACTCATTCATTTGATACAATCTTGTAATTTCGGGCCTGGTTGATGTACACCATAAATTCTGTCGTGAGCCTCACGTAGTGCATGTTCGGCTTATGTGTCTGATAAACATCGTAACAATAGCCCGTCGTAAGAACGTCGGTACAGCATTTTGGTAGCTGTATCATAGTAAAATCTGAGGGATCATCGTTGGATAGACACTGCTTCCTTTGGGTCCTCAGGGAGGATTCCGTAGACGACGTAGTCTATGAAAGGAAATCTCCAGTCTTTGACATCGACATTCATTTTTGTTGTGTAACTATGATGAATATGTAAGGTATCTTTTGCACAAAATAACTCTCGACCAGACACTGTGATTGAATGCTGAGTATTGATAGGGACGGTCAAGGAAGCAGCCAGATCGGCTAAAGAATCTGCTTCTATATTCTGTAATCGAGGCACGTGCTCGATGAAGAATCCAGTGAAGGTAGACGCCAACTTGATCGTCGCTTTGTGATATGGGATAAGATCTTCGTGACGAACTTCATAATCCCCTCGGACCTGACTAACTATTAGCTTAGAATCGCCGTAAGCTTCCAAATAGTCAACTCCCAGTTGTTTTGCCAATTGAAGGCCGGTCAGTAGGGCGTTATATTCGGCCACGTTGTTGGTGCAAGGTTCCATGAGAGAGTACGCACGATGTATAACCAGATGGTCGGGTGACACAAGCACGATTTCTACTCCGGCCACAATATTTCCTTTAGGTCCTGTTCTTGACACACTGTGAAAGAACATTCGCCAAATAGGGATTTCCTCAGTTGCAGTATTAGATTCAACTACTTCATCCGGGATTTCATCGTAGAGTTTGGAAGATTTTGGCACTGGGTGAGGTACAGTCCTTTGAATGTAACTGATTTTGAATAAACAGAATACATTCGCTCCACTCTTTGCTTGTGGTATCTGTGGTACTTGTTTTAGAGAGCTTAATACAGCCTTTGTGTAAAGGGTATCCCGCTGGGGGACCCCTCTCCCTCTCTCTTTTTGTTTGGACCTATTGCCCCTTGTGTATTTGGGAATGCGAGCAAATAGATTGGAATGATACTTTCGTGGACCTATTACCCTTTGACACACCGGTGGTGCGGGTAATAGGTTTAAAACAAAACCCAACGGAGGTGACATAGTCATGATAGATTTTGTGATCTTGACACCATGTCTTTTATCCCGGGTTGGGTATAGGTGTTGAGTCGGAAGACTATCGGTATCAGAGATAATATGGACGTGACACATGACAATCAGGAGTAGTTTTTTGGTGGAATGGATTTTCTTGTCAAGTTTGGCTTCTTGTCAGGTATCCCTTCCTGGAGCGGAAGAGACTTTCCAAGCTTCCTCTCCAACGACCTCCACCGAAGATGACGAGATATCCTAGAAAGTCGTTAAAGCTTTCTACTCTGTACTGAAAGTGAAGCTTCCTGAAGTCTTAAATCAGAATGCTGCCTTCGGCCCCGTGATGGCTGTTGCCAAATGCCAAGTGACGACCCTCGAGAGCTTTGTCGGCTATGAAGAGCGGGCTAATACTCTGAGGAAAGTTCTGAATGACCTGGAGGGTCAGGTGGCCAGGTTCCGGGATGCCAAATAGCGGAGCCCAATGTCGCTGTTCCGTGCAGAGGACGAGGCTTTGATGACGGCTCTTGCGGAGGAGAAGGCTACCTTCCAGGTAAGAAAGGATGTCCTCGTTCAGGAGATTGGCGAGCTGGCTGACCAGTATGGCCAGTTTAATGCTGCAAGTGAGGCACGGGCTACCTCGAAGAACAGACTGGCTGTGCAGATCACTAAGAAGTACAATCACATTGTACAGATCAAGAATGAGATCGCCCAGTTGGAAGCTGACTTGAGGACGGCAACATCTGAACAAGAGGATTACTTGTCCCAGGCTGCCATGACTGCCACCACTTCTGCCCGTTTAGAAGAACAGCTGGGAAAGTTGGAAAGGGAGCATTAGAGTCTGATCCTCTTTGAAGATGAAGTCGCTCGTCAGGAAGAGGCACGGCGCCGAGCTACTGCGAAGTCTGAGGCCGAAGTCGCGGCTCTAAGGGACAACATAAACTACCTATGTATTCCATAGATTTTTGTAACTTCTCTTTTTTTTTCTTTTTCCCAGCCGTCACGGCTCTTGTACCCTTTTTCGCAAAAAAATAAAGAATCTTTTCAAAAGTAAATGTGATTTTGTGAAATATCGATGCTAGAGGTAATATGGACGTAGTAAGGATATTTCTGGTGGATATTCTGCTGGGGAATTTTGATGTGGACTTATTATCCGTTTTATATTTGAGTTATTCGAATATAGATAATAAGTTGAATGAAGCTGCTAGTAGAGGTAATATGGACGTAATAGCAGAGGATGTTCTATATCTGACCAGAGGTAATATGGACGTGGAAAGATATATAACGTTAGGTGGGAGTGGATAATTCAGAGGTAGTAAGGACGTGATTATCCTTGATGAATGCTTTGCTCAGCGGTTATATGGACATGGCAAAACATAATCATTTCACCGGAGAAATAATTATCGGAAAATAATTCAGAGGTAATAGGGACGTGACTTGTTTTCGTCAAACGAAGTTTGGACAGGGTCAAAACGGGAATGATTCCACTGGAGAAATATTTTAGAGGACCTATTATCTAGGGCGTATTCAAGACTTTTGAAATACGGATAATAGTTAGATAGTTTTTTTGAATCATATAAACATCGCACTGTATATTTACATGACTGAACACATGTGAACAAAAAAGGTTACATATAGTATTTCTTCAGGAACTTACCATTGATAGCATCATGAGCAAGTAACCATCAGGCATGGTTAGTCGATACGTACCATTAGAATACACTGATTCTATGATGAAAGGACCTTCCTATTTAGGTTAGAATTTTCTTTTTGTTTTGTGCATCATAACCATTGGTCTTCTCACTGCTAAGACTAGATCGCCGACTTAGAAGATTCTTTCTTTCACCTTTTTGTTGAAAGCTCTGGAAAGGCGTGCTTGGTATAGCTCAATGTGCTGTTGAGCTAACAAGAATTTTTCGTCTAGCGCTTCGAGCTTCTGGAGTCACAGACGGTAGCTTTCTTTGGTAGTCAGCTCGCTGGCTAAGGCTACTCGAAGAGAAGAAATCTAGATTTCTAGGGGAAGAACTATTTTGCTCCCATAAACCAGAAAGAATGGCGTACTGCCTGTTGGAGTCCGGACCGTTGTACGATAGGCCCATAGACATTCGCCGAGCTTCTCATTCCAATCGTGCTTGTTTGAAGACGCGAACTTCTTGAGAAGTTTTATGATGGTTTTGTTGAAGGCTTCTGCTAGCCCGTTAGCCGTTGGATTGTAGGCGGTAGAGGCTATATTCTGGATTCGGTTCCTATCACAGAACCGATAGAACGCATGGCTTGCGAACTGTGGACCATTACCATGGATGATCCTGCGAGGTAGGCCAAAGCGGTAGATGACATGATGTTTGATGAAACTGATCACGTTTGACATCTTTACTTCGATGAGCGGTATAGCTTCCACCCATTTGGAGATGTAATCGGTTATGGCTAGGATGAACCGATGTCCTTTGGAGGATGGCGGGCTGAATGGTCCTATGACGTCCATGCCTCAGGCTTCAAATGGCCAAGATGTTGCCATCGGGTATAGAAACTCCGAAGGTTGATGAATGAAATCGGCGTGGAACTGACAAGCTTTATACTTCTTTGCATATTCAACAGCATCTGCTATCATTATGGGCCAGTAATAACCTATTCGTTTGAGGTAATCTTGTAATTTGGGGCATGTTGATGTGCACCATAAACTCCATCGTGAGCCTCCCGGAGTGCATGTTTGGCTTCTGTGTCTGATAGGCATCGTAACAGTAGCCCATCATAAGAGCGTCGGTACAGCATCTTGGTAGCTGTATCGTAGTAAAATCTGAGGGATCGCCTTTGGATGGATACTGCTTCTTTCGGGTCCTCGAAGAGGATTCCATAGACAGTGTAGTCTATGAAGGAAAATCTCCAGTCTTTGACATTGACGTCTGTTTTCGCTATGTAACTGTGATAAATATGCAAGGCATCTTTCACACAGAATAGTTCTCGACCGGACACTGTGATCGACTGCTGAGTATTGGTAGGAACGGTCAAGGAAGCAGCAAGACTGGCTAGAGCATCTGCTTCTATATTCTGTAGTCGAGGCACGTGCTCGATGAAGAATCCAACGAAAGTAGACGCCAACTCGATTGTTGCTCTGTGGTAGGGGATGAGATCTTCGTGGCGAACTTCATAATCCCCTCGGACCTGACTAACTATTATCTTGGAATCACCGTAAGCTTCTAGATAGTCAACTCCTAGTTGGTTTGCCAGTTGTAGGCCGATTAATAGAGCATTATACTTGGCCACATTGTTGGTGCATGGTTCCACGAGAGAATATGTACGGTGTATAACCAGATGATCAAGTGACACGAGCACGACACCTACTCCAGCCACGATATTTCCTTTGGGTCCTGTTCTTGATGCGCCGTCAAAAAACATTCGCCAAATGGGGATTTCTTCAGTTGCAGTATTAGAATCTACCACTTCATCGAGGATTTTGTCGTAGAGTTTGGACGATTCTGGCACTGGATTAGCTGCTAGAAAATCAGCTAATGTTTGGCCTTTTACTGCCTTCTGAGGAACGAAGATCATATCGTATGGAGTCAACAGCATTGTCCATGTAGCTAAACGGGAACTGAGAGAGCCCGATTTAGTCATAAGTATTCGGAGAGGTTTAACTTTAGATATAATATGGATAGTCTGCCCAGACACATAGTGGCGTGTCTTCTAGATGGCAAATACTAGTGCAAGACATTTCTTCTCCACCGGTGTGTATCTGTGTTCGGCACCCACCATTGTGCGGCTGAGGTAGTAGATTGCCTGTTCATAGCCGCCTTCATTCTTCTGAGCTAATTGGACACCAAGAGAATGGTCCATAGCGCGGACATATAGTAAGAAGGGCTTCCCCATTATTGGAGCTACCAATACTGGAGGGCTTATAAGATACGCCTTGATGTCGTTGAATACGCGTTGATATTGTTCAGTCCAGACGAAAGATACGCCTTTCTTCATGAGCTGAGTGAATGGTTGACACCTTCCAGAGAGGTTCGAAATGAATTGTCTGATGTAGGCTAGCCTTTCTTGTAGTCTGCGTAGTTCTTTGAGGTTTCTTGGAGGATGCATATCAAGGATAGCCTTCACTTTCTCTGGGTCCAGATGTATACCCTTTGAAGTGATGATTAAACCAAGTAACTTGTCGTTGGAGACTCCCAGAAAAGACTTGGTTGGATTCATCTTGAGTTGCTGTGCACGCATTAGTTCGAATACCGTTCTCAAGTCTTGGAGGTGGTTGCCCTTGAGACGACTTTTAACTACGATATCGTCTACGTAGCACTCCACAGTTTTGCGTAAATGATCGCAAAAAATTGTGTTCATAGCTCGCTGGTATGTCGCCCCTGTATTCTTCAATCTGAAGGGCATCATCGTATAGCGGTATACCCCCAATGGTGTTCGAAAAGATGTGTGATTCTTGTCATCGGGGAACATCTTGATCTGGTTGTTGCCTGAGAACCCATCCATGAAGGACATTCGCTCAAAGCCGCAAGTATTGTCGATCATTACGTCGGTGATCGGTAGAGGGAACTCGTCCTT
This sequence comes from Iris pallida, assembly GCA_029216955.1. Lineage (NCBI taxonomy): Eukaryota > Viridiplantae > Streptophyta > Magnoliopsida > Asparagales > Iridaceae > Iris > Iris pallida. Next base: position 18,261,048 of record JANAVB010003400.1, on the reverse strand, counting down.
CGGGCATGCAGAGTTCAAATTACGGTAGTCGATACAGACTCACACTTTGTCATTCTTTTTCATGATCGAGATGATGTTGGCAACCCAGTCTGGGTATTGTTCTTCGCGAATGAATCCACTGGCAATGAGCTTCTTGACTTTATTCTCGATGGCTTCCATGACGTCTGGTCGGAATCGTCGTTGTTGCTGCTTCACCGACTTAGCTTTAGACGAAATATTCAGGCGGTGCATGGCGACTTTAGGGTCCAAGCCTGGCATGTCTTCATAGCTCTATACGAAGACGTCGATATATTCTCTTACAAGCTGTATAAAAGGTAGGCGTTCGTTGTTAGATAGACTTTTGCTGATGAAGATTGGTTTGAAAGATGTTTCATCTCCTAGATTGACTTGGATGACTTCGTCTTCAGTAGGTGGTTCACGTTGTTCGAAGCATAGCTCCTACCTAGTATCCATCTTTTGAGCATATTGTTCAAGCTCGATTAATTGGTCATCATCTATAATTTGGTCAACGAAAACCATGTTGACGGACAGAGTTGTCTTAAATATGTTGCCAATGCTGGAGTCTGAGTCCCAGAGAGAGGAATCAGAAGAATGCAAACAACGATATGCTTCATCATCTGATCTTTCAGGAGTTGTTGGAGGAGTGACATAACCCAAACCAACATCGCTTCGTTGATAGTAGTTCTCGGGTTTGTCGAGAGGAGCAAAGTGTCGTATTGGCAACCGTCGTCCTCGGCCGTAATTTAGCCCTTTGTCGCTTTTGTTGGCATATCCCATGTTCTGGATAATATTCTTGGTCTGCCAACTATACCGAAAAAGTTGTATTTTCCCAGAGTCATAGTTAGCTTCTGTGTTGTGCTTGGGAGAAGTAGAGTCTGGAACGAACTTTCTCTCACCAATTATATGACCGAAGATGATTAGTTCTTTATCCTTCTTTCTGGCTGGAACGATGAAGTAGAGGATATCTTCTGGGTAAACGTTTTCCCGCAAGTGAGGCGTCGTGACCGGCATGCTGAGATGTGGTTCTATGCCGTTCTCTAGAGCGTATATCGTATCTATGTAGTAGTTTACAGATTGATATACATCGGAGTAATTCAAAGATAAACCTTTACTAAGGAAATATGCAAGTTCTTCTTCAGGGAAAACATCATCCGCTAAAGGTACATTATTATGAGTATTGTTATACTCATTGAGAGGGTCATCATCTGGAAGAGGAGCCACAGTCTTGACCGAGTTCACCACGTAGGGTAATTCTTCAGGATTGGGAGGACGGGCATCAGTAGGTTTCTCCCGGGGTGTCTTGCTGAGAGTGATGGTCAATGGTTTGACCTTATCAGGGTTCTTCTTTTTCATCCAGATTGTGAGAGGCTTTGAAGTAATTTTTGGAGTAGTACGTCCTTTGACTAGGATAATCAGGGGACCATCATTGGAGGATGGACTTGCTTCAGCTTCATTGTCAGCTTCGTTGCCATCGTCCTTAGGGGGCTGAGATTGGTAAAGTACCGAATCTTCATAGTAAGCTTCGATGCCCTTAAAAGGATCGACATCGACAAACTCCGTCTTCACGACACCGTCGCTGTTGACGTACTTGAAGCACTGGTGAAGTATGGAAGGAACGATCATGTTCTCGTGTATATATGGACGTCCTAACAAGATGTTGTAGGATACGTTGGCATCGATCACATAGCAGGAAACCTCCGTTCGGAGATCACCGATCTGGCATTTGAGACGAACCTTGCCCAGTGGATGGCTTCGACCAACATTGAAAGCCATGATAGTTGTGTTGGCTGTAGATAGTTTGTGCAGAGAGATTCCCAGAATTTGAAGCAAACTTCTAGGAATGATGCTAAGGGAGGATCCTGGATCGATGTGCATGCGATCCACCTTGATCGCCCCGATATACCCTGTATAGTACAGGAGTCTATCATGACGATTATTTTTTAGTAGCATGTCCTCCTGTGAAAAGGTGATGTTGGGCACCACTTCTATAGTAATGTGGCAGTGGGGACAGGAAACAGGATCTTCAGCGGGGGCTTTGACTTCAGCGAGGTAAGAGTCGGCATGTAGTAATGCCTCACTTAAGGCCTTCTGCGTTTCTTTAGACAGTCGTAATAGATCGAACAGAGACAACCTGGCAGGTGTATTGGCTAGTTGTGCCAGTATGTCAAAGTTGTAGGGCCGATCCATGCCTTCGGGAGCTGGCGCCTTCAGAGATTTGTCAAACTGTGTCTCCTTCTGCTTGGCTTTGTCCGTAGTTGTAGGCTTGGACGGGCCGGCTTCTAAGCTTGTGGGGGCAGCAGGAGGTTGAGAGGGTACGACTTCTTCTTGTGCGGGGTCATATGTTCGAAGATAAGTCTTTCCCGATCGCGTCTCGCTAGATAGAACCTCGTAGATGGGAGAGGATACCATATGGCATGACTTGTACTTCTTACCCCTTTTTGCTTTGGGAGGTACCACCCCCTGTGTCACTTCTTGCACAAGGTCCGGATGGACCCACATGATCTCACCACGTTCAGTCGTGAGTGGCACCAAGGTTGAGTTGCGAGCTGGCAGTAGGTTGACGACTTCCATTATTGCCTTGGGAATCAGAACCACGCCGTATGGGACCTCTGTAGGAGAAAAGTTATCAAACTGAAGAGAGATCATGTTAGAAGATACGACCTTGTCTTTAGCTTCGAGGTTGATCACTTGGCTGTCGATAAGCTGTTGTATCTTCTTTTTCAGGACGATGCAGTCCTTGGTGGAGTGATGCACGTACTGATGATAGAGACAGTACTTGGGATCATTGAGTTGGCTCGCCTCTACAGGACGTCGTGGTGGAGGCAATGTCAGCTTATTACCCTTCGTCAATGTGTGAAAGATAGTAATGACATCGTCTTTGTCAAAGGAGAAGGTCTCCTTAGGCTTGTCGGATGCGCCCTGAGAATTAGAAGCTCCTTTGGATGTGTCGACCTTCAGAACTTCTTTCCCTTTACCCCTACGAACAGGGATAGTTTGAGGATGCTTGCCCTTGTCTTCGGATTTGGGTATTTTTAACCCCAGTAGTTCCAAGTTAAGAACGTCGTTCTCAGCAGCATCAGCGGCCCCAACGAAAGCGGGCCATGTATCATATTTATGTTTACCCAAGCAAAACTTCACCGTAGAAAGGAAGTTATGTCGACAAGTATCCATAAGTTCTGAGCCTGGTATGCCGAAGGGCATCTTCAGTGCTAGCCGCCTGAAGCATTCAATGAAGGCGATGACAGACTCAGTCCTCCTTTGCTTGGTCTCGATGAGGGTGGACATACTATCATGCATGCCACTCTCGTAAAACCTGTTGAGGAACAACCTCTCCAAGTCTTTGAATGAATTGATACATCCGTCAGACAGACTGCAGAACCATTCGAAAGCTACCCCCTGTAAGGTGCTAATAAACAGCTTCGATAAGAACGGATTATCTCTAGGCAACTGCAGAGTCTGCGTGTTAAAGTACATCATGTGCTGATAAGGAGAAGTCAATCCGTCAAATGAATTCAGCGTCAGAGGCTTGTAGTTGGGAGGGCAAGTGGCATTCTCCCATTCAGGGGGATACGGTTGAGATATTTCCATCTTCTGAAGCTCGTCTTTATGTGAGATGGTGTCGAGGCGAGCGACCAAGGAATCAATTGCATCATGTTGGTTGAGCAGGTGTTGGGAGACAGCTGCTGAACGATTGTCAGGCGTTGTTGGTGAAGGACCACCCCCAGCATTTGTAAGATTTGGAGGAGACACAATAGAATGATACTCCTTTTACAGTGAAGGAGGGTTGTTGCTGTGAGCCAGACTAGTGTGGGCCGAGACATTTTGTTGAGGTGGAGGAACAGCCCCAGCAGCTTGAACCGCCATGATACTGGTAAGCATATCAGTGATCTTGGCGAATGCTGTTTCCAGACCCTCTAACCGTTTGTTGGTCTGATCACTGGCTTCTTCAGGTCTTTCTCCGTCCATCATATATATAGATAACATACGAGAATGAACAGTACAACTGGTGCTGATGCTGTCTGTCTCCGAATGGATAAGTCCTTCATCTTCCAGTATAGGAGGTAGATAGTCGCCATCAGATTCGGAGGGATCATTGTCCTCTGGCAGGCTACCCCCAGTGTGGAGGTCATTCGCTTCAGACTCTGAGGGAATACTACCCCCAGCTTAGGATTCTTCGTCGTCCATACGGAACCTTGCCTTTGACTGAGTACCCATATAAACTCCTTCAGATGTGACAGCCTGCAGGCCATCTGTCGGTAGACTTCTTCTTCTTTTTCTCGCAGAGCTGAGAGAGAAAGTTGGGTTCGTAGTCCACCGTCTTTGATTGGGGCTTCCGTAAGGGGGACCCCATGAAGCTAAGTTGGATGAAACACACAATGGCTTTTCATCGTCAGAGAAGTACAGCCATCGAAACACGGACTTTCTCTGGGGCACTCTTGTTGCTTTGGAGCAACAATAGTTGATAACAATACTGGTGCACGGATGTGTACTATGAATTGTTATGTCCTCCCTCACTTTACGCTTATGATTTATCATGTCGCACAAGTCAGCGGAAGGGAGTTTTGCCTTACAATCCATGTTGCATGTATCACAGAGCTTTGTATGCGGGTTCGTAAGGAGAGTTGGCACATCCAGACTTAGTTCACGTGCAGGGGTAACCCCCATACCTAAGTTCTGTGATGTCCTTGAAGATAGCCCCGTGCTATACGCATTAGGGCCTATCTTTTTGTTGTGGGCGCATAGGCCTTGGAGACTGGCCTTGGGCGCATGCTCCTTGACAGCACATCTGAGCCTCCTTGATGTGGGTGCATAGTATGCATCCAGAGAGCCTGGGCGCATAGCCTTGGGCGCATGACCCTGGATGCCCAGCCTGCTGAAGACAGAAGTGTTCTGGTTGGGGCTATGCGCCCAAACGTTCCCTTGGGCGCATGGCTTTGGGCGCATGCTTGGTGGAGCAGCATTATTTTCTCCCAGTTTCGTCTCTTTCGTTTGTGAGCCTCGTCGGGTTTGGCTAGAGTATTGTACACCCCGATTCCTGGCATTGTAGTATTTTTTTTGTCAAGTCTCGGGTGTTGAACACCCAGTTGTTGGTTGTGCAGAAAGGGAGTCACTGGGCTAGTAGAGCCCGGAACGGTGTGAGCCTTCTCCATTTGGGGAGCTTCTGTGGCAGAGTTATGCACCCATGTGACAGAGTCCTCCAGTTGCATATCTGCTATGACGCTAGCAGGATATGCACAGCGAGCCTTCGGAAGCCAAGTCTTGCAAGACTTGTTTGACTTCGCTAATTTTGAGGGAGTAGAGCCACCCCTCGAGAGCATCTCTTCGAACGCCTGCTGATCGAACTTTACGATCAGCATCTTCTGAGTACTCCCCACTTTGTCGGTATTGGATTGCGTCACCACCTTCTCGTCAGAGAAAAAGGTAGTCCCTAGCAGAGTCGCCATTTTTGTGGACACATACAAAAAAGAAGAAGAAAATGCTGTCTTTTCTTTATTGGCACAAGGCACCACAAATCGAGTATGCCTGAGAGGTCCTGCGCTGAGGATCCCCGAGTACAAAAAAAGAATTCTGGGGAATGGAACGATGGAGATCGAGCGTCAGTTGCTCCTTTACTCCGTTGACACTCCGATTACAAAAGTGGGAGAAAACCTAAGAAAATTGCTAACTCTCGGCTCACTGGCAAGAAGTGCAGCAATTTGGCTCTTGAAAATGCTCTCCGTTCTGTGTTTTGGAGAGAGATACGACCCCCTTTTAAGTCGTTCTTGAGCTGGAATGATGTTATGCGCCCACATGAAGGAAACACACTGGTTTTCATATGGGCGCATAGTCCTGCCTTGGGCGCATAGGGTGTAGGCGCATGCAGGCTACGAGATCGTGGGTTGGTCGTGGTGTTGACGTGGCCGCATGCTTCGGTGCACGACTGCTCGTGGAGACTGACGTGGCCGTGTGCTTCGCTGCACGTTTTGATCATGGCTTTGACCGAGTCAAACTTGGGGGCATAGCCATGTCTCAGGCTATGCGCCCTCCTTTTGGGGAAGCTAGTCTTAGGCGTATGGAGCTTCACTGGCTGGGTGCATAGAGCTTCACTGGCTGGGCGCATGGAGCTTCACTGGCTGGGGGCATAGAGCTTCACTGGCTTGGGCACATGGAGTTTGAATGGCTGGATGCATGGAGCTTCACTGGTTTGGGCGCATGGGGCTTCATTGCTGAATTTTTTTTTATGCTTCTATATAGACAAAATTGCTTTGAACATGTCTCCAATGCTGGAGTCTGAATCCAAGAGGCAGGAATCAGAAGAATGAGAACAACGATCCACTTCGACGTCTGATCCTTCAGAAGTTCTTGGAGGAGTAACATAACCCAAACCAATACTATTTCGTTGATAATAGTTCTCGAGTTTGTCGGAAGGAGCAAAGTGACGTATTGGCAATCGTCGCCCTTGACCGTAGTTTAGTCCCTGGTCACTTTTTATATCATATCCCATGTTCTGGATGATATGATTGGCTTGCCAACTATATAGGTAAAGTTAAATATTTCCTGAATCATAGTCAGCTTCAGTGTTGTAATTGGGAGTAGTAAAATCCAGAACGAACTTACATTCGCCATTTATTCGATCGAAGATGATCAATTCTTCACCCTTTTTTCTAGCTGGAACGATAAAGAAGTGAATATCTTCTGGCCAGACTTTTTCCCGCAGACGAGGCGTCATGATCGGCATGCAGAGACGTGGTCCTAAACCATGCTCTGGGGCGTACAATGTATCTATGTACTGGTTTACAGATTGGTAGACATCAGAGTAATTCAAAGATAAACTTTACTCAGAAAGTATAAAAGTTCTTATTCAGGGATAACATCATCCACTGAAGGTACGTTAGCTTGAGTTTTGATATACTCATTGAGGGCATCATTGTCCGGAATAGGAGTTATAGACTTGGTTAAGTTCACCACGTATGGTAACTCATCAGGATTGGGAGGATGGACTTCAGCAGGTTCCACCCGAGTTGGTTTGCGGAGAGTGATGGTCAATGGTTTGACAATATCAGGATTCTTCTTTTTGACCCGGATTGTGAGAGGCTTTAGAGTACTTTTTGGAGTAGTACATCCTTTGACTCGGATAACTAGAGGACCGTCACTGGTAGATGAATTAATTTTAGCTTCATCGTCAGCTTTGTTGCTGTCATCCTTGGGAGGCTGAGATTGATAAAGTACTGAATCTCTATAGTAGGCTTTAATACCCTTAAAAGGATCGACATCGGCAAACTCCGTCTTCACGATGCCATCACTGTTGACGTACTTGAAGAACTGGTGAAGGGTAGAAGGAACGATCATGTTCTCGTATATCTACGGACGTCCCAACAAGACATTGTAGGACACATTGGCATCGATTACATAGCAAGAAACCTCTGTTCGGAGATCACCAATCTGGCACTTGAGACGGATCTTGCCCAACGTATGACTTCTCCCAGCATTGAAAGCCATGATAGTTGTATTGGGTGCAGACAGCTTGTGCAAAGGGATCCCTAGAATATGGAATAAACTTCTAGGGATGATGCTGAGGGAGGAACCTGGATCGATATGCATCTTATCCACCTTAATCGTCCCGATATATCCTGTATAGTACAGAGGTCTATCATGACGATTGTTTTTTAGTAGCATGTCCTCTTATGAAAAGGTGATGTTGGGCACCATTTCTATAGTGCTATGGCAGTGAGGACAGGAGACTAGATCTTCAGCGGGGGCTTTGACTTCAGCAAGATAAGAGTCGACATGTAGTAAAGCATCACTTAAAGCATTTCGTGTCTCTTTGGAGAGCCACAGTAGATCGAACAAAGATAATCTGGCAGGTGTATTGGCCAGTTGTGCTAGTATGTCAAAGTTGTAAGGCCGATACATGCCTTCGGGAGTTGGTGCCTTTAGAGACATATCAATTCGCGTCTCCTTCTGCTTAGCTTTGTCGGTAGTTGAGGACTTAGATGGACCAGCTTCTGAACTTTTGGGGGCAGCATGAGCTTGAGAAGGCACTATGTCTTCTTGCGCGGGGTCATAAGTCCGCAGGTAAGTCTTTTCGGATCGCGTCTTGCCAGATAGAACTTCATAAATGGGAGAAGACACCATATAGCATGACTTGTATTTCTTGCCCCTCTTTGTTTTGGAAGGCACCACCCCCTGCGTAATTTCTTGCACAAGGTCTGGATGGACCCACATGAGCTCACCATGTTCTGTCATGAGTGGCACCAACGTTGAGTCGCGAGCTGGCGGTAGGTTGACGACTTCTATTACTGCATTGGGGATTAGGACTACGCCATCTGGGACTTCTGTGGGAGGAAAGTCACCAAATTGAAGAGAGATCATGTTAGAAGATACGACCTTGTCTTCAGCTTCGAGGTTGATAATGGTTGTCGATAAACTGTTGTATCTTCTTCTTCAGGACGATGCAATCCTTGGTAGGATGGTGCATGTACTGGTGATAAAGACAGTACTTAGGATCGTTGAGTTGGTTTGCCTCTGCAGGACATCGTGGTAGAGGCAATGTCAGTTTGTTACCCTTCATCAATGTGTGAAAAATGGTAATAACATCATCTTCGTTAAAGGAAAAAGTCTTCTTGGATTTGTCAGGAGCATCCTGAGAATTGGAATCTCCCTTGGTAGTGTCGACCTTCAAGACTTCTTTCCTTTTACCCCTACGGATAAGGATAGTTTGGGGGTACTTGCTTTTGTCTTCAGATTTGGGTGTCTTCAACCCCAGTAATTCCATATTAGGAACATCATTCTCAGCAGCATCAGCAGCCCCAATGAAAGTGGGCCATGTATCATACTTATGTATACCCAGATTAGGAACATCATTCTCAGCAACATCATTCTCATCATACTTATGTATCATACATCACGTATCATACTTATGATCGGCTGTCACTGCTGCATTTAATGCCTTGATTTGGTTTTGGATTTGGGCTCTTTTTTCGAGATAAAGCTGACGGTTACTACGGATAAAATCCCCAAACGTCATCATTATCTTTAATGGATACGAGAATCGAAGCGGCGATAACGGTTATTAAGGATAAAAATCCCCAAGTATTGTCATTATCTTTAATTTCATGATAACCGACGCGACGTTCATTTGTTTCCACTTTGAAGAGCTATAAATATGGGCCATACGGAGAGAGTTCTTCTTTCAACATTTTCTCCTGCATCTTCATCATCTTCGTCATCTTTTCTGTCCCGGTTAGCCATGGATCCGAAAGCTTCCAAGTTGACTAGCGCTACGACCAAAGGGAAGGGAATCGCCTCTCCGTCGAGAGCTGCAAACTCTCCTCCCGTTCATCCTGACGTGCAACCCCCCGTTAAGGGTATGGACGGTGGGAAAGCGATGGCTTAAATTTGAATGGCCATATAGAATATTTTATGCACAGGCTTGTCATAGATTGCCTTTATGCTTTGGGCATGATCGATATATCCTCCATCTCATGGGACTGCATGTGTTCTGTATGATGGGGCCGTATGGGTTGAGCCGTTTAAGTGCCACTGACCTTTATGGATACCTCATACCTGAGCCATATGAGTGCTTCATGGCTGAACCGCATGGATGCCTCATGACCAAACCGCATATACATCTCATAACTGATCCGCATAAATGCCTCATGGCTTAGCCGCATGAACATTGCATAATAGAACCGCATAAGTGCTTTAAGACTGAGCCGCATACGTCTCATGTTTTTAAGCTGTATGTGCATCCCTCATAACTAGGCCGCATGTTATTTTCTTCTGAGTGCTAACCCGCTTTTTTTTAGGGATCCGGCTAGCAAATTTCTCCAGGACCGGTATCGGCGATAGAGTGAAGATGCACCATTCTGACATACACATCAGATAGCTCAGAACTCCCCAAGCTTCGGAAGAGTTTTCACCGCGCCACTTTGGCATACACATCAGACAACTCAGAACTCCCCATATTTCGAAAGAGTTTTCCCCAGATGGTAGAAAGAACCTTTATACATCAGAGAGTCGGACAGTGGTCAGGCGTCATCATGAAAGCCCTGTTTTTACGTCTCTCCAAGTAGACAAAATCACCATAAGGGATATTGTTTTGAAGGTATGGTCTTTTGGAGGAACGAGGCTAAGGTATCCGTAATACGGAGGGGAGAAAAGCATGCTATATTTGCCCTCCTCTGTGCATCTCCTTGGAGATTCGATAGCCTTGTTTGCTTCTCAGCAGTAAAATATGACTTCTTTCGAGGGCCACGAAACTGCTTTTTGATGAAGGCGAAGTGCTGTCAAACTGACCAAACTATATATTGCTAGATTTTCCTTTCTTTTCTTATTGCTGTTGATGTAGTCCTATGAATGTAACTAATTTTGAATAAACAGAATACATTCACTCCATCCTTTATTTGTAGTATCTGTGGTGCTTGTACTAGGGGCCTAATACAGCATTTGTGTATGATAAAGGACATCCCACTAGGGGACTTTTTGTGGACCTATTGCCCTTTTGTGCATCTGGAAATGCGAGCAAATAGATTTGAAGGATATTTTATGGACCTACTACTATTTGGTACACCGATGGTGCGAGTAATAGATTAGGATAACTTCTGTGGACCTATTACCCTTTTGCGTACTGGCAGTGCGGGTAATAGATTTGAAACAAAACCTAACAGAGGTAATATGGACGTGACAGGTTTTGTGGTCTTAACACCATGTCTTTTATCCTAGGTTGGGTACAGGTGCTAAGTCAAGAGACTATCGATATCAGAGGTAATATGGACGTGATACACGATAATCAAGAATAATTTTTTTGGTGGACCTATTACTTTTCTGTGCACTGGTAGTGCGAGTAATAGATTTTGAGACAAAACCAACAGAGGTAATATGGACGTGATAGGTTTTGTGGTCTTAACACCATGTCTTTTATCCCGGGTTGGGTACAGGTGTTAAGTCAAGAGACTGTCGGTATCAGAGGTAATATGGACGTGATACACGATAATCAGAAACATGAAGTTTACTCAGTGATAACGATAAGCTGGGCAGACTCCTGTGTGATAAAGCATTAGAGTGGGAGTTCAGAGGTATCATCATACATGACTCGCCACTCAGGAAGATGCGATAGAGTGTGAGTTCAGAGGTACTTGGTGTACATAACTCGGTAGTTTGGAAGATTTGATGGTTTGAGGGAGTACCAGCATGTCTTTTGTCATCCGCGTTTTTCGTTATACGTATTTCCAGTATACGTATACGGAATCCTGACACGTATTTTTACTTCTCCTGCCTTGCTAGCTAATTTTGGTTTAATCTTGCTTAGGTTCATCATGGCATATCATGGTTTGATTTGGTTCATTTTGGTTTGGCTTGGTTTATTCCCTTTGGTTCATCATGTTAAACCCCCTCCCCTTTTTTCTTTACAAACCCACCTACTTTTTCTCTCTCTTCATTATTTCTCATAACTTCTTTTTCTTCTTCTCCATTAAAACCTCTCCCCCTCCATAGGCAAGTGCAACTTGCTTCATGAAGGAACCCTCCATTTTATTGTTCTAATCTCTTCTATGCAACATTCTAAGCTACTTTAGTTCTTGTCATTTTGTATTTTCATGTATATATTATTGTAGATCTGACTATACACCTTTTTGGAGTTTTCTTGGGTTTTGATCTATCAAACCATCTTGTTTTCGAAAACTAAGAGTTCCATGTGGTAGAGAATTTGATTTTACACAACTTAGACTTTTGAAAAGTTAGATTTCATTGTGTTTTGACCAAGTTATGGGAGTTTGAAATTCATGGGTTCCAAGGCCTTCTTCTCGAAATTTTGGAGAAGAAGAACAGTGATGGCGCATAACTATGCGTCCACGATTTATGTGGGCGCATGGGCGCTGGGCGCATAGTACCCTGGGCGCATGCCTCCTCTTGGGCACATGTGTCCTAGACTCCCCTTCTCTTGGGCGCATGCCCTATGGGCGCATGTTGCCTAGGCCCACCCTGGCTTGGGTGCATAACTTTGCATGCGCACAAGTGCATCGTCTCTTTCCTTGGGCGTATAGACCCTGTCAGCACACTTGTCATAGAGTGAGTCTCTTGACTTCCTCCAAGTCATCCTGGCTCCACTCTTTGGGTGCATATATGCAGACGCATATATGTCGGTGCATAGCCCTGGGCGCATAGCTCCAGGTGCATGCCTTCCCAATCCATTGTCTCTCCATGATACCCCCTGTCTCACTCACATATGTAGGCGCATAGCCCTGGACGCATGCACCCCTTGGGCGCATGATGTCCCCCAGGTTTTCCTTTTATGATTTTTTGCACCCATTTTATATCCTTACGCCTTTTCGATATGAACTCGGCATGAACACGATGTGAGCATGACATGTTAATTGAATGATAACTCTTGACGGTGGCCCGTTATGGTGCACCCTAGACAAGCAATATTGAGATGATAATCTGGACAAGACATGACGTTATGACTTTACATGATAACTCTTGATAGTGATCCATCGTGGTGCACTCTTGACAAGTAATTTGATAGGATAATTCTTGATGGTGGTCTGTTGTGACGCACCCTTGCCTTGATAAGAAATCTTGATAAGCAACCTAACATGATAACCTTGATATGTTGTTTTGACGGCTATCTTGAATTGCTAAGTAACTCTTGTCTTGACACCGTGGGTGTTTGTGCTTGTATAAGCTACGTGTCTCGTCTTGTATCATGTCTAGGACATGAATTCCTGATTACCATGGTCAGGGATTCATACTGATTATGACTAGGATAATGACTAGATTGATCAAGTAGTTCATGAAGAGATTTCCCAGCTACAGGCAGTTCCGTTATCTGGGCGCTCTAATTGGACTTGTAGACTGTCGTCGAGTAGGACACATTTCCAGCACACTGTCATGTGTTGCACCCCCAAGCCACCTAATCCAACTCTCTCAACTTATGATCGGATAACCTGGATTAAGACTGCAGGGCTTGTGGCTGTTGGAACATCTCAATGCATCTTGTTAATAACTAAGCTTGTGATAACCCTAGTTAGTTAAAGTATCAAGTCGTACTCATTGCTTGACCGTGATTGATGGATGGAGTCCCGTCTGGTCTTGCTTAGACAAGACCAGTATATGGTTATTCCAACATGTTACTATTATACTTCACATATCGATAATTGGTTGAAAACTAAGTTCTGTTCTGGTGAAGGGTTACAACCCCGGTCCTTGTTTAGTTTACGAGTTTTAACTTGGTTACTGGATTAGTACTTTAGTTATCTTATCGTTTATCGCTTTGTTTCTCTAACTCATGTCTTTTGTTATCATTTATGTCTTTATGTGCTAATATGCTGGTTTTAGTTCTTAAGTGAAGCCTCCCTTGTGGTACTTGCTCTTTCTAGGGTCTGAACCAGCTGGTTTTGTATGGCCAGATTTCGGAGTAACACCCGAGGATCTCCCAGCCTTCCAGTCAGATGGTGAACACTAGGCGCAACCCTGGCAACAAGTGGGGTTTTATTTTGCTCTTCCACTCTATTATAAATTATTCTTTTCAGGCGTTTAGCCGCCGAGCAAGTGTTAGCTCGTGTTAAATTTACATTCATGTCTGCCTAAGGACTGTATCATGGTTGACAAATCCTAGGGTTGATCATGTATGACTTTAACTCTTGCTAGTCTTCGCATTTTGTATGACTAGCTTCATGATCATTTGAATATGTAATGTATGGAACGCCTTACCTTGTATGTCTGATGATCTACCATCTTGTTACATTTACTTGCTTGCTTGAGATTGAGACACTAGGCTTGTTCTTGACCTTAAGAGACTATTGGCTTGTAGTTAAACCCTCATGTATCTAGACAGCCGTGACCGTATGTCGAGGTAGAATTCACTTTAATATACGTAGCTGGCTGTGTCTATCCTCCGCTCTCCAGTATTCTGGTTCTGGGGCATGACACGGTTTAAGTGGTGGCCCATGCAGGTCTTGTAAATCAAGATATGTGAGGGTTTTACGAGATAGATGTCTCAATCAGCACTCGCCTTTGATCTCTACTCGTGACTTTCAATCTTTCCGAAATCTTGATCTGATCACATGTTTATATCCTCGATCTATCATGGTCCTTCCTTATTGTTCCCCATATCGTTACTTCAGCGGTATTATTCCTGGTCCTACCGATCAGCAAGGCGGAGCACCTCCAGTGAGCCAGCAGCAACCTGGAGACCAAGCCCAGCATTCAGGGGTAGCCTCCAGAGTCATGCCTATCGGGGTCAAGAGCCACCAGTTCAGCCAGTCCAGCCTGCAGAGCCTGATAATGGAACCCTGGTGGGACTCATCAGGGAATTGCTTGCATCTCAAGATCGTCGGGGCGATGCCCTGTACCAGACGGTACAAGATGCCATGGGCAGAGTTGGTTACCAAGGGAACAACGCGGCCAACAGCTTCAAGCGTCTGAACCCTCCTTTCTTTGAAGGCAGTGAAGATGCTATCGCCGCTGATGCGTGGCTTCAGGAGATAAAAGTTATCCTGAAGGCAGCCAGGATTTTCGAGGGAGAGAAGGTGGCCGTTATGCGCTTGCAGTTATTGGATTTAGCCCGCAGCTGGTGGACGATGCTAGTAGTTGGATTACCGAAGCCTGTCTCATGGGCGCTATTCAGCAATAAGTTCTAGACCAAGTACTTTGACGCAATAGCTCGGTATGATCTGCAGACGAGATTCACTAATCTTAAGCAAATGGAAAGGACGGTCGATGGATATGCGGCCGAGTTTTCTAGACTTAGTCGGTTTGCTCCTACCTTGGTGGCAACCGAGTTGGATCGAGCCCAGCGATTCCAGCAGGGGCTCCACCTGGAGATTATTATATCAGTAGAGCTGTTCGAGCACCAGACTTTTGATGTCGTCTTGCGAGCAACAAAGAGGCATGAGTATACTTCACAGAGGATTGTACATAGAAGCGGAGGACGGAAGAGGTCTCATGGGCAGATGTCCCAGTCATCAGCACCAGCCCCGACAGCTAGGGCTTTGACTATTGGAGCTCCTAGGAGGGCGACCACAGTTTCGTCAGTTCAGCACTCGACACCGACGTATCCTCAGCAGCAGAAGCAGTCTTTCGCAGTGGGCTGCACTCATTGTGGGAAGCCAGGACATGTAGTATCAGAATGTCGCAGAGCACAGGGATTGTGCTTGGCTTGTGGGGCACCGGACCATAAGATAGGGTCCTGTCCGAATAGAGCTAGTTCATCATCGTCAAACCTAACCAGTCCATCGGTTAGGGGTCCAGCACCATTGCTACAGCAGAACCAGCCTCCGAGGCCATTGCCGCCTCAGGCTCAGCAGTATGCCCAAGCTCAGAATCAGAATCGGCAGAGGGGTTTCCAGCAGAGGGGACCAGCAACAAGAGGACAAGGTCAGGCTATGGCTCTGACCGTAGCAGAAGAATTAGCATCAGGTGAGGTGGTGGCAGGTACCATTCTCGTCAACTCTTTTCCAGCATCAGTATTATTTGATTTAGGTGCTTCGCATTCATTTATGTCTGCACGATTCGCAACAGGGATAGGACTGGAGCCCGAGTCATTATCAGTAAGGCTCAATATACTTACTGGTAACGGCCTTGTGGGAGTAGATAGAGTATATTCCTCGTGTCGAATCATAGTTAGCGGTAGAGAGTTCTCCGCTAGGTTGATAGAGTTTTCGATGGCCGATTATGATGTGGTCTTAGGAATGGATTGGCTGAAGGATCAGTATGCGAGAATAGACTGCCATATTGGCAGGATGATTTTTGGTATTCTCGACAAACCGGAGTTTTCATTTTCCAGAGGTGAAGTAGAACCTTCTCTACCAGTATTACGGATGGCAGTAGCAGTGGCAGTTCAGTTTCTCAGAGTCGTTGAAGAGTTTCCTGATGTATTTTTCGAAGAACTTCCAGGCATGCCCCCAGAAAGAGAGATAGAGTTCACCATTGATTTGCTTCCGGGGACGGCACCAGTGTCAGAAGGAGTCTATAGGATGGCACCTTCCGAGTTAGAGATCTTATACAAGATGATTGAAGAACTCAGAACCAAGGGATTCATTCTTGCTAGTGGGTCACCTTGGGGAGCCCCGATACTTCTTGTAGAAAAAAAGATGGTATGTCAAGGTTATGTGTTGATTATCGTACCTTGAACTCTGTAACAATCAAGAACATATATCCTCTACCAAGGATAGACGATTTATTTGACCAACTCAGAGGAGCGGCAGTATTTTCGAAGATTGATTTACGGTCAGGATACCATCAGATCAGAGTCAGAGTCAGAGAGCAAGACCTCCCGAAGACAGCATTCAGATCAGGATATGGATATTAGGATTTCCTTGTTATGCCATTTAGAGCGACCAATACGCCAGCCGTATTCATGGACCTCATGAATCGTATCTTCATGCCCTATTTGGATCAGTTTGTGATAGTATTTATAGATGATATCCTGGTCTATAGCAAGAGTGAAGCGGAGCATGAGCAGCATCTCCGTATAGTTCTTCAGGTTCTCAGAGAGCACCAGTTGTATGCGAAGTTCAGTAAGTACAAGTTTTGGCTGGATCGTATCTCGTACTTGGGTCACATCATCACAAGAGGTGGAGTGGAAGTGGACCCCCAGAAGATAGTGGCTATAGAGTCATGGCCAGTTCTCCGTACCGTCGCAGAAGTTCGGAGTTTCCTAGGATTGGCTGGCTATTACCGGCGGTTTGTTTCAGACTTCGCTCGGATCTCAGCACCACTGACACAGTTAACCCGCAAGGATGTGCAGTTTGCTTGGACAGCAGAGTATCAGAGTTCATTTGAGAAGTTGAAGCAAGGATCGATGACGGCACCCATTCTCACGCTTCTAGATGGGACTGGAGGATTTTCAGTCTATTATGATGCTTTCGACAAGGGATTGGGATACGTCTTGATGCAGCGTGGTAAGGTTGTAGCTTATGCGTCACGTCAGCTTCGTGATCATGAAAGGAATTACCCAACTCACAACTTGGAGTTAGCAGTAGTAGTTTTTGCATTGAAGTTGTGGAGATATTATTTGTATGGAGATCGGGTAGAGATTTTTATCGACCACAAGAGTCTTAAGTATGTGTTTACCCAGAAGGATCTTAACATGCGTCAGAGGAGATGGCTAAAGCTCCTTGTGGATTATCACATCAACCTGCAGTATCATCCTGGGAAGGCCAACGTTGTTGCAGATGCATTGAGCAGGAGAGCTGAAGTTTATTTTCTAACAGCACAACCAGAGTTGTTAGCAGATCTTCAGAAGATGGGTATTGAAGTTGTTCTTCCTACCAATGTGGCATTGATGGCTAGTATGCAAGTTCAGTCCAGTATAGTTGAGAGGATTAAGTTAGCTCAGTCAGCGGATTCTAAGCTTCAGCGGCTTAGGGCAGAATGTGTGGCATGACGGAAAGCAGAGTTATGTATTCATGAGGATGGTATACTTCGACACGGAAGGCATCTTTGGGTACCCAGTGGAGATATCAGACAGGAGATCATGGCAGAGGCTCACAGTTCTCAGTATTCGATTCATCCGGGCGGTACGAAGATGTATCATAATATCCGTCAGCATTTTTGGTGGAATGGCATGAAGAGGGAGATAGCCCGGTTTGTCCCTCGTTGTTTAGTTTGCCAACAAGTTAAAGCCGAACATCAGAGACCAGCTGGACTTCTTCAACCTTTACCGATTCCATAATAGAAATTGGAGCATATTACCATGGATTTTGTAACTGGGTTACCTAAATCTCCAGCTGGGAGAGATGCTATCTGGGTTATAGTTGACAGACTCACCAAGGTAGCTCATTTTCTTTCTTTCAGAATTGGCCAGTCAACGGATCAGCTAGCAGAGCTGTACCTCAAGTAGATAGTCAGATTGTACGGAGTACCAATCAGTATTATGTCTGACAGAGATTTGAGATTCACATCGTACTTTTAGCGGAGTCTTCAGAAAAGTTTGGGGACTCGTCTCAAGTTCAGTTCAGCTTATCATCCGCAGACAGATGGTCAGTCAGAACGTACGATCCAGACTCTTGAAGATATGTTGCGGTCATGTACACTCGACTTTAGTGGTTCATGGGAAGATCACTTGTACCTAGTGGAGTTCTCATACAACAACAGTTTCCAGGCCAGTATCCAGATGGCTCCCTTTGAGGCCTTGTACGGCAGAAAGTTCAGATCCCCGTTAGCATGGAATGATATAGACGAGAGGAAGATGCTTGGTTCAGAGATGGTTACGCGGACTATCGAGGTGGCCAGACAAGTCAGAGATCATCTTCGAGTTGCACAAGATCGCCAGCGTCATTGGACCGATTCTCATCGACGTCCCCTTGAATTTTCTGTCGGCGGCCATGTATTCCTTAGGATCTTGCCTACCCGTGGCGTCATTCGATTCGACGTGCGAGGAAAGCTTAGTCCTAGGTATATAGGGCCGTTCGACATTCTAGGGCGAGTAGGTGATGTGCCCTATCGTCTTGCTCTTCCGCCGTCGCTACGTGAGGTACATGATGTCTTCCATGTATCCCAATTACGATGGTATATCCCGGATCCGAGTCATGTCCTTGATCATTCGGAATTGGTTGTTGGTACCAACCTTTCATATGAGGAAAAGCCTGTATCCATATTGAACCGAAGAGAGAAGATACTCAAGAACAAGACTATTAGTTTAGTCCGTGTTGCTTGGGGTCATCACACTTTGGGTGAGTCAACGTAGGAGCGTAAGGATGATATCCGATCGCGATATCCACACCTGTTTGACTCATAAGGTATAATATCTTCCTTATGACTTATGTTTTTAAATCCTTGCTTGCATGAATGATTGCTTGATTGACTGCTAGTCATAGTTGCTTATGATTAGTATAGCTTGCTCCGACATCTCTAGCCTCTTGATTAAATTTCGAGGAAGGAATTCTTGTAAGGTGGGTAGAGTTGTCATTTCCGTTTTTCGTTATACGTATTTCCAGTATACGTATACGGAATCCTGACACGTATTTTTACTTCTCCTGTCTTGCTAGCTAATTTTGGTTTAATCTTGCTTAGGTTCATCATGGCATATCATGGTTTGACTTGGTTCATTTTGGTTTGGCTTGGTTTATTCCCTTTGGTTCATCATGTTAAACCCCCTCCCCTTTTCCTTTATAAACCCATGTACTTTTTCTCTCTCTTCATTATTTCTCATAACTTCTTCTTCTTATTCTCCATTAAAACCTCTCCCCCTCCATAGGCAAGTACAACTTGCTTCATGAAGGAACCCTCCATTTTATTGTTCTAATCTCTTATATGCAACATTCTAAGCTACTTTAGTTCTATTTTGTATTTTTATGTATATATTATTGTAGATCTAACTATACACCTTTTTGGAGTTTTCTTGGGTTTTGATCTATCAAACCATCTTGTTTTCGAAAACTAAGAGTTCCATGTGGTAGAGAATTTGATTTTACACAACTTAGACTTTTGAAAAGTTTGATTTCATTATGTTTTGACCAAGTTATGGGAGTTTGAAATTCATGGGTTCCATGGCCTTCTTCTCAAAATTTTGGAGAAGAAGAACAGTGCTGGCGCATAACTATGCGCCCACAATTTATGTGGGCGCATGGGCGCTGGGAGCATA
Organism: Iris pallida; assembly: GCA_029216955.1. Classification (NCBI taxonomy): domain Eukaryota; kingdom Viridiplantae; phylum Streptophyta; class Magnoliopsida; order Asparagales; family Iridaceae; genus Iris; species Iris pallida. The sequence goes on along the minus strand of JANAVB010003400.1, from coordinate 18,241,481 downwards.
GTACCCTGGGCGCATGCCTCCTCATGGGTTCCCCTTTTATGATTTTTTGCACCCATTTTATATACTTATGCCTTTTCGATATGAACTCGACATGAACACGATGTGAGCATGACATGTTAATGGAATGATAATTCTTGATGGTGGCCCGTTATGGCGCACCCTAGACAAGCAATATTGAGATGATAATCTGGATACGACATGACGTTATGACTTTACATGGTAACTCTTGATAGTGACCCACCGTGGTGCACTCTTGACAAGTAATTTGACAGGATAATGATAAGAAATCTTGATAAGCAACCTAACATGATAACCTTGATATGCTGTTATGACGGCTATCTTGAATTGCTAATTAAATCTTGTCTTGATACCGTGGGTGTTTGTGCTTGTATAAGCTACGTGTCTCATCTTGCATCATGTCTAGGACATGAATTCCTGATTACCACGGTCAGGGATTCATACTGATTCTGACTAGGATAATGACTAGATTGATCAAGTAGTTCATAAAAAGATTTTCCAGCTACAGGCAGTCCCGTTATCTGGGCGCTCTAATTGGACTTGTATCCTGCCGACGAGTAGGGCACATTTTCAGCACATTGTCATGTGTTGCACCCCCAAGCCACCTAGTCCAACTCTCTCAACTTGTGACCGGATAACCTGGATTAAGACTGCAGGGCTTGTGGCTGTTGGAACATCTCAATGCATCTTGTTAGTAACTAAGCTTGTGATAACCCTAGCTAGTTAAAGTATCAAGCTGTACTCATTGCTTGGCCGTGATTGATGGATGGAGTCCCGTCTGGTCTTGCCTAGACAAGACCAGTATATGGTTATTCCAATATGTTACTATTACACTTCACTTATCGATAATTGGTTGGAGACTAAGTTCTGTTCCGGTGAAGGGTTACAACCCCGGTCCTTGTTTGGTTTACGGGTTGTAACTTGGTTACTGGATTAGTACTTTAGTTATTTTATCGTTTATCGCTTTGTTTCTCTAACTCATGTCTTTTGTTATCATTTATGTCTTTATGTGCTAATATGCTAGATTTAGCTCTTAAGTGAAGCCTCCCTTGTGGCACTTGCCCTTTCTGGGGTCTGACCCAGATGGTTTTGTATGGCTAGATTTCGGAGTAACACCCGAGGATCTTTCAGCCTTCCAGCCAGATGGTGAACACCTGGCACAACCCTGACAACGAGTGGGTTTTATTTTGCTCTCCCACTCTATTGTAAATTATTCTTTTGAGGCGTTTAACCACCGAACAAGTGTTAGCTCGTGTTAAATTTACATTTCTGTCTGCCTAAGGGCTGTATCATGGTTGACAAATCCTAGGGTTGATCATATATAACTTTAACTCTTGCTAGTCTTCGCATTTTGTATGACTAGCTTCATGATCATCTGAATATGTAATGTATGGGACGCCTTACCTTGTATGTCTGATGATCTACCATCTTGTTACATTTACTTGCTTGCTTGAGATTGAGACACTAGGCTTGTTCTTGACCTTAAGAGACTATTGGCTTGTAGGTAAACCCTCATGTATCTAGACAGCTGTGACCGTATGTCGAGGTATGATTCACTTCAATATACGTAGCTGGCTGTATCTATCCCCCGTTCTCCAGTATTCTGGTTCTGGGACGTGGCATCTTTAGACATAGTACTTCTTCAGGAATTTGTCGTTTATTGGCATCATGAGTAAGTCCTCGTTCTGTTTTGTGAGCCGGTATGCGCCGTTGGAGAATACGGTCTCGATGATGTATGGACCCTCCCACTTGGGCTGGAATTTGCTGACGGTTTTGTGAGTCATAACCATCGGTCTGCGAACGGCCAAGACGAGATCGCCTACTTGGAATGTCCTCTGCTTGACTTTCTTATTGAAGGCTCGAGAGATGTGTGCTTGATAGAGCAGGATGCTTTGTTGAGCTTGCAAGCGCTTCTCGTCTAAAGCTTCCAATTCTTGTAACCGTCGGCGGTAGTTATCGTCCGACGTCAACCGGTAAGTAAGAGCCACACGAAGCAAGGGTATCTGGGTCTCCAATAGGAAAACTGCCTCTCTTCCGTACACCAGAGAGAACGGTATATTTCCCGTAGCCGTCCGACCCGTAGTACGGTACGCCCATAAGCATTTACCCAGCTTTTCATTCCAGTCGTGCTTGTTTGAAGACACGAACTTCTTGAGAAGCTTTATTATGGTCTTGTTAAAGGCTTCAGCCAGACCATTAGCCGATGGCTTGTAGGCCGATGAAGCCACATTCTGTATTCGATTCTTGTCACTGAACTGATAGAAGGCATGGCTTGCGAACTGCGGACCATTCTCATGAATGATCCTCCGTGGCAGTCCAAAATGGTAAATAACATGATGTTTTACGAAATTGATCACGTTTGATGTCTTTACCTCTATCAACGAAACAGCGTCCTCCCATTTGGAGAAGTAGTCGGTGATTGCGAGAATAAACCGGTGCCCTTTGGACAACGGCGGGGTGATTGGGCCAACAATGTCCATTCCCCATGCTTCAAATGGCCAAGAGGTCACTGTTGGGTACAAGAACTCAGATGGCAGATGTATGAAATCTGCATGGATCTGACAAGCCCGGCACTTCTTTGCATAATCGTCTGCGTCTGCTACCATCGTAGGCCAGTAGTAACCCATCCGACGGAGACGGTCCTGCAACTTCGGGCCCGGTTGGTGAGCCCCACAAATGCCATCGTGAGCCTCGCGTAAGGCTTCTTTGGCTTCTGCATTTGACAGACATCTTAACAGTTGTCCGTCATAAGATCATCAGTACAATATTTTTGTTTCTGTGTCATAAAAAAATCTAAGAGAACGCCTTCTGATTGAAGTTGCTTTTTTCACATTCTCTGGCAGGATTCCATAGACTGCAAAGTCGATGAACGGGAGTCTCCAGTCTTGCACATCATTAGTCATCTGGGCGGAGTAACTCATATCCAGTTGAATGTTATTTTTGGGACAGACCAGCTCATGGCCTATCACGTCGACTAGATGATGAGCATAATTTGGAATCGCCAAAGAAGCGGCGAGGCCTGCTAGGACATCGGCTTCAATATTTTGGAGCCTAGAAACATGTTCTATAAAGAACCCCTCCATGGTTGCAATGATGGCAATTGCTGTCTGATGATAGGGAATCAGGTCCGCATTATGAACCTCGTACGAGCCTCGGATTTGATTAACAATCAGCTGAGAGTCGCCATACGCTTCTAGGTATTTGACCCCTACCTCTTTTGCGAGTTGGAATCCGATGACCAGAGCGTCATATTCAGCTACATTGTTTGAACAAGGTTCTGTGAGATAATATGCCGATTGACTACCAACCCAGAGGGAGAAATTAATACTATCCCGACTCTAGCGACGATATCACCTTGTGGCCTTGTTCTTGAAGCACCATCGAAGAACATTCGCCAAACTTCATCATGTGAAGTCATGTTTGAGTCAACGACTTCGTCTGGGATTTCTTCATAGATTCTTGCTGTTCCTGAGCCTGGATGGGCTGCTAGGAAGTCGGCCAAGGCTTGACCTTTGACAGCCTTCTGCGAAACGAAGACAATGTCGTAGAGGGATAACAGTATCGCCCATGTGGCTAGACGAGAACTGAGTGCGCCTGGCTCGGTCATGAGGACCCTGAGGGGATTAACTCGCGAGACAACATGGATGGTCTGTCCTGACACATAGTGTCGTATTTTCTGAATGGCGAATACCAAGACAAGGCATTCCTTTTTCACGGTGGTGTACCTATGCTCCGGCCCCACCATCATTCGGCTGAGATAATAGATGGCTTGTTCGTGCCCCACATCATTATTTTGTGCTAGCAAGGTGCCGAGGGGGTGTTCCATCGCCCGTACATAGAGCAGAAAGGGCTTTCCGGCGACCGGGGCTACCAGAACTGGCGGATTCGTCAAGTATTCCTTAATGTCATCAAAGGCGCGTTGACATTCTTCATTCCATATGAAAGACACGCCTTTTTTCATGAGTTGTGTGAAGGGTTGACATCGCCCTGAGAGGTTAGATATGAACCTCCTGATGTAGGCTAGTCTTCCCTGAAGACCGCAGAGTTCACGGAGGTTCCTCGGTGGACTTATCTCCAGGATTGCCTTTTTCTTATCGGGGTCTATGTGAATGCCTCGGGAAGTAATGACAAAGCCCAAGAACTTCCCGCTGGACACACCCAGGAAGGACTTTGTGGGATTCATCTTCAGATTGTGCGCTCGTATAAGGTCAAACACTGTTCTCAAATCGTGTAAGTGATCATCCTTGGAGCGGCTTTTGACGGCTATGTCGTCAACGTAATACTCCACCGTCTTGTGCAGGTGATCTCTGAAGATGATGCTCATAGCTCGTTGATATGTGGCATCGGCGTTCTTCGGTCCGAAGGACATGACTGTGTAACAATACACGCTGATTGGTGTTCGGAATGACGTATGCTTGTCATCATCAGGAGACATTTTAATTTGATTGTATCCTGAAAAGCCTTCCATAAAGGACATGCGCTCGAAGCCACACGTATTACCGATCATTATATCGGTGATGAGAAAAGGGAATTCATCCTTAGGATATGCCGCATTCAGATTGCGAAAGTCGATACAGATTCGGATCTTTCCATTCTTCTTGACAACTGGTACTATATTAGCTATCCAGTCTGGGTATTGCTTCTCGCGGATGAAGCCACTAGCTATAAGCTTATTTACTTTCGCTTCAATGGAGTTTATGATGTCTGGGGGGAACCGCCGTTGCTGTTGTTTGACTGGTTTTACGTCTGGATGAATATTAAGCTTATGGAGTGCGATCTCGGGATTTAGCCTTGGCATGTCTTCATAACTCCAGGCAAAAACGTCGATGTATTCTCTGACGAGTTGCAACAACGACTCCCGCTCGCCGTCTGTCAGGCTTTTACTGACAAAGATTGGCTTTGGAGAGGATTCATCACCGAGGTTAACTTGTATGACCTCATCTTCAGTGGGAGGGTCACGTAGTTCAAAGCGCTTCTCCTATTGTGCATCCAGTTGTTGGACCCATGGCTCCAATTCAAGAGTTCGAGTAGATCTCCGTCTTCCTCTTTAATGTCAGCAGATGCCATATTGATAGATAATATCTGCCAGAATATATCTCTAATGCTGTCATCGAAATCGTTTGTAGGTGATTCGGATGAGTGAGAATGCCACTCGCATTCCTCATCGGAGGTTTCGGGCGTTGTTGCTGGTGTAACATAACCGAGGTCGCATTTGGATTTACCGTAATAATCTCGAGGTTTCCTCGACGGGGTTGACAGCTGCAGAGGCGATCGCCGGCCATTGTCGTAATTCAGACCTGGGGTAGCCTCCATGTCGTACCCCTGCTTTTGTATGAAGTACTTGGCTTGATGACTATACAGGTAGAGTGGTATCTTCCAGTATCGGGTTTGAGATCAAACTCTTATGGCATAAAAGGTTGAGGACCTTCTTTTCGGCCGAAGATGATCGTGTGATCCCCTTCTCTTCCGCCTGGGACTAGGAAGTAGGCACCTCTAATGGAAGTAAGTTTGTTTGCGGTATGGACGGTTGTCACCTGTATATACAGGTTAATGTCCCGACCGAGTCCTACAGTATACATCAGATTGAGTTTATTACACTTAGGTTAGTTCAATGGCAGCCACTTATTGATGAAATAAGGAATTTTATCCACAGGGAATACATCATCAGGAGAGGGACTATCCACCTTTGCAACAAGATACTTCGCGAGTTCTGTCTCCTCTTCAGCTACCCCCTGCGTAACCGGAGGTTGGGACGTTGTCTTGGGTAACTTGACCACCAAGGGTTCTGCTTGTGGCATTGGCTTGTCTGAGGGTCTCGAATCGACACTTGGTTGTCGGCTCGTCTTGGGAAGACGGATGACCATCGGCTCGACAGAAGACTTCGTGTCTTCCAAATGCTTTTGATCGGATCTTGGCAATCGGATCACTATCGGCTCCCCAGAGGGCCTTACATCTTTCGGTCGCCTTTGATTGGATTTTGGCAACTGGATCACCATCGGCCCTATGATGGGTTTTGGCTCTTGGCTTTGGGAGTCGGATGACTATCGGTTTCGACTGTACAGCTTGGGTGGGAGAACCGGGCACCTCTTTATGCAAAGTTGCGACAAAGGATACGGCTTTGCCTGGTTTGTGGGCCTGGAGATGAATTCTCAAGAGTTCCTCTGGCCCTGTGATGGTCGCCAGTTCATCAGTTATGTGCCTCTTGGATTCTTCATATAGACAAGCCTCCGAAGAATAATAAGACTCAACCCCTTTGAAGGGGTCGATGTCGACAAATTCAGTCTTCACGAAGTCGTGCTTACTGACATACTTGAAGCACTGGTGGAGGGTAGATGGCACGATCATATAGTCATGTATCCACGGACGCCCTAAGAGGATGTTGTAGGATGTGTCTACATCTATGATGTAGCAGGTGACCTCTGTCCTTAGGTCGTCGATCTGACATTTTAATCGAATCTTTCCTAAGGGATAGCTCCTTCCTGAGTTGAAACCGCTAATGGCAGTGTTGGTCGCCGCTAGCCGGTGCATAGGGATGCCGAGGACTTGAAGTAAGCTTTTCGGGATGATGCTTATCGACGAGCTAGGATCGATGTGCATCCGATCCACCTTGATGTCGCCTATGTATCCAGTGTAGTACAAAGGGGCGATCATGTAAGTTGGTCTTGATCAACATGTCCTGTGGGGTGAATACGATGTTGGGCATTGCATCCGTACAGTTGATGTCTTGGAGATCTGCCGACGAGTCTTCCCCTATAGGTTTGACCTGGGCTAAGTAAGCATCAGCATTCTGGAGTGCTTCACTCAATGCGACACGAAGATCTTTGGAGATCCTTAGGAGGTCGTATAACGACAACTTTACGGGCGTATTAGCCAATTGTGCTAATATGTCAAAGTTGTAAGGACTTTCTAGCCCTTGATGTGCATCTTTACAGAGCGGCCTGTCAAAGCTGGTTTCTTTTAGCTCGGCCTTGTCTGTCGATGGAGGCTGAGATGGCCCCGAAACATCAATGGCAGGCAGCGTTGCCGGCTGAGGGTCCTCGACTGAGCTACCCAGAGTGGGCTGGACTTGTGCCCCAGACCGGGTAACAACAGCCGCTGCCTCTTCAGCTTCGGCTGAAATTGTATGGCAGGATCTGGACTACCTGTCCTTCTTGTTGGCTGGAGATAACACCGCCTGGGTAACTTTGGGTACTAAGTCTGGGTGCACCCACATTATCTCTCCTCGTGACGTGGTGAGAGGTACCAAGCCCGTCGTCTGGTCCCGGACGGAAGAAAGATTAGTAACCTCCATCGTTGCCCGGGGGATGGGTATTACTCCGTCTTGAGTACTTGTTAGAGGGAAGTCGCCGAACTGAATTGACACCATGTTCGCCGCCACGGTAACCTCTTCAAAGTCTAGCGACAGAGCTTTGGAGTCGATAAGACTCTGGATGTATCGCTTTATTTGAAAGCAGTCATGAGTGGTATGATGAACATAGAAGTAGAAATGGCAGTATTTTGGGTCCTACATCTCTGCCGCTTGAGGCTCGTACCTCGGTGGAGAGTTGGATCCTGTCCCTTTGCAAGAGCATGTCGAAGATAGGCTTAACATGACTATCTTCGAATGAGTAATTCACCTTGGGCCACTGAGCTTCTGCCTAGTTTTGTTCAGGCTTCTTGGTCATACCGATGACCATAGCCTGTTTGCCTTTATTGTCCCGGTTATTGGAGGTGCCGTCAGTGTTGTTGTTATTGGGGGTGGTACCAGGACATTTGCTTTTGACCTCTCCATCCGGGATGTATAATCCCAGCTGGCGAGCCTTCTTTAACTTTACCTCCGCATTGGTGACGCTTATGATGAAGGTCGTCCAATCCCTGAACTGATCTTCGCCCATCCAGAGGCTGATTGCAGGGAGCAACTTCTTCTGGCAGATTTCAATCAAGGAGCTTTCGGGATTGCCTTGGGGCAATCTCATTACAGTTTGGCGGAACCGCTCGATATAGTTTCTTGTTAGCTCCCTCTCGCCCTAAACGACGTCTATGAGGGATGACATTGTCATATCATGTCCCACTTCGTAGAATCTTTCTAGAAACATGTGCTTGAGGTCGTCAAAAGACTGGATGCAGTTGTCCGGAAGGTTGCGGTACCAGTCGAACGTGATTCCCTCCAATGCTCCGATAAATAATCGTGTGAGGATGGCATCACTATGCGACAAATGGTCGATTGTAACCTCGAAATAAGTCATGTACCGACTAGCAGAGGTCTTCCCGTCATACGAATTAATATGAAACGGTTTGTACCATGGCAGAAAAGGAACATCTCTCCACGCAACGGGATACGGCTGTCGTATTCTGAGGTCCCGGGAAGAATCTCGGGCATTGAACATTGCTCGAAGCTCTTGAACTTCCCTTCTTGCCTCCCTGGCTTCATCTGCACCTGAAGGAGCGGATGCTCCTAGAGGATTATCACCCAAAGGAGGAGCGGTCGTGTTGGAGTCCGCGTTGATCGCGGGTCCAAAACTTGTTTGTCCAGGCGTCCCTGCTGGTTGGGTCGGCAAGGCAGCTTTGATTTCGTCTACCGACTTGACCAAGGACAGGAGCATAGCTTCAAGTACTTCTAGATGTTGTCGGTCAGTAGGTGCTTCATGATCATCGTCGGCCATAAAGACTGTTCGCACGTGGGTAGAGGTGGAAGTGATCGTAGCAGAGGTGCTCTCTGTATCGTACCCTCGTACCGAGAAATCGTCGAGGAATGTCGGAATGTCTTCCTCCTCGAACTCGGAAGGTGTGCTACCCCCTATGCAGGAAGCCGCATCGTCTTGGCGAAGGCGATCATCCTCAGGGACGTCCACGTCTGTTGCGTAATTCCAGTGGATCACTACCCCTTGTGTATGCTCTCGGAACACCGGGTTGTCGCATACTTTAAGGGGACTGCTACCCCCGGCCTCATCTATCCCCAGTGAGGTCTAGGATGTACCTTCAGGTGTTGGAAGCTTCTTTTTGGATCGAGTGCCTAGGTAGACACCACCTGTGGTTGTCGGTGGCAGTCCTCCAGACGAGAGTTTCTTTAAAATGCTGGCGGAGATTGCCGGGCTGGAAGAGCCTTTCATATTCCCTCCCTTATCGGGAAGAACCTTCCAGGTTGAATTACAGGAGGCGAAAGGAAATTCTTCATCTCCCGGGATTTGCATATGTTTCTCAAGTTGTTGTTGGCAAGGTGTTGGCTGCTGCAGTCGTTGGAAAATGGACTGTCGATCTTCAGGTGCTGTCGACTTATCGCAGCAGCAGTTGATGATGACTTGGGTGCAACGACATCCCGATAGGGGCTCATCGCATGCCAAGGTTGCTTCCTTCTCCTTGCGTTTGTGAGTAATCACCTCTCGCAAGTCGATAGCGGATTGATCTACCTTTGCATCCAAATTGTGGACTCGGGTATCCCGAGCACACGGGTGCGTAGGTGTCATGTTTGCTTCCTGATTCGAGGCTAGTAAAAGCACTTGCTCTAGATCGTTGGAGGGAGACTTTTGAGACCCACCTTGTCCGTTAGCCCTGGGGGACTGGACGCAGGTGGTTCTGTACAACTTTCCATCAGGGGTCCGTATAACAGCTAACGGTACCCGCTGGTGGTCAGCAACTTGGACAGTTGATTGGGCTTATCGGGCCCACACTGCCCTAGACTTTTTCGACTTAGCACCCAAAGGCGCATAGTAAGAAGTGTCCAGATTGATGCATCCCATATTCTCAATGGGTCGTATAGAGTCGGGCCCGCATGAGAGACGATCGAACACAGAGCTTCTGACAGGACCGCATGAGACACTCTGTCTATGGCCAGGATTGGCTGCCATAAGGGCCATCTGCCTGCGGCCAGAGTTGACTGCCGCATGGGCGACCTACCTGCGGCCAGAGTTGGCTGTCGCATGGGCAATCTACCTGCAGCCAGAGTTGGCTACCGTATGGGCGATCTGTCTGCGGCCAGAGTTGGCTGCCGCATGGGCCAACTGTCTGTAACCAGAGTTGGCTGCCGCATGGTCCATCTGCCCATCTCTCTTATACTGCATCTTCCTCGTCCGCATGGATTTCCCTTGTGTCCCCAAAAACTCAGCATCGTAGTGTTTTTCTTTGCTGTATTTGGGGACAGTGGGGTTTTCTGCGGTTGAAAGAAAGGTCGTAAGAGAGTCCTGAGCACCGTCTTGGGCAGCAGAAGGAGCTTCTTCGAGAACCTGGTCGGGGGCAACAGTTTTACACTTCGACATCCTGCGGGTTCTCTTTGGGTTGGCTTGCTTCTGCGATGGGCTGGCGCTCCCATCAGAGAGCATTTCTTCGAATTCTCGTTGGTCAAATCGAACCACGAGAATTTGTTGCATGGAACCGAGCTTGGACGCGTCAGATTGCGTCACCAACTTCTCATCAGAAGAGAAGGATGTCCCCAGCAGAGTCGCCATCGTGTTTGCCATTAAATATCAAGCACAACAAATTACAAATGAATTAAACTTGATTGCAAACTCGCTTGTACAAGAGAAAGCCTAAAAAAAAATCCTAGGAAACAATCTAAGTACAATTGTTTAGTTTTGATTCTGGGGGGTGACGATAGAGGCTCAAAAAAGTGTAGCAGCTCTGCCTTACTCCTTGGACTATCTGACACGGTCCTTGCTCTTGAAGAAATTGCCCTTCGTAGGTTGCCAGCCTTTTGCAGGGGTGTGGCACCCTGCTATTTATAGTGATATATGTTTTGAGCCGCATAGATGGCCACGTGGCCACGTGGCTACAACAGCACAAAAAGACCCGCTCTTTGGCCGCCAGCTGGTGACTTGTTAAAATATTGTTGCAGCAAATCTAGGTGGTTGAGACTTGGTCAGCGTGCCACGTTTCCTATCGCAAGATAGGATCAGTCTACTTGAGTCATTTTGAGACGCATAGGCCATTCAGTGTTCGGCCATGCTGGGCCGCATAAGAATCATGCGGCAGTCTCCCTTAGTTCGCATGTAGCTTGGGGACTTTTGAGCCGCATAGGTTCTATATTCTGGGCCGCATAAAGCTCATGCGGCTCATATTGCAGTTTACCCTTGGCCGCATGAAGCACATAGATTGAGCTCATAAGTTTCATGTGGCTTGGGTCGTAGTCCTTTTGGCCGTATGGCCATGTCCAGTCTGGTGACATGACGTTTTGTTTGGACACGTCTTATCTTCTTTTTTTGTCAGAGTGTCAGAGCTGTCAGAGCTGTCATTTTTGCCAATTTTGACAGAGTTTTGTCAGCTTTATCAGAAGGGTTGATCAGCTTGGCCGCATAAGTAACTATTCTTTCTGCGGCTCAAAAATTAGTCTGGTGAAGATGGGTCGCAGGGGGCGTGCTGAGTCTGTCATGCGGGTCAATCTGTTCCAGAGTACTCATGCGGTTAGTTGTGATCCGCATGAACCCCATATTTTCCATGCTTCTACAGGAAGTTATGTCGACAAGTATCCATAAGCTCTGAGTCTGGTATACCGAAGTGCATCTTCAATGCTAGTCGCCTGAAGCGTTCGATAAAAGCAATAATAGACTCACTCCTCTTCTGCTTGGTCTCGATGAGGGTGGACATACTAACATGCATGCCACTCTCATAAAACATATTGAGGAATAACCTCTCCAAGTCTTTAAAGGAGTTAATGCAACCGTCAGGCAGGCTGCAGAACCATTCAAAAGCTACCCCCTGCAAGGTGCTGATAAATAGCTTTGACAAGAATGCATCGTCTCTTGGTAAGTGAAGAGTCTGCGTGTTAAATATGTCATGTGTTGGCGAGGAGAAGTCATCCCGTCAAACAAATTTAGCATCAATGGCTTGTAGTTAGGAGGGCAAGTAGCATTCTTCCATTCAGGAGGATAAGGTTGAGATATCCCCATCTTCTGAAGCTCATCTTTGTGTGAGATGGTATCTAGACGGGCAACAAGAGAATCAATTGCATCCTGCTAACTGAGCAGATGTTGAGAAACGGTTGCTGTACGGTTGTCTAGTGTCGTCGACGAAGGACCACCCCCAGCATTTACGGGATTTGGAGGAGGCACAATGGAATAATACTCCTTTTGTAGTGAAGGAGGGTTGTTGCTATGAGCCAGACTAGCGTGTGCTGAGACGTTCGGTTGACGTGGAGGAACAGCCCCAACAGTTTGGACTGCCATGATGCTGGTAAGCATATTAGTGATCTTAGCAAACACCATTTCAAGACTCTCCAGCCGCTTGTTGGTCTGATCACTGGCTTCTTCAGGTCTCTATCTATCTACCATGTACGTAGATAGCATACGAGGATGAATAGAGGAGACAGTACAACTGGTACTGATATTGTCTGTCTCTGAGTTGAAAAGGCCCTCATCTTCAGGCAAGGGAGGTAGATAGTCACCATCGGACTCAAAGAGATCATCTTCATCTGGAAGGCTACCCCCGGTATGAAGGTCGTCTGCTTCAGATTCTGAGGCAATACTACCCCCAGCTGAGGGAACATCACCCCCAGCTTGAGAGTCCTCGCCATCTATAAGGAATCTTGTCCTTGACCGAGTACCCACATAGACTCCTTCATATGTAACAGATCGCTGGTCATTTGCTGGCATACTTCTTCTTCTTCTGTTCGCAGAACTGAGAGAAAAGGTTAGGTTAGTGGTCCACCTTCTTCGATTGAGGCTCCCATAAGGAGGACCCAATGAAGCCATATTGGATGAAACATATAGCAGCTTTTCGTCATTAGAGCGCTGTAGTCGTCGAAACACGGACTGCCTTGGAGGCACCTTCGTTGCTTTGGAGCAGCAACAGTTGATGACAATACTGGTGCACGGATGAACCCCATGAGTTGCAGTATCCTCCCTCGCTTTACACTTATGATTTATTATGTCGCCTAAATCGGCGGAAGGGAGTTTTGCCTTAAAACCTATGTCACATGCATCGCCGAGCTTTGTATATGGGTTTGTAAAGGAAGTTCGCACATCCGAACTTAATTCATGTGCAGGGGCAACCCCCACACCTAAGTTCCGTGATGACCTTGAAGACGGCCCCATGCTATACGCGTTAGGGCCTGTCTTTTTGCTGTGGGCGCATAGACCCTGGGGCATGCCTTTAGGTGCATGCTTTCCTGAAGTCCTGGCAGTATACCTGGTCTTCCTGGATGTGGGCGCATAGAATGGGTCATCATAGCCTGGGCGCATAGCCCTGGGTGCAGGGCACTGGGCGCATAGCGTATCGAAGACAGAAGTCCTCTGGCCGGATTTATGCGCCCACATACTGCCTTGGGAGAATAGCTCTGGGCGCATGCTTTGGAAAATAGTGTTGTTTTCTCCCAATTTTGCCTTTTTCGCTTGCGAGCCTCGCTGAGTTTGTCCAGAGTGTCGAACACTTCGATTCTTGGCATTGTAGTGTTTTTCTTTGCCAAGTCTCAAGTGTTGAACACTATGTTATTGATTGTACAAGAGAGAAGTCACTGGGCTAGTAGAGCCCGGAACGGTATGCTCCTTCTTCGTATTGGAATCTCCTGTGGAAGGGTTATGTGCCCCCATAACAAAGTTCCCCTTGGGTTTCATATCTTCTACGACACTGGCATGATATACAACGCAAGCCTTCGGAAGCCAAGTCTTGCGAGACTTATTTCGCTTCTCTGATTTCGAGGGAGTATAGACATCCCTCGAGAGCATCTCTTCGAACGCCTGTTGATCGAACTTCATGATCAACATCTTCTAAGTGCTCCCCACTTTATCGGTATAAGATTACATCACCACCTTCTCGTCAGAGGAAAAGGTAGTCCCCAGCAGAGTTGCCATTTTTGTGGACACACAAAAAAGAAGAAAAAGCACTATCTTTTCTTATTAGCGCAAGGCACCACAAATCGAGTACACCTGAGAGATCTTGTATTGAGAATCCTCGAGTATAAAAAGAATTCTGGGAAATGGGACGATGAAGATCGAGCAAAAATTGCTCATTTACTCCGTTGGCACTCCGATTTACAAAAGTGGGAGAAAACCTAAGAAAATTGCTAACTTTCGGCTCACTGGCAAGAAGGGCAGCAATTTGGCTCTGAAATGCTCTCCGTTCTGTGTTTTTGAAGAGGCATATGACCTCTATTTATAGTCATTTTGTACTGAAACAACTATTATGCGCACATAGGAGGAAAATATACTGATTTTCCTGTGGGCGCATAGTCTTCCTTTGGGCGCATAGAGTGTAGGCGCATAAAGACTGGATAATCGTGGGTAGATCGTGTGGTTGACGTGGTCGCATGCTTTAATGCACGACTGCTCGTGGAGACTTACGTGGCCGCATGCCTCGGCCCATGATTGATCGTGGATGTTGATTGGGTCGTAGGGTTTGTTTGCCATTTATTATCAAAGAACAGAACAGTTTTATGGGAGGACTGAACTTTAATTCATAATACAAACTCGCTCGTACAAAGAGAGCCTAGGAACAAAACCTAGGAAAAGCAATCTAAGTACAATTGTTTAGTTTTTGATTCTCGGGGGTGACGGTAGAGGCTCGAAAAAGTGATATCAACTCTGCCTTACTCCTTGGATGATCGAACGCGGCCTTCGCTCCGGCGAAGAAGTGCTCTCGCTCTGCGTATTGCTCTGTGGGATGCTCTCTGTGTATATCTCCTGCTCCGTGTGTGTAAAGAAATAATCCCATGCTATTTATAGGAATTTATGCTGAGTGGGGTATGGTCACATCCTTGTAATTGTGCCTTGAAAAGTGGGCAATTGGGGATTGGTTAAGATTAACTTTGATCTGCTTGTTGGAAATCAATCAGGGTCGTTGCGTTGGTTGCAATAAATCTGCATTGTTATGATTTGTTGGTTGCAATAAATTCATGTGGATAAGTCTTAGTCAATCTTCTGTCACGTGTCCCAACTGCCATTATGCTACGAGCCACATGAACGGGGCATCCTGGCAGAGCCGCATGAGTGTGGCCTCACAACTGAGCTGCATGAGGATGGCCTCACAACTGAGTCGCATGAGGGTGGCCTCACAACTGAGCCGCATGAAGATGGCCTCACAACTGAGTCGCATGAGGGTGGCCTTACAACCGAGCCGCATGAGGATGGCCTCACAACCGAGCCGCATGGGGGTGGCCCCCACAACCGAGCCGCATGAGGATGGCCTTACAACTGAACCGCATAAGGGTGGCCCCCCAACTGAACCGCATAAGGGTGCCCCCCCCACAACCGAGCCGCATAAGGGTGGCCCCCACAACCGAGCTGCAGAAGGGTGGCCCCCACAACCGAGCCGCATAAGGGTGGCCCCCACAACCGAGCCGCATAAGGGTGGCCCAGGCGGTCCGCATAGAGAACTTCTTTGGACTTTGTGAACTGCGACGGCTATCTCAGAGATTTTCTCGCCTTTTGATGAGCATGACGCGTCTCTTCATTATGTCAGAGCCGTCAGAACTGCCATTTTATGTCAGAACATTTAATGGCCAGCCGCAGGGAGTAATTATGGCCAGCTGTAATCGGCTCTTCCTGAGCCGCATGGGGCCACGTGGCTCTTCCTGAGCCGCATAAAATTCATGAGCCGCATGCGGCTCTCTGGGATTTTTCGAGCCGCATAAATCTCTTCAAGCTTTTGAGCCGCATGGAGCTTTATGCTGAATCTGGGCCGCATATGAATTACTATTCTTTTCCATGCTTCTACAATACCCCCTTCAAAGTTTTCAGTTTGAAAAATTGAAATACTTTGAATAAGAAGCATGTTGTCACGCCCCAGTACCGAAATACGGAGACGGACTAGGCCAGCTACTCCATATGAGGTACGTAACGTCATACGGCGATCGTGGCTGTCGAGAGACTAGGGGGTACATGCTACAATCAAGTCTCCTATGGTCCCACAGAGTTCTATGTCTCAATCAATCAAGTCACATCAGCAATTAAAAGAACATTAAAGATAAAGCAGTAAGGCATCCCCGATGCTTCATTAAAATGGTCATGAGAGACTAGCTTTATAATTTAGCTATCTCAGAGAGTCAGGAGTACAAAATTATACACAGCTGCAGTCTGTTTCTTTACAATTCTGTACTGACACAAAATATCAAGTAATCCGACTAACAGGTGCCGGGGGCTAAACGCCGCACAAAGTAAAGGCAGGAGTGGTGGAGAAGAAATCCACTCGAGTTCCCGAACCGCCAAGCTCCTAGTATGCACCATGGATGTCAGGAAGGAAGATCGTGTCCTCCGGCTCTGCTACGATATCTGGCCAAACAAAACCAGCGGGGTCAGCCCCGAATAGCAAGTACCGCCAAAGGGGCACAAGAGTTAAGATTAAAAACCCAGTTAATAGAATGATTAATAATAGTAATACTTATGCTATTATTATAGGGTAGCGCAACATCCTCGAACCCATATGGCACCCTTACAACCAAACAAGGACAAAAGGTGCCGCATGGAGTCGGGACGTGTCGTACTCTATAACTTTCGCATAAGTTAAAAGGTATAAACAATAAAATCTCTTGATCGTGACTTCGGTCGATAGCCTATCGCAGCACAATAACTAACCCAACAATCAAACAAGAACATGGGTTGGATCATGTACCATGATAGACCATGTTCCTCAGTCATTCACAGAAGTAGCACTTCACAACCAGAATAAGTCTTCCGTTCATAACTTCGGTCCACAGCCTGTCATAGTACGATAACCAACCCAACAATCAAACAAGAACATGGGTTGGATCATGTACCATGACAGTCCGCTTCCCTCAGTTATTCACGGAAGGTAATAGGATACAAGCAAGTCATTTTTACGGCCAATCAAGTCTACGAGTTTCTAGTGGGACGAGGTTATCCTCGCATCATGTTATTTAGAAATCCTCAGATCGTATCTTTCCAGCAAGGCTAGCCAACCCAGGGGTTCGCGTAGACAGGTGTGATTGAGCACAGGTCCCTCGTAAGGCCACCTTGCCAAAACATATAATATATAGCAGGAATTAATCGGATACAGTCATCCACTCGTTGCAGATGACACAGTATCCGTGGAGACCAGCCGGCGTGTCGAGACAATATCTCAAGGCGGCTGGTGTAACACGATCTCGGGATTTTTTCCTCCCCATGCATCTAGTATATTTAGTTGCGTAATTTAACCCTAGGTAAAATCTTGGACTCACATGCTGTGGCCTGCATGATTATCCTCCTAAAAGTCGTACTCAAGTACGAGTACCCCAAAGAGGATCCATGTCAATCAGTATGTCAACATGTTCTACCCTCATTAGTGTAATACATCATTGCAAATACACCATGTGGAGTTACGAGTCATTTGTCGAGCATGAACAAGAACTGGGACATTCAGGTACATGTATCAGGTAGGAACACTTTGTTCACCGGGGTCACATTAGTGCTCATATCATGCTCAGGACAAAAAGGCGTAAGGATATATAGCATACACAAACATTTACATATATATAAGCAATATATATAATAAAAATAATATAAAATATAGGGGAGTCTAGGTCAGAGTGTGCAGGGTCAGATCAGGCAGGGTCAGGTCGCGCAGGGTCAGGTTGCGCAGGGTCAGACTGCGCAGGGTTAGACTACGCAGGGCCAGATCGCGCAGGGTCAGGTTACGCAGGGTCAGACTGCGCAGGGTCAGACTGCGCAGGGTCAGATCGTGCAGGGAATGGATTGCGCCAGAGTCGGGTTGCGCACGGATCAGGCTGCGCAGGGAATGGATTGCGCTAAAGTCAAGCGCGCACGGATTGACTTGCGCTGGGTCGGATGGCGCTAGAGCTAAGGTGCGCCAGCGTAGTTCAGCTCAGCGTAATGCGCTGGCCGAGGGATTGCGCAATTCGTCAAGAGACGAGCTGCGCAGTTCAACCTTGCGCTAAAGAGCGCAGGCTGAAGGGTCTTCTCCTCCAGGCCGAGAGCATCCTCAAGAACACCAAAAACTTCTAATTCTCATAACTTGACCAAATCAAAACCAAATCTAGGTTTTCAAAGTTTAACTTGAGTAAAATTGAATTCTCTTCCACATGGAAGCATCAAAACCCACAAAACCCCAACAAAAATAGATCAAAACCAAGGAAATCCAAAAATGATTAATACTTAGATCTACAAAAATCAAAGCTTCAAAATGAAAATTTCCAAGTTCTAAACTAGTATAGGTTGAGGAGAAGAACATATTTTGACAAGTAATTTTGTAAGAAACATTGACAAAAATTTATGGATCCATCTCTTGAGCAAGTTGGTACTTGCCTTGGTTGGTGGAGGAAATAAATGAGAGAAAATAATGAGAGGAGAGAGAATGAGATGAGTTATATATAAAGATCTTGAACCCAAGGGTTCATGATGAACCATTGGTGAACCAAAAATAGGTTACCCAAATGAGCCAAAACTGTAGGCCCAAATGCAGAAAATAAATTACGAAATAATATTTTGTCGAATATTTTGGGAAATGCATGAAGAAATACTACATAATAAATATAGTATAAATACAAGGTAAATACAAATTATCGGTTTACGTATTAAAATACGTATTCCAGGATCGGGGAGTGACATCTCTACCCTTCTTAGAAAAATTTCGTCCTCGAAATTCCAGCCAAGACAGGATAGTGAAATCAGGGCAAGCAAGGAACAATCATATACAAGTTAACTATCATAGCAGTTATTATCATACATCACAAAGTACAAAACAAGTAGGTGTAGATAAGCATGGAATCGTGTCAATAAGGCGTAAAAATATACCTCATTAGTCAAACAAATGCGGATACCGAGATCTGATCTCGTCCTCGCGCTCCCAGGTTGACTCTCCCGAAGAGTGATGGTTCCAAGAAACACGGACAAGGCTTATCGTCCGATTCTTGAGTACCTTCTCTCGTCGGTCTAAAATAGATACGGGTCGTTCCTCGTAAGTTAGCTCGGTACCAACGACTAACTCAGAATGATCGAGGACATGACTCGGATCCGGGACATACCCACGTAATTGGGACACATGAAACACATCATGTATGCCAGTTAACGAAGGCGGAAGGGCAAGTCGATAAGCCACATCACCTACCCGAGCGAGAATCTCAAAAGGACCAACGTATCTTGGACTAAGCTTTCCTCGGGTTCCAAATCTGATGATACCACAAGTAGGCAAAATCCGCAGAAACACTTGGTCGCCAACTCTGAACTCTAGAGGCCTACGATGCTGATCTGCCCAATGACGATGTCGGTCCTGTGCAACTCGAAGGCGCTCTCTGACCAACTTAACTATCTCCACAGTCTGCGTGATCATCTCTGGCCCCAACAACTTTCGTTCTCCAACGTCGTCCCATGCCAAAGGGGACCTACACTTCCTTCCGTACAATGCTTCGAACGGGGCCATCTGAATGCTAGCCTGATAGCTGTTGTTATAGGAGAACTCCACTAGATGAAGGTGATCCTCCCAAGATCTGCCAAAATCCAAGGTACACGCCCGTAGCATATCTTCTAACGTTTGGATGGTTCTTTCTGATTGTCCGTCTGTTTGTGGATGATAAGCAGTACTGAATCTAAACTTGGTTCCCAAACTTTGGTACAAGCTCCGCCAAAAATAGGAAGTAAACCGCGTATCCCGATCTGATACTATACTAACTGGAACACCGTACTGCCTTACTATCTGCTTCATGTATATTTCTGCTAACTGCTCATTAGTCTGTCCAACTCGGAAGGGAAGGAAATGAGCGACCTTCGTGAGTCGATCTACTATTACCCAGACTGCATTCTTACCAGTCGGGGATCTAGGTAAACCAGTCACAAAATCCATCGTGATGTGCTCCCATTTCCATTCTGGGATAGGAAGCGGCTATAGCAATCCTGCTGGTCTCTGCTGCTCGGCTTTCACCTGCTGACATACCAGACACTTGGATACAAATCTCGCTATCTCTCTTTTCATGCCATTCCACCAAAAGTACTGCCTGATATCTCGATACATCTTCGTTCCTCCTGGATGAATGGAGTAAATAGAACTATGAGCTTCGGACATAACTTCTTGTCGAAGGTCTCCACTCGGTACATAGAGTCTATTTCCAAACCTGAGCGTACCATCTTCATGAATTACTAACTCCTTCCTACGGCCTGATTCACACTCCGACCGCAATTTCTGAATCTGTGGATCTCCTGCTTGTGCTGCCCTTATCCTCTCTACTAAGGTTGACTGAATCTGCATACTGGTCATTCTTCCTATATCCCTTGGCAAAACTACTTCGATTCTCATACTCTGAAGATCTTCTAAAATATGCTTCTGCGAGGTCAAGATAAAGGCACTGCCTCTCCTATTTAGTGGATCTGCAACTATATTCGCCTTGCCTGGATGATACTGAAGATCTAAATCAAAATCCTTCAGCAGTTCTAACCATCTCCTTTGCCTCATATTCAAATCTCGCTGCGTGAACACGTATTTCAAACTCTTATAATCAGTATAGATCTCTACCCGATCCCCGTATAAATAATGCCTCCACAACTTGAGTAAAAACACCACAGCTGCTAACTCCAAATCGTGAGTCGGGTAATTCTTCTCATGGTCTCGAAGCTGCCGAGACGCATATGCTATCACCTTTCTGTGCTGCATCAATACACATCCAAGACCCTTCCCTGATGCGTCACAATATACTGTAAAGCCTCCCGCTCCTACTGGAAGCGTCAAGATCGGGGCTGAGATCAATCTCTTCTTCAATTCTTCAAATGATGCCTGACAGCTAGCTGACCAAATAAACTCTACGTCCTTGTACGTCAAACGCGTTAAGGGCGCAGAGATCCTGGCAAAGTCTGCCACGAACCTTCTGTAGTAACCAGCTAATCCTAAGAAACTTCGTACTTCTGCAACCGTTCTCGGGACTGGCCAATGCTCTATGGCCTCAATCTTCTTCGGATCCACTGACACTCCTACTCCAGAAATTATATGTCCCAGGAACGAAATATGGTCTAACCAGAATTCATACTTGTCAAGCTTCGCATAAAGTTGATGCTCCCTCAATTTCTGCAAGACAGTCCTAAGATGTTTCTCATGCTCCTCTTCACTACTGGAATAGACAAGAATGTCATCTATGAACACCACCACAAATTTATCCAAATACGGCAGAAAGATGCGGTTCATTAAATCCATGAATACTACGGGGGCGTTGGTTAGTCCAAAGGGCATTACTAAAAACTCATAATGCCCATATCTAGATCTGAATGCTGTCTTCGGTATGTCTTGCTCCCGGACTCTTACCTGATAGTATCCCGACCGAATATCGATCTTGGAAAAGATGCTGGCCTTGCTCAACTGGTCAAACAGGTCATCAATCCTTGGTAGTGGGTACTTATTCTTCACTGTTACTGCATTCAGCTTACGGTAGTCGATGTACATCCTCGTCGACCCATCCTTCTTGGGAACTAGAATAACTGGCGCGGCCCAGGAAGATTTACTGTCTCGGATGAATCCCTTAGACTTCAACTCTTCTTCATGCCGATACAACTTATCCTGTTCTGATGGCGACATTCTGTAAACTCTGTCTGCAATAGGCCTCATTCCAGGGTTCAACTCAATGCTAAATTCTACCTCTCTAACTGGAGGTATCCCTGGGAGCTCATCAGGGAAGACGTCGAGAAAATCTTCGACAACTCTCGGAATCTGTCCTGGCTCTGACACTGCTGATGGGATGATGCCTCCGGCCTGATTCTTCAAGGTTCGAGTAAAGATGAACTGTTCCATCCCAGGAACGCTGAATATGACCCTACCTTCTCTACAATCAATTGTCGTATGACTGTCTCTCAACCAGTCTATGCCAAAAACAACATCAAAATTCCCCATAGGGAATTCAATCAATGATGCGGGCAGTAAATGCCCACACACCTCTACCGGACATGAAAAGCGCACTCTGCTAACTTCTACGAGCCCATTGTCGGTGAGTATATCCATCCTCTCCGGCAATGCCTCAAACTCTAATCCGATCCGTGTAGCATATTGTGCAGAGATGAATGAATGAGTAGCGCCTGAATCAAATAATGCTACAGTGAGAAATGAGGTGACGAGAATTTTACCTGCTACCACGTCACTAGACGCTAGAGCCTCTTCCAAGGATAATATGAGAGCCTGGCCCTGGCCCCGCTGAGCTCCTTATTGCGGCCTTCCTCGACCATGCTATTGCTGCCTCTGAGGGCCTTCGGCTTCCTGTGCTTGGCGGAACATCTGAGCCTGTGTTGGTAGACGCTGGGCTAGGGGCCTTACTGCTAACACTGGCCCTCTACTCGGGGTTGCCACCGGAGCTGGCAATGCTGGAAACTGCTGAGCTGGCCCTCCTGGCCTCTGCATTACAGGACAAGTGGAGATACGGTGGTCTGAACTACCACACCTCAAGCATAAGCCATTCGTTGACCGACACACCTCCCTCGTGTGCCCTGTATTCCCACAGAATGTACAGCCCTGGGGTACTCCCTGATGCCGCTGTTGGTTCCTCGGCTGTTGATGCCGAACTGCCGCTGTATTAGCTGACACGGCCGTCCTTCACGGCGCTCCCGCATTATGAATACGTACACCGGGTGCTGGTGCCGATGTTCGCTGCATTCCTCCTCCTCCAACCTGGGAATGGGACCTCTTCTGACCTCCTGTCCTCGATGCCAACCTCTACTGGGTAAGCTCGTACCTCCGAGCGACCGTCAAAACAGCGTCAAATGTCTGGTAGTCGTGTCCCTCCATAAGCTGCAGTAGTTCCAAATGAAGTCCTTGCTGGAACCTCATAGCTTTCTCTGGCTCCGTTGCCACCATTGCTGGTGCAAAACGGCACAATCTGCAGAACTCTGCTGCATACCCATCTACGGTCTTGCCTGCTTGCTTGAGACTAATAAACTTCTGCTGGAGCTCATATCAAGCTACTACGCCAAAATACTTGGCCTTGAATCTTTTACTGAAGGTGGTCCAACGAACATGGCGTCTTATACCAACTTCTTCTGATGCCCACCAGTCGCGGGCAAGATCCTGAAGTACCAATTTGACCTGATCAACCTTCTCATCATCTGGAACCTTGGCTGCCACAAGAATGGCTTTGATGTCTTGAATCCATGCATCCGCAGTGATGGCATCCTTCGTGCCGTCAAAATACCTCGGGTTCAAGCGACGGAACCTTCCTGATGCTCCCGAGTCAACCCCGGCACTCCTCTCAAGAGCTAACTGAATCCCTTGGTTCAGCAACACGTTCTGCTCCTGCTGCTGAGTCTGTTGCTGTTGGTGAGTGACAAGAATCCCCCGGATAATCTTCAGGAGTGCTACGGCATCTGGCACTGCCGTCGCTGTTGGTGCTACAGGAGTTTCAATAACCTGTGGCTGCACTGCCTCTGGTTCCATTTCTGCTCGTGTCTGCCCTGGGGAAGGTTCTCTCCCCTGCTGGTGCCCAGTCGAGCCATGCTCTCGCTGCTCTTCCTCATGGGCCTCACCCGCTACTGAGAATGAAGCACCCCTATAGAGAAAGATATAAGATTATCAAGTCCGGACGGGGAAGATTTCGAGGATGCAAGTCAGGTTAGAGATCAAGCCAAGGACAGAGAATTCGAAACCGAATTTCAAGGGGAACAAGTTTTGATTGAGACTCCTAATAATTTGCAATACCCCACAAGTCTGAAAAACAGACCTGTATGGGCCACCACTAAAACCTTGTCACGCCCCAGTACCGAAATACGGAGACGGACTAGGCCAGCTACTCCATATGAGGTACGTAATGTCATACGACGATCGTGGCTATCGAGAGACTAGGGGGTACATGCTACAATCAAGTCTCCTATGGTCCCACAGAGTTCTATGTCTCAATCAATCAAGTCACATCAGCAATTAAAAGAACATTAAAGATAAAGCAGTAAGGCGTCCCCGACGCTTCATCAAAATGGTCATAAGAGACTAGCTTTATAATTTAGCTATCTCAGAGAGTCAGGAGTACAAAATTATACACAGCTGCAGTCTGTTTCTTTACAATTCTGTACTGACACAAAATATCAAGTAATCTGGCTAACAGGTGCCGGAGGCTAAACGTCGCACAAAGTAAAGGCAGGAGTGGTGGAGAAGAAACCCACTCGAGTCCCCGAACCGCCATACTCCTAGTATGCACCACGGATGTCAGGAAGAAAGATCGTGTCCTCCGGCTCTGCTACGAGATCTGACCAAACAAAACCAGCGGGGTCAGCCCCGAATAGCAAGTACCGCCAAAGGGGCACAAGAGTTAAGATTAAAAATCTAGTTAATAGAATGATTGATAATAGTAATACTTATGCTATTATTATAGGGTAGCGCAACATCCTCGAACCCATATGGCACCCTTACAACCAAATAAGGACAAAAGGTGCCGCATGGAGTCGGGACGTGTCGTACTCTATAACTTTTGCATAAGTTAAAAGGTATAAACAATAAAATCTCCTGATCGTGACTTCGGTCGATAGCCTATCGCAGCATAATAACCAACCCAACAATCAAACAAGAACATGGGTTGGATCATGTACCATGATAGACCATGTTCCTCAGTCATTCACAGAAGTAGCACTTCACAACCAGAATAAGTCTTTCGTTCATAACTTCGGTCCACAGCCTGTCATAGTACGATAACCAACCCAACAATCAAACAAGAACATGGGTTGGATCATGTACCATGACAGTCCGCTTCCTTCAGTTATTCACGGAAGGTAATAGGATACAAGCAAGTCATTTTCACGGCCAATCAAGTCTACGAGTTTCTAGTGGGACGAGGTTATCCTCGCATCATGTTATTTAGAAATCCTCAGATCGTATCTTTCCAGCAAGGCTAGCCAACCCAGGGGTTCGCGTAGACAGGTGTGATTGAGCATAGGTCCCTCGTAAGGCCACCTTGCCAAAACATATAATATATAGCAGGAATTAATCGGATACAGTCATCCACTCGTTGCAGATGACACAGTATCCGTGGAGACCAGCCGGCACGTCGAGACAATATCTCAAGGCGGCTGGTGTAACACGATCTCGAGATTTTGCCCTCCCCATGCATCTAATATATTTAGTTGCCTAATTTAACCCTAGGTGAAATCTTGGACTCACATGCTGTGGCCTGCATGATTATCCTCCTGTCGTACTCAAGTACGAGTACCCCAAAGAGGATCCATGTCAATCAGTATGTCAACATGTTCTACCCTCCTTAGTGTAATGCATCATTGCAAATACGCCACGTGGAGTTACGAGTCATTTGTCGAGCATGAACAAGAACTGGAACATTAAGGTACATGTATCAGGTAGGAACACTTTGTTCACCGGGGTCACATTAGTGCTCATATCATGCTCAGGACAAAAAAACGTAAGGATATATAGCATACACAAACATTTACATATATATAAGCAATATATATAATAAAAATAATATAAAATATAGGGGAGTCCAGGTCAGAGTGCACAGGGTCAGATCGTGCAGGGTCAGGTCGCGCAGGGTCAGGTTGCGCAGGGTCAGACTGCGCAGGGTTAGACTGCGCAGGGTCAGATCGCGCAGGGTCAGGTTGCGCAGGGTCAGGCTGCGCAGGGTTAGACGGCACAGGGTCAGATCGCGCAGGGAATAGATTGCGCCAGAGTCGGGTTGCGCACGGATCAGGTTGCGCATGGAATGGATTGTGCTGAAGTCAAGCGTGCACGGATTGACTTGCGCTGGGTCGGATGGCGCTGGAGCTAAGGAGCGCCAGTTCAGCTCAGCGCAATACGTTGGCCGAGGGGTTGCACAATTCGTCAAGAGACGAGCTGTACAGTTCAACCTTGCGCTAAAGAGCGCAGGCTGAAGGGTCTTCTCCTCCAGGCCGAGAGCATCCTCAAGAACACCAAAAACTTCCAATTCTCATAACTTGACCAAATCAAAACTGTAGACCTTAAAAATGGAAGTCACGCTGAGTTGATCAGGACAAAGTCCAAAAGTCACGCTGAGTTGATCAAGACAGAGTCTAAAAGTCACGCTGAGTTGATCAGGACAATATTTAAAAGTTACACTGAGTTCAGCTCATCATTTGTCAGAGTGTCATCATGACTGACAGCACGACAGTCAAAGAATGTCTCCTCGTATGCCACGTATGTACGGGACTCGAGAGATCACAGCAGACTATTGCGTGATTTTTGAAATCTTCTTCAAACAAGACTCAGCCTTCGTCAAGTTGGCGTACCAAAAGAGCTTATTATCATTTAATGTGACTGACAAGGCAATCACTGTCAGAGATTTTGTGTCAGTCGAGGCACGTCGAATCAAGACAGCTGGCAGTCCTGCCTCAATCTTGCGTATATTTTAAGCCTTCTGGCTCAAGTCTGCGTGTATTTTGAACTTATATGTTTCCTTCCTCAAGTCTGCGTGGATTTTGAAGCTTTTTGCCCCACGTCTGCGTGGATTCTGAAGCTTCTTGCCCCAAGTCTGCGTGGATTTTGAAGCTTTCTGACCTAAGTCTGTGTGGATTTCATCCTTAACCAAGTCTGCGTGGATTTCGTCTTTGACAAGCCTGCATGGATTTCATCAAATTGGAGTACGTGGCAGCCATGCCACCGATCTCTCGCCTGCGTGTCCTGTAGCTTGCATACGACTCATGCACGATTGCCATGTGTCCAACAGTTACAGGCCACGTCCAGTAACTGCTCATAACCTTGCGTATGTTAAATCCTGCATGATTTTCAACTATGTACAGGCTGTGAAGACAGTTATCTTTTCAGTTATTTTTGACTCTATAAATAGAGTTCTTTTCTTATTCATTGTACAGATACAGAGCTATCTAAATTGCTGTAAAATTCTTGAGAGCTTTTCTTCTTCGCATCGTCCAAGGTATAAAGCGATCGTCTTCTAGATCGGATTCCTACAGTTGTAATTTTCCCAGAAACACAATAAATAAAGTGAATTTATTTATGAAAAACAAATTGGTGACTCTGCTGGGGAAAACCATCTCCTCTTTTGGGATGGCAATAACTCAATGCGACACTTCGTCAGTCGGCTTGACGAAGAAGGTGATATCGATCCAACTTGATCAACTCGCCTACGAAGAAATGCAGCGGGCTAAGGGTGGCAAGCCCACTTCAGCCTCTATCTCCACTGCCAAGTCGAAGGGACGATCTGTCTACGTTCCTAAGAATCTGTTGGCAACTAACAGTGAAGTTTCTGCCATAGTGTCTACTCCTAACACTGGCAAGAACTCTACTGCAAGCACGCACGCTCTTGTGTGCTCGAAGACGACAGCAATCAAAAGTCACGCTGACAGCACTGGCTCCTTAGCCAAATCTGTTCCAGCGTGCAATCTCAAAATCAAAAGTCACGCTGACAGCACTGGCTCCTTAGTCAAGCCTGTTCCAGCGTACAATCTTAAAATCAAAAGTCACGCTGACAGCACTGGCTCCTTAGCCAAATCTGTTCCAGCGTGTATTTCTAAAGTCAAAAATCACGCTAACAGTACTGGTTCTTTAACCAAGCCTGTTTCAGCGTGTATTCCAGCATACTATAAGAAGAATAGCTCTTTAGCTATCTCTTCTTCTTTGCCAAGTTCTACTGAAACTGGGGGTGGTCTTGCTAGAACTCCTTCACAAATGGCACACAAAGTCCCTTCGAAAAGGAACAACTCTTTAGTTGTTTCTTCTGCTCCTGTAGTGCTTACTTCAGGAACAGCTTTGACAGACAGTTTTGTTAGTCAAGGAAAAGGAGATGGTCTTTTGACTACTCTTCCCTCTGGACATTCTATGTCTCAAAACTTGAATAAGTCCAAGAAGAAACATTTCTTAATGTCTTCTTCTACGACTTCTTCGAATTGGACACAGAATTTGTCTATAAAAGAGGGTTTGTTACCAACTCCTAATCAAGGGGGTGGTTCATCTCTTCCTTTTCTACAAATATCCAGATCAATGGAAGGAAAACTCCAAGTGTCAAAAACCAATGTTTTACTTCCAACTGATCTAAGAA
The DNA here is from genome assembly GCA_029216955.1 of Iris pallida. Taxonomy (NCBI): domain Eukaryota; kingdom Viridiplantae; phylum Streptophyta; class Magnoliopsida; order Asparagales; family Iridaceae; genus Iris; species Iris pallida. Next base: position 18,213,634 of record JANAVB010003400.1, on the reverse strand, counting down.
CAAAACTTAATCAAATCCGTTTGGAAAGCACTTCTGCAAGAGATCCAGATATAGAGTATGCTAGAAATTATGTGGCTCATATTAATCAATCTCTATATAATCAAGAGCCATCAAGACCCAAGAACTGGAAATATATTCCTAAAAATACACAAAGAATGTTCTCTGATGTACCTCAATCTTCACAAACAGATTTGCGAGAACACCTTCAACAGAAGAGAAAGAATAATTCTGTGCCAAGGGATCGCGACCATGCTGAATGTGACTTCCAGCCGAAAGTCATAATTCAATGCAGATGTCAATCAATGGATCATGACCATGTTGATCATAAATGTGACTTCCAGCCAAGAGTCACGATGCAATGCAGATGTCAATCTAAACGACAATCTGTCTTCAACCGGATTCAGTGTGAACCTATGCCTGATGAAGATGAACCTCTGTTTGCTTCTGTCAACATGACTTCTCGGGATATTGGGGGTAGACCTGATAGTCCAGATGGAGTATATAGAGGCACCAGGTCAAGAGTTATGGCTTCTAATCAGAGGACTTTGATTCCTGAAGATGATTCTGAATTTCTTGGAGAATCTAACTTCCCACCTCTTCCTACTGGGGGTAGTTCTCCTACAAATGACTTTGATATACAAAGTAATGATTCAGAACAAACAACATCCACCAGTTCATCAATAATCCCTCGTACAGTCACGACTTATATGGTCGATGGGAATACTGATGAACCTTCTTCTTCGATGACTCTTCAAGATCAAAGAATTGCTTCTTTGGAACAGCAAATGAAATCTATGGCTGACACTATGAAGTCGATGTATGAACTCATGGCAACCCAGATGCAAAATCGACAGACTGTACCTGAAGCCATACCAATTGATACTGGTGTAATTCCAGTACATGTTCCTCCAGCAGTACAATCCAATACTCTTGGACAAGTTCAACCAGTTCCTAGTCACTCAGGAGCTGGGGATAGTGTTTATAATGCTGTTCCTCCTCCCAACTATTCTGTACAAGCTACAACTCCACAATCTTCCGGAGTTGTTACTGAAGAATTGAAGAACCTCAAAACTCAATTTGAGGCATTCAAACAGAAGGATGGTTTGCAAAGGTTAGGTATCAAACAACCTTACCCGATAGAATGGAAGCAAATATCTTATCCTCCTAAATACAAGCCTCCTACTATCTCATTTTATGATGGAACCACTTCTCCAAGTCAATTTATCAATCACTTTGAAGTGATGACTGACCAGTTGCAACCAAGTGACGCCCTCCTTACTCGGGTGTTTGTCGGATGTCTAAAGGGAATGGCTTATGAATGGTATAGAAGTCTCCCTGATGGGTGTATTACCTCATTTGTCGGTTTCAAACAAATGTTTCTTGAACGATTCTATGAAGGGCTCAATGACATGACTATGTCTGCTCAAATAAGAATCAAGCAGAAGAACAATGAAACTACTGAAGATTCCATTGAACGGTTTCGAAGAGAAGCTCTGAAAATGCCTCTTGGAACTCCTGATGCTATTACTATTGACACATGCAAATCAAATTTGTTGCCAATCATCAGCATGTGGACAGGATCTACACAATTTCAAGATTGGCCTTCCTTCATAGTAAGTGCCAAAGCTGCAAAAATCAGTGCTGAAACCTTCAAAGGTTTAGGAGTGCAGATGAATCCCAAGGAAACAGGCCAAAATGCTAACAATAATGCTAAAAATAATGCTCGCAAGGGAAAAAAAACCCTTGAAGTTAATCTTCAGAGTAAAGATGCATCGACTGTTCAAACTCCTCCTGCCTCTACGACTCAACAATCAAGAACACCTCGTCCCAGAGAAGAATATTCTTTTGATGACGATGATGTCCTTGGTATCTTCGAATGTCTGCTTAAAGGTAATAAAATACAATTACCTGAAATAAAGAAACCCGATGAAGCCGGTAAGACAGATCATCCTAAATACTGTCCATACCACAGAATGTTGGGTCACACAATTCGTACATGTTATGTACTGAAAGGAAAGATCCAAGAAATGATCAAGTCTGGAGCCATCACTCTCACTCCGAAAGAGAAGACTGTTACTTCCAACGTTGTCTCTATACAATTCGGAGATTTTCCTCCTCAACTCCTTGAAAGCGGGATTGTTCTATTCCCAAGGCAACTCTTGAAATAGTGAATATTCCTCCTCCACAGTCTGAAGGATTAGTACCAATCACTATGGAAACAGGAGAAATCCTATGGATTCATCCTGATTTAGTGGCAGATTTTGAATCTCCTCCTCTTCAAAAGATTTTTACCCGAAAATCTAAGAAGGCTGGAAAGACTAAGTCATGTCATATGACTTCTTTCGAGTCTACTTCTGACACAGAGCCAAAAGACAAAGCAGAAGCACTTGCTGGTGCTACTAGAACAGGAAAACCTTATCTAAAGGATTATTCCAAGAATCCTGAAGATACACCTGATATCTCTCCTGCTGACAAAAATATTCCTGATGTTCCTGAGGAAGAATCATCCACTGTACCTGTTCCTTCAACTGCACCGGTTGAACCTACTCCTTCCAAGCCTACAGCTCTTGAGAAAGGCAAACAACAGGCTCAATTTGATAAACCAATCAAGAAGTCCCCTCCTCTTGGGCTTCAGAAGCCTTATAACTTCGACATTCTAGCTCAACTTGCTAATACTCCAGCTAGAATGTCCCTCTTTGATCTTCTACGTCTTTCTAAAGAGACTCGGGAGACATTAAGTGAGGCACTTCTTCAGGCAGACTCTTGTCTTGCACAATTAAAGAAACCAGATGAAGAACCTGTCACTTGCTTACATTGCAACAGTGTATTGGAGATTATCTCGAATATCACCTTTACACAAGATGACATGCTACTGAAGGATAATCAACATGATCGACCTCTCTACTACACCGGTTATATCGATACGATCAAGATAGATCGTATCCTCATTGATCCAGGGTCTGCTATAAGCATAATGCCTAAGAGTCTGTTGGATGAACTAAAAATCCCTCTTCACAAGCTTTCCAAGACGGTTACTACTATCTTGGGATTCAATCAAAGCCAAAGCGAGCCTTTGGGAAAGATTCATCTAATACTTCAGATAGGCGATTTCAGATCCAAAGTCACTTTCTACGTGATCGAGATCGTAGGGTCTTACAATCTTCTTCTGGGAAGACCCTTCCTTCATGAAAATAATGTGGTTCCTTCCACTCTTCATCAGTGTTTTAAATACATTGACAGCAATGGACAAGTACAAAAAGAAGTTGCTGATATAAATCCTTTCCATGGGGTTGAAGCTTATTTCAATGATTCCCGGATGTACAAAGAAGAGTATACGAGGCTTATACAAGCTATGGAGAAAGAGGATTCACAAAGTGAGACCTTGATAATTCCTATTAAAGGTCGAACTACTCAGCAACAGTCTCCTAAACCCTCTGGAGAAGATTCTTTCATTGTTCCAGTAAGCGAACGAATTTCTCCATTACCTCAGTCATCTGCTCAAGATACACTGATCATTCCTGTCAGTGGACGTACTATAGTTCCTGTATCTTCATATATAAAATAGGATACTCTGGTAATCCCGGTTGGAGGGCGGACTACTCTTCCATCTCAGGCTTCAAGGGAGCTCACCTCTTCTGAGCCATTTGTTATCGATCTTAATCGAAACAAAAATTCTTCTCGTTCTTCTTCTCCCCCTTTAGTCATTGATTTGGCTAAGATTTCTAAGGCTCAACCTTCTCCTGATGTAAATACTGCTACTTTTGAATTTAATGAAAAGTCTCCATCTTTGCAGTATATTGATGTGTGTAATCATGTTCATAGTTATTTGCATCTGTTGGATGATTTAAGAACAATAACTATAGGAGTTGTACAGACTTTTCATACGGGAGTATCCCTAGAATCAGTGCAAGCTTCATACTTTTTGGTTCCTAGCAGAAAGCCAGGAGATATTCCAATATTCTTCCACAAAGGGCCCCAAAATCCTTCTGATTTGGAAGACGATGACAAAAACGATGACACCGGGAGGTTACAACTACGTCGTTATAGTCAGCAATCTAAAGACATTATCAAGAATATGGGCTATGACTTCAGAACTGGCCTCAGTAATGGAAGAGAAAGAAAAATGCCTGTCCGGATTCCTCCTTTGAAATATGGAAGGACAAAATACGGATTGGGTTATATTGCTTCTACTCCCTTCATCAATACTATCCATGAAGATCCTGAATCTGACGAAGATACGAGATCTGATTCTTCTAGTACCACCTCTTGGGATTCTGATACAAGTATTGGTGACCTCCACTACAACATTCTGTCTTCCAACATGGTCTCCATTGACGGTTCTGAGGAAGATGATGAAGACGAAGATGAATTTGAAATCTCACCTGAATCAGAACAATGGGCCCAAAGATTAGACAATCGTTAGGAATTCTGATTTGAGCAAAAAGAACCTCCGACTGAAGACAAACTTGTTCAAATAGATGTTGGTGAAGAGGGATCCCCTAAGCCAATATTCATCATTGAAAGTCTTTCAAATAACGAAGTGATACATTCATCCGACGGTTCATCCGTTCATTTATTACCACCCGACGGTTCACCCGTTCATTATCACCTGACGGTTCATCCGTTCATTTATCATCATCCGATCATTTCGATATCTGTTATCCCTAGTAGAAATAGATATTCTATATTGTATTATTTTCTTAGCAAATTTGATATTTAGAAAATCATGTCTGTATTACCTCTGAATTTTTTATCTCAGTATCATATTTATGAAAATGATATCTAGTCTTTTGATTCTCGAGTCCAAATATCATGAAAAATAGAGTTCAAAGATATTTTTATGTCTGAATTCTATTTTTTTCTAATCAGTATTAAACTAAGATCATCTCTGGTTTAATATCATCTGATAGAATTACAAAGTTCATTTGTATATTCTATTCTATTGACATGTGTCATGTATTATTTACCTCTGAACACATTTTCTATGAATACACCATTATCACAATAAATTCAAAAATTAGATCAAAAGTTCTCATTTGTTTTTATTCAGAATCAAAACATTGAATAGAAGTGAAAATGAAAAGATTCACTTATTAGGAGTTATTAACTCCTTGATGCGATCAAGAACAGCATTCATCTTCTCTTCATGAGCTTTTCGAACTCTGTCGGCTGCCTCAACTGTGACATTTTGTTCGTCAAAAATGATAATAGCAGACTGGAGACGATTAACTTCTTCAATTTGTTCTGTCTGCATCTGCTCTCGCTTCTTTTGAAGAGTTTCACAGCGTTCGGCTTCAGAAATATAAGCAGCAGTAACCTCAGCTTGCTCTGTTTCTATGACAGCAATTCGCACTTGAAGGCGAGCCAACTCCTCTTTCAATTTCTTCAGCTCTTCAGCTTTGGATGCTTTATCTTTCTCCAGAAGTTCTACTCTCTGACGAGTAGTTAATATTTCTTCGCCCTTTTCTACTAATTTCTCAGAAGAAGAGACAAGAAATGCTTCTAGTGCAGCCTGCTGGGACTGGGCTTCATGCTCTAATTGACTGATCTCAGCCACTGTTAAAGAATCAATGTCCTCCTTCTTAGTCTCCCAGTATTTTTGGATAGTTATTTCCAACTCATCCAGGAGATGTTCGAAGAAGATGCACTGAGATTCGCAACCAGCATGTCGCAATGCCATGAGCGGGAACTTGACCATAGTTCGAAGGTCAGAAAAGGGTATAGCTTCATCCTTCAAGAAACGTCTGGAGTATGTATCTAGATATGAGTAAATAATATCTGAATACATTCCCAGAGTTCTTGCTAGTCCAGTCTCGAATCCAGGAGTCGCTGTCATCATGGAAGAAGAAGCTTGAATGTTCTCTATCCTGGGAACGGAAGTGTGTACGACTGGAGAAGTTGGCAAGTGCGAACTCCCTTCATCAACATCAGCCTGGATAAGCGGAGCATGAGTCGAACTCATTGCTGCAGCAGTTCCTATAGTCAAAAAAAAAAATAATCAGCATATAAAAAAAATAATAAGCGAAAACAGAATTTGAAATAGATTTCTACCAGGTTGAGGTTCATATTCGATATGATGAGGAAGTCTCGCGTCTTCTCGTAGCCGGTCCATGATGGTGTCCGACACTTGCTTCATGTGGCTGCTTCCAGCTCCAGAATTATTGGGTGCTGGAGCATTGTCTGGAGATTAAGCAGGTTCGAGGCTGAGTTCAATTCTGTTCCCTCTGATTTTATCCTCATCATAAGGAGTAGAAGTGCCAGCATGCCAATCATCTCTTTCTTCAGTTTCTTCTTCTTCTTCAGACTCTTTTTCATCCCTAGCTTCAGGATGAGTCTCTGATACGGAGTCTATGATGTTCACATCTTCATCTATTCCTTGAGGTGAATGAATCTCAGGAACAGTGATGATAGCAAGCTCAGTAGTGACTGCCGGTTCAGTCTTCTCTGGAATATCAGTTCGAAGAATGATGTCTGTACAAACATTCTTCGACAAGTCATCAGCAGCTGATGGCTCGGACGTTGGCATGTCTTCATCGCCTCTGGCCAAAGAAATGTTGTCTTCAACCTGAGTTTCAGGAACTTCCGGCTGTTCTGTAACTTCTGCCAGGGCTGGTTCTTCTTCAGAATAATCAATCTGGTCATCCAGTGCCTGGATGACGCCCTTTGTCCCATGCTCAAATGGGATCATCCTCATCTCTGAGAGTTCAGTAGCTACTCCACTTGTTGTCGGAGCAGTCGTTTCCTGAGCTCGAGCGGACTCTACCTCAGTCAGTTCAGTTGAAGCTGCCGGAAGGTGAACATCTTCAGACTCTGTTTTCTCAGTAGAAGCCGTTTCGTTGATTTCTGGCAAAACTCCTCCACTCATAATCGTTTCTAGGAGTTCATTGCCCTTCATTTTGCTGACGGACTTCTTAACATATTTGCCTCTCGACCTTCTTGTTATCAAAGGAGCATCGTCTTTATCTTCGTCTTTATCAGCGGCATCATCTTCGTCAACGGAGATGCCACCTAAAGATGAAGTGGCAGTTACTGAGACCCCTTTCTTCTTCTTCTTAGATATCGGAGACTTAGTACTCTTCTTGGAGACTGTCTCAGACTCATCACTTATCTTCCTCTTAGAAAGGGATACAAATATGGCAAGAAGAACTTCATCGGGAAAATTTCCCTCCTGGAATAATTCATATAGGGGCTCAACCTCCGCTGTCTCATCTTCGGGTTCCGGAGGAAATTGTTGAATAACAGTTTTCTTCTTCGACCTCTTCGATGGAGCTGGGTCGTCCTCCGCCACAAAAGTCTTCAGATGGAAACTCGGCTTGAAGGTGCTCGACGAAACATAGAAGCGAGCATATGTGTAAAGCATCTTCGTCCCCGAGTTAGATAAAGGATTAGGCATAGAGAATACAGCTTTTGTGTCTCTAGCCGCAAAATATCTCCAGGCTCGAGCTCCGTCAATAAGCCCTCCACGAGCAGAAAGGCAAGTGGTGGCGTTCCCAACGTGAAGTTGGTCATATCCGAATTGCCTGGCAAATCGGCTTGGTAGATACGGCTCCAAATACGTCATTTCTTCATGACGGTATACTAGATGAGACGGCCGGATTCTCTGCAACCACTGAAAGGCTACATCATCTAGCCTGTTCCCCATATCTCTGTCCATCATATTCAAGGGCATGCTTTCATAACCCAATGGTGGAGGGACACATTGAATGGACCAATGTGAAGCTCGATTCAAGATATTTCTGCATTCTGGAAGGGTGTGAACCTTCCAGAAAGTTTCTCCAGAATACTTCTCCAGAAAAAAGACTGCTACTCCCTCCTGCCCCTGGAGGTATCAGACCATCATGATGGAGGAGGAGCCAACCATATAGATATATGAAGGACATCTCTATCCGTGGGAATTCCTCAGTCATCTTCCTCTGATCAGATAGCATGTTGGTTACAAAATTCCGAAGACCTGCGTTCAGCCTACAGGTCATCGCTGATAATAAGTCTAGCTTGTAACCATACATAAGGCGCACCGCTGCAAAGATAACGCCTCTATGTATCCTGTCCAGAGAGCTGGAGCCAGGAACAATGAATCTTCTTAACCAAAGAGATAGGAATCAGGCCAAATGACCGTTCCTAGACAGAATCTTTCCACTCTGTCTCACATACGAACTGAAGGTGGTTCCAGCTTTGAACTCATACCAGTCTTCAGTGATCGTGAAATCCTTGCAGTCATATTTCTCCAGTAGATAAATGATTTCACTCTCAGAGAGAGGTTTGAAGTTGCTAATCTGGTACCATCTCTTCTCGTTTATCTTCTTCTTATCCTTTTTACGGTTCATGAAAAGGTAGGACATCCATTTCTGAATGTGGTTGCCAGCTTCATTTTTAGAACTCTTGTAATACAGAGTACATGTGCCAAAATGGCACATCATCTCTTCAAATAGATGTACTATCTCTGGGTTCTTCTCTGACAGAAAATTCAGCTCTTCTGTCGTAGGCACATACTCTTCATATGGTAATGTGCCTGAAGGCAGATGTGAGATGTATTCCATCTCATGCAGGGCAAAGCCTATCTCCCCTTTCGGAGTCATAAATGTCCCCGTCCTGTGGTTATACCTCTCAACCAAGGCCAGGAACAGGAAGGGGTTGGGCCTGAAGCCGTAGGATGAATTGACGACGGCGTCATAAAGGTTTATCTTCTTCAGCTCACTTTCAAAATTCTCCAAAGTCCAGTGGACCAAAGTCCTCCATCTCACGTTCTCCTGATTCATTAAGCCGTTCATCCTCGACGTTGAATCGGTGGGGTAGAATGCATTCTTGTTTGCCATAAATTCGTTTATGAAAATGGGCATCCTGAATGGCATCAATATTGATGAGTCTTCAGGTGGTATGCATCCAGGCTTCAAACCCCGAAATACAGATACATGATTCTCAGGGGCACTGAAGAATCCCTCCTTCCTGTAAATGATACGGCTCGCCTTCGCCTGCTGATATTCTGTTAAATGCCAGGACATCTTTCTGGGATAACTGGCATGCATGAATCTCATGATAGATAAGCCCCTGGAAACCTTCGGCCAGTACATGGGCTGTTTTACATCACCTTCGAAGTAGAAGCACACCTTCTCTCTGATGCCCTTCAGTTGTGATTTCTGTGCTATGGCATCCCCGAACAAAAATGCTGGTTTCTTGTAGGACACCAAATCAAGACTCTGAAAGGGTTGACCATTCATCAAACAGAGTAAAGTTGTATGGTCTTGATTTGCCAACAATGACAATCTGGCTTCTAGAAGATCAAACTGAGGAAATTGCACATGAGATAAATCATGTTTAAATGAGAAACTCAAGTGCCCTTCATAATCTGCCTCTTCGCTTCGGATGTTCACTACAGAAAATGAAAGAAGACAAGACCAGACATGTTTCAATAAAATCTATATCTATGCGTGTATTACAGTATTTCAAGGAAATTTCAAAAGTCACGCAGACTTCAGACAGATATACTATCAAAACACGCTGTATGATTTATTCATGCAGGTGATTAATTCACGCAAAGTCCAGACAGACTAGAATGAAAGTCACGCATCATTGCCGGAATCACATTTAAGTGACAATGACAAAAACACGCTGACGGATCAAGACTAGTCTATCCAGAGCATGACTCTCAGAAGTCTGCGTGAATATTTCAAACATAGACATCTCTGCCAACATGTGAAAAATCACGCAGAGTCATCATGAAAGCTGCGTGAATAATTCAACATTGACATCTCTGCCAACATGTGAAAAATCACGCAGAGTCATTATGAAAGCTGCGTGACTATTTCAACATGGACATTTCTGCCAACATGAAAAATCACGCAGAGTCATAAGAGGCATGCTCATTTACGTGAAACACAGAGCTTCGTAAACACGAAGATGTGAAGTATGGCCGACCCTAAAAAGGGGGCATACTTTATTAATATCCTTGGCCCTAAAGAGGGGAAGATATATTTCTGAAGTTCATTATTTGTTTTATGAATCCTAAAAACATCTATGTGGAGTTCATCTTCATCAAAGTCATCTTCATCAAGTCATCTTCAACAGTTCGAATCTCCCCATCACTTACGCTGCATAGGAGGATGCGTGACTTCGTGTCGAGGGAGTCTGTCAGTGGTGGCACGCGAGGAACTCGCAGGAGCTTTCCCCTTGGCCTGAGCGTCGAATTTCTTGGGAGCCATTGCTGCTGAGAAGGGGAAGAAGAAGTCGGGAAAGATGAAGTTCGTCGGGTCTTCTGTGGATTCTCTCTCTCTAACGCAAGTAAAGAAGGAAAGAAGTGATATATGGCTTATTTATAGGCTCATGAAGAATTCCAAACGGCAATATCATTATCTGCCTCGATTTAGGAGCTTGATACGGGATCATAACTGCACAGAATCTCAACAGTCCAATCATTTAGGAGTAAGTCTCTCTTTAAAGTCATCTCAGCGTGACTGACTTTATTTTATCATCTCGATTTCAAAGTATTTCGAAATAAATTATCATTTTTTCGAAAACTTTGAAGGGGGTTTTGTAGACCTTAAAAATAAAAGTCACGCTGAGTTGATCAGGACAAAGTCCAAAAGTCACGCTGAGTTGATCAAGACAGAGTCTAAAAGTCACGCTGAGTTGATCAGGACAATATTTAAAAGTTACGCTGAGTTTAGCTCATCATTTGTCAGAGTGTCATTATGACTGACAGCACGACAGTCAAAGAATGTCTCCTCGTATGCTACGTATACACGGGACTCGAGAGTTCACAGCTGACTATTGCGTGATTTTTGAAATCTTCTTCAAACAAGACTAAGCCTTCGTCAAGTTGGCGTACCAAAAGAGCTTATTATCATTTAATGTGACTGACAAGGCAATCACTGTCAGAGATTTTGTGTCAGTCGAGGCACGTCGAATCAAGACAGCTGGCAGTCCTGCCTCAATCTTGCGTATATTTTGAGCCTTCTGGCTCAAGTCTGCGTGTATTTTGAACTTATATGTTTCTTTTCTCAAGTCTGCGTGGATTTTGAAGCTTTTTGCCCCAAGTCTGCGTGGATTCTGAAGCTTCTTGCCCCAAGTCTGCGTGGATTTTGAAGCTTTCTGACCTAAGTCTGCGTGGATTTCGTCTTCAACAAGTCTACGTGGATTTCATCCTCAACCAAGTCTGCATGGATTTCGTCTTCGACAAGCCTGCGTAGATTTCATCAAATTGGAGTACGTGGCAGCCATGCCACCGATCTCTCACCTGCGTGTCCTGTAGCTTGCACACGACTCATGCACGATTGCCATGTGTCCAACAGTTATAGGCCACGTCCAGTAACTGCTCATAACCTTGTGTATGTTAAATCCTGCGTGATTTTTAACTATGCACAGGCTGTGAAGACAGTTATCATTTCAGTTATTTTTTACTCTATAAATAGAGTTCTTTTCTTATTCATTGTACAGATACAGAGCTATCTAAATTGATGTAAAATTCTTGAGAGCTTTTCTTCTTCACATCGTCCAAGGGATAAAGCGATCGTCTTCTAGATCGGATTCCTACAGTTGTAATTTTCCCAGAAACACAATAAATAAAGTGAATTTATTTATGGAAAACAAAAACCAAATCTAGGTTTTCAAAGTTCTAACTTGAGTAAAATTGAATTCTCTTCCACATGAAGCATCAAAACCCACAAAACCCCAACGAAAATAGATCAAAACCAAGGAAATCCGAAAATGATTAATACTTAGATCTACAAAAATCAAAGCTTCAAAATAAAAATTTCCAAGTTCTAAACTAGTATAGGTTGAGGAGAAGAACATATTTTGACAAGTAATTTTGTAAGAAATATTGACAAAAATTTATGGATCCATCTCTTGAGCAAGTTGGTACTTGCCTTGGTTGGTGGAGGAAATAAATAAGAGGAAATAATGAGAGGAGAGAGAATGAGATGAGTTATATATAAAGATCTTGAACCCAAGGGTTCATGATGAACCATTGGTGAACCAAAAATAGGTTACCTAAATTAGCCAAAACTGTAGGCCCAAATGCAGAAAATAAATTACGAAATAATATTTTGTCGAATATTTTGGAAAATATATGAAGAAATACTGCATAATAAATATAGTATAAATACAAGGTAAATACAAATTATCGTTTACGTATTAAAATACGTATTCCAGGATCAGGGAGTGACACATGTCCATGTAATCTCTCCATGCCGCATAGACTTCTCTGGCCGCATAGGACTTTCTAGCCGCATAGGCTACTCTGGCCGCATGGACTTCTCTGGCCGCATGCTGTCCTTCATGCCACGTAGGCGTCTCATTAATTGCTCTTGATTTGTTTTGATTTAAAGCCGTCTTTTGGGTAGGATCCCAAGAGTCGGCATTAAATATTTGGATTTGCCTTCATGATTCTGAGCATTCTTTTTTGCATGAGAGGGGATAAAATCCCAAGAGTCAGTTTTATCTTCTAGGCAACACATAATCCGAAGCGCCTATCGGTCCACGTGCCCCCTGTCCGCCTATAAATATGAGTAATTTTTAGAGAGAGACTCTTTACTCTCTTCTCTTGTTCAAGCCTTTCTCGCCATAGTTGCCGTCTTTTTCTCCTTCGATCATCGATGGCTCCCAAGACTTCCTCCAGTGCTGCGGCGAAGGATAAAGGAGCGGCCTCCTCGTCGACTGCGGCGACCCCAGTCCACTCTGATGTTTACCCCGCCATTGATGGTAAGAATGATGGAAGAAACTGTATGAACTCAAAACCCTAACCATCATGGCTACGCCGCAAGTTTTATGTGCGGGCCTTCTTCGTATTCATTGAACTGTTCAAGTTTATTGTGATGAATCCGCATACTGTGCTGTATGTGCCGCATGTACATCTCATGTCCGAGCCGCATGGGGGTATGCCTCAAGTCCGAGCCGCGTGAGAGTCGTCTTGTGGCCGCATAAGCACTTTACAAACTGGGCCGCATGAAGACCCATCGAACAGTGCCGTATAAGCTTCCTTTGAACTATGCCGCATGAAGTTCCAACAAACAGGACCGCATAAGCTCCTTCGAACTGTGCCGCATGAAGTTCCAACAAACAGGACCGCATAAGCTCTCTCGAACTGTGCCGCATGAGACCCCACCAAATCAGAGCCGCATAAGCTCTTTTAAACTGGGTCGCATGAGCACCCGCTAAACAGAGCCGTATGAGCTCACTTAAACTGGGCCGCATGAGACCCTGTTAAATAGAGCCGCATAAACTCATTTGAACTGGGCCGCATGAGGCCCCCCACCTCCAAATAGAGCCGAATAAGCTCCTTTAAATTGTGCCGCATAAGGACCCGCCTGATCAGAGCCGCATAAGCTCGAAAACACTAAGCAGATTTTCTTGGCCATCTTCTAACTTGTTTCTTTTGTCCTTTTTTCAGTGAATTTGCCAGTCAATCCTGCGGGAGAGCCCTTGATAGGTCGTGCCCAATCTGCTGTGGGCGTGAGGTTCGACCACTTAGTCGAGTATGTGGTGAACCAGCTTCCCAAAGACGAACCTGTGGAGAGGCTGAGAGACATTAAAAACCAGTTCTTCTTCTTTCTCTTGAGCATGATGAACTCGGGGCTATTGGGGGGCAAACACCTGAAACCTGTATTCCTCTTCGGGGATGCCCTGACTGTAAAGAACTCCCAAGTTCTGGATATATCTGAGAGTTGGAGTTTTACTTCTGACGGGATGGCGATCCATATTCCTCAGATGGAGCGTCATTTCCCGTTGTCGTGGTTCAACATGCTGCCAATGGACAGAAAGATGGAGGATTCCTTGACTCCGAGCCGAAATGGAATGTTTGTGGGTAACATTCACTATAACAACAACTTGGGGTCAGTGTATGCGGGCAAGGTACCGGTCAGCCGCTACGTGATGGGGTTGGCCCCGGGCAATTTCTTGAATGTGCAGGGTCCCAACTTCAAGTTCTCCCAAGCTGACACTTTTATGAACCAGCTTGCTCAGAAGGGGTCCTATCCCATTGGCCGGTTGTCGCTACCGAGTTGGATAAACCCCATCCCTTCGTGGACCAACTTGTCTATGTGGATTGCGCGGACATACAAGACTCTTCTGCGCGAGATTGGCCTCTATCATGCTATTCGGGGCACCTGTTACGGCTTGCCCATAAACAAGAAATTGTTCTTGGCTCTGCTGGAGATGTACAACCGCCGTACGGGGACCTTCTTTACACTCGTAGGGGAGATGGGGCTTGCCCTCCACGAGATGCATGACGTCTCCAAGCTGCCTTAGGGAAATAAAGTCTTTAAAGTGTATACCCCGACGAACGAAGAGTTCGAGGATTTGGAGCAACGGTTCCCGAGCTTTGTAGCTGTCTACCAGGAACTACTATGTCACCATAGTACGTGTCAGCAGATGTCCAAGAAGAAGGACAATAGCTAGAAAGGGAACCTTTCTCACACTAAGGCTTGGCTGGGTTATCTCTTTACGCTAAGCGCTGCAGGCCGGGTTTCTCCCCGAAGTCCTCAAACCCGGGAGGCAGTACAGGTCCAGGTGTCGACCGCCAAGAGGATGAAGACCACCAGTGACAGATTTGGGAGTCAAACTGACTCCCTTAATTATTTTTATCAGGAAACTCAGCAACTGTCAGAGAAGGCACTCCTGGCAAGATTTCTGATGGTATGGCTACGGAACTGCGTGGTCTCAGAAGGGGCTGGTTCTATTGAGAGGATCAGCCGTAACTTTATCCTCCCTGCTGTGAAGCTGGTCTTTGGGGTCAGACTAGCTCTTCTCTCGGCCATGGTGTGCAGCATACATCGTGGCCTTCGTACTTTCTTATCCAAGGTCATCGCTCGTGACACAACGAAGGACTTTGAACGTATTGAGCTGCCCTATCATTATCTGATGGGGTGGCTGTTGATGCATTGCCGGTCTTTGATAAGGCCTGGCCCCGAAGATGGCGTAACTGCTGATGATGCTTTCATCTTCCAGTATCTTCGCATGCCTTGGGATTCGGAGACTATGTGTGCCTTTCGGATGACGCTGGCGAGAGTGGACAGATACACTTTTTTCGTGTCTATTCCTCAATTTACTGCTGAGGAAGTGAGGGTCGTATATCTTGATGGTATTGGACCGCCCCACTTCTTATCCGACAAGATGCTCCTTTGGTTGCACAACATTCGTCCTGCCCACCTGGTATACCGCAACCGTAACACTGTCTACTTGGAGCCTTACTTGCCCAGTAGGTTCTTCCGACAGTTTGGGTATAGTCAGCTATTCTTGGACAATCCCAGCTCTTGCCTGGGTTTTGAAGGTAGCGTCCTTGACGGCATCAGGGCCTGGCACTATTATAATACGGTTCACACCCGTGCCAGCTTCTCAGTTCCTGATGCTGGGGAGTCAGGGGAGATCTTGTATTTGGCGGCTCTATACCATGTCATGGCGAACAAGCCTCCTGTTGATTTTGACCCGAGTACCAGCTTCATTGTTGGTACTGGCTTGGAGGAGAAGCCCAAGGGGTCCAAGGCGAGGAAGAAGAAGGAGAACACGGTTGATGTGTCGGACTCGGAGTCTACCAACGCGGACAAAGAGGATGACGAGCATGATCCTGATAACTCTCTCCCTCCTGAAGAAAATATGGTGGCGGATCAGCCGCCTGTCGTGCCTGGTCCTTCACGCAAGCGAAGCAGGCGTGAGTCCGCTGTTGGCGGCATAACTTACTCTGTGAAACGGGTTGCGGTTAAGCCTCACGGGCTACTCATTAGGGAGAGACGCGAGGATGTTGACGCCGTTTCGGAGGTGAACTGAATTACAACCATCTTCTTCTTTAGCTCTTCTTTTTTTTCTAAATTATGACCTAATTGTTTTTCTTTTTTCTGTAGGTGTCAGGAGAAAGGGACTTTCCAGAGCCGGCTGCTGCCTCTGCGGTCGACCCGGCTCTAACTACTCTAATTAGAGACATGAGTGCCGAGATTCTTGCCGTCGGGATTCTCCCAGCGACGGCTGAGGTTCCTCCAGTTGTTGACGTCCCAACCCAGGGCGACGTGGTCTCTGCTGAACCCGTCCTCGAGACTGCTGAATTGTAGCCGGGTGACGCTGATCCAGTTGTATCTCCTTCCGGGGCGGCTGGGGCAGAGGAACCAGCTGTATTCAGCTCGGATGTCGCTGGTGAAGAGGCTACGGCGGCTGTGAGCGAACCTCAGCCTCCGCAACTCTCTTCTGGTAAGATAAGTCAAATCTTAACTAGTGAGGAGGTTCATTTGCTCTATCATCACATCTTTCGGGTTAAGCTGATTGATGGTTGCTCTGGACATACAGGTCCTGCCCTTTCACTACCAACGACGGACATTATCGGGGGAGAGTTCGCCAGAGGGGATCTGGTGGAAGAGAGTGCCTCTGTAACACCCAGTTTTCAAAATGAGGGTAATTTTGAAATTTTGTATTTTTAATTTATCTAATTATGATATTTAAATAATAATATAATTTTTGGTGATTTTTAATCATTTTAAAACTATTTAAATATCATGACTTATGATTTTGATGTGCAGCTAGTGAAACCGTATAGACTGTCTGCCCTAGAGCCTAGCCATGTGATTAGGGTGTTTCATTTATTATTTTTAGTCTAGGGGTAATTTGGTCATTTTGACTTTTTAGAATTATTGATTTATTGAATGGATTGACGATTGTTGATTTGACTTTTACTAGTTGTGACTTAAGAGATTAACCTAGATGTTGACTCTAGTTAAGGTGACTTGATTAGCATGGTGAGACCGTAGTCTAACTTAAGTCAACCTAAGTTAGTCATGTAGGAATCAAGACTTGAATAGAAGGCGTAGTGATTTGGTCCATAGGCTTGAGACTTATAATTTGGTTCAATGACTAGTGCAAATAGGTCCATAGCCTATTAGACTCAACCCTAACCCTAACTATCACTTTATGACCAGCCACCTAAGGCTATTCCCCCTATAAATAATCTCTTCATTTATTGTTCTTGCCTCTTTATTGAGATTTCAATATTTTGGAGAAAAAAGTAATGTCATTTCTTCCCCAATCCCTGGATTCTTTATTTTAATTCTTTTTCCACTCTAGTCTTTTGCATATGATCCTAATCTAGCCCTATTTCATGTTCATGGAGAGAAATCTCAGGTTTGAACCAATTTGGAGCACTTGGCCATCAAGGAGAACACCCCCCATTTGAGGCTTTTTTTTGCAAATTGCACATATAGGTAAATCCTTATTCCCTCCACCAAATTTTATTTTCTTTGCATGGATAGGAAGCCCTAGGTGTCCCCTAGACGTAGGTATTGGATTTGTGTCGATTCGTGTCCGTTTATTGTCCGTATCGGACACGTATCATGGTGTATGTGCATGTGTTTGATGAAATATCACAAAGGTTTTTATTTTTGATTTTTGAAAAACTAATTACATGGAATTATAGATCTATGTGTGTATAATATATTTTGTGAAGACTGATATGGATTTTGTGTCGTATTTGTGTCAGAAATTGGACACGCACACACCTGCACAGCCCCGTGCACGTGCCCTGCTGCCCGTGTCCTATATCTCATTGGACACATCACTTCGTGACACGAAAATTGACACGAACACTCCCTAGATGACTGACAGGTAGCCCCTAAAAAATTTCGTAGGATTTTGTTTAGTGGTTAGGGAGAAATCACGTGCGCACTGATTCCTCACTGTGTGCACGCACGCGACAGTGCCTCACTGATACGCACGTGTAACTTTCGACACGTCTCAGGTACTTGGACACGTTCGCCTAGACCTACCCTAGCTACTGACACGTGCACGTGACACATGGATGTCTGTGTCATGTCCTGGATCAATCGACACACGTGCACGAGGATTGGTAATGCTGTTTACTGATACATTTGTTTTTCTGTGTTTGGACACTTGGGTCCTGATCTATTGGACACAATGAACTCCCCTAGACACGGGGAGCACATCCCTAATGACTACACACATGAGATTTGGGTTTTCATATGTCTATGGTTATTCGAAATTTGGAGAAAACTGTTGATCACTGAAACAATAGCAGTAGTAACAGGGCAAGCCCTGTTTGCTCACTGTTGGACACATGTTTGGACACTATTTGACACTTCGTGGACACACACACAACACTTGGACACTCCCTAACCTGATAGACACATGTGCACATGTTTTTCCCCTATTTAGTTTCAAGTTTACATTGCATGTGGACACTCTTGCATCACATGACACCATGTACACTCACTTATACACCCTGGACACATCGGTACACTGAATTCAGACACTTGGACACACTTTGTGACACTGTGACACAGGTACTAGTGTTTAGGTATATCTGTATGAATATACAATTACATGTACATTTCTGAGTTTGCATATATATATTGGTATACAGGTATGTATATAAGGTTGCCTGTAATATATATTGTATATTGTATTTGGGACTGTGGGTGGATATCAGTTTTGATTAGGGTATATAGATAGGTTGTTGAATAAGAATGTGAAATTAAGGAATAAATGTATGAGTTAAATTGAAATAAAATGGAGGTTGAATTGAATTGAATGATAGAATTTAAATAGAGTGAGTGAAGAGATGAAGAAATGGGATGGATGGATGGATGGGTTGAATGAAAGAATGAAAAGGGGTACTGAAATTAGAGGAAGAAACAGCAGCTACCAGCAGCAGTATAGGGGCTGCACAAGGCAGCCCCACTTGGCACTTGCCACCCCCTTGGCAGCCCAATTATCCCCTCCCATTGAATGTGTATGTATAGTGAGGAGTTGAGAGAGTGGTGAGTTTGAGAGAGTGTGACTTTGAGAGAGGAATAGATAGGTAAAATTGAGAGATTGCAGTGAGTTAGTATAGGATAGACTAAATATATAGGTAGTATACATATGAGTTTGGGAGAGGTAGTTCTCAGATTTCTGAGATTGAGTAGAGAGTGTGAGAGAGTATGTGTAGGTAAATAGATAGGAGCATACTTAGATATGTATTAAGTATAGCCTTTGAGTTATTTAGGTTGTGGCATGATCTATATATCATATGGAATTTTAGTATATGTGGTTAGATGGGGTAAAGTATATGGATATAGGTATTTGGTTATGGGAGTATCTATGGGTCATGATGTACATGTGTAGTTTATCATACAAGTGGGTTGATACATATAGTGTTATATGTGCTAGTTAGCCTAGTAGGGATCTTAGTTGAGTTAGCCTATGGTTTAGTTGAGTTAGCCTTAGATAGAGAGACCTAGATATTGACCAATAGTCTAGTTTTGACCTCCGTTGACCAAGAGTTGACTTTTTGACCAAAGTCAACTACGAGTCAACACTTTACCTAAGATTGACCCAAAATCAAACCAGAGTTGATCAGTTGACTAAAAGTCAACTGTTAGTCAACATTTGCCTAGTTTGACTAGAATTTGACCAAACCCTAAGCAGTTGATCCAGTTTGACCTACACAGTTGACCAAAGTTGACCAAGAGTTGACTTTGACCTAGTCTGACTTAGAATCATGTAGTTTGCATTACAGATTTCCATTATTATAATTTGAGTACTTTATAACCCGTTTTACTCTAAATAGGACTTTGTGACACCAGTTCGGACATCCATTCATACCAGTCATACAGGGTGACAGGCGAGTACATTCTCTGACCGTTTCATACTTGTCTGGATTTACATTCTTGCTCTAGATTACTATACTTGATGCTGACACGATTGTTATCACGGATTGGTACTATATTGTGAGCACCCTGAATTTCGGGTTGATATTTTTTTAATTTTTCTGATTGATTTAGTTTTAATAAATAATTTATTCAGTTATTTATCTTTAAGTGTACTTTTCCGTGCCTTTGATATTTGGAGTGTCAGGGAAGTTCAACTCTGGAAATCTTCTTCATGAGTTTTGGAGTGGACAGGATTACCTTCATGATGGTATATAGTGTCCCATCCAAACTTGTTCCCTTATACTCTTTTTGCTTCGCTGAACTTCGGGTCGAATTAGACCATTTGATCATTAATTATTTTTCTACTCTTTTCCTTGATCATTTTTAGCACGTTACCGTGACTTTTCATTTAGGAGCACAAGACCAGTCAGTTTCTTGAAACCAACTCATCATGCATGATCTACTCGAGACGCTCTTCACCCTTGACCTTCGTGTCCCACTCAGACACGCCATTTTGTGCTCCATTTGCTTCGCACAATTTTCTTGACACGTGACCCAATTTTATTTTACCCCACGGCGTCACATTCATTTTCCAACTTGATTTGTGGGTCCCCTGTCGACCAAAACATGTCAGCCCCAATTATGGACATGGTCCACATTGAGCCTACTACCCGTCCGACACTTGTGTCCCATTTATCGGAATCCCCATGTGCTACTTATTTACTCATGATCATCAACACCTATTTTTATTCGATTTTTGCACAATGTCCGATTTTCATCCAACCCGGTTTGACCGAACCCAGTCCAAGCTCCATGTTACTCTCCATCACCATCATCCTCAGCCTCATTACCTTTGAAAAATACTAATTGCTCATTCTACCTATTTTTAATAATTATTGAAAATTTCTGTAGAATTAAATCTCCATAGGAATGACCTATTCTAGCTATATTAATTTCTAGCCATTGATTCTCCAATTAAATCCAAACCATCAATTCCTACATGTAAAATTTTCCACACTCACACACCCTAGCCGGCCCTAAATTTGAGGTACACTCTTTTCTCTCTCTTCCTCTCATTTAACATCTCTCTTTCTCTCTCTTTAATATATTATCACCTTCTCTCTCTTCCCTCAAAAAACTCCAACACAGCAAAATACCAACACCAACATCAAAACCAGCCTGACCTCCTCCCCTCTTTCCTGGCCGGACCTCCACCTCCGGCGTGGCTTCGCCGCCGGCCACCTGGCCAACCAGGCCGAGCCTCCATCTCCTCCTCCTCCATGATTTAACACTACCACCAACACCATGGCGCCATCTCCACCTATCAAAACCGGCCGACCATCTCAGCCCCCGCCGCCGTGCACCGCACTGCCGCCCCACCATGCGCGTGGCCGCGCACCACCGTGCCTCGCCGGCCTGGCCTGGGCGTGCAGCCCCGCGCACAGCCGCGCGCACCAGGGGCAACAGCAGCTGCGTTCGAAACAGCCGCACGCGCGCGCGGTTGAGCGCCGCCGTCGGCGATGTCGTCGCCGTGGCTGACCTCCCCATGGACGGGCGCATCCCCGGGACAGGCCCCATGGCCATCGTCCCTCTCTCCGACGTGTATCGGAGGCGATTCGTGCGTTTTGCACGACGTCCCGTCGTGACGAGCTCGGGAACGAGGCTGGAATCGCGTTCCGTCGCAGCAACTTCGTACGCATTTTTCCAGAAATTCGACATTGGATCGGCGATTTCTTTACTCCGTCACAATCTCGGTATATCCACCTTCACTCCTGTCAATTTTTATCCGTTGATTTTATCGTTTGATGCCTCAAAACCGGCCACCAAGTTGACCATTTAAATTGTATTAAATTTGAACAGTTTTGCGGGACCAACTTCGTCAGCTTGTATCTCCTCCGCCGCAGCTCCGTTTGGCATGCTACTAGTTCTTGTGCGAAGCTGGTATAACCCTCTTGCTACCCCTCCAGTTTCGTTTCATTGTGAGCTTGTTTGATTGGTTGAATTCGACGCCAAAGTTGGTCGTCCAAATTCGTAATTTCCAACTTGTAAAATTCTATTTTTGAACACGGGACTCCAGATTTCATTTCTGACACCACCATTTGACTCGTGGCGTCGTTCTGGCATGTTTTCATATAAAATTTGTTAGATTTAGAGAACGTGGGCCCTGGCATATTTTTTGGTGCAAAGTGGGTCCCATATTCTGGGTCAACGGGACTTTTTGACGCCGGCTCATCGGAATCTAATTCCGGATATACCGTTGAGTTCGTATCATCATTCTGGACTCGTTGACATATAATTTGCAAGATTTTGGTGGACATTGGACCCGGCACGCATTTCGGTGCAAGTCGGATACCAATATCCGGGTCAACGGGTCATTTTGAGATCGGCTCTAAAGAATCCAATTTCGGATATACCGTTGAGTTCGTATCGTCATTCTGGACTCGTTGACATGTAGTTTGCTGAGTTTTGAGAACATTGGCTCAGGCACGCATTTCCGTGCAAAACGGAATTCCAAGTTCTGGTCAACGGACCAAATTGAGATCGGGTCAACGGAATCCAATTCTGGAGATACCATTGGGTTCGTATCGTCATTCTGGTTTCGTGGACATGTAATTTGTTATATTTTATAGACTTGTTTTCTTGCACGTATTTCGGTACAAAACGGCTCCGACACGGACACCGTTTTGACCCGAAATTACCTTTTTGCCCTTGTGTCCAAATTGGACCGATGGGTAGGCTATCCTAGCTAATTTGACCATTCTGGACACGTTGGCGATGTTTATTTCATCGTCCGATAATGTTTGTTTATAGTTTCTCTGAGTTAACCTTTTTATAATTTATTAATAATTAATTCATATAATGTTCGTATTTCGGGATTAGTACAACGAAACTGAGATCAGTCAATTCCAGTGATCTCACATCGCTGAAATTGACAAAATGGACACGTGAAACATTATAATAAGATTATTAACTTTACCGTTAATCATCTTATCTCGATTTGCGTGTCGTAAGTTTCGACGTACGAATAACGAAGTACATTTTATAACTTTAATAATTAGACTAAAATTAACCATGTTTGACCAGAGTTGACCAGTTGACCAAAAGTCAACTGTAAGTCAACACTTGACCTAGTTTGACTAGATTGTTGACCAGAGTTGACCTAGAGTCGTTTTGACTTAGAAGAACCTAGTATAAGATAGATTGCTTGTAGAGATTTATTTATTACAACTTGAACACCTTGTAACCTGTGTTGCTTTAAATAGGACTCTGAGGCTTCAGTTGGACCCCTATACTTATCAGCTGTTCAGGTTATCAGGCGAGTACATTCTCTGATCATTTTATATCTTGTTTAGGATTATATTTCCTGCTTTAGGTTACTTTACATGATGCTGACACGTTGGAAACACGGATTAGTACTATATGGATCTTGTTGTGCGATGTTATCCCCTTAGCGGATACATCGGGTATTCGTATTCGTGTACTTTATCGTGAGCATCGTGTACTCCTTGTATTCGTGACATTCGTGTACAAATCGTGTTAAATCGTGTATATTCATGTATTCACATGATCTCGTGTGCGACTATACTTCATGTGCAATAACATATCATAGCTAGATCCTTGTGTATTGATTGGGGCGGGGGAGTAGAAGTGGTTATGTAATCAATCCAGTAGATTACTCATGTACAACCTCTGTAGATTACTCGTGTACAACATCGTGCCGTTTACATAACCATCTTGTGCTCTGAATCACTAGTTACTGATAGTTCTCTATATATTGTAGCTATTTACTTATAGTCTCTCTCTTTTACATCATGTTATTTCTTCAGATCCTGTATCTTACTCTCTAGCATGTTTATATTTCCTAACCTGTTATGATATTGTTGAGATGTACTGTACTCGCTCCTGTCCTGACTGGACCCGTTGATAAATTTTACAGATAGCTTGGAGATTGCCTGCTAGCCTAGAGGAGACACATTAGAGGTTGTTTAGATAGTTATTTCAATTGTCTGGAGTTGTATTTACTTTATGGATTACTGTATCTGAGTTTTGAGATTTGAGATGTATTTCTGGGTTTGTGTATCTTAGACACTTAGATTTCTCTCTGTTGTACCTCTTTTGGATTTTATGTTTTATCTATCATTATCATGCTCTACCTTAGATGTGATTGAGTCTGTATCTGCTATGTCACCCCCATTCGGGGAGTATAAACTGTTTAGCCTTATACTGTTAGATGCATGAGACCTAGGACAGCGTTCTACCGCCGACACTGCGGCGTAGGCTGGACGTACCCACTTCTCGTGCCCTTATTCTAGGGTGCGGGTCGTGACATATATGGATCTTCTTTTGAGATGTTATCCCCTTGTATTCACTAAATACATATTATGATGTGCGCTTCACTTACATATTGTATTTATTGAATACCCTTATCCTTGTATACTCATTGTGCATATTGTACTCTCATTATCACATGAGTCCCATGGATAGACCATTGTACAACTATTGTATAACATTGTACATCTATTGTATAACATTGTACACTATTGTATAAGATAATGTAACTTGAGTGGATCCTTGTGTATTGATTGGGGAGGGGAAGTAGAATTGGTTATGTAATCAAATCCTATTGTACAATATTGTATAACTATTGTATATGTTCATATGCACTCACGTACAATGGAGTTACCATTGGATTGTCCTAAACCGTTTACATAACCATATTGTACTCTAAATCACATGTTGCTTACAGTTCTTACTTATCATATATAGATATTTCCTATTATCAAATCTCTGCTGTTTTTCATATACATTCTTCTTTCAGTGTTTCCTGTATCTTACTCTATTGCATGCTTTATATTTCCTAACTTGATATGAACTGCGTGATATGCTTTGTGCTCGCTCCGTCCTGACTGGACCTGTTAAAAATTTTACAGAGAATGATGAGGCTCTGGTGTCTTCCTATTATGGTGCAGCCTTAGACAACACTTGTGACTTGGACCCACTTGCAGTAGAGGATCTACCACCAGTGGTTTAGACTGCTAGCTTAGACTCTTATCTTGTCTTTCTCATTGATACATTATTGTATATATACTGGGAGTTTATTTTATCTGATGTTATGGAGATGTTGTCTTAGACACTTAGACTTCTATCTAATAATATCTCTGTGGATTCATTTCGTTCCATATCTATCTATCTCTTTATCGTATTCTACCTTAGATGTGATTGAGACTGTGTTGCTATGTCACCACCATTCGGAGTGTATATACTGTACAGGTACCTTTATATTGTTAGATGATTGACCTAGGACAGCGTTCTACCGCCGACACTGCGGCGTAGGCTGGGTGCTGTTACGTACTCGTACCCTCACGGTGGGTGCAGGTCATGACAGCCTCCTCCTCCTCTAGCTTACATTGAGGGGCCTCCTGCTGGATCGAGTTCAGGAGAGCAAGCGGCGGAACGGCCGAAGCGGGAAGAACTGGTCCCTGCACCCTCCTCTGTTCATGTGGCTCCGGAGGTCGACCTTTCCGCCCTGTCGAGTCTCCGGATCCTTCGGGCTGCGGAGGAGGAATTGGCCGCTATTCAAGCGTCCTTCCGCTCGAAACTCGTTTCCCTTGTGGCAGGGGCATCAAGTTTCGGCGCATCTTCTTCGACTCTGCCAGCTACTCTTCCTTTGACGCCGTCTTCTTCAGAAGTCCTGGATGAATCGTCAAAGGATGTGGTTGACAGTTTCTACCGCCACTTGAAGCGAGGGGTTAAGGCTGTCGTGGAGAGGGGGACGTCTTTTGCCTTGGCCCGTCAATGCGCCCGTGGCCAGATTGAACTCCTTAGAACCCTCCCCGGTGGGGCAGGGATAGTTGAGCTTCTGGAGCCCAAATTGCTAGAGGCGGATCAGCTTGTGGCCCAGTTTCAAGTACTGCGATAAGTTGATCTGTCTTCAGCAATAGATCAGAAGCGTGCCTTCCTCATAACTGCCATGGAGAAGGTAAGGGCCACACGAGATACGTCTAAACCGATTATAATGAAGGACCTCCACGATCTGTCTCTACAGTATGATCAGCTGAGCCGCGGGGGAGAGGATTGCATTGCTCGGGAAGCGGCAGCCTCTCGCGGGATAATCGACACGAGGGAGCAGATCCTCGAGCTCCAGAGGAAATTAGCTTTCTTGGAATCTGAGCGCAAGGCCTCCCGCACGGATAAGGAGCTAATTGTTCAGAAGGCCGACAAAGTCACCCGAACTTATGCTGGCTTGGAGCGTGCTCTGAAGAGGCTTGAAGATGGCAGGCAGGCTCACGCGCATCTGGAGGATGCGGAGCGGTTGACTCAGGAGGCCGAGCGCCGGGCCAAGCGGCGATTTGAGTGGTCGACGGCCCTGCTGAGGGAACGTCTTAGGGAATTATGTGTCGTCGAACTGTAGTCGGCCCTTTTTTTCTTTCTTTCTTTGTTATTTTCTTTCATTTTAATAGGGACGCGGTCCCCAAACATGTAGTACTTTTGTTTTTTAATAAATGACTATGTTTACACCATCCATCATCTATTGTGCTTGTACCGTATTTTTGGTATTATGACGTTTGCCCCATTGGGGGACTTTTTGTGGACCTATTACCCTTGGCATACCTTAGTTTTAGGTATGGATAATAAGTTTGATAAAGATACCTAGAACGATTCCGTGGTGAGACATAGAAGTTCTTGGTATTGGGCGAAAGAATGCCATGGAATAGCTGGGCTCCAAAGGCATGTGATAATGAGAAAAGAGGTGCATGTACTAGGGGACCTAGTATAGCATTTGTGGTCAACTGCGGACATTTGTGGTCGTATTATCCTTGGCGTACCCTAGTTTTGGGTACGGATAATAAGTCGAGAGAAAACCAACATACTTACTCAGATGTAATGAGGACGTGGTAAATATGAGGGTTTCTTCAATGGAGTCTTCCTACTCAGAGGTAATGAGGACATGGCAGGAGTGGACACTATGAAGGGTACATAGAACAACTCAGAGGTAGTATGGACGTGGAAGTTCTATGTGAGGGGTGGTTTGTTTTTGATGGAAGTGAAACAACTCAGAGATGACATTGACGTAGTTTTTTCGGGAAATTTGTGGATCTGTTACCCTTTTTATGCACTGAAAGTGCGGGTAATAGATCATGAGGAAGATGCTCTTTTAGGAAGGAAGTTCAGAGGTATGATCATACATGACTTACTATCCAGAAGATGCGATATAGATTCATTTGGAGTGACCAGAGTGTAAGTTCAGCGGTACCTAAGGGTACATAACTCAACAATCTGGTTGATTTGGTGGATGTCGTTTAGACATAATACTTCTTCAGAAACTTGCCGTTGACAGGCATCATGAGCAAGTCTCTGTTTTGTTTTGCGAGGCGGTAAGCACCATTGGAGAATACGGCCTCGATGATAAATGGGCATTCCCACTTTGGCTGGAACTTGTCGGCGGTTTTGTGTGTCATAACCAATGGCCTCCGAACTGCCAAAATGAGATCGCCCACTTGGAATGTTCTGAGTTTAACCTTCTTGTTGAAGGCTCTAGAGATACGGGCTTGATAATGTTAGAGTTATATACTAAAAGCATCACTTTTTTAGTAACCTTATTTCCTTAAATTTTGAATGAGAATCATATGGGCAAATATTTGCATATTGTATTTGTAGCAAGTGTTAATGCAAATGTCTGATATTCTATATTATAGATAATATGGTATGTGGTGTCACACAAAAGATCATATTATCAGTTCCCTATGGAGTATATAAATAGTTCACAACCTAGATGGACTTGGACAATCTATTGAAAAGGTTGTAGTGTAATCTGGTATTAGTCTATCTTGACTATAGGTTTACACTAGTACACTTTGTGTGTATTGAACAGGACCACTTGAGATTGTTCTCTTTGTACTGACTACATAAGAGAACAAACACCTCTGTTATTATGGATGCTTGTGCTCTTAATTCGGATATAATAACGGACATGTATATGCAGTGTGCATTACTTTGACTCATAAAAGAGTGAGATTCATTATGGATCAACAACCTCTATGAATTGGGTAATAACATTGTATGTATGATGGGATGTTGATTATAAATGGAATCCATGTCCCGATACATCGGGTTGATGATGTCCCCTTAAGGAGTTCATAAGGATTGTCATGTAAACCCTGCAGGTGAATTATATCCGACATGACAAATAAAGTTGAGCGGTACTACTTAAGGATAAAAGATGTCGAATCAATATAGTTGTCAGTAACTTAATTTGATCGACGGACATACGATATCTTAACATGGGGAGCCAAACGAGCATATAATAAAAGGAGCCCACAAATATAATTTGGGATTAGGGAGGTAGTGCAACAATAGCTCAATAGTGGACCGAGCTATTGTTAATGGGCCTGGATTGTGTGTTCGGGTTGAACACGGAATATCCAGATCCGTTAGGAGGCCTAACCCTAATTTCTCCTCATGGTCCCTGCCGTAGCCTATATATATCCTCTATTCTCTGACCGCCAGATGACTGATCAGAAATCTGAAACTTTCTCTAAAATTTGTGATTCACGTAAGGAGAGAAAGAGAGGGATACCAAGGAGAAGAAAAGGTTGGGAGATCGTCGCCCACACGACGTCCAACTCGAGGAAGGAATACGTGCAGAAGATCTTGGGATCGTCCGCTCGAGATTGCGAAAAATTACTTGTCTCCTTTCCGCCGCAGGTATAATTCGTGAACCCTAGTTTTCGCCTATGAAGGGTTAGAACACATATTAGATCTGTTTAACTTTCTATCGATCAATACGCACACCAAAGGAAGGGTCCTAGGAATCTCCAGTTCCATCAATTGGTATCAGAGCCACTTTGGATCTACGTATTGATTGATACGTCCATGTTGTCCAATAAAACCTGCACTGTGTAATAGTCGGTAGATGTAGATCTGTTCTAACTCAGTTTTGCAGGCATCTTAGATCCAACTATTATGGTCCAATGCATGTTTTTGATTGTGTTGTTTAAACCGCGGACATGT
This sequence comes from Iris pallida, assembly GCA_029216955.1. Taxonomy (NCBI): domain Eukaryota; kingdom Viridiplantae; phylum Streptophyta; class Magnoliopsida; order Asparagales; family Iridaceae; genus Iris; species Iris pallida. Next base: position 18,185,003 of record JANAVB010003400.1, on the reverse strand, counting down.
CGTGGATGTTGTTGTTGCTGTGGATGTAATTAAAATTACGAGAATAGATCATGCTTATTATTTTAAGTTTTCAATCTAGATTATGTGTGAACTCCTTCAGGAGGCATAGGATTGATGTAATTTTAATTATTTTTGATCAATCGTGATGGCGGTGGTGGCTGTTTCTGACGCCGGACGAGATGCTAGTTTTAAGCAGTCCAGATGCAGACAGATGATTTTCGATGAAGGAATCGACAGCCAGATTTTGGATCTGCACAACGCCAGATTTTGGATTCGGATAGTTGAGGACGGAGCAGCAAGATGACCATAATAGTTGGATATTTTCTCTTCTTTTTGTCATTTTGCTTTTTCTGATTATGCATGTTTATTTTTGTGTGGTAATTTTTTTTGAAAAACTAAGCCTACATTAATAATGGACAACATGGACATAATATCAACTCGTAGAAAAACCCTCATTGTTAAATAACTAAGTGGGAGAGGATATTTATTTAGTATAAATCCTATGGTCTCCATTACTGGTTTGTAGGTGATGTAATTATACTTGCGTGTTGGCTTTAGTGCTTTCCTCCATATCGGATGAGTATAATTATGGATCACCAGTACAAACTTCCTTAGGAATAATTGTAGAAAGTTATCTAGTATGTGTTCACTTTTCCATCTGAAGGAACTCATTACAAGGTAATGGACTTAGTATTAAGTAATGGTATACACTTAGATACAAATAATGGTATCCTCCCCATCGGAGTCACTGTTATTATTTGTATGACCAGAGCAAGACCAGCATATTAATTTTATTTGTCATAAAGTTATGTTGACATGATAGTAAAATTAATAAGAAAAACCTACTTGAATAAAGTTGAATTTGTATACGTCCACACTATTGTGGCATGCTAAATTCATGGTGTTCAAGGTGTTGGTGAATTTCTAATTATTGTTTTGAGGGAATCAATATTTAGTTAATTCAAAATGTTTTTTTGCCCTACATAATTTTATTTATGTGATTCTCAGGATTTTAAAAAAATGGGTTCTTTCAGTCCACTTATGGTGATTCTTAAAGAAAACAAACTTACTGGACCTAATTATATTGACTGGAAACATAATTTGGACATTGTTCTGGCTGCTGAGGAGTACAAATATGTACTTGTTGAGGAATGCCTACCTAAGCCTGATGTTAACTCTGATGAAGAGGTCAAAGAGGCTTATAAGAAGTGGAAAAAGGCAGATGAGATGGCACGGTATTATATTCTAGCATCTATGTCAAATGTACTGCAACATCAGCATCAGGCTATGGCCACTGCTTATGACATGATGTATAACCTCAAGGAACTCTTCGGACATCAGAGTAGAGCAGCTAGGCAGTTTGCTATGAAATGTTTGATGAATATAAAAATGGCTGAGGGTACACCAGTAAGGGATCATGTTCTCAAGATGATGGGTCATCTGAATGAGATGGAGATCCTTGGAGCTGAAATCGATGGGGAATCCCAGGTCGATATCATTCTCGGGACTCTGCCTAAAAGTTTTGACAATTTCTGTCTTAATTACAACATGAACAAAAGGTTGTATAGTTTGGCAGAACTTGCAAAAGAGCTACAGGATGCTGAATCTCTCTTTAGGCAGAGTGGTCATGTTTTTGTTTCTGAAAAGGCTTCTACTTCTAAGCCAAAAGACGGTAAGAAGAAGAATAACATTCAGATACAGGCAAACTCAGCAAAGAAGGGCATGGGACCTCAAGGCGCGGTGAAAAAGCCGAAAGGCAAATGTTTCAAGTGCAAAGGGTCAGGACATTGGAAGACTGATTGTCCACTTCTCAAACAAGGGAACAAAGAAGGTATATCTCATTTACTAGTAGTTGAAATATGTTTAGCGGTGTTATCTACCGGCACCTGGTGTGTAGATACAGGAGCCACTAATCATGTCTGCAATATATTGCAGGGGTTCCAGAAAACCAGATGGCTCAGTGATGGAGAGATATGCTTGTTCATGGGTGATGCTACAAAAGTATCGGTCGTTGCATTAGGAGATGTTACTTTATCTTTTGGTAGAAATAAGTCTTTGACATTGAGAGATTGTCTTTATGCACCTTCACTTAGAAGGAATTTAGTTTCTGTTTCTATGTTAATTAAGGATGGATATTCAGTTAATTTTAATGACAATATTGTTATTAGAAAGAATAAACATTTTATCTGTTCTGGTGCATTGGTTGATAATTTGTATGTCATTAATCCTATTTCCCCCACAATACAACTTATGGAAATGAATAATATGTCATCTAACTTAAATAAGAGAAATGAACCTTCTTGTACGAACCAAACATATCTTTGGCACTTGCGATTGGGGCATATTAACCTAAGAAGGATTCAAAGACTGGTTGAAGATGGACCTTTGAGTTCATTAGAAGTGGAGGCACTACCAGTCTGTGAATCCTGCTTAGAAGGTAAAATGACCAAAAGGCCTTTTACGACAAAGGGGTATAGGACCAAAGATGTGTTGGAATTGGTTCATTCTGATTTGTGTGGACCCATGACTATCCAAGCTAGAGGTGGCTTTGAATATTTTGTCACATTTATTGACGATTATTCAAGGTATGGATACATTTATTTGATGCGCCGTAAGTCTGAGTGCTTTGAGAAATTCAAAGAGTACAAGGCTGAAACGGAGAAACGTCATGGAAAATGTATCAAGTCATTACGATCAGATCGTGGTAGCGAGTACCTCTTTGGAGAGTTTAGGGATTATTTATCAGAGGCTGGGATTGTCACTCCCCGATTCGTAGAGTCATTTATTCACATATTTTAACTTTTTGGAATCGATCGTCCTCGCTTGGGCGTGATGCCGTACAAGTCTGGTATTGCACTTGTACAAGGCAAAGATGGTACATAAGTGATAATCTTCAAATAGAAACACATCGCAGCGGTAGAAGCAGACAAATTAAAGTTAATGAGGACAATCTTTCTTATTGAATAGAAGTACATCACTTTTTTATAGCAGCGGAGAAAAAAAGATAACTTGAAGTCACACAGAGATATATAGAACTTTATTCCCTCTATTGATAATTGAAGAAGAGTACAAGACTTGTATTGAAGTACAATGCTTACAACACATCTCACTTTACATTGAAAGCCAACTGAACAATGCTACAAAGCTTACATTTGATACTTGGATACATTGGATTACAACTCAATATACTGGCTTGGCTTACAACTTACTGGTATAACTGATTACAATGTTCCATACATTATGCCATTTATAAACAGAAGACATCATCTTGTACAAGGAGAGCTTCTGTATGCCCAACAAATCTTCGATGCCGCGGGACCAATCAAGCCAATATTCGTGTGTAGAATATCCCACGCACGAGCACCAGCCCACAAAATGTGGGTCAGCACATCATCTATGTACTGGCGAGCAGAATCCAACCCACTCGCCTAAACCAACACTAACTGGTCGATTTTAGCAAGCATTTAATAGAATGATCTTTCTACTTGGGGCCTAGCATCAGTTTACAGTTCATGGGTAATAATCATAGTGAAGCATGTAAACATATTCTTAGCAATATTCATGTGGACATATCATTTTAGCATTCTTGGTATTATCATGCAAAGGCATCATTGAGGCATACTAGGTGTTATCATGAAAAGGCATCATTGAGGCATCGTTAACATTAACATCTTAAACATGTTATGACAATTCTCACTTCAAGCATCACTTAGCATGTGTGTCTTGTTTGAGCAACGGTTATCGTAAGGCATCTTTCTAGTATACTGAATTTAAGATGTTAAGCAGGTTCTCATATTGAAAGACTACGCATAGCATCATTTACTTGGCACGTTAAGCACGCAAGTTAAACCAACACATATATTGAGTATGTCACATTTAAGTGATTTCTTATCGATAGCCAACTCCCTTGTACCTGCATAGAAAAATAGGATAATATGATATACTTACTCTGTCTGCACAAAACATTCGTTAGCATGCATCCTGACTACATGGTCATTGGTGAAACTGTACCATAAAGGACTTTCCAACGGATATTACGACGCACCATTCCAGGGTAGGTTGCAAGCCTAGCCGAATGTCCCGTAATACCTCGTGCCACCATAGCACGACCAATGTTTCCTTCCAGGTCGAATCAGTCCCGGTGCCCCAGGTACCGTTCGAAGAAACTTACTCAGACTTGTACAAGTACGTCCATGACCATGCGAATGCGTGTCGACTCGATAACACAAATGCATGGTGAAGCAACTGAAAGTAAGCAGAGCCAACAGTTCAACATCTCATCTCAATCTCGAGCCGTGTTCAACGACTAATCATTACCATCATTCTACTTCGTGATCTCCATGATCCCAAGCCTCATCATTCTCATTGTTTGTTCCATTGCAACATTTCTCATTACGTTCCTTCTAAGGAGTAACAACAACATTCATTCATTTCGAAGGGACCTGTAGCATTTCATTCATTTCATAGGAACAATAGCATATTCAATTCTTTTCTCATGTATCATTCACGCAGCATCTTATTATTCAAGTGATTCATTCATTTCATCAACGTTAAGCATAAGGGACATTATCGATTCATTCTCAGGCATCAAGTTACATTAGCAGGTCGAGTGTGATTCAATCAGCAGTTCAATATTCATGTCTTATTCATTTCAATAATTCTCAACATAGGCATCTATATTATTCAGCAACTAAGACATCTCTATTATTCAGCAACTAAGACATCTCTATTATTCAGCAACTAAGACATGGAACATTCAGGGACAATTTATAGCATCATGTTATTCCATTTATTAAACATGCAGGAATAAGAAGGAAGGAGGACAGTTCCACTTGCCTGCATAAAAGGGTCTTCTTATTCTGGTTGCACACATTCCCCTATAAGCGTAGCTCCACCAACGAGCCACGTTCCAACACTTAATCCGTCTAGCCAGCTCAGAGAGACCGCATCAGTCTCAACTCTCTTGATTCCCAACATAAGTCACGGTCCAACATTCTGATCCCATCCAACAAGCCAACCAAATGCCTCGTGCGGAGCGGGGCATTACATAAAACAACTCATCTACTAGATTCACTTAATCATAATGAGTTACTCATTCAGCTTCAATTCAATATTCATTTCAGTCCACTCGGTCATTTCAAAATAGCTATCCAACTGTATCATTTTAATCCATCAACGATTCAATCCATCTTTCTCTTTTCCAAATACTTGCAACTTCTCATTGATTTACCAATATTTTCCTTGCATTCTATCTTGGTCGCAACACATCACTTCGTTTGGATCCATATACATATTTTGGGCGTCCCCAAAACATATGCATTTCAGCCAAAGTTCGTACTGGTGTAATAAATTCTTTCCATAATGTTATCTCAATCGCAACCTATCACTTCGGCTGGATCTATACACATATTTTAGGCGTCCCCAAAACATATGTACTTCAGCCAACTTCCATGTTAGTGAGATTCGATCAGCCACGATATAACTCTCTTTTCCAAATCCGACTTAGTATCCCTTTAATTGACTTATTACTTCATTCACTTTGCCACAATCACTATCTTCCAGGCCACAACACTTAACATCAAGGACAGCTCTCATTCCAAGCATAATATTTCTAACATTCGATCAAGGGTCTAATCTTAGAGCTAATCATATCAAGAGTTCACAACATGCAATCATATTCCTTTCCAAATCCAACAATATTTCTCACCGAGGTAATTCATCTTTTCTACAAGACACAATCCGACGTCACCCACTATCGATTACCCAAGCCAAGGGTACAATTCTATGCAACTGTCAAGGTTAACCCAGCTACCCGACTATAGATACCAATCCAACATTCCTGCTATCGGCCGACACATAATCCTTAAGGGTCAAACATCTCTAAGGTTCATATTGAAGCATATACATACAACATATCATCCTTAGGTCATACTCATCACCATCTCTCGTTCAATACCAAAAGGTTATCCTACGGTCGCCACTGCTCACCCTATTATTCGGTCAAGTCTCTATGGTTAGCTATACCGACAGCTAAACCTAATCATTCAGGTGACTCCCCTAGAGTGGGCGGCTACTAGGGATCATACTAGTTTCTTATTCTTAGGGCCAACAAGCAACCGACAGTTCTAAAGAACTCTACCCAAACCTATGGGTATCCACTCAGTCTAAATAACTAATCGCCATTGTCGGCTATGCCAACAATTGGTAAGTCCTCAACTGTCGCTAGGGTCAAGTCTATCTATCCAGGGTCTTCTCAAGAAAATAATTCCTACAGAGGCTCATTCTAGACTTATCCAACGATCGACTAAGATCGATCTATCAATATTACAGTCAATCCCAACCCGACATATGATTCTCATCGTTCTAATAATCCATCAAGTAAATTCCAAACGATCCAATTCCTTTATACCCACATAAACCCATAAGCCAAGGTTAATTATTCAAAGGTCATCGATTCTGATAGTCTTAACGTAACTATGGAATCATACTATTCAATCTGTATGACAGAGTCACACTACTAAGTCATAAGCCAGCAATCTATATCCCAACCAACAGTCACCTATACCGACATTATCCAATAATTTTGTAATTTCTCATTCCCATTCATTTTCCAATCATCAAACTATCTAATGGGCATTCTTAAATCTCATGCAGCAAGGGTCGAGTATTTCATTCAATTCAATCCGACTATTCATGCATCAATTTAACCATCCTCTATGCAACACAAATACTCAGGGTGGCTACTTGTTACTTTTCTGGTACAATTCAATTCCTCAGTATACATGCACACATGTAATGATTATCCTTTGGTGATCAAGATGGATTGACATCTATTACACCGTAGGGTCAAGGCATAGATTTCTAATATTCCTTTGGTCACCGACAACTTTTTCCAAAACATCCAGCTTAGCAATCAACTTTGTATTAGCCACATATGATTTGCATCCAACCATTCGAAATCAACATTCAGATATTCTAAGCCACAACATTCTCTAGCCAAATCCATTTACCCATAGCATACTAACGGTCTTACTAGTCTGAGTCATCACTCGACTAAACAATTTCTAACCAAGCCACCAGTTACAATTTCCAACAATCTCGCTACTCAATATAACATCACCGTCAAGGGACACTCGAGTCATCTAGCCACAATACATGACTCCCAGCTAAGTCTCGGTACTACCCAGTACCCCCAGATAGTCTCCTTGCTATCCTATGGAAAGGGTCAACATACATCTCGTTCTGAGGTGGTAGAGGCAATATACCACTCAGAAATGAATCCATCCTCAAACAATACCAACTCAATTCTATTCTGGACTTACATGATCTATAATGATCACAACACTTAGCCAACATCTCGGGGTCTCAATATCACAAGCCAACATTCTTAGGGTCTCAAAAGCACTAGCGAGCACATATGAGTCAACTCACTAGTTCTGCTGAACTCATCCATCAATTATTCATTCCCAAATCGTTTCCAATATTACATGCAATTATCAACTTGTTACAGCATACATAGCCACTTTTCTTTATTCCTACAATTCCAAATAGCATTCATACTATAGCATACTATGGCATCGAGTCATTGTTGGGTTATTTGTGTCCAAACCAACAACAATCATTCATTCAGGGGCATCACAATGTATATAGACTTATTGTATGGAACATCCAGTGAGCAGCCAAGAGGGTCAACGAACTTTCAGACACAACAACATAGGATAATTACAGAACAACGACAGCATAATCGCGGAAGCAATCTCTGATTTAAATTTCGGAAGCAACGTTAAGTAATCGCGGAAGCAACTTTGGTTAATCGTTGATGCAACTTTGATTTGAAATGAATCAAAGAAGAGACCAAGGACGTAAACCCGTGCTCTGATACCAATTTGTCATGCCCCGATTCGTAGAGTCATTTATTCACATATTTTATCTTTTTGGAATCGATCGTCCTTGCTTGGGCGTGATGCCGTACAAGTCTGGTATTGCACTTGTACAAGGCAAAGATGGTACATAAGTGATAATCTTCAAATAGGAACACATCGCAGCGGTAGAAGCAGACAAATTAAAGTTAATGAGGATAATCTTTCTTATTGAATAGAAGCACATCACTTCTTTATAGCAGCAGAGAAAAAAAGATAACTTGAAGTCACACAGATATATATAGAACTTTATTCCCTTTATTGATAATTGAAGAAGAGTACAAGACTTGTATTGAAGTACAATGCTTACAACACATCTCACTTTACATTGAAAGACAACTGAACAATGCTACAAAGCTTATATTTGATACTTGGATACATTGGATTACAACTCAATATACTGGCTTGGCTTACAACTCACTGGTACAACTGATTACAATGTTCCATACATTATGCCCTTTATAAACAGAAGACATCATCTTGTACAAGGAGAGCTTCTGTATGCCCAACAAATCTTCGATACTACGGAACCAATCAAGCCAATCTTCGTGTGTAGAATATCCCAAGCACGAGCACCTGCCCACAAAATGTGGGTCAGCACATCATCTATGTACTGGCGAACAAAATCTAACCCACTCGCCTAAACCAACACTAACTGGTCGATTTTAGCAAGCATTTAATAGAATGATCTTTTTACTTGGGGCCTTGCATCAGTTTACAGTTCATGGGCAATAATCATAGTGAAGCAAGTAAACATATTCTTAGCAATATTCATGTGGACATATCATTTTAGCATTCTTTGTATTATCATGCAAAGGCATCATTGAGGCATACTAGGTGTTATCATGAAAAGGCATCATTGAGGCATCGTTAACATTAACATCTTAAACATGTTATGACAATTCTCACTTCAAGCATCACTTAGCATGTGTGTCTTGTTTGAGCAACGATTATCGCAAGGCATCTTTCTAGTATACTGAATTTAACATGTTAAGCAGGTTCTCATATTGAAAGACTACGCATAGCATCATTTACTTGGCACGTTAAGCACGCAAGTTAAACCAACACATATATTAAGTATATCACATTTAAGTGATTTCTTATCGATAGCCAACTCCCTTGTACCTACATAGAAATACAGGATAATATGATATACTTACTCTGTCTGGATAAAACACTTGTTAGCATGCATCCTGACTACATGGTCGTTGGTAAAACTGCACCATAAAAGACTTTCCAACGGGTATTACGACGCACCATTCCAGGGTAGGTTGCAAGCCTAGCCGAATGTCCCGTAATACCTCGTGCCACCATAGCATGACCAATGTTTCCTCCCGGGTCGAATCGGTCCCGGTGCCCCAGGTACCGTTTGAGGAAACTTACTCAAACTTGTACAAGTACGTCCATGACCATGCGAATGCATGTCGACTCGATAACACAAATGCATGGTGAAGCAACTGAAAGTAAGTAGAGCCAACAGTTCAACATCTCATCTCAATCCCGAGCCATGTTCAATGACTAATCATTACCATCATTCTACTTGGTGATCTCCATGATCCCAAGCCTCATCATTCTCATTATTTGTTCTATTGCAACATTTTTCATTACGTTCCTTCTAAGGAGGAACAACAACATTCATTCATTTCAAAGGGACCTGTAGCATTTCATTCATTTCATAGGAACAATAGCATATTCAATTCTTTTCTCATGTATCATTCACGCAGCATCTCATTATTCAAGTGATTCATTCATTTCATCAACTTTAAGCATAAGGGACATTATCGATTCATTCTCAAGCATCAAGTTACATTAGCAGTTCTAGTGTGATTCAATCAGCAGTTCAATATTCATGTCTTATTCATTTCAATAATTCTCAACATAGGCATCTCTATTATTCAGCAACTAAGACATGGAACATTTAGGGACAATTTATAGCATCACGTTATTCCATTTATTAAACATGCAGGAATAAGGAGGAAGGATGACAGTTCCACTTGCCTGCATAAAAGGGTCTTCTTATTCTGGTTGCAGATATCCCCCCTAAGCGTAGCTCCACCAGCGAGCCACGTTCCAACACTTAATCCGTCTAGCCAGCTCAGAGAGACCGCATCAGTCTCAACTCTCTTGATTCCCAACATAAGTCACGGTCCAACATTCTGATCCCATCCAACAAACCTACCAAATATCTCACGTGGAGCGGGGCATTACAGGGATTGTATCCCAATTGACTGTACCTAGAACGCCCCAGCAGAATGGTGTAGCCAAAAGAAGGAATAGAACTCTTATGGAGATGGTTAGATCCTGAAGAGGATGCACTCCAAGCTCCTCTGAACTCAGGCATACTTAATACGCCTTCATCAATTGCTGCAATGCCTTAGTCAACTCCAGTTGTGGGGAAGCGCAGGGAAGGTCGCTGCTCTCAGGCTACATGTAATATAAAGGCACAACCGAAGAAGAATACGAAAATGGCTGCACAGGAAGGAAATTCGGTCTTTGACAGAATTGCCTACCCCTTAGGGAAGGCCATATTGGACTCTGAATACTAAGCACCTTCTAGGGATAGTACAAAGAAATCCAAGGTAGCTCACACCTTGTATGGCCAATGTGCTACGCCAATAGTTGAAAAGAAGCATGCGTTGACAGTAATGCATGCAACTGACGACAAATTGTACATAACTGGTTCGAGTGCTTCGACGCCTCGACCAACATAGTGCTCAAAATCCCTTGTTTCTTAGGCACTTTTGCACATGGACCAGGCCAGAGAACGAACACTGTGGGGACAATATAGTTCCCAAAATCCTTGTGTTGCTTGGGCGCTTTCATGCACGAACCAAGCCAGGGACGAGCACTGTGGCGACAGACTCATGCAAGCAGCGTAGCTGTGAGCGTGAGTTATTCGGATTTGCCAGATTCATTTTGGGGATATGCCTTAGAGACTGCAGCTTATATTTTGAACTCGGTTCCTTCTAAGTCGGTACCTCTTACTCCCACAGAGCTGTGGATTGGGCGTAAGCCTAGTCTGAAACATGTTCACATTTGGGGTAGTCCAGCACATATGCTGAATGGGAAAGCAGATAAGTTGGAATCTTGTACAGAAGTACGCTTGTTTGTAGGCTATCCAAGAGAAATGAAAGGAGGTTTATTTTATAGTTCTAAGGATCAGAAGGTCATTATTCGCACCAATGCCCGATTCTTAGAGGAAGACTATGTGATGAACCATAAACCCACAAGTAGAGTTGTTCTAGAAGAACTGAGATGTGAGACACCAAGTACTTCAGTACTAACAGTACAAGAGGATGAACCACAAATAACTGCACAACATGTCACAAGCGTTACACCACAACTGATAGTGCCTCGTCGTAGTGGGAGGGTTGTGATACAACTTGATAGATATATGTTCTTGGAAGAGTCGTCAGACTTCGTCCCTGAGGAACAAGATTATGATCCCTGTACCTACAATGAAGCACTCCAAGATAAAGATGCAGAGTCTTGGCAAAAAGCAATGATATCTGAAATAGAATCTATGGATTCTAATAAGGTCTGGGAGCTTGTAGAACCACCCGTTGGTGTAAAAGCCATTGGATGCAAATGGGTCTATAAGAGAAAAAGAGGATCAGACGGTAAGGTTGAAACCTTTAAAGCTCGGCTTGTAGCAAAAGGTTTTACTCAAAGAGAGGGTATCGATTATGAGGAAACCTTTTCTCTTATAGCCATACTTAAGTCTATCAGGATTCTTTTATCTATGGCAGCTCATCTCGATTATGAGATTTGGCAAATGGATGTCAAGACAGCTTTCCTTAATGGAAGTCTTGAGGAAGACATCTATATGAAGCAACCAGACGGGTTCATTGAAAAGGGCCAGGAGCATCTTGTTTGTAAGCTCAAGAAGTCCATTTATGGACTTAAGCAAGCTTCCAGATCTTGGAACATATGTTTTGATCAGGTGATAAAATCCTATAGATTTGATCAATGTCATGATGAATCATGTGTATACAGAAAGTGTGACGGAAACGTGGTGGTGTTCCTAGTACTTTATGTGGATGACATCTTGCTCATTGGAAACAATGTAAAGGTATTATCTGATGTAAGGGTATGGTTATCCAAACAGTTTGATATGAAGGACTTGGGAGAAGTAGGTCACATCCTTGGGATCAAAGTTCTATGAGATCGCAAGAAAATGATGTTGGGCTTATCCTAAGCTTTCTATATCGATACTGTACTAACTCGTTTTAGTATGCAAAATTCTAAGAAAGGTTTCTTACCTTTTAGACATGGAATTGCTCTATCAAAGGAACAGTGTCCGAGGACACCTAAAGAGATAGAGAACATGAAGGCAGTTTCTTATGCTTCAGCAGTAGGAAGCTTAATGTATGCAATGCTATGTACGAGACCAGACATCTGCTTTGTCGTAGGCATGGTCAGCAGATATCAGTCTAACCCAGGACAAGAGCACTGGACTGCCGTAAAGCATATTTTGAAGTACCTAAAAAGGACTAAAGAGTATATGCTAGTTTACCAGGCAGATAGTTTAGTTCCCTTGGGGTATACAGACTCAGATTTTCAGTCAGATAGGGATTCCAGGAAATCTACCTCAGGTGTTTACTTTAGGAGGTAGAGCCATTGTGTTGAGGAGTATCAAGCAAAAATGTATTGCTGATTCCACCATGGAAGCCGAGTATGTGGCAGCCTCTGAGGCAGCCAAAGAAGCGGTTTGGCTCAGAAACTTTCTGTTGGACTTGGATGTGGTACCTAGTTTGCCTAAATCTATTATACTTTATTGTGATAATAGTGGTGCAGTTGCAAACTCGAAGGAACCATGAGCCCATAAGACAGGCAAACACATTGAGCGCAAGTACTACCTGATACGAGATTTCGTAAAGAAAGAAAAAGTTGTTGTGATCAAGATAGCATCAGCCGACAACCGAGCTGATCCCTTTACAAAGAGCTTACCAGCTAAGGCTTTTGACAGTCATGTTGAGGGAATGGGAGTCAGATGTGTAGCAGCATGGCTTTAAGTATAAGTGGGAGATTTGTAACAGTATACTGAAAAGCAATGCTTTGAGTATAAGTGGGAGATTGTTAGGGTTATATACTAAAAGCATCACTTTTGTAGTAACCTTATTTCCTTAAATTTTGAATGAGAATCATATGGGCAAATGTTTGCATATTGTATTTGTTGCAAGTGTTAATACAAATGTCTGATATTCTATATTATAGATAATATGGTGTGTGGTGTCACACAGAAGATCATATTATCAGTTCCCTATGGAGTATATAAATAGTTCACAACCTAGATGGACTTGGACAATCTATTGGAAAGGTTGTAGTGTAATCTGGTATTAGTCTATCTTGACTATAGGTTTACACTAGTACACTTTGTGTGTATTGAACAGGACCACTTGAGGTTGTCCTCTTTGTACTTACTACATAAGAGAACAAATACCTCTGTTATTATGGATGCTTGTGCTCTTAATCCGGATATAATAACGGACATGTATATACAGTGTGCATTACTTTGACTCATAAAAGAGTGAGATTCATTATGGATCAACAACCTCTATGAATTGGGTAATAATATTGTATGTATGATGGGCTATTGATTATAAATGGAATCCATGTCCCAATACATCGGGTTGATGATGTCCCCTTAAGGAGCTCATAAGGATTGTCATGTAAACCCTGCAGGTAGATTATATCCGACATGATAAATAAAGTTGAGCGGTACTACTTAAGGATAAAAGATGTCGAATCAATATAGTTGTCAGTAACTTAATTTGATCGACGGACATACGATATCTTAACATGGGGAGCCAAACGAGCATATAATAAAAGGAGCCCACAAACATAATTTAGGATTAGGGAGGTAGTGCAGCAATAGCTCATTAGTGGACCGAGCTATTGTTAATGGGCCTGGATTGTGTGTTCGGGCTGAACACGGGATATCCAGATCCGTTAGGAGGCCTAACCCTAATTTCTTCTTATGGTCCCTGATGTAGCCTATATATATCCTCTATTCTCTGGCCGCCAGATGACTGATCAGAAATCTAAAACTTTCTCTAAAATTCATGATTCACGTAAGGAGAGAAAGAGAGGGCTGCCAAGAAGAAGAAAAGGTTGGGAGATCGTCGCCCATACGACGTCCAACTCGAGGAAGGAATACGTACAGAAGATCTTGGAATCGTCCGCTCGAGATTGTCAGGAATTACTTGTCTCCTTTCTGCCGCAGGTATAATTCGTGAACCCTAGTTTCCGCCTATGAAGGGTTAGAACACGTATTAGATCTGTTTAACTTTCTATCGATCAATACGCACACCAAAGGAAGGGTCCTGGGAATCCCCAGTTCCATCAGATAAAGTTCGATTCGCTGTTGAGCTAGCAGGCGCTTCTCATCTAAGGCCTCCAACTCTTGTAGCCGACGACGGTAATTATCATCTGTCATCAATCGATAGGTGAGGGCGACGCGAAGAGAGGGGATTTCAGTCTCCAGTAGGAGAACTGCCTCACTCCCAAACACCAGAGAGAATGGTATATTCCCGGTGGTCGTTCGGACTGTAGTACGATACGTCCATAAGCATTCACCAAGCTTTTTATTTCAGTCGCGTTTGTTGGAAGACACAAACTTCTTGAGCAGCTTGATTATTATTTTGTTGAATGCTTCTGCCAACCAATTCGTCGTCGGATTATACGGTGTTGAAGCAACACTTTGGATCCGATGTTTTTCGCAAAACCGATAGAAGGCGTGGCTTGCGAACTGCTGACCGTTGTCGTGGATGATCCTTCGGGGCAGTCCAAAGCGATAGATGACATGATGCTTGAGGAAGCTGATCACATTTGATGTCTTCACCTCTGCAAGCGGGACAACTTCCGCCCATTTGGAGAAGTAATCTGTAATTGCCAGTATAAAGCGGTGCCCTCTGGATGAAGGTGGGGTGATTGGACCAATGATATCCATTCCCCATGCCTCAAATGGCCAGGATGCCACCATTGGATATAGGAATTCAGATGGTTGGTGTATGAAATCTGCGTGGACTTGACAAGCTTTATACTTTCTTGCGTAGTCTATTGTATCTGCCACCATCGTAGGCCAGTAGTAGCCCATCCGGCGAAGGCGATCTTGCAATTTCGGGCCAGGCTGATGGGCCCTACAGACGCTGTCATGTGCTTCACGTACCGCTTTTTTGGCTTCTGTATTTGACAAACACCGAAGAAGTAGTCCATCGTAAGATCGCCGATACAGCATCTTTGTTTCTGTATCGTAGAAGAATCTGAGAGAACGTCTTCTGATAGAGGTGGCTTCTTTCGGGTTCTTCGGCAAGATGCCATAGACTGCGAAGTCAATAAATGGGAGCCTCCAATCCTATGTCTCGTCGACCGTCAGGGCAGAATAGCTCTCAGCAAATTGGACGTTGTTCTTGGGACAGACCAACTCATGGCCTATTACGTCCACCAAATGATTAGTATATTTTGGGACCGCCAGGGAAGCGGCCAGTCCTACTAAGGCGTTGGCTTCAATGTTCCGGAGTCTCAAAACATGTTCTATAAAGAACCCTTTCAGAGACGTAATGATGGCGATCGCTACCTGATGAGAGGGGATCATGTCTTCATGACGAACTTCATATGAACCCCGGATCTGATTGACAATTAATTGTGAATCGCCATATGCCTCTAGGTACTCTACTCCCAGTTCTTTTTCAAGTCGGAGGCCGATAACCAAGGCATTGTACTCGGCCACGTTGTTCGAGCAGGGTTCTGTAAGGGAATATGCCCGGTTGATCACCAAGCCAGAGGGAGAAATCAGTACCACTCCGACCCCAACGACAATATTGCCCTTGGGCCCGGTTCTTGAAGCACCGTCGAAGAACATTCGCCAGACGGAATCATGGGAAGCCATGTTTGAATTGGCGACCTCGTCTGGAATCTCTTCATATATTCTGGTTGACTCCGAACTTGGATGGGCTGCTAAAAAGTCCGCCAGAGCTTGACCTTTGACGGCCTTTTGCGGGACGAAGATCATGTAGTAGGGAGACAATAATATCGCCCAGGTGGCGAGGCGAGAGCTGAGTACACCCGGCTTGGTCATGAGGACCCTGAGGGGGTTAACTCTTGATATGACATGGATGGTTTATCCTGTAACATAGTGTCGCGTCTTCTGGATAGCGAACACCAAAGCAAGACATTCCTTTTCCACGGCGGTGTATCTATGCTCAGGCCCAATCATCATTCGGCTGAGGTAATAGATAGCTTGTTCATTCCCCGCGTCATTGTTTTGTGCTAGTAGAGCACCGAGGGAATGCTCCATCGCTCGTACATAAAGCAAGAACGGCTTTCCAGCAACCGGGGCCACCGAAACTGGAGGATTTGACAGATATTCTTTGATGTTGTCGAACGCACGTTGGTACTCTTCATCCCATACGAATGAGACGCCCTTCTTCAAAAGGTGGGTGAATGGTTGACATCGCCCGGAGAGGTTAGAGATGAACCTCCTGATGTAAGCTAGCCTCCCTTGAAGGCCTCGGAGTTTACGGAGATTTCTCAGGGGACCCATCTCCATGATTGCCTTCGTCTTCTCCGGATCTATATGAATTCCCTGGGCAGTAATGATAAAACCCAAGAATTTTCTACTAGATACGCCCAAGAAGGATTTGGTAGGATTCATCTTCAAGTTGTGCGCTCACATCAAGTCGAATACCGTCCTCAGATCCTGCAGATGGTCTCTCTTAGAGCGGCTTTTGACAACGATGTCATCAACATAACACTCCACGGTCTTACGCAGGTGATCTCTGAAGATGACACTCATGGCTCTTTGATATGTGGCGCCGGCATTCTTTAAACCGAAGGGCATGACTGTGTAACAATACACGCCAAGCAGTGTTCGGAATGATGTATGCTTTTCGTCGTCAGAAAATATTTTAATTTGGTTGTATCCTGAGAAGCCATCCATGAATGACATGCGCTCAAAGCCACATGTGTTGTCGATCATGATGTCCGTGATGGGAAGAGGGAACTCATCTTTAGGACATAATTCGTTTAGATTTCGGAAGTCGATACAAATTTGAATCTTCCCATTCTTCTTGAGGACTGGTACTATGTTGGCGACCCAGTCTGGATGTTGCTCCTCCCGGATGAAGCCGCTGGCTATCAGTTTGTTGACCTCAGCTTCGATAGAATTCATGATGTCTGGACGAAAAC
This sequence comes from Iris pallida, assembly GCA_029216955.1. NCBI lineage: Eukaryota > Viridiplantae > Streptophyta > Magnoliopsida > Asparagales > Iridaceae > Iris > Iris pallida. Next base: position 18,167,895 of record JANAVB010003400.1, on the reverse strand, counting down.
GTCTTTGCTGTTGCTTGAACGACTTTGCGTCTGGATGAATGTTGAGTTTATGAAGTACAACCTCAGGGTTTAGCCCTGGCATGTCTTTATAGCTCCAGGTGAACACGTTAATGTACTCTCTGACGAGTTGCAAAAGTGCCTCCCGCTCTTTGTATGTCAGGTTTTTGCTGACGAAGATTGGCTTAGGAGAGGACTCATCGCCGAGGTCAACTTGCATAACCTCATCTTCAGTGGAAGGTTTACGAAGTTCGAAGCGTTTCTCCTATTATGCATCTACTTGCTGGACCCAAGGTTCTAACACGAGAAGTTCGGGTACATCTTCATCTTCTTCGTAGGCATTAGCAAATGCCATATTGACAGACAGAGCTTGCCTGAATACGTCTCCGATGCTGACATCCGAATCAGAAGTTGGTGATCCGGTTGAGTGTGAATGCCAGTCACATTCCTCATCTGAGCTTTCAGGGGTCGTTGTAGGTGTAACATAACCTAGCCCACGTCTGGTCTTGTTGTAGTAATCCCGTGGTTTCCCAGCCGGGACTGGCAACTGTAAGGGTAACCGCCGACCAGTGCCGTAATTCAAGCCAGGTGTAGTCTCCAGATCATACCCCTATTTTTGCATGAGGTACTTAGATCGGGAGCTATACAGATATAGGGGCAGTCTCCCGGTGTCGGATTTGAGATCAACTTCTTCTATCCTGAAGGGTTGTGGATCATTCTTCCGGCCGAAGATGATTGGATGATCCTCTCCCTCGACTATGAAGCAAGCGTCTTCCACGGGAGTAAGTTGGTTTGCGGTGTAGACATTTGTTACTTGTGTGTGTAGGTGGGTGCCTATACCGTGTTCCATAGCATACATTGTATAAAGCTTATTAAGCTCGAGGTAGTTCAAAGATAGCCCTTTTATTGATGAAGTAAGGTATCTTTTCCGGTGGAATTACATCATCTGCGGACGGAACATCAGTGTGAGCAACCACATACTTGGCCAGCTCTAACTCCTCGTCGGCCACCCCCTGTGTTAATGAAGACTGGGGGGATGACCTGGGCAGCTTAATCATTAGGGGCTCCACTGGTGGAGTAGAACGTGGAGTCGTTGGTGCACTAACGACCCTCAGTTTGGTGCTCAGTGCTGGACGGGGAGTTGTTGGCTCGCTAGCGGTCCCCGGCTTAGCACTCGGCTGTCGACTCATTCTGGGAAGACGAATCGTCATCGGCTTGACAGAGGGATTGAGCTCCTCTGTTTGTTGCTGGCCGGCTCTCGGCAGCCTGATTGTCAGTGACTTCGTCGTGGGTCTTGGCCCTTGGCCAGACCTTGGCAGTCGGATTGTCATCTGCTCCTTCTGTGCAGTGAGCACCGGAAGACTAGTTGTTTCTCTACGCAGAGTAGCTGTAAGAGGTGCAGTCCTGCCTGGTTTACGGGGCTGGAGATGGATCCTCAAAGGTTCCTCAGTCCCCACAATGGCCTCCGTCTGCTCTTGAACATCCTCGTTGATCAGGTGCCTCTTGGATTTCTCGTACAAGCAAGAATCCGAATAATAGGATTCGACCCCTTTGAAGGGATCGATGTCGGCAAATTTTGTCCTCACGAAGCCGTGCTTGTCGACGTACTTGAAGCACTGGTGCAATATGGAGGGCACGATCATGTAATTATGTATCCACGGATGTCCCAGGAGAATATTGTAGGAGGTGTCTGCGTCTATGACATAGCAGGCTACTTCCGACTGAAGGTCGCTAATTTGGCACTTCAGGCGAATCTTCCTAATGGGATAGCTTCTCCCGGAATTGAAACCGCTAATTGTGGTGCTGGTAGGAGTCAGCCGATGCATAGGGATGCGCATATGGTAAAGCAAGCTCTTCGGAATAATGCTTATCGAAGAGCCAGGATCAATGTGCATCCGATCCACCTTGATGTCGTCGACGTATCCAGTATAATACAGAGGGCGATCATGCAGGTTGGTCTTGATAAGCATATCCTACAGAGTGAAGACAATGTTGGGTATTGTACCTGTGCAAGCGCTGTCCTGGAGATCCGCTGGCGCGCTCTCCCCTGTAAGATTGGCCAGAGCCAGATATGCGTTGACATTCTGGAGTGCTTCGCTCAGTGCGACGCGAACATCTTTGGAGAGTCTCAGGAGCTCGTATAATGACAATTTGGCCGGTGTGTTGGCCAGTTGTGCCAAAATATCAAAATTATAGGGCTTCTCCAGCCCGTGAGGAGTGTCTTTCCGGAGCGGCTTGTCAAAGCGGGTCTCCTTTGGCTTGGGCTTATCGGCCGGCGGAGGCTGAGAAGGTCCTGGGGTATCACAAGTGGCTGGCTGACATTCTTCAGCCGAGTTGCCAGGCGCGGGTTGAGTTTGCGTACCAGACCGGGTAACGACAGTTGTCGTTTCTTCGACGTCGGTCGAGATTGTGTGGCAGGATTTGACTTTTCCGCCCTTTTTTCTTGCCAGCAGAGGGTGATGCTGGCTGGGTTACTTCAGATACTAAGTCCGAGTGGACCCACATGCTCTCCCCTTGTGATGTGGTGAGGGATACCAGTCCAGTAACCTGGTCTCGGGGAGGTAGAAGATTAGCGACCTCCATTTTTGCCCGGGGGACGGGTACTACGCCGTCTTGTGTCCTTGTCGACGGGAAGCTGCCGAATTGGACCAACACCATATTGGCGGCGACCGTTACCTCCTCAAAATCAATGGCCAGGGCCTTCGAGTCGATGAGGTTCTGGATGTACTGCTTCAGTTGGAAGCAGTCTTGTGTAGCGTGGTGGACGTAGTGGTGGTAGTGGCAGTACTTTGGGCTCTCCATCTCTGCAGGTCGAGGTTCACGCCTTGGAGGAAGGAGCTGAATTCTGTCTTCTTGCAAGAGCATGTCAAAGATGGGCTTGACATGGTTGTCCTCGAAGGAGTAAGTCATCTGCGGCTACTGCTTCTCTGTCTATTTTGGTTCAGGCTTCGGGGCTGTGTCGACCACCATAGCCTGTTTGCCCTTGTTGTCTCGGTTGTTGGAGGAATTACCGACGTTGTTGTTGTTGGCATTAGGGCGTTTGCCCTTGTCGTCTCCCTCCGAGATGTGCAATCCCAGTTGGCGAGCTTTCTTCAACTTATCTTCTGCGCTAGTGGCGCTGATGATGGAAGTCTTCCAGTCCTTGAATTAACTTTCGCCCATCCAGAGGCTGATTGTGGGGAGCAGCCTGTTTTGGCAAATTTCAATTAAGGAAGAGTCCGGGTTACCGGAGGGCAGCTTCATCGCGGTTTGGCAAAACCGCTCAATGTAGTTCCTTGTCAGCTCCTTTTCGCCTTAAACAACGTCCATGAGGGTTGACATTGTGACATTCTGTCCCACCTCATAGAACCTCTCCAAGAACATACGCTTGAAGACGGCGAAGGAATGGATGCAGTTGTCTGGCAAATTGCGATACTAGTCGAATGCAACTCCCTCCAATACCCCAATGAACAATCGTGTAAGGATGGCATCGTCATGTGGCAGATGATCTGTTGTGACCTCAAAATAGGTTACGTATTGGCTTGTAGAGGTCTTCCCATCATATGGATTAATGTTGAATTGCTTGTACCGTAGAGGGAAGGGGACGTCTCTCCATGCAGCGGGATACGGCTGTCGTATCCTGAGGTCCTGAGAGTTTTCTCAGGCGTGAAATATTGCTCGAAGCTCTTGGACCTCTCTTCTTGCCTCCCTAGCCTCGTCTGCAGCGGTGGGAGCCGACATCCCAGGTGGATTGTCACCCGGGGTTGGTACAGTTGTGTTTGAGTCCGCATTGATGGCGGGACCCAAACTTGTTTGGCCAGGCGTCCTTCCTTGGAGAGTCGACAGGGCTGCCTTAATTTCGTCTACTGACTTGACCAAGGTATGAAGTATGGCCTCAAGAGTGTCGATGCGCTGTCGGTCGCTGGGACCGTCCTGGTCATTCTCAGTCATAAATACTATTCTCACACGGAGAACAGTGGAATAAACTGTGGAGGATGTGCTCTCCGAATCATATCCCCGAATGGAGAAGTCGTCGGGATATGTAGGAATGTTCTCCTCCGGTTCGGACTCGAAGGAAGTGCTACCCCCTGCATCGGAGGTTGCTTCATCCTGGGACCCATGGATGTTTCCAGGAACATCTGGTTCTGTTGCATCTGTAGGGGGAACTGTCTCCCCTGGTTGATCTTCTTGGAACACCGGATTGTCGTGGATGTTCCGGAGAGTGCTACCCCCAGCTTCGGCTACCCCCTGAGGTACAGTTGACGAATCCCCCAGTATTGAAGATTTTGTCTTTGAGTGGGTGCCCTGGTAAACTCCTCCTGAGGTGGTTGTGGACAGCCGCTTGGACGCGAGTTTCCTGGCCACGCTAGTTGGGATTGTCGTGCTGGAAACATTTATCTTCTTCCCCGCCTTGCCGGTAGGGATCTTCCGAACAGAATTGCAGAAGGCGACATGAAGAGCCTCGTCTCCTGAGCTTTGTTGTAGGATCGGTCCTGGCTGCAGTCGTTGGAAGACGGACTGCTGGTCCTCTTGTACTGCCTCCTTGCTGCAGCAGCAGTTGACAATGACTTGAGTGCAGTGATGTCCATGAAAGGACTCTCTGCACACCAAGCTTTCTTCTCTTTCCTTGCACTTATGAAGAATCACATCATGCAAGTCACTCGTTTTGTGGGCCCGGGAGTCCCGAGCACACGAGTGTGTTGGCATCATGTTTGCTCCCTGATTGGAAGACTCTTGGGAACCACTCTGTCCGTTTGCCGCCGGGGGCTGGACACGGTCGGTTCTGTACAACTTTCCATCAGAGGTCCGCCTAACAGTAAGCGAATCTCTCTGATGGTCAGAGGGACAGCTGACTGAGCTCGATGAGCCTGCGCTGCCCTAGACTTCTTTCCTCTATCACCCAAGGGCGCATAGTAGGAAGAGTCCAAATTATGCCGCACAGAGTCTGGCACATCCTTATAGGAGCAGCTGAGGTCAGGACCGCATGAGAGGCGGTCGAAGACTAAACCCGAGCCGCTGGAGCAGATGGTCTGCGGCTGGGATTGGTGGCCGTATAGGCTGTCTGCATGCGGCTGGCATTTGTGGCTGCATGAGCAGTCTGTATGCGGCTGGCATTTGTGGTCGCATAAGCAGTCTGCATGCGGCTGGCATTTGTGGCCGCTTGAGCAGTTTGCATGCGGCTGGAAGCTGTGGCCACATGAACCTTCTGTATGCGGTTGGAAGTCGTGGCCGCATGAGCCTCCTCCATGCGGCTGGAAGTTTTGGCCGCATGAGCCTTCTGCATGCGACTGGCTTTTGTGGCCGCATGAGTCTTCATGCGGCTGGCGCCTTTATGCGGCTTCTTCCTGGACCGCATAGAGTCCCTCTTTGCCTCTGCAAGTCCAGCATCGTAGTATTTTTCTCTGTCGGACTTGGGGACAGCAGAGTCCTCTACGGTCTGAAGTGGGGCCGCATGCAAGTCTTCTCCGCCGTCTTGGGCAGCAGAAAACACTTCTTCCAGAGCTTGGGAAGGAGCAAATGATTTGGGCCTCCACTACCTGTGGGCCTTCTTCATGCGGGCTCGCTTCTGGACCGGGCTAGCGCTCCCGTCGGAGAGCATCTCTTCAAATGCTTGCTGGTCGAAGCGAACAACCAGCATCTGTTGCGTGGAGCCAAGCTTGGCTGTGTCCGATTGCGTCACCAACTTCTCAGCAGTGGAGAAGTTAGTCTCCAGCAGAGTCGTCATCGTGTTTGCCATTGATTATCAAAGAACAGAACAGTTTTATGGGAGGACTGAACTTTAATTCACAATACAAACTCGTTCGTACAAAGAGAGCCTAGGAACAAAACCTAGAAAAAGCAATCTATGTACAATTGTTTAGTTTTTGATTCTGGGGGGTGACGGTAGAGGCTCGGAAAAGTGATATCAACTCTGCCTTACTCCTTGGACGATCAAACGCGGCCTTGGCTCCGACGAAAAAGTGCTCTCTCTCTCTCTGCGTATTGCTCTGTGGGATGCTCTCTGTGTATATCTCCTGCTCCGTGTGTGTAAAGAAATAATCCCATGCTATTTATAGAAATTTGTGCTGAGTGGGGTGTGGTCACATCCTTGTAACTGTGCCTTAAAAAGTGGGCGATTGGGGATTGGTTAAGATTAACTTTGATCTGTTTGTTGGAAATCAATCTGGGCCATTGCGTTGGTTGCAATAAATCTGCATTGTTATGATTTATTGGTTACAATAAATCCGCGTGGATAAGACTTAGTCAATCTTCTGCCACGTGTCCCAACTGCCATTATGCTGCGAGCCGCATGAACGGGGCATCCTGGCAGAGCCGCATGAGTGTGGCCTCATAACTGAGCCGCATGAGGATGGCCTCACAACTGAGCCGCATGAGGGTGGTCTCACAACCGAACCGTATGAGGATGGCCTCACAACCGAGCCTAATGGGGGTGGCCCCCACAACCAAGCCGTATGAGGATGGCCTCACAAATGAGCCGCATAAGGGTGGCCCCCCAACTGAACCGCATAAGGGTGCCCCCCCCACAACCGAGCCGCATAAGGGTGGCCCCCACAACCGAGCCGCATAAGGGTGGCCCCCACAACCGAGCCGCATAAGGGTAGCCCAGGCGGTCCGCATAGAGAACTTCTTTGGACTTTATGAACTGCGCCGGCTATCTCAGAGATTTTCTCGTCTTTTGATGAGCATGACGCATCTCTTCATTATGTCAGAGCCGTCAGAACTGCCACTTTATGTCAGAACATTTAATGGCCAGCCGTAGGGAGTAATTATGGCCAGCTGTAATCGGCATGTCTTGAGCCGCATGGGGCCACGTGGCTCTTCCTGAGCCGCATAAAATTCCTGAGCCGCATGCGGCTCTCTGGGATTTTCTGAGCCGCATAAAACTCTTCAAGCTTTTGAGCCGCATGGAGCTTCATGCTGAATCTGGGCCGCATATGAATTACCATTCTTTTCCATGCTTCTACAGGGTTGTTTCTGCCTTGGACGCATAGTGCTGGGAGCAAACTATGCGCCCACACTTGGGCGCATGTTTTTACTGCATGGAGAAAATGTTATGGGCGCATAGCCCCTTTGGCCATGTGGACGCATAGCCCCTTTATCATGTGGGTGCATAATCTCATCTTCATGTGGGCGCATAGTCCTGTATTTTCATGCTTCTACACGAATGAAACCGCTTGCTTCGGTTTCGATGGCATCCATGACATCAGGACAAAAGTGTCGCTTCTACTATTTGACAGGTTTAGCATTTGGCAGGATATTTAGTTTATGTATTGCAATTTGTAGGTCTAATCCTGATGTATCTTCATAACTCCAAGAGGAGATGTCAATATAATCCTGGATAAGCTGTACCAACAATTTACGGTCTTCTCTCGATAGGCTTTAACTGATGAAGATAGGTTTAGCCGAGGATTCATGACCTAAGTCGATTTGTATGACCTCGTCTTCGGTGGGAGGCTCTTATTGGTTGAAACCATTAGGATTATATACTAAAAGTATCACTTTTGTATTAACTATATTTATATATTATTTTTGAATGAGAATTATATCGGCAAATGTTGGCATTTTATATTTGTTATATATTAATGCAAGTGTCTGATATTCTACATTATAGATAATATGGTGTGTGGTAACACACAAAAGATCATATTTTCAATCCCTTGTAGAATATATACATGGTTCACAACCTAGATGGATTTCGACAAACTATTAGTAAGGTTGTAGTGTAATCTGGCATTAGTCTATCTTGATTATAGGTTTATACTAGTGCACGTTGTGTGTATTGAATAAGACCACTTGAGGTTGTTCTCTTTGTACTGAATACATAAGTGAAAAATATCTCAGTTATTATGGATGCTTGTGCTCTTAATCCGGATATAATAACAGACATGTATATATAGTGTGCATTACTTTGATTCATAAAAGAGTGAGATTCATAATGAGTCAATAACCTCTATGAATTGGGTAATGGCATTATGTGTATGATGGACTGTTGATTATAAAAGGAATCCATATCCCGATGTATAGGGTTGATGATGTCCCCTTAAGGAACTCATAAGGATTGTCATATAAACCCTGCAGGTAGATTATATCTGACATGACAAATAAAGTTGAGTGGTACTACTTAAGGACAAAAGATGTATATCAATATAGTTGTCAGTAATTGACGGATGTTCGATATCTTAACATGAGGAGACAAACAAGCATATAATAAGGAGTCCATAAACATAATTTAGGATTATGAAGGTAGTGCAATAGTAGCTCCTTAGTGGACCAAGCTATTGTTAACAGGCCTGGGTTATGTGTTTGGGCTGAATACAGGATACCTAGACGCGTTATGAGACCTGAACCTAATTTCTTCTCATAGTCCCTGTCGTAGCCTATATATACCCTCTATTCTCTTGCTGTCATAGGTATCCTAAGAAGAGCATCTTTCTATAATTTATTCATCACAAAATGAGAGAAAGGGAGAACAGCCAAGGAGAAGAAAAGGTTGTAAGATCGTTGCCCACACGACGTCCAACTCGAGAAAGGAATACGATAGAAGATCTTGAGGTTGTTGATCGATCAAGATTTCTAGAAACTGTCGTCAACTCCTCGCTGCTTCAGGTATAATTCGTAAACCCTGGTTTCTGCCATTGAAGGGTTAGATAACGAGATTAAACATGTTCATGCTTCATCAATTGATATGCACACTAATTCGTCATCCTAGAATTTTCCCCGTTGAAGGGCTCGTATTGATACATGCGTAGATTAACTTTGCAGTCATGCCGCATGGTTGATAAATTATCATGTCGCATGGTTTCGTCATAACACATAGATAAGAAATCACTATGTGTAAGATGACTCGGCCGCATGGCCATGGTTATGTCGCATAGATAAATATGCGATCCTAGGGATACCAATTCCATCAGAAACGCAGCTCTCATTGAGATCCTAGGCGTTGAGCCCAAGGTTCTTCTTCGAAGAACTCCAGCGCCTGGCCATCATCCTCTGTTGAAGGGTGTGCAGGCGTCATATTGACAGATAAAACTTTCTCAAAGACTTGGCTAATATTGGTCTCAAAGTCCCAGGTAGAGGATTCAGATGAGTAGGAGTGCATCCCAACTTCGACTTTCGAATTCTCTGGGGTTGTTGGAGGCGTTACATAGCCTAGCATGCGATGAGTGCGATTGTAGTAATCCTGAGGCTTTATTTTTGGAGCAGGAAGGCGTACGGGTAGGCGTCGACCTTTTCCATAATTTAGGTCATTACTGCTGTTTAAGTCGTAACCCATCTTTTGGATGAGGGTTTGCTTAAGGGGTATAATGGTATATTTGCATTTTGTCGTTATCGGGCTATAGTTCAATTGGGGAGATGTTTTGGTGACATTCCACCTTACCGAAGATAATGGGCTTCTCCTCCATCTTTTTGGTTGGAACCACAAATCTAGCACCTCGGGATAGGAGGACCGGTTTACAACATTAGCAATTGTTATTTGTGTTTGTAGTGAGCCTAAAGCATTATCTAAGGTATACATGACATTCTACTGTACAGGATTAGGATAATTCAAAGATAACCTTTATTAATAAAATATAGAATTTGGTCACCGGGGATTACATCATCCAGTGATGGTATATTAGCATGAGCAGCTACATATTCATTTGATTCACTATCTGCAATTGCTACGAGTGGAGGCTTAGGAGCTTTTTTCCTAGTTTGACAACTAGAGGTGCCGGGGTCCTTACGGCTGGTCGGTCCTCTCTTGATGGTGGCCGAGAAGTTTAGAGTATGACCACAATGGTTTCTTATGGATTTCCATAGAATTTAGCCATGAGAGGTTCTTGAGTTCTCCTTTGGAGTTTGACTACCAGGGGAGAGCTGATGTGTTGGGAGCACATCCCTTAAGGCAAACTCTCAGGGGCTCATTAGAAGTTACCTTTGCCTCCATCTTATCATCGCATCGGCATCTTGTTCCTCCTAATGGGCTGACTGGTAGAGGTATGCGTCAACATAGTAGACCTCGATCCCTTTGAAGGGATCAACGTCAGCAAACTCTGTCCTGACCACTCCGCTGTTGACAACATACTTCATGTACTAGTGGAGTGTGGATGGTACTATCATGTATTCATGTATCCATGGACGCCCAAGTAAGACATTGTAGGATACATCAGCATCCATGACATAACATGTCACCTCCATTTGCAAGTCGCCTATTTGATACTTAAGGCGAATCTTTCCCAAAGGGTTGCTTCTGCCGGCGTTGTCGCTGATAGTTGTGCTGGTAATAGATAGATGATGCATCGGTATGCCCAGGGTCTAAAGTAGGCTCTAGGGATGATATTGAGAGAAGATTCTGAATCGATATGCATACGATCCACTTTGATGGCAACAATATACCTTGTATAGTATAAAGGTCTATTGTGCCTATTGTTCTTCAGCAATATGTCTTGCTGAGAGAAGGTGATGTTTGGGATCGTTTTGACCACACTATGACAATATGGGCAAGCTGTAGGGTCTTCTTCAGGCTGCTGAACCTGACTGAGGAAAAAGTCAGTATGTTGTAATGTCTCGCTCAAGGCCTTCCGAGTCTCTTTAGAGAGACGGAGGAGCTCGAAGAGTGACAACCTCGTCGAAGTGTTGGCAAGTTGTGCCAATATGTCAAAGTTGTATAGCTTGATTAACCCCACTGCAAAATCTTTCTTTAGTGGTTTATCGAAGCGAGTCTCCTTATGTTTCTGTTTAACCGTTATAGGAGGATGGTATGGACCTCCCTCCGAAGCAAAGGGGTGTAGTAGGCACAGTAGGGGGAGATGCATCTTCCTTCGGAGCCGAATCGCCTTTTCGCTAATAGGGCAGACTCGACCAGGTCTTGCTGACCAGCGCTTCGTCGGTCGAGGCGAAGACCATGCGACACGGTTTAGACTTATTTCTCTTGGTGGGATGTACTGTCGGCTGCATCAAGTCCGGAGCAAGATCGTGGTAGACCTACATAACTTTGTCTCAGGACATTGTAAGTGGAACTAACCCCTTAGCATTGTTGCGGGCTGGCGGGAGGTTACGACCTCCATCGTCACCTTAGGAATCAGGATGACGCCGTCTTGGGCCTCCGTTGCCGTAAAGTTATCAAACTGAAGGATCATCATGTTTGTGGTGACCATCTTGTCCTCATAGTCGATTGAGAGGACCTTGGCATCAATCATCCATTAATTCTACTTCTTCAACACGTAACAGTCACGTGTTGGATAGTGAACGTATCGGTGGTAGTGACAATACTTAGGATTTTCCACCTTGTCCACCTCATCAGGACGTTTGGGAGGAGGAAGCTGGAGCTTATCGCCCTTCATCGGCACATTTAAGAGCTCCAATACGTCGTCATCGTTGAAGAAATAATTTTCCTTCGGCCTTGCTGCCTCTATCGACTTTTGGTTCAAGGATATTGAACTCTTAGAAATGTTGACGGCCAGGGCTTGCTTCCCTTTTTCGTCTCGGCTGCTGTTAACAGAGTTGTTGCCAGAGGGGCATTTTACCTTGTCGTCAAGAGTAGGAAAGTTTACCCCCAGCAAGCGTACCTTCTTGGAACTCTTTTCAGCACTATCGGCACTAATAATGAATCTCGTCGACTCTTGCACTGAGTGGAGTTGGTCCACAACTTGATTGTTGGGAGCATGTTCTTGCGATATCCGTCTATCAATACTGGCTCAGGGATGCCAGGAGATAGCCTCAAGGATGCCTGACGGAAGCGTTCAATGTAGGCACGGACTGACTCATTTTCCTTCTGGGCGATCTTCATGATAGAGGACATTATCATATCCATCCCTCCTTCATAAAATTGTGAAAGGAATAGATGCTTGAGGTCTTCAAAAGAAGAAATGCAGTTATCAGGAAGGCTACAGAACCATTCATAGGCCAACCCTTGTAATGCCTGGTAAACATATTTATGAGCAGGACATCGACCTTTGGCAAGTGCCCCGTCATGCATACCAAGTATATCAAAAATCGACGGGGAGACTCCTTTCCGTCAAACGGGGTCAAGGACTGTGGTTTGTACTTGGGAGAGTAAACCACATTGTTCCATTTAGGAGGATATGGTTGCCGAATCCCAAGTTTTTGGAGCGCTTCCCGCTTGTCGTTGGCGTCAAAGCGAGCCCGCAACTCCCTAAGAGCTTCATGTATGTCATCTGACACTGGCGGGGCAGATGACCATGGCAAAGTACGATTGTCGGTAGTAGGAGGAGCTTGGGAAGGTGCGTTAGATTCACTATTAGTCTCCGGATCCTGGCACTACAAGAAAAAAGGCTTTTCTTGACGGCTTTTCCCCGTCAAGAAATGGGTATCTTGACGGTTGCGGATCCGTCAAGTAGGCCAGAGTCAAGAAAAGACCCCCATTTTTTTTGACGGACGCTGACAGCGCTTTCTTGATGATTTTTGGCCGTCATATGAAGTAGTTTTCTTGACCGTTTTTAGCCTTCAAGATAGCAGTTTTTAGAAACCGTCAATATAGGTTAAAACTTTTCTTGACTCCGGCCTAGATGACGGCTATTAGCCGTCAAGAAAAGCCCTTCTGCTGCAGTATTGAGTTAATTATTGACGTTTTATAACCGTCAAGAGAAGCTAAAGCCAAAATTCCATTTATAATTCTATATTATGAATCGAACACACATAATATCAATAATCCAGAAGATTTAATACATCAAATAACTACAAAATCCAATTTTTATATTAACAAACTGTATATTGTCCATACACCACAAACTTCAGACACACGTCCAACCACAAACATCCAACGCTTGTCTAACCACAAACATATCCAACCAATGTATATATTTTCCATACATCTTAAACATTCAATATTGAAAACTATACAAATAAAACCAAAATAAGTAGCAAACTTTGCCGGAGCACATCCCTCCCATATTCACAGCACCTCATTCAGTAGTTCCTGAGAGAACAAGAGAAAGAAATTAAATCTGTGTGTGTGTGTGTACAAACAGATATCAACAATACCAGAGGACCAAGTTTTTTTAGCATATATCAACTGTATCAAAGAACAAATTTTAAAAAACTGACATATATTAGTAGGAAAGTTATATTAACTGTCAATTATATCAGTATATCAAGTGCACTAACTGTCTGGTATCAGTGATTAGCTTGCCAAAAGAGTTAGTTAACCTAGCTAGTAGGCCATGATTAGCTTGCCAAAAGAATACTAGGTTCAAAGCATATGCCCATAGATTAATATCTACATAAGAAGTTGCCTACAAATTGCTTCATAAGTCACAACTAGCTGATGAACTGAAAGGTGACAATGCACTACACAAAGTATCCTTGTCAATGGAGTATATTTTGTGGCTGAGATCGAGTTTATATATGCATGTAGGCTACTCTGTAACACAAAATATTGGTGAGCAGCAGAAGATAGCAAAGTGGGAAGGAGCAAAAATAGGTTAACTTTTATATGATCTAGGCCACAAATTAATATACTGGAAAATAGTCAGCCATATGCAATTATCCATACCTAGTCTGAGAAGCACAAGTATTTTGGTATCATTACCTGCAAAGTAAAAAAGAATGGGTACAACAGCCAGAGTTGGCCTTCGACACCGGCAGTTTCTCTACAAAAATAAAGTCATGCTTTACAAGATCATGAGATACCTTTCCTCCTAGTTTTGCCTCAATACATATGAACATAGCCTAAAACATATGTTGTGAGCAAAGATCTAAATATTATACATGGCCCATACGGGATTTGGTATACTGGATAGGTGGATATGGGATTATACATCGGCATATGTGAAAATATCAAACATCCATATCATGCATCATAAATATGTCCATAAAATATAGATATTGATCAAAGTAGTCCAAATGTGTTGTACTAATTGGCCTATACTACAGTAATCAGTAGCAACATAGACTTTAACATGGTAACTAGGCAATCTAGGTCATGCATTTTAAGTAAACTTGTAAAAAGGATTATACCACTGTGTGAACCCAGCTTGTAGCTCCAAGAACATGGTACAAAGCAAGTCCACCATAAGCAAGTGGATCCAAGAACCTGGTACAGAGCAATAAAGAACTCCAAATAAAGAAGAGGCGTCGAGAAATAGAAGGAAATTGTACTAGTAAAGGATTAATGCAGCTCTGACCATCCCATATAGAAATCCTTAAATTTGTTAGATATAGCAACATCCTTTGGTAAGTCTGTGAATGGCTCAAACCACACTGCCAGGATTGTAATACCTACTCTCCCTCCTTGCTCTGCCTGCAACTTCAATTTCAACATGTATGGCTTGATGCAACTTCTTGACGGCTACGGCTTTAGAAACTTGCTTATTCTTATTAGGGCATGGTATCACATGTGTATTATCAGGGCATGGTATCACATGTGTATTATCTTTCCATTCAAGGGGAATGAGCATGAAAGATAATCCATTCACCTTTCCATTTAATGGGAATGAGCATGAAAGCTAATCCCTTAAACTGAGAACGACCAAATCACCTTTCCATTCAAGAACTAGAAGATACACTAGAATACTATTGTCTGCAAATTCTAATAATCACGTGTATCACACACTACTGCTGCTACTACTAGCACACACACAGAGACACAATTCTGCAGACCCTACACACATTCTATGAAACAACACACAAGACATATCTATACTTTAATCAATACAGAGAAAAGGCAAAAGGCAAAATCAATACATAGGAAACAGGTTCAAGGAGCAACAATACTTTAATTAGTATATTTATATACTTCTCTAACTCAAAAAATTAATATATTCAATCTGCCAAACTTCATCATGACATGAATACAATTATTTAACTTAGTTATTAATCTAAATAAACATGTAATAGTAAATGAGCATGTAATAGTAAATGAGCATGTAATAGTAATAAATGAGCATGTAATAGTAAATGGAAAATAAACGCAATTGAAGATAATAGTCAATGAACAAATTATATAAACAAACCTGAAATGGACAGGAGCATAGGTGCGAAAGATGACTTGAGTTCTACTTGTGTCAAGTTCTTTATTAATCCAGTCAAACAATGTCTCAATTGACCTTTGAAAAGCACTTTCGATGCTCACCTCCGTTTTCACCTCCCCCCCCCCCCCCCCCCACTTCTTGGAAATAGCATCCCCTAAGTAAGTAAAGAAAGGATCATAAGCAAAGGTGACTTTACTGTTTTGACTTATTTTGTGACTGAGTGCTTCCATCTAACGTCTTACGGTCCCTTGTTAGTTGTCATACGTTTCAGTCTTTCACAAAAACCATGAACATTATGAGTTTATAAATTGGGAAACATATGCAATACACACAAAGGATTCACCAAGAGAAATAGATGCATGATAACGTAAAATTTCAAACCTAATTAAAGGAAGGCTTGCATCGAGTTCATCAAATACTCATACCAAAGATCTAATATTGACTTAAAGAAACAGAAACGAGCTCAAATTAAAAGAGATTGGCAATACAAATCATACCAATTTACAAAATTCTGATCAACAATGGATGTATCCTAGAATATTTGTGTACCAAGAGTGCGCTCTCACTCATTCCTGCATCTGAAGTATTTGTTGAAGGTAAGCATGTAACGATATAACAGGTTGGGGCTGGTGTCACTAAAGGTTGTGGACAAGCAAACAAATATTTATGTCCTAGTTAATGGCTCAGTAGACACAAGAAAAACATACAGACAGGAAGACGAAGCCAAATACTTGTATTGAATAAATAAAGCCAAATCCAATTTTTGGAGCAAGCTATGAAAAACAATTCAAAACTTTGATCGCCAGTACTATACAAGACCATTAAGTTCAAGAAATTTGTACAAAATCAACTTATACTATATATCCCCTTTGGTTAGCACCCTAATATTAAAGGTTCCATGCCAACTATAGGCTACAACCATTAAGTTCCATCATAATAACAAGATAAACATTACAAACAAGCAAAATATTTTGAGACATGATAGGAAGTAAATAAACATAAAAACTAGCAAAATTGATTATCATGAATCTGGAGAGATAATGAATAGGCTTCAACTGATAATGTCTTCTAGTAAAACTTCTATCCCACAGCTCTGAATTTTTAAGATGGTCGAAGACAAAAAATATTCAAAGTCAAATATTGAAGACATTACTCAGTATTGGCCTAAATTGGACAATGAACAACAAATAATGCCAGCCATTCTTAGTTGTATATATGGTTTAGTTGAGAATTCATCAATTTAAGCTAATCATGTATTTCAAAAAACAAAATTAATTATTCTTGAATATCCTTGACAAATGCATCCATGAATTTGAATCAAAACTAGCATTGCGCAATAGAACAAAATGTTCAGGAAGATAGAGGGGAAAATTTAATCCCAAGTCAAACTGCCAATTTTAAAAGCTAAACTCTTGAAGAAAGCATAGTTAATCCCTCCCTAAAGAGTTTTTTAAATTTGTAGATCTACTGATAAAGTCACTGCAGCAATTTGAATCGAAATTACTTAGATCAACTAAAGAGCCATCTAATTTGGTAGGTCCTCGACCTAGATTTCCAGGAACAGGTGGTGATTTCATCGTAATTGACATAACAGCAAGCAAATTGGGGAAGAAACTACTTTATTGAATGGAAGAACAGATCTACAAAGGAAATTGCAGGTAAATGCTATAGTAATTTGCACTAAGAAAATGAAGATACAGCTCACATATATCTTTCTAATCCTCTCCTTCTCCTTTTATATGCAGTTGCTCATCCAGCCTTGAAGGACAGGCTGTATAACTGTATGTCAGAGGCTGACGTGGCTAATTGTAGCTGACATGGCTGATTGGATGATGTGGCTTGGTTTATTGCTGACTGGGTAACTGTCTAGTGCATCCAGGAATATGCAGTTGATCCTGGGAATGCATCAACTCCCCTCTCCTTAAATTGACCTTGTCTCAAGGTCAAAAAGAGGAAAATCCTTGATAAACTTTCGTAAGGAACCCAAGTAGCAGATTCCTCATCCCCTTCCTTCCACTGAATTAGTGATGATACTGCGCTGATCACTGATTTCTGAACTTAATCAGGTTCATATCTAACTGCTCACAACCATAGCTAGCTCATTCCAGTCTAATGCCCAATTCCTGGATCCCACACCATGAAACCATCCTTTTCGATTTTGGTAGCTTGAGTGAGCTCTGCACTCTCTGTACCCACATCGGAGAGATCATTTCCACCTTCATCATTACCCATAACTGCAGCTGGATTTTTTAGAGAATTGGCATCTGGTATTCTGAACTGTTTGTTCATACAATGCCCCACGGACCTAAAAATTGCCACTAAGGACTTCATAGCTTCAACCTTCATAGTAGTATCCTGAGGTGGTACTAATGTTGTGATGACATGAATATTTATCACTTGAACTGAAGTAGGACCTGGATCCCATACCATCCTCAGTTTAGTCAGTACCTTGTGTGCATCTGGTTCATCAAGACAGGGAATAACAGTTGCATGCTTACTTGAAATTGGCTCAAGACTAGGCTTGGCAGTCAACTGGAAAGCATAGAGGTTTCTTCTTGTTGTTGGAAGGAACACCTGTTTCTTCAAGCCAAAATTTCTCAAGCCTTGACTTCACTTCCTCATTTGATGCAATTTTTTCACCCAAAAAATGAGTACAATGTTTCTCCATCTTGCTACTGAATGATGTCCCAAGAGGAAAAGGTCTAACTGTCAATGTTCCTTTTAGAGCTTCTTCGAGGTTAGTAGCAGCAGAAATCATTTTAATTGAAATTTGGGAGTGAGTGATACTGAGAAGTTGGATTCCTGGATGTTGTTCAAGGGCAATAGCAGGCATTAAAGCAATTGGTCGATTGAGGTTGAATTCACGCCCACTAGAATCTACAGCAGCTGCTTTGTCAACATCCTTGTCAAAGATGATGCTTAAATCCGCTTTAGTCTCTTGGACTGCCTGGGGTATCGTTTTCATTGCATTTTTGTCTTCAGGATTGGGAATATGGTTGGGAAGCATACCATCAGGCTCCAAGAATTGGTTGCAAGAAATAATTGCACCTAGAGGTTCAAGTACCTTTCGCCAAAAGAATCCTTCTGCTCCATTTCCTGCATCAACAACTATAGGAAATCCCTCCAATGGCTCCTCAAGATTCCCAGTAGCTTTGTGAACAGCTTCTACAAGATCAAAAGTGTAAACAACCATATAGTCCACTTTCCTTACAGTGGCAGACGCAACTTCTTCTGATTTCTTTAAACTTCCAACCGAGAGATGCTTCACTGACAGATGTTCCCTTCTGTCATAGGTAAGGTTCTTGTAGAAGGAAGCATACTCCTCCTTGGTCGTTTCAATTTTCCAGAGCTCAGTCTTAAACTTGTCGAGCACCCAAGCATACTTGAGAAAACATGTTTGCTCCCATTCAAGCCAGGCCTCCTCCTTGGATGAACTGAATAGAGAGGTATCACCAGCAAGTATTACGCTCCCTATTCCCTTTTTGAATTTCCCGGGATCCCACAGTACAGACCTGAAGTATTTCAGCTTGAAGGTGATTGGAATTTGCATTACTTCATTGTTGAACTTGTCCCAGTACTCATCCCAATCAACAGCTTGTAATAATGGTAAACAAACATCAACTGCATCCTTGAAATCACTTTGAACTTGATACTCGCTACTATCTGATACTTGAAGAAACATAAAGATAGAGATACCTGGGTTCCATATTATTATTTTATGATCCCTACTTCTTGCAATAGTCCAAGGGTAACTTACAGTGATGGACAGGCCTGTAAGTCCATTCTCGGTGTGGACCAAGTCTTCGACACCTTCATAAGTGTTGCTCCTTGAAGACAGTGCTGCAGCAGTTACATCTCTAATGTCTTCAACCGAGCTTGGCTTCATATTATGTTCATCTCCAAACAAGCTATCTTCCCACGATCCATTACCGGCAGCTGTTGCTGGTTGCCCTCCTTCTGAAAATAAAAACAGTGCAAGCCTGTTTGCGGGGTCTTCTACAGATACAACATCATCCTTGAGATTCAGAAGAACAGCCTCTTGATTTGGTTTTGCAGGCTCCAACTTTGTGGAAGCAACATTTAGCTTAGAGTCTTCTTCCGAGGTTATGTGTGTAATAGCAACATCAACGTTACTTGCCTGGACACTCTTCGTAGCTGTTGCCCGAGCATATTTTGTAGTTGAAGGAATGTTTTGCTTGATCTTCGTAACCAAAGTCATGGTATTGTTTTGATGCTTGCTTGTCAGTGAATGGATAACTAATCCCTCCATGGATTCACACCAGGGCCGGCCCTGGGGTAAGCCTGACAAGACTTGGGGCTTGGGCAACCCCCCTCCATAGGGCAACCCCTCAGGCCATTTAGTTTTCTTAGGACCGGTCCAACAAAAATCCAAATTAAACATTTATCTTTCAATAAGGGTAAAGGGCAACAAAAATTAGCTCCGGCTAAGGCAACCCAAACCGTGGGGCCGGCCCTGATTCACACTCAATTTTGCACCTACGGCACCAACTCGTACTTCCAAGCTTCCTCACGGGCATTTCATCAAGCACCTTCGGTTCAATCTCTTCATGCTGCTGCAGACTCTGACATTGTTGCTCTGGTGGTTGAGGAAGGGACTGTGAAGCTTCGTACTGCTGCGGAGGTGAGATATGTTGCTGAAACTGCGCCAGAAACGGTGCTGTCATCACCGGTGGATAGCCGTAGTCCGGTCCGGGTGGCGGTGGTTCCATGGCATGAAAATACGAAGGATAAACTTCCCTCCTATACTTCATCCAATCATCCAACATATTTAGTTTGTGATCTAAATTTAGAAGAGTACCTTCGAGAGATCGGAGGCTTTCCTCCACGATCTGGTGGCGAGGATCCTCTGGAAACCCTTGTCGTGAGCTCCAACTCGAAATCGATGTCTGTGGTGGCTGTTCCGGTGGAGAGTACTGCCATTGTTGATGCGATGACAGTTGATAGCAGTAGGGGTCATGCTCGGGTGGTGGTGGCGGAGGCTGTGACTCCATAGCCGGCGTAGAGGATCGTAGATGGGATCCCCATCCGTAACCGTAATGAGGAGATCCCCAGCCATACCGAGGTTCCTCCGGACGTCGTTGCTCCTCCGACGAGCATCGCCGTACACCATGGCTGCTCGAGCTCGTGATCGGACTTCCGTACGCTCCGAAGTGGGGATCGTACGGCTCTGATACCAAATTGGTAGGTCCTCGACCTAGATTTCCAGGAACAGGTGGTGATTTCATCGTAATTGACATAACAGCAAGCAAATTGGGGAAGAAACTACTTTATTGAACGGAAGAACAGATCTACAAAGGAAATTGCAGGAAATTGCAGGTAAATGCTATAGTAATTTGCACTAAGAAAATGAAGATACAGCTCACATATATCTTTCTAATCCTCTCCTTCTCCTTTTATATGCAGTTGCTCATCCAGCCTTGAAGGACAGGCTGTATAACTGTATGTCAGAGGCTGACGTGGCTAATTGTAGCTGACATGGCTGATTGGATGATGTGGCTTGGTTTATTGCTGACTGGGTAACTGTCTAGTGCATCCAGGAATATGCAGTTGATCCTGGGAATGCATCATAATTTGTTCACAATAATTATACCTTCTTGACAGAGGCCCCCAAAGGTCCCAGTCCCCGAGCGCCTTCCCCGAGTCCTCCGGTAGGGTCGGGGAAGACTACTATTGATGATCCTCATTAGGTCCCTCTTCACTATGTCCCAAATTGGCTCCGTCAGCGTGTTCGTCGCAGTGATCCTACCCCCTTCCCCTCCCTCCAGTAGTAGGTTTCGGGTGCGGGTTTGGGGGATGACAAGCACGGAGGAGACGGGTACGGGTTTGGGTTTGGGGGTGGGGGAGGAGGTTGTATGGAAGGAAGGGGGAGGGGGTCAGCGATGGAGGCTAGGGTTTGGATGCCACCGAAGGAGGGGAGAGTCCCACGAGGAAGAAGATGAAGAAGATAGGGTTTGGATGTCGATGGAGGCTAGGGTTTCAGTGGAAAGTTTGGGAAGGAGGGAGAGGAGGTGGTCGGAGATGAGAAGGGTGAGAGTAGGGAGGGGGAGATTTCGAGCATGCAGTATGCTCTCTGGTTCGGAGGAGAAGAAAGGGGCCGGCTATACACACCCCATGACTTGCTAAGGACACCCCACATGACTTAAATGTCATGTTAAAAGACCAATATACCCCCAAGACTTTCTAAGAACACCCCACAAAAAAAAAAAAAAATCTGCGACAAGCACGACAAATACTTGTCGAACGGACAATGGTCTGTTCGACAAGTATTGGTCGAACATGTCTTATTCTGTTCGACAAACACTGGTCGAACGTGTCTTCTTGTGTTCGACAAACACTGGTCGAACGTGTTATAATCGAACATGTCATATTCTGTTCGACATATTATGGTCGAACGTAAACACTATAGTTCGACTGTCGTGGGTCGAACATTGTTCAGTGAGTTCGACAAACCAGGGTCGAACCTACCCGTGAATACACCCAATTTTTTTTTTTTTTTTTTGTTTTAACAACAACTTATGGTCGGCGGAGGGGGGCTCGGAAAGCGGGAGGAGGAGGAGGAGGAGGCGGGTCCGGGGGGGGGGGGGGGGTCGGCGGAGGCGGGTTGGGGGAGGCGGCGACGACAGGTCGAGGGAGGAGGAGGGTCGGCGGAGGCGGGTCGGGGGAGGCGGCGGCGACAGGTCGGGGGAGGAGGAGGGTCGGCGGAGTGGGGAAGGGAAGGGGAGGGGAGGGGTGGGGTGTGCTCAGCAGCAAGGGTAGAATAGGAAATTTTTTTTTTTTTTTTTTTTTTTTTTTTTGGAAATGGGGTGTCCTTAGCAAGTGTGGGGTGTGTATAGCCGGCCCCGAGAAGAAATGGAGATTTCGAGCATGGAGAAGGCTCTCAGAGGAGTAAAAATAGAGAAAAGAGGGAGGAGCTAGTAGAGAGGGAGGAGGATGAAGGAGATGAAAGAACCCCCTTCGAGGTTTTTTTAAGGGATCGTGAGTTTCACTCCATAGGAGCAGCTTTTTAGGTTTTAAAAAAATTACTAAATGGCAGGTGAAATATGCACGACAATTTTTTTGTACATGTATTACTTACGGTTATCAACAAACCGTCCATATAAAAAATGTTCTGTCTTGACGGATCCTTCGAAATCGTCAACATATATGCTATAAAAGTGTTAAAGTGACAAAAAATTTGTCTTTCCTTGACGTAAGCCTAAAACCGTCAAGATAACCACTATTGTTGACGGTTTTCGACGACCGTCAACTTATAAACCGTCAATAATCGTCATTTTTCTTGTAGTGTGGTTTGTTAGAGTGGGGGCTCTTGGTAGCAATATGTCCTTGTGTCACGACCCGCACCCGCTTTTCGGGATACGAGTGCGTGTCCAAGCCAGCCTACGCCGCAGTATCGACGGTAGAACGTTGTCAAGCCACAATGCTCAAAATCACAAATAATGCTCATTCATAATAACTAAATTAAATTACAATATTTAAGGATTTACATTTGATACAAGGTGCAATATCTCACAATTTATAAAGAACAACTAAATAAATACTCAATTATCTAACTAGTCTCTAGGTTTAGCCTGCAAGTACACCCACCTCCCCAATGCTAAGCGTAGTCTCGGCTAACCTGAAAAATGTTGGTTTCCAGTTAGGAATGGAACGAGTACAATTCATTGAATGCAGTTCCAATATATTATAACGACTATAAAACAGATGTTAGCCATAAAATACATGATTTGAAAATAAGTAGGAAAAGACATAAGTGTTGACCCAAACCGGATCACAGTCAACCTAATCTTGACAATTAACAAAACAATATTTGTCGTAGTCCAATTTGACACATCGAGCTCGAAATCAATCTACTCAGCTCATTTGTTCCAGTTCACAGCTACTTGGAGTTTTACCACTTTGTTGTATACTGGAGTCTGTATTTTTATTATTCTTGAGTATAGGATGATGTACGTTGGATCATACCGAGCACTTTGGGCTAGCCATAGCTTTATAGGTTGACTTAGCCCAAATCACAATCAACCCATTCATCTAAAAGCCCACAAAGATCATTCTGTCCATAGAAGACAGAGTTCGGACCGAACTCTGCCTCACACAGAGTTCGGGCCGAACTCGGTCCCCTAAAATTCAGGATGCTGATTTTTAGGTATTGATCACTGCTAGTTGTCCAACGGCCAAAAATTTGAATTATTTATACCGAATTTTGGCCGAATTCTGCCTACCCCGAACCCTATAAATAGGCCTTGGTTTCTCTCATTTGAATCCATCCACTCTTCTCTTCTTCTTCTCTTACATAGCCTATATATTCAAGAGCCTTACCTTCCCATCCACTTAGCATTCAAACTTCCCAACCGTCCAAGGTGCTCGGTACGATTCAGCTAGAAGTTTGAAGTGCAAGAAGTTGTAAGCCACTTGGAAAAGTCCAAGTTTCGCCAAAGCGATCATTGAAAGAAGTTTGGCGTGCTCTTCTGTGAAAAGGCACGTGGTTGTAACCCTATTTCACAAATAGTGGATTTTAATCCTGAGCTAGAGTTCTCAGGCCTGGACTAGTCCTCCACGAGGAAAACTAGGTTAAAAATCTTGTTGTGTTTGTGCTTGCTCTCTACTCTTTATTTCCGCATTTATTTTTACTCTGATTATTTAGTTGGTGAAGAGATTTTAATTTTTAATTGATCATTTTTTATATAAACTCTATTCACCCCCTCTAGAGTTGCCAACTTAGTCTTCAATTGGTATCAGAGCTCTGTTCTCTTAACAAGGACTAACATCCTAGAGCTGATCCATGGCAACCACACAATCCATGATTTCCAATCACGATGAAGGACAGTCCACTCATAGGCCTCCCCTATTTGATGGAACTAACTACACCTATTGGAAAACAAGGATGAGTTTTTATCTCAAGTCGTTAGACTTCGACCTGTGGACCATTGTCACCGATGGTTACAAAAAACCCGCCATGATAGTTGTCAATGGTGATCTCGTTAAGAAAATCCATGACAAATATTCTGACGAGGAGAAGAAACAGGCGAGTCTAGACGCAAGAGCTATTAATGCTTTATTCTGTGCTATAGACAGGAATGAATTCAACAGGGTCTCAACATGCACCACCTCTCACGAAGTATGGAGACTTCTAGAAGTGACGCATGAAGGAACCACTCAAGTGAAGGAGTCAAAAATAAGTCGTCTCACTCAAGAATATGAGGCTTTCAAGATGAAGCCAAATGAGACGATCACACAAATGATTACAAGATTCCTCGACATCATCAACCCCTTGCCTTCTCTCGGCAAACAATATACAAATCACGAGAAGATCCGCAAGATACTTAGGGGGCTACCAAAGATTTGGAACCCTAAGGTGACAGCCATCATAGAAGGAAATGATCTCACGACTATGTCCATGGAGACTTTGATGGGAAAGATGATGACTCATGAGCTTGACCTCAAATACTTCAAAGAGCCTGCTCCTAAGGCAAAGAAGATTGCCCTTAAAGCTCACCGACGAAGGGCTGATCCTGAAGAAACGGATGATGACAACTCGGAAGGTGAAGATCAAGCTCTCCTTGTCCGCAACTTCAAGAAATTTCTTCGCTTCAATCGAAGAAAGAAGGAACCACAAGAAGATGACGAAGAAGAGCCAACATGCTACGGTTGCAAGAAGACTGGACACGTCCGAAAAGACTGTCCATTCACAAAGAAGAGCAACCGATATGAGAAACCATACAAGAAAGCTTCCTCAAAAAAATATGCCAACACAAGCATTTGGCATGAAAGCGAAGCTAGTGACTCCGAGGAAGAAAAGGACTCTCCTCAAGACACCGCCAATGTTTGCCTAATGGCTACATCCGACAAGGTAACTAGCGAAACTCTCGATGATTTCACATTTGATGAACTTGGCGATGCATTCAATGATTTGCTCAATGACCACAAGAAAGTCATTGGTAAATATAAACACGCCAAGGAAAAGATCAAAAGTTATGAAGTCGAGATTCAAAGACTCTCTTCACTTCTTGATAATAGTAGAGACACTTCACCCACGGAAGTCACAAATGAGGTATCTAAGCTTAAATTAAGCCTACATGATGCCGAAGCACGTATTGAAAAACAAACACAAGAAATCACAGCACTCAACACGGAGCTTGCAGATGAAAAGAATAGACACAAGATTTCTATTACTAAGATTTATGGTTTGAATGGTAAGATTAGTGAACTACAAGCTGCCTCTAAGAAATTAGAGACTAGAATGGGTAAACAGGTTGCTCAACCTCAAACCCAATCACATGAGACACACATAAGGCACAATACTACTCAAACTAGTCAAACACGGCATCTACCTGCAACACGCAAACATGCGTACATGTACACTCACTTCCATAAAGCACAAAAACCACATGCACGTAGAAATTATTCTCACAACTATCAGTCTAATACGACACATAACCACCATGCTACATATAGATACAATCATCACTATGTTGCACATAAACAAAATCACCACCATACTGTATATAGATATAATCATCATCCTGCTGCCATATATAGCCATCATCATGCCACTCCACGTCACTCTTACCATGCTACTACTCCACATCACTCTTACCATGCTTCATATAGAAATCATCAACATGCTCCTAACATAAATAGGAATGCTATATGTACCTATTGTGGATTACATGGACACATCTTACCACAATTTAGAGTTAGGAGATTAGTAGATAGGAATATATATGCATGGTTGCCAAAAACTAACTTTTCAGGACCCTCAAGAAATTGGGTACCAAAGGTCACATCTACTCTTGATGTAGGTGGACCTTCCCTCCTTAACTAAGAGTAAGTGGATTCTCGATAGTGGATGCTCGCGGCATATGACGGAAGACGCAAATCTTTTCGCATCACTATCGATGAAGAGAGAAGGATATGTATCCTTCGGCAACAACCTAAAAGGGTATATTATAGGTAATGGTACTATTGGTCATCCTTCTTCTCCCGTAATAAAGGATGTCTGCCTAGTGACCAAGTTAAAGCATAACCTGCTTAGCATTAGTTATCTTGCTGATCATGGATATGATATTAACTTTGGACAAAATAAATGCTACATTTATGATAGGTCAACAGGAGACATCGCTTTTGAAGGGATAAGAGAGGACAATATTTATATTTTCTATCTATCTAGAGATACTAACAGTGCAGGAAGATGTCTCTATGCTCACAAGGATGAGAGATTATTATGGCACCAACGTCTTGGTCATGCCAATATGGATACTATATCCAGGCTATCGACTAAGAAGCTAGTTAGAGGCTTGCCCGACATCACATTCAAAAAGGATACTGTATGTGCCGAATGTGAGTTGAATAAGGCAACCAAGTCCTCATTTCATTCCATAAACTCTGTAAGTACTACTAGACCCTTACAATTACTTCATATAGATTTATTTGGTCCTAGTAGAGTAGCCAGTCTTGGTGGAAAACTCTACGCTTTTGTTATAGTAGATGACTTTTCGAGATTTACTTGGGTTTTCTTTCTTACAAACAAAAGTGATACCATTTTTGTTTTCAAAATTTTTGCTAAAAAGGTTCAAAACGAAAAAGGCTACATGATTACTCGAATCCGAAGTGATCATGGAGACGAATTCGAAAATACTGATTTTGAAAAGTTTTATGATTTAAATGGTTTTAATCATGAGTTTTCTTGTCCAAGAACTCCTCAACAAAATGGTGTTGTGGAGCGGAAGAATAGGACTCTTGGCGATATGGCTAGAGTCATGTTAAATAAATTCTCTCTTCCGAAATATTTTTGGGCTGAAGCTGTCAGTACAACGTGCCATATTTTAAATAGGGTGCTCATTCGTCCTTTTACGAAGAAAACACCATATGAGCTTTGGTTTGGAAGAACTCCAAACGTTTTATATTTTTGTGTGTTTCGGTTGTAGATGTTTTATCCTTAACACCAAAGACAACTTAGGCAAATTTGATGACAAAGCTGACGATGGTATATTTCTTGGCTATGCGGCCAAGAGTAAGGGATATAGAGTATTCAACAAACGCTCATTAATTGTGGAAGAGTCTACAAATATGACTTTTGATGAGGATAGCAGTGCAGCAGCTACTCTTGATGATGATATTGAGCCATCAACTTCTACTCCAAAGAATACCACCACTGAAACCAATTCTCTGGAGGGCTTGCCAAAGAAATTCTCTTTCAAGCCCTCACATCCAGAAAATTTGGTTATAGGTGAGGTTTCACGCGGAGTAAGTACTAGATCATCATTAAGAGACTTCATTGCTAGTACTGCCTTCATTTCACAAATTGAGCCGAAAAACATTGTAGAAGCTTTTAATGATGAATTTTGGATTTCTGCCATTCAAGAAGAACTCAACCAATTCGAGAGGAGCCAAGTTTGGGAACTCGTTCCTAGGCCAGCTAATCACTCGATTATTGGTACGAAATGGGTTTTTTGCAACAAAGTTAATGAAGATGGTTCAGTTACACGCAATAAAGCTCGTCTAGTAGCCCAAGGATACAACCAAGAAGAGGGTATCGACTACGATGAGACGTATGCTCCTGTTGCAAGACTTGAATCCATTCGAATGCTTTGTGCATTTGCTAATTTTCAAAACTTTAAACTATTTCAAATGGATGTGAAAAGTGCTTTCTTGAATGGATTTATTAAGGAGGAAGTTTTTGTAAAACAGCCTCCTGGTTTTAAAAATCACAAATTTTTCGACCATGTTTTCAAACTCAAGAAAGCGCTATATGGCCTCAAACAAGCCCCTAGAGCTTGGTATGAGAGGTTAAGCAATTTCTTGCTTGAAAAAGGTTTTTCAAAAGGGAAAGTTGACACAACATTTTTTATAAAATCTTTCAAAGACACCATTCTCTTAGTACAAATTTACGTTGATGATATTATATTTGGTTCTACTGATGAAACTCTCTGTCAAGATTTTACTAAGTGTATGCAGACCGAGTTTGAAATGAGCATGATGGGAGAGCTCAATTACTTTCTTGGACTGCAAGTCAAACAAACATCAAATGGAACTTTCATCTGTCAGTCAAAGTATACAAAGGACATGCTGAAGAAATTTGACCTTGACAACGTCAAACCAATCGGCACCCCAATGGCTACTACGACCAAACTAGAACCAGATGAAAGCGGTAAACCTGTTGATCAACGTAAGTATCGAGGTATGATAGACAATCTTCTTTATTTAACTGCCAGTCGTCCTGATATTATGTTTAGCGTTTGCATGTGTGCTAGATATCAAGCAAATCCTAAGGAATCACACATGACCGCTGTTAAGCGTATCTTTCGATACCTTAAGGGTATGGTTACAGTGGGCCTATGGTATCCCAAATTAACATCATTTGACCTCATTGGGTATTCTGATGCTGATTTCGCTGGATATAAGGTCGATCGTAAAAATATAAGCGGTACGTATCATTTATTAGGAAAGGCTCTAGTCTCTTGGTTTAGCAAGAAGCAGAATTCTGTCGCACTATCCACAACAGAAGCTGAATATATCGCAGTTGTTCGTTGTTGTGCACAAATTCTGTAGATGAAGCAAACCCTTGAAGACTGTAATTTATCTTTTATGCACATTCTAATTTTTTGTGACAACACTAGTACTATAAATCTCACTAAGAACCCCATATATCACTCACGTACGAAACACATTGAGATTCGTCACCACTTCTTACGTGATCATCAACAAAATGGCACTATTAATTTAGAATTTATTGACACTGTTCATCAGTTAGCCGATTTCTTTACAAAATCATTATCCGAGGAGCGATTCAATTTTCTTTGTCGGGAATTATGAATTTTAGATGAAACAGTTATACATTAAATTGACCTGCATAATTATCGATTATGTCACGATTCTCTATGCTGAATTTGCTATGGGTACAAGCCGAAAGGGTCCTTCTGACAACAAGGCGTAAAAGCCTAAGCGACACGGTGCACTAGTCTTGACTACCGCTAGCTGGGATCCGGCCCCTGCAGCTACCCCATAGCAGCTTCACTATATTGATTTATGTCATAACTCCTTAGTTATTATATGGTTAAATTTCATTTATAGCGTGCCGCATTTAAAAATTCTAATTTTCAATCTTATTTTTATTCATATCTTTGACCATTTATTCGAATCTATTTCAATCTCATCTTTCATTTCCTGCTTGTAATGCCTGTGGTTCGTATTACGTATTTTAGAATACGTGTACGTATTTTATCTTGTATTGCATGATTTCTTGCTTAGTTTTCTTTATGGCTTGGTTTATTCTTGGGTTGGTTCGGCTTGGCTCGGTTTGCTTTGGTTCATTATGAACCAAGGGTGAACCCCCTATCTACCACCACCATTACCATTTATTAACCCCCACTTCCTTCTCTCTCTTCATTACTCTTCTTCTTCCTCCATTAACTCCTCACCTACCAGGAAGAGAGCTTAGGCAAGTGCAGCTTGCTTCGCGAAGGAACTCCGTTTTATTGTTCCATTCTCTTCCTCCCGAGATTCTAATACTCTTTAGTACTTGGTGTTTTCAATTTCCATGGTTAAATTTGTGTAGATCTAAGTTTATAGTATTTTCGGAATTCTTGGGTTTTGATCTACTTAGCGTTGTCATTTCCAAGTTTTGATGGTTCTATGTTGTAGAGCATTTCATTCTGCCCCGTTTTAACCTATGGAAGTTCAGATTTGGACTCCGGATGAAGGTTTTATGCAGCTTGGTAGCCATAGCTTCATGGTGTACTTCTTCTCAGAAATTTGGAGAAGAAGCACAGTCCCGAGCCGCATGGCAGTACTTGACCGCATGAATATTCATGCGGCAAGTCAGTTCCAGTCGCATGCACTATTGCCTGGACCTAACCGCATGACCCGGAGTTGTTCCGAGCCGCATGGGCTCTTAATTCCCCCGACCCGCATGGATTTCTTTTCCCAGCCGCATGAACCCGACTCACCCCGCCAGCCGCATAGGCTCGGTTTTCCGCCAGCCACATAGGCTCGGTTTTCTGCCAGCCGCATATGCGCCCGTCATTTTTTAGCGACATATGCAACTGTCATTCCCTGGCCGCATGGGGACTAGTCCTTTTCTCCAGCCGTATAAGGACTCATCCCCTTCAGCCGTATGAGACATGTCCCCCGCTAGCCGCATATGTTCTACTGCCTCCACCAGCCGCATGAGCTGCTCTTATTCCGAGCTGCATGGGCTCTTAATTCCCCCGACCCGCATGGATTTCTTTCCCCAGCCGCATGAACCCGACTCCCTCCGCCAGCCGCATGACCCTTCCATCCCGAGGCGCTTAGACTACTCCCTCCCCAGCCGCATGAGATCACTTCTTGGCCGTACATGCCGAACCGCATGGCTCTTTCATAGCTTGTATTTTATGAATATTTTAATTATTACTATTATGCCCATGCCATGTAACTCTCAATATAACTTGAGTTCCTATGGCGTACACCTTTACCTTTATTGTATATTTTTACGCCTATTTTATATCCTTACGCCTTTTGTCCTAAACTTGATAAATCACGATTTGATTGACATGATTGAAATAACAATTGTACATGACATGGTGTGACAAGGAACTAGCATGACATGATAGTGGCCCGTCGTGGCGCACTCATGACAAGTAAGCCTGGCATGATATATCTTGATAAGCTGTTACGACGGCTACCTGACATGACATGACCTGTATAATTAACCCGGACACCGTGGGCGATTGTGCTTGTACAAATAATCCAGTCCTGTCTTGCATTATGTCTAGGATGGGACTCCTTAGTACCACAGTCAGGAGTACCTACTGAAATGGACTAAGGCTAATAACTAGATTAATACATTAGTCATGAAGAGATCTTCCAGCTACAGGCAATCCCGTTACCTGGGCGCGCTTGGGATCTGTAGCCTGCCGTCGAGTAGGGCACATTTTCAGCACACTGTCATGTGTTGCACCCTTCAAGCTACCTAAGGGTACATACGTTTCCTGGACGATGTACCCACCTGAATTTAACCCCTAATTTTTGACCTGGGTAACCTGGATGGTCTGCAGGGCTTGTGGCTGTGAAATAATCTCACTACATCTTGCTAGTAACTAGGCCTGTGATAACCCTAGCTAGTTAAAGTATCAAGCCGTACTCATTGCTTGGCCGTGATTGATTGAATGGGGAATAATCTGTCTAGTCTTGATCATGTACAAAATTATTACATGTCCTGATTTTCTTACATTATCTTGCCGATAAATGGGAGAAACCAAGTTCGGTTCAGACGAAGGGTTACAATCTCGGTCCTTGTTTGGTTTAAGGATTGTAACCTGGATATCTGAATGGTCCCATGGTTATCTTACCGTATATCCTCGTGATGTTATATTTTCTTCAGTTATTATATATTATTATCTTCTGTGCTAATTGCTGGTTTTAATTCCTATGTGAAGCTTCCTTTGTGGCACTTGCTCTTTCTGGGATCTGATCCAGCTGGTTTTGTATGGCCAGATTTCGGAGCAGCTCCAGAGGATCTACCGACTTTCCAGCCCGATGGTGGCGACTAGACGTAACCAAGGCAACAAGTGGATTTATTTTTGATCTCCCACTTTATTGTAAAAATATTCTTTTGAGGCGTTTAGCCGACGAGCACCTGTTTAGCTCGATTGCACTTACTTACTGTCTGCCTACGGGCTGTAACATGATTGACAGATCCTAGGGTTGATCATGTATGACTAAACTCTTGCTAGTCCTAACATTTTGTAACGACTAGCTTCATGATCAACTGAATATGTAATGTTTGGGACGCCTTACTATTGTATATTTGGTGATCTTACATCTTGTAAGATTTATTTACGTGCTTGTGATTGAGACACTAGGCTTGTTCATGACCATAGGAGACTGTTGGCTTGTAGTAAACCCTTATGTATCTAGACAGCCGTGACCGTATAGCGAGATGGAATCCATTTCATATACGTAGCTGGCTATGTCTGCCCCCGCTCTCCAGTATTCTGGTTCTGGGGCGTGACATGGTTTAAGTGGTGGCCCATACAGGTCTTGTAAATCAAGATATGTGAGGGTTTACCGAATGGATGTCTCAATCAGTATTCGTCCTTGATCTCTGCTCGTATCATCTGAATCCCTGGATTCTTGTCCTGATCATATGCTTGTATCATTGATCTGTCCTGGTCCTTCTTTATTGTTTCCCATGTCGTCTTCTTCAGCGGCATCATTCCTGGACCTGCCGGTCAGCCAGGCGGAGCACTTCCCGTGGATCAGCAGCAACCCGGGGATCAAGCCCAGCATTCCGGAGTAGCCTCCAGAGTCGTGCCTTCTGGCGGAGAGCCACCAGTCCAGCCAGTTCAGACTGCCGAACCTGATGATGGCACTTTGGTAGGGCTCGTCAGGACCTTGATAGCTTCCCAAGATCGTCGAGGAGATGCCTTGCACCAGGCAGTGACGGATGCTCTGACCAGAGGCGGTCATCAGGGCAACAGCGCGGCCAACAGCTTCAAGCGCTTGAACCCTCCCTTCTTCGATGGTAGTGAAGATGCTATCGCAGCAGATGCTTGGCTTCAGGATACGGAGGTGATTCTAGAAGCAGCCAGGACTCCAGAGAACGAGAAGGTAGCCGTGGTGCGCCTGTAGTTGCTAGATCTTATCCGCAGCTGGTGGGCGGCTCAGGCCGTTGGATTAGCAACCCCCATTGCTTGGGCGGTGTTCAGAGAGAGATTCCAGACCAAATATTTTGATGTTGTAGCTCGGTACGATCTACAGACGAGATTCACCAATCTGAAGCAGATGGGCAGAACGGTCGACGGATATGCGGCCGAGTTTTCGAGGCTCAGTCGGTTTGCTCCCACTTTGGTGGCAACCGAGTATGATAGAGCCCAGCGGTTTCAGCAGGAGCTTCACCTGGAGATTCTATTGGCAGTTGAGCAGTTTGAGCATCAGACTTTTGATGCAGTCTTGAGAGCAGCCAGGAGGCATAAGTATACCTCCCAGAGGATTGTGGATAGGGTCGGAGGTCGGAAGAGATCCCACGGCCAGATGAATCAGTCTTCAGCCCCAGCCCCGGCAGCCAGGACTTTGACTATTGGAGCTCCGAGGCGAGCGGCCTCAGTAACGTCGGTTCAGCATTCAGCCCCGACGTACCCTCAGCAGCAGCAGCAGAAGCAGAAGTAGTCTTCCGCAGTGGGATGTTCTCATTGTGGGAAGCCAGGCCATGTCGTGGCAGAGTGTCGCAGGACACAAGGATTGTGTCTGGCTTGTGGAGCAGCAGACCATAGGGTTGGATCCTGCCCGAATAGGGGTGGTTCATCATCGTCCAAACTTTCTAGCTCTTCGGTGAGAGGACCAGCTCCGGTCCAGCAGCAGTAGTATCCATTGCCGAGGCCCTTGCCGCCTCAGTCCCAGGTATTCCAGCAGCAAAACCCCCAGCAGCATACTCAGGCCCAAGCCTTGAGTCAGAATAGGCAGCGAGGATTTTAGCAGAGGGGACCAGCACCCCGAGGGCATGGTCACGCTATGGTGATGACCGCAGAGGAAGGATTGGCACCATGAGAGGTAGTGACAGGTACTATTCTCGTCAACTCCTTTTCAGCTTCAGCTTTATTTGATTCTAGTGCATCACATTCTTTTATGTCTGCACGATTTGCGACACGGATAGGATTGGAGCCTGAGTCATTGTCAGTAAGGCTTAATATACTTACTGGTAACGGACTCGTGGGAGTCGATAGCGTGTTTTCCTCGTGTCGGATCGTAGTTAGCGGTAAGAAATTTTCCGCTAGATTGATAGAATTTCCGATGGCCGATTATGATGTGGTCTTAGGGATGGATTAGTTGAGAAACCAGTATGCTAGAATAGACTGCCATGTTGGTAGAGTTGTTTTTAGCATTCCAGGCGAGCCAGAGTTTTCCTTCTCCCGGGGCAAAGTTGAGCCTTCTCCTCCAGTGTTGCGGATGGCAGTAGCAGCAGTGCAGTTGCCCCGGATAGTCGAAGAGTTTCCAGATGTTTTCCCAGAAGAGCTTCCCGGTATGCCGCCAGAACGGAAGATCGAGTTCACCATAGACTTGATTCCTGGGACGGCCCCAGTATCAGAGAGAGTCTACAGGATGGCGCCTTCAGAATTGGAGATCTTGTACAAGATGATTGAAAAACTTCGAACCAAGGGATTCATTCGTGCTAGTGGATCGCCTTGGGGAGCCCCGATGCTTCTTGTGAAAAAGAAGGATGGCACGTCCAGGTTATGTGTTGATTATCGTACCTTGAACTCAGTGACAATCAAGAACAAATACCCTCTCCCGAGGATAGATGACTTGTTTGATCAGCTCAAAGGGGCAGCAGTATTCTCGAAGATCGACTTGCGCTCAGGATATCATCAGATCAGAGTCAGAGAGCAGGACATCCCGAAGACAGCTTTTAGGTCTAGGTATGGGCATTGGGAGTTCCTAGTGATGCCATTTAGAGCGACCAATGTGCCGGCTGTATTCATGGATCTCATGAATCATATTTTTATGCGTTATTTGGATCAGTTCGTGATTGTGTTTCTGGATGACATCCTGCTCTATAGCAGGAGTGAAACGGAGCATGAGCAGCATCTCCGTGTGGTTCTTCAGATTCTCTGGGAGCACCAGTTGTATGCCAAGTTCAGTAAATGCGAGTTCTGGCTTGATCGCATTTCGTACTTGGGTCACATCATCACCAGAGGATGAGTAGAGGTGGATCCCCAGAAGATCGTGGCCATTGAGTCGTGGCCAGTGCCCAGTACAGTCGCAGAAGTTCGCAGTTTTCTTGGATTGGCCGGCTACTACCGGCGATTTATTTCAGACTTTGCTCGAATTTCGGCGCCATTGACCCAGTTGACCCGCAAGGATGTGCAGTTTGCTTGGATAGTAGAGTGCCAGGATTCGTTCGAGAAGTTGAAGCGAGGTTTGATGACTGCTCCTATCCTCGCACTTCCAGATGGAACTGGAGAATTTTCAGTATATTGTGATGCTTCAGGCAGAGGCTTAGGATGTGTTCTGATGCAGCATGGGAAGGTAATAGCTTATGCATCACGACAACTTCGTGATCATGAGAGGAATTACCCAACCCATGACTTGGAGCTGGCAGCAGTAGTGTTTGCACTTAAGTTGTGGAGGCACTACTTATACGGAGATAGGGTAGAGATTTTCACCGACCACAAGAGCCTGAAGTATATTTTCACCCAGAAGGATCTTAACATGCGTCAGAGGAGATGGCTGGATCTACTTGTGGATTATGATGTCAACTTGCAGTATCATCCCGGGAAGGCCAACGTTGTTGCAGATGCATTGAGCAGGAGAGCCGGAGTTTATTTCCTAACAGCGCAACCAGAGCTATTAGCATATCTTCAGAAGATGGGTATTGAAGTTGTCCTCCCTTCCAGTGTGGCATTGATGGCCAGCATACAAGTTCAGTCCACTATAGTCGAGAGGATCCGGATGGCGCAGTCAGCAGATTCTAAGCTTCAGTGACTCAGAGCAGAGTGTGAGGCAGGCCGGCGACCCGAGTTATGCATTCATGAAGACGGTACACTTAGGCATGGTAAGCGTCTTTGTGTACCCAGTGGAGATATCAGACAGGAAATCATGGCAGAGGCTCACAGTTCACAATATTCCATTCATCCGGGCGGTACGAAGATGTACCGTGATATCCGGCAGCACTTTTGGTGGAATGGCATGAAGAGGGAGATAGCCCGGTTTGTCTCTCGTTGTTTGGTCTGCCAACAAGTTAAGGCTGAACATCAGAGGTCCGCTGGAATTCTTTAGCCCTTGCCGATTCCAGAATGGAAGTGGGAACATGTGACCATGGATTTTGTGATCGGATTACCTAGGTCCCCAGCTGGTCGAGATGCTATTTGGGTTATAGTTGACAGGTTCACGAAGGTAGCTCACTTCCTCCCGTTTAGAGTTGGTCAGTCGACAGCTCAGTTAGCAGAGATGTACCTCAGGCAGATTGTCAGGTTGCACGGAGTGCCAGTCAGTATCACTTTGGACCGAGATTCAAGATTCACGTCTCACTTTTGGCGTAGCCTGCAGGAGAGTTTGGGAACTCGTCTCCAGTTCAGTTCAGCATATCATCCGCAGACAGATGGTCAGTCGGAACGTACGATCCAGACTCTTGAAGATATGTTGAGATCTTGTACACTTGACTTCGGCGGTTCGTGGGAAGATCACCTGCACCTGGTAGAGTTCTCATACAACAACAGTTTCCAGGCCAGTATCCAGATGGCACCGTTTGAGGCACTGTATGGTAGGAAGTGCAGATCCCCACTAGCATGGGACGATGTCGGAGAGAGGCAGATGCTCGGTCCAGAAATGATTGCCCAGACAGTTGAAGTAGTCAGAAAAGTCAGGGATCATCTTCGAGTTGCCCAAGATCGCCAGCGCCATTGGGCCGATTCTCATCGGCGCCCTCTCGAGTTTTCTGTCGGTGACCATGTATTCCTGAGGATTTCGCCTAACCGTGGCGTCATTCGTTTCGGCGTGCGGAAAAAGCTTAGTCCTAGGTATATAGGGCCATTTGACATTCTGGAGCGAGTAGGAGATGTGTCATATCGTCTCGCTCTTCCGCCGTCGTTAAGCGAGGTGCATGACGTGTTCCATGTATCCCAATTACGACGGTATATTCCGGACCCGAGCCACATCCTGGATCATTCGGAATTGGTTGTTGGTACCAACCTTTCATATGAGAAGAGGCCCGTGTCTATGTTGGACCGAAGGGAGAAGACACTCAAGAACAAGACTATCAAGTTAGTCCGAGTTGCTTGGGGTCATCACTCTTTGGGGGAGTCAACGTGGGAGCGTGAGGATGACATCCGATCGCGGTATCCCGACTTGTTTGACTCATGAGGTATAATGTCTTCCTTATGCCTCATGCCTTCGATTCCTTGCTTGAATGAGTGATTGCCTGCCTAGTTATAGCTTGCTTGTGATTAATATAGCTTGTCCTCGTCTCTCTAGCCTCTTAATTAAATTCCGAGGACGGAATTCTTTTAAGGTGGGTAGAGTTGTAATGCCTGTGGTTCGTATTACGTATTTTGGAATACGTGTACGTATTTTATCTTGTATTGCATGATTTCTTGCTTAGTTTTCTTCATGGCTTGGTTTATTCTTGGGTTGGTTCGGCTTGGCTCGGTTTGCTTTGGTTCATTATGAACCAAGGGTGAACCCCCTACCTACCACCACCATTACCATTTATTAACCCCCAATTCCTTCTCTCTCTTCATTACTCTTCTTCTTCCTCCATTAACTCCTCACCTACCAGGAAGAGAGCTTAGGCAAGTGCAGCTTGCTTCGCGAAGGAACTCCGTTTTATTGTTCCATTCTCTTCCTCCCGAGATTCTAATACTCTTTAGTACTTGGTGTTTTCAATTTCCATGGTTAAATTTGTGTGGATCTAAGTTTATAGTATTTTCAGAATTCCTGGGTTTTGATCTACTTAGCGTTGTCATTTCCAAGTTTTGATGGTTCTATGTTGTAGAGGCATATTGCACGTAACTGCTGTCTCCTTCGCTTTGCGTTTGTGACTAATCACGTCACGCAAATTATGCGAAGAAAGATTCACATTTACACCCATTTTATGTGCACAGCCAAGCTGAGCGCATGGGTGTGTATACAAATGATACACTCCCTGACTTGGTTCTAGCACATAAGATACGCCCAGGTCATTGGAGGAAGACTGGTTGTGGGGTAGACCCACTTCATGCTTGCAGCTGAGCTAAGTGCATGAGTCTATCACCATAATATTTCTCCACTGGCTTGGTTCCTATGCATGAGATGCGCCCAAGTTATAGAGGGACTTTAGGAACTGACCCATTCTGGGCACAGCAGTGCCTGAGTTAGTTTTGTACAGCTTGCCATCAGCTGTGCGCATCAATATCAGCGCACGCTTTTGGTTTGCTATTAGCGTAGCACCCTGAGCATGCATGGCTCTTGTTGGCTTAGATTTCTTCGTACTAGCCCTTAAAGGTACATAGTACTCATAATCCAAGTTTTCTTTGCCAAGTGCGAAGTAAACTTGTCAAAGACAGAGGGCTTTCCCTATGCAGTAGACTCCATACGTGGGAGAGGGGCTACGCCCTTCTTCTTGTGTTGTGCCTTTGACAGGGGATGCATGAAGTGGGGATGGCAGTCAGCACTATGCTTCCCAGACCCGTGTGCCAACTGAGAAGCAACGTAGTGTGCGCACAGATTATGGGATACTTGGAGCGCATCCCCTTCAGCTGTGCTATACGGCAGCGGCCTTAAGCACCAAGGTTCAGCGAGTCTTCTTCGGCTTTACTAACCGCTTTGAAGGACTCACGCTGCCTTCGGAGAGCAAGTCCTCAAAAGCTTGTTGATCGAAGCAGACGATCAGCATTTTTTAGAGGACCCAAGTTTATCATTGTCAGATTGTGTTACCACTTTCTCATCAGAGGAGAAGGAAGTCCCCAGCAGAGTCATCATCTTGTTTGCCATGAACAAAGTTGAACAAACTTTTGTATTTAAACAATCGAGAAAAGTATAAAGAAATCCTAAACAGGAACTCTAAGTACAAATTTTTTTATTCTAGAGAAGTGTGACGATGGAGATCAAATGCTATAATGGTTCCTTTACTCCGTTGACGAGCTAACGACGAAAGAAAATTGTAAGTCTTCTGCTCAGCGGCAAGCTGGATGGCAATTCGGCTCTCTAAAGTTTTATCTGACTCTTTGGATGTCTGGGGTTGATAATTCAGGGGGTCCAAAAAAGAAAGAAGACTTCTATTTATAGGTAGATGGAATGAATAACCCATGCACACATATGCGATACGTGCATGAATTTTTTGGCATACAAGAACGCTGCACGCATGATTGAATCTGTTGTAACTGTACTATTGGGCTACGGTTGAGCTAACACGTGGCAGTTGTTTAGATTCATCTGTTGCTGAGATCTTGGGTAGTTGGCATCCATTTATGAGCATGACTGGCTCAATTACATGTGGCGCGTGCACATTTCTCAAACATCTCGATCAGTTGGAACAGAAAGGAGCTGATGTGCTGGCAGGATTCAACATATGAGGGAACTTGATGCATGGCCTTTGGGGTGCATGACAAGTTTGGCACATGGTTTAGAGGCGCATACGAGGAATAGTCAGGTTAAGCCACATGGCATGGCATAGTTATAACCGACAAATGAGTAATGATTATGCTGACATATGTGCTAACATTAGCTGTCAGTTTCGAACTTCGAAGCATCTTTTTCTTTGTCTAAAGTGGCCTCAATGCGCTTCTGAATGATGAGCGTATGAGTAGTGGGCGCATCGAGTCAGGAATGGTGACGCATGGACTGTTGTGTAGTCGTTATCTGTACATCCTTTTCGGCACATGCTGCAGCATATTCAAGTCACAGCTGACATGTTACACGTTTATTAGTGTTGCATTAAATGCTGAGTCGACCAAAGGACTTCAAGCGCCTAACCATCTTGGCGCATGACGATTTGGCGCATTAGTGCAGGTTGCTTCTTAATCCTTTATATTTGTTTTCTGGATGTGCATGGTTCAGAATGCACATAGTTTTGTCATGTGCATGGCCCCTGTCACGCGCATGGCCACTGAGGCATATGGCCTTTGAATATTCCATACTTCTGCACCATCGTGGAGTGATATCTAGGCAGCAAATTAACCATTACATGTTCTATACACATTTGACTCAAAGCAAGATTATTTCCTTTAGCTATGTGGGTTCGTCTCTTTTATTAGCATACCTATTCAGTGCAATTGAAAACATTTATTTATTAGAGTGAAGGCAAAGCTGAGGCAAGTTCATCGAAGCCACCCACCTAAGTGAGGAGTTGCCTCGATCAAGTAGAACTTCAAGCAAGTCATTGCGTTGTCAAGTCCAAAAATCATTGCATTTTGATTCCCAGGTTGAATTGAGCGGGACGGGGCACTCCAGCTTTCACGACCGTATCTGAACAACCGGACGCAGGTCATGACAGGACATGTGCCCTATTTTCTATAGTCCTTACAAAGATGATATAGATGTTTCCGTAGCTAATTTTGATTTAGTAGGCGATAAGACTCCAGGGGATTTCTAGTATCAGTTATTAGTTAGCAGTTTTTAGTCGTAATCTATTTTAGCGAGTTTGTTCCCTATAGCTCATTATATGTATTAAGTGGATTTCTAGATCGACTTGTTATATTAGTTTCTTTGAGACATCAATCGATATATTTATTACTATTTTAGACTGGGTAGTCATTTCTACTTTATATCATACCATAGTATTTTCTATCGAATGAGTTAGATTAGCATATTCATTCGAGGATTATACATCTTTTAGATTATGTGGATTACTTGATGATTATAGTTCATATTGAGGTATAGACAAACGTACTATCGTCGATGTTGTGGCGTAAGTTTGGCGTACTCACATACTCGTACATGATTTTTTGGGAACGAGTTCATGACATCTTATTTGTTTCAATTGAGACATATGATTGCTTCTTTACCACATGTTGATTATTGTATTGTAGTATAATCCATTGTCTTTCTATAGTTGTGATCGTACTTCGGGATGCTAGTGTACTCCGTAGTGTATAGTTGGTCAAGTCATACCTCTATTATCCGTATATCAGTACTAGGGCGTGACTATTTTGAGAAGCTACTTTTGCTTTCATTTTGAAAAGATAGTAGAAATACTAAGCCTACTAGGAATATGCAATTAAATTAGTGGAGGAAGGGAGAACTTCCCTAGTTAGTTTCTTTTAGCCCACTACGAATATGTAATTAAATTAATGGAAAGAGGGAGAACTTCTTCCATAGTTAGTTTCTTTTAGCGTAATATACTTATAGATACCTTATATGATTCCTATTTAAATATTCAAATGATTTTAATACAGAAAGAATATAAAAGACTTAAGTTAATTAATGAAAGATTCAAAAACTTAACATTCAAATTATTTAAATACACAACTCATAATGGGAAGAATTCATCACTTAATTAAAGATTCATAAGATAGAATAACATAAGTATCGCACATCACCATGTTACAACCAATATATATACACCTTTCTATTAGTCCCGAGGTGTAGATATAGATGGAAAATAGGAGTTCAGCAAGCCTACACAGTAGGTGCCACAAATGACGAGTTTAGCAAGCCTACACAGTCGGTGCCACAAATGAGGAGTTTAGCAAGCCTATACCGTAGGTGCCACAAATGAAATAGATCTCAAGAACAAAGTTAGGCCTCCCTACTCAGTAGGTGCCTTAAAACCTGAAGAACGAGTTACAGAAAAACAGAAGAAGAAGAAGAGGAGGATTAAATCTGCTGGGGTGTAAAAACACCGTTGCTCAAAGCAAGATTCGCCTCTATACGATCCGCTTTCAGGAACCAGCAAGTTCAAAAGAACTTCTGGAACGCTTGTCAGTCAATATTTGTGACCTGAACGGGCTTTCTGAACTTTACGGACTCCCTTAACTCTCTTCTTTTGAGTTAAAGAACAAAAAGGAGACAAGGGGGCTCTATTTATAGAGTGGAGTGAGACCTCACCATCTCTCATATCCGATGTGGGACTAAAACACCAATACTCTAAAATAGAGTTTGATGTTTTACATCATCCCACAATCAACATAGTCGAGTGCTAGCCTACGCCTTCCCTCCGAACGCTCCCGTGCATGCACGAGACAACCTGGAGTCCGTATCGAGTCCGATGCCGCACAACAAAAATCAACTTACGTCCTTCTTGGAATTAATCATTTTCCGCTTAGTAAAATTACCCACATGGTTCCCTCCTTAGGGTCACCACCCCATGTGCATATCCCAACAACACATACTCATATATATGTTGAGATAACTCATTGTGCTTTTCCAATGTGGGACTAAACTTTACAAAGCATGTTGAGAGCAAGCTCTCTTCATGTCAAGGAGCAAGAGCACCAATAATCCCCTACATATCTCATCATATATATGTATCTAGGGTTGAGCGTTCCCCACAGTAACTGTCCATTTTATATTAGGATAGATGTCGCTGACGACTTGAATCTTTCCGCATGGGTTAAATAACAATGCGATACAAGAATGGACTATGCCTTGAATTCTGCACCACAATTGTAATTCTTTCCACTCACAAAGTGTAGTTACATGTGCTTCTGGCTGCACATTAAAGACCATGTGCCAGCCTGGTTTCGGTGTATGTATTTTAGGCATCTACAAGTTTACCTTCAAGAGACAGCCTGTATCTCTATCCATACACTCTATGTGAGTTCTTTTAAAGAGTCCTTGGCATGAAGCCTTGCGCTTCCGTGCGGTGCTACGCCACTATGACATGGCTTAAAGCCGAGGCTTTATCCCTAACTGGGTACCTCATCGTAGAGTCATACTATTGTAGCATGAGGTCACAAGCCTCTTTGTAGTGCCAAACTACCCAGCATGAAGCCTTGCGCTTCCGTACGATATTACGCCGCTATGACATGGCTTGCGAAGCCGAGGCTTTACCCTGCCTGGTACCTTTTCGTGGTGTCATACCACCGTAACATGAGGACACTGGCCTCTTTGTAGTGCTGTCTACCACTCTTTATTTATAATATACAGCATTAGGCTACCTGCCTATAAGCGGTGCTACGTCGCAGTGACATGGCTTGCTAAGCCGAGGCATTACCCGTACCTGGAAACCTCATTGTGGTGTCACCCCACTGTAGCATGGAGTCTATGAGCTCCTTTGTAGTGCTGCGCTGCCGTGCTTCCTGTAAAGCACAACAGACATTCACTCTGTCTGAGAACTCATTAAGGCGTTTAAGCCATCCTCTCCATATGACATATTCTCCGCAGAGAACTATAGTAGACAACAGTGGTTATGGGTCCGTATCCCTTCTATGTCCTTTAGGACTATGTACCCACTGTTACCTGATATTTTCCTAATCAGTTGTCCTTCCTTGAACCAAAAGTTAGATGCCTAGTAGATTTCTCTTTGAACTAATAGCATAAAACTTTATGGTAGGATTACACAGATACAATATCAGAATGCCTTCAAGCCCATTTTTCTTGCTGTGTCATCGACCAGCTGGCGCTTGAGGCCCTTTGTGAACGGATCTGCCAGGTTCTCCTGACTCCAAACATCAATTACAGTAATAGTTCCCCTTTTAATGAGATCGTTTATTGCTCTGTGCTTCAGCCACACAGTTCTCTTCTTCCCGCTGAAGACGTCATTTGATGCTACTGCTGTAGTCGCCTGGTTGTCACAGTATATCGGTACCGTCGGTATCTGAGCTCCAACCACTGGAAGATCATACATGATCTCTCGAAGCTATTCTGCTTCATTTGCTGCAACTTCTAGTGCATAGAACTCAGATTCCATGGAGGAACGAGAGAGTATAGTCTGCTTCTTCGACTTCCACGATATAGCAGCTCCACCCAAGGAAAAGATGTATCTACCTGTGGATCTCTCGCTCTCCACCTTTGAACACCAACTAGCATCACTGAAGCCTTCCACCACTGTCGGATACTGTCACGACCCGATCCCAAATTATTGGGTCGAACCGGATCATGCCCAGCCTGCACCGTTGTGAGACGGCAGCAGTAAGCTGTTCTATATGCAGGTATTCACAACAACATCTATACATTTGTCACAACTCAATATACGGAAATTTTAAAACTTTTATTCCATAATTGAAAAGTACAACTGGAAATGAAAGAAATAAAATAAAGTGCTGAATTCAAAATTAACAAAACTCCAAAACAATAAAACTAAAAAAAATTGGAAACGACTAGCTAAGCGGTCGGCTCGTCGGCCTCAGGTCCTGCATCCTCCAAGGGGGACTCCGGCAACACCACAGGATACAAAACTGGGTCATATTAGTTATTGTACAATAGCTCAGCATCCTCAATGTCACCTAAAAATGTGGTCTCCAGTCAGGAGGGAGCAAGTACGAATATGTATCTCATATTTCAAGTAATAATGGAAAAGTGCAGGCTAAACAGTTGAAACAATATTTTTTAGTATTTTAACAATTGAAAACAATGTGATTTGAATGTGTAATCGTCTATGACCG
Organism: Iris pallida; assembly: GCA_029216955.1. Lineage (NCBI taxonomy): Eukaryota > Viridiplantae > Streptophyta > Magnoliopsida > Asparagales > Iridaceae > Iris > Iris pallida. The sequence goes on along the minus strand of JANAVB010003400.1, from coordinate 18,123,929 downwards.
GCTTGGGTTATACAATAGCGGCTTAGCGATACGATACGGCTTATTCCCATATGTAAGAGGGGTAAGCTCGCACAATATGCAATATGAGGGGTATTGGCCATAAACGTTACACTATTCCCCCAATACCACAATTAATGTCAATCAATATCTGAACCCTAGGAGAGGGTTCCGTGTAGCAATATGGTTTAAACATGCAGCTAGACAATTACTAAATAAAATACAAGAAAACATAACCGTAACTTGCCTCTGTTAATTGACTGGATCGGGAAAGTCGGTACCGAGGAGGATGTCAAGTTCGTCTCCGAGATCCTACAGTTGAGAACCTTGGCTTAGAACCATAATGAAACCATTCTAGATGTGCTAGTTACAATCTCTAGAAGTAGACCCTAGTCATATTTTAGATTATTTAGTTAATCTTCTGTAACGCTTTAACGTCGCGAGCTACGTGCGTTGTCAATTAGTTGGATATCCGGTTTCTAATTTACTTGGAAAAATTAGTAGTTACCGGTTAATTTACAAAACTTTGTATTTTTATATCATATGTATAAAACTATATTTTCCTTTTAGTGATAAAACATGGACTTCGTTAACTTACCAATATTTTATTCAAGTTAATTTATCGTGAAAAACTTTATTAATTTTATACAAAATAATTAATACATAAAGTATAATTACGCGTCTAATAATGAAAACCAACTCAGAAAAGAAAGTAAAAACCTAAACTACACAATACAGGGTCACAGCGAAATAGAATAGAAAATTGGGCTTATGCCCTTTACAAATTTTTACATAAATTAATTAATTCCTAGGGCGAGCTCTGAGTGCCGCGAACGGTCCAAACAGTAGGCCGAGGCCCTGCACCATAAATACTAAGAGCAGTAACCCATTCTAAAAATAATTAAAAACATAAATATAGTTGTAAAATACGTCTCAGACTTGGTCCAAATGTCATGTTGCTGGCTAGCGCCTCAACGTACAGGAACCCTGTAGCGTTTGCGCTTCGCTGAGGCTCATTCGACCGATATGGTCGTCGCCTAACTGGTGATACAAAAATCCATAAAATCCGAAAACCAGCAAATCCAATCTATAAATCAGTTGCAAAGACCGGTTTTCTTTTGAAAATAGGTTTTACTCAAATTGCTAATTTTATACGAAAATCCCTTTAAAAAATATTTTTTCGAAAATTTGGGCAGCATCTCCTCTGTATTTGGGACAACCCAATCATGGGAAAATACTAACCCAACATCAATGACTGTCCCCAAACCAGGGAACACCAAAAATCCCTCCAAAAGTAAATATCCAACCCGAAAACACATCACAATTATATATAGCCAAAGCCACAGAATACTCCCGAAATAAATTCAGAAATCCCGAAATAAAATTCGGGAAACCGAAAGCCACAGAACCAAAACAAAACGAACGAATCATTCTGAAATGGGATTCGGAAATTCCGAAACTACAATCGCCCAAACCGAATCCCTAACGGGATCGGGAACCGTATCATCATCGACACTAAAGTAGGGACACGGGGACACGAGATATACCTTGGGTTGCTCGGCTAGAGTTCTCAGATGATAATAGGAAAAGAAAACCACATTTCTGCGGACTCGAAAAAGTCCCAAACTTGCGGACAGCAGCGAAAATCACCGGAACAGCAGGTCGGAGACACGGGAATCGCCGAAACTACGAAAACCACAGAAAATACGAAAAACACGGAAACCACGGAACAATGCTGGACAGCGCTGTTGGAACAGCGGGACGCGCCGGGCTGAGCGCTCGGCCTGGGCTGGCCGGAGTGGGGTCGGGGCGGCGCTGGAGGGCGCGCACGGCTGGGCCGGGCGCGGACAGCCGCGGGATCGGCCGGGGAGGAGCTCGGGAAGAGGGGGCGGGCACGGGGAGCGGCGGCCGGGGGTTGCGCTGGACGGGGCTGGGCGTGCTGGAGGCGGGCCGAGAGGGGGTGGCGTCGGGCGAAGATCGGGATGCTGGTTGGGCACGGGGGCGGCCGACGGAAAGCGGGAAGCGGGCGAATCTGGCCGACGGGGAGGCGGCACGCGGGCGTATCTGGCCGGCAGGAAGGCGCCGGAGATGGCGCGAATGGCCTCGGGGACGCACGCGGGCACGGCGGGGTCGGGCAGAGCTGGCTGGACCGACGGAAAGTGGCGCCGAGAAGGCCGGGTCGGCGGGTGGCCGGAGTTGGAGAGGGGTTCGGGCGGCTGAGTGGGGAAAGGGTTTTGAGAAAATGAAAATGAAGTGAGAGATGAGTGGTGGTGGAGGGGTTATATGAGTAGAGTGGGAGTTGTGGTGGTGAGAAGTGTGGAAGTGAAGGTGGCTCTGCTGAAGTTGAGGAGAAGGGGTAGGAGAAAAATAAGGGGAGTACGTGTGTGTGGTGGTGGAGTGTTTAGGAAAAAAATGTGAAGAAGAGTTCTGTTCGTGAGGAGGAGGCCTGGTCAGGTGGGGGTTTAGTAATAGGTTTTCTTTTTTTTTAATCTATATATTAGTATTTAATAATCAGAATTTAAAAAGTGGAAAATAAGGACGGGTTCGAAACTGAGTTGGGTTCGAGTTCGGGGTCGGTGTCCGGACTCGGGGTCGGACTCCGGGCACGGGATCGAGGACAGGGCCACAATCAAAAATCAATAATTAATTTTAAAAATAATATTTTTCTAATTTCGACTAATAAATAATAATAATAATAATAATAATAATAATAATAATACTAAAACTCTAACTGGGAATCCAAGACTATGTTGACAAAACAAAAATCAGACAATTATCCCAAAAATGCAATAAATTCCAATTTATCCAAAAAAAATCTAGAAAAATAGGTTGCGGATTTTACAGATACCCGCTGTAGTGCAGTACATATGTCTGAGTCTTCTTGAGATATCTCATAACACGCTTCACAGCTTTCCAGTATTGAATGCCTGGATTGCTTGTGAATCGACTCAGCATTCCCACAGCGAAAGCTATGTCAGGCCTAGTGGCAGTAGTAGTGTACATCAAACTTCCGATGACACTAGCGTACTCTAATTGCCTGACGCTTTCCTTCGAGTTTGGCTCCAGCTTCTGATCACTTCGGTACGGCGTATCAATTATGGGAAGATCATGATACCCGTATCGAGTGAGCATCTTCTCAATGTAATGAGATTGTGACAGTGCCAATCCAGTGTTCGTCCAGATGATCTTGAGTCCCAAGATAACATCAGCATCCCCCAAGTCCTTCATACTGAACTTTGTCGAGAGGAACTTCTTTGTCTCAGTGACACAGCTTATATCCGTACCTAGGATTAGCATGTCGTCCACGTACAGACAAACGATGACTCCTCTTCCGTCAGTAAATTTAGTATAGACACACTTGTCTGTTTCACTGACCTTGTAGCCATTTGATTTGATAACTTTGTCAAACTTCTCATGCCACATTTTGGAAGCTTGCTTTAAGCCGTATAGAGATTTTACCAACTTGCAGACTTTGTTTTATAGGCCTCTGACGACAAATCCTTCTGGCTGTTGCATATAAATCTCCTCAGTCAGCTCGCCATTCAGGAATGCTGTTTTCACATCCATCTGATGTATCACCAGTTTGTGTATTGCTGCAAGGGCAATCAACAATCTGATGGTTGTCATCCGTACTACTGGAGCATATGTGTCAAAGTAGTCGATCCCCTATTTTTGAGAAAACCCCTTGGCCACTAGCCTGGCCTTGAACTTGTCAATGGTTCCATCAGCTTTCATCTTCTTCTTGAAGACCCACTTGCATCCGATGGGTTTTGCTCCTTCGGGTAAATCAACTAACACCCATGTGTTATTGGAGGTAATTGAGTCAGTTTTATTGTCTATTGCCTCCTTCCAGAAGACAGCATCTCTGGTCTTCATCGCCTCATCATAGGTAAGCGGATCTGCTTCCACATGATAGGTGACGAAGTCATCTCCGAAGCTCTTCGGCCTCCTTGCTCGCTTCGTTGACGGCTCAGCGAGTTCTGGTTCAATTATTGTTTCTCCACCAACAACTTCATCTTGGACTACTAGTTCATATGAGACCTCAGTCTCATTTGCACCTACATCATTCTCCGGAATGTCTGGAAGAATAATGTTTTTGTGGCGTGCAAACTTGTCTTCAAAGTATTCAGTATCGCGAGATTCGATGATATAATTTGACTCAATATCAAGGAATCTCCAGGCATCACTCTTCTCGGCATATTCCAAGAAGATCGCCTTCGTAGTCCTTGTCGACAGCTTCTGAATCTTCAGATCTGAGAGCTTCACATAAGCCAGACACCCCCACACTTGAATAACATTCAAGTTAGATCTGACTTTGAACCAGAGTTCATGAGGAGTTATGTCAGAAGTTGCATAAGGCACTCTATTCAGAATGAAAGTGGTCGTTAATGCAGCTTCTCCCTAGTAACATTTTGGAAGACCTGCAGTTAGCAGCATTGAGTTCATCATTTCTGTCAACGTTCGGTTCTTCTTCTCTGCTACTCCGTTAGATTGACGAGAATACGGAGCAGTAGTCTCGCAGATGATTCCATGTTCTTTGCAGAACGATGCGAATTCATGAGACCGATATTCTTCATCTCGATCACTTTTCAACCTCTTGAGTTGTTGTCCAGTTTGCCGTTCAGCTTCGGTCCTGAACTCCTTGAACTTCTCGAACGCTTCGTCTTTAGATTTGAGCAAGTAGACGAATGCGTACTTAGAGAAGTCATCGATGAAGGTTACGAAATACTTCATCCCGGCTTTTATAGAGAATTGTTTGAAGTCACAGATATCGGAGTGTACCAACTCCAGAATATCTGTGCATCGATTGACCCGATGAAAGGGTTTTCTAGTGATCTTAGTTTGAGCACATACTTCACACTTCTCTACCTTACCCCCACATTTAGAGATAAGTCCTAGACTAGACATTTTGTTTATTCTTTTACAATGAACATGTCCTAGCCTATTATGCCACAACTCAAGAGAATAGTCAGAAAGAGCGATTGCATTTATTTTATTAGACTAGTTTACAAGCTGAATTTTAAACATCCCTTCGGTTTGAAAAGCCTTTCCGAAGTATGTTCCCTTCTTGGACATCACCATCTGACCATCATTAATGTCCATCCTCAAACCTGTGTTGCTAAGCAGGCTCCCAGAGATCAGGTTCTTGGCAATCACCGGAACATGCTTTACTCCTTGGAGCATCAGAGTGTTCCCGGAAGTGAGTTTCAGCTCCATAGTCCCGATCCCCAGAACTTTAGCTTGGGCCTGGTTCGCCATGACAACCTTCTCAGAAGTTGGCTGGTATCTGACGAACCATTCCTTCCCAGAGCAGACATGGCATGTCGCACCGGTGTCTATCCACCAGTCATAGTCAGCCCCCTCAGTTGTGACCTGAGCGATCATAGCAACGAGGTTAGAAACCAAAGAAATCTTACTAGGCTCACCTTTCTCTGATTGTTTGGGCTTGGATCTGCATTCACTCTTGTAGTGGCCCTTCTTGCCACAGTTAAAACAAGTTACATTGGACTTGGGCTTCTTCTGTTTGAAAGACGGTCCCTTCACTTTCAGATTAGTGAAGTCTTTCTTTTGGTGAGAAGCCGCCTGCTTCCCCTTGGAGTCTCTTGTCTGCACCAGATTGGCCTCGGCCAATTGTTTGGACAAAGCGTCCATCTTCTGTTAAGAATGTATCTCGTCCTCAACGTGGATTTCTTGCAAGAGATTTTCCAGACTGATCTCGAGTTTCTTCTGATGCATTCTTGCATAGAACGTATTCCATCCAGCAGGAAGTTTCGAGACGATCCCTCCAACGACAAACTTGTCGACGAGGGTCATCTTTTCATCGTCCAGTTTCTGATGAAGTTTCAGAAACTCCTTCACTTGAGGAAGCATCGCCTTCTCGTCTTCAAAGAGCCACTTGTGATATTTTTCGACGAAAAATATCTTGCTCCTGTTTTTGTCTTCCTCGTACATCTTTTCCACAGACTCCCATATTTCTCTGGTACTATCCTTCTTTGAGTAGGATTCTGCCAGGGTATCCTCCATAGCATTTAGGATCAGAAGCCTACAAATGCTATTCTCCCTTCTCCATTTGGCCTGAAGTTTAGTAGCCGCAGTTATAGCTACAACAGACCCAGTATCTGGAACAGTAGGTTTCTCTTCAAAGAGCACGTGATCAACGTCTCGGAGTTGAAGGGTGAAAAGACCTTCCTCTTCCAGACTTGATAATGCTCTCCGTCAAACTTTTCCAACTTGCAGTAGTCAGTTTGGAGGAGTGAAGCATTAATGTTTTCCATCGTACTAATCTTGCTTTGAGATTGTTAGTCCCGAGACGTAGATATAGATGGAAAACAGGAGTTCAGCAAGCCTACACAGTAGGTGCTACAAATGAGAAGTTTAGCAAGCCTACACAGTAGGTGCCACAAATGAGGAGTTTAGCAAGCCTACATAGTAGGTGCCACAAATGAGATAGATCTCAAAAACAAAGTTAGGCCTCCCTACTCAGTAGGTGCCTTAAAACCTGAAGAACGAGTTACAGAGAAACAGAAGAAGAAGAAGAAGAGGATTAAATCTGCTGGGGTGTAAAAACACTGTTGCTCAAAGCAAGATTTGCCTCTATACGATCCGCTTCCAGGAACCAGCAAGTTCAAGAGAACTTCTGGAACGCTCGTCAGTCAATATTTGTGACTTGAACGGGCTTCCTGAACTTTACGGACTCCCTTAACTCTCTTCTTTTGTGCATCTTGGAAAGGAGGCAAAGGGGCTCTATTTATAGAGTGGAGTGAGACCTCACCATCTCTCATATCCGATGTGGGACTAAAACACCAATACTCTAAAATAGAGTTTGATGTTTTACATCATCCCACAATCAACATAGTCGAGTGCTAGCCCACGCCTTCCCCCCGAACACTCCCGTGCATGCACGAGACAACCTGGAGTCCGTATCGAGTCCGAGCCCACACAACAAAAATTAACTTACGTCCTTGTTGGAATTAATCATTTTTCTCTTAGTAAATCACCCACATGGTTCCCTCCTTAGGGTCACCACCCCATGTGCATATCCCAACAACACATACTCATATATATGTTGAGATAACTCATGGTACTTTTCCAATGTGGGACTAAACTTTACAAAGCATGTTGAGAGCAAGCTCTCTTCATGTCAAGGAGCAAGAGCACCAACACTTTCTATAATGAATGGATTTATAGTCAATCTGAAAGAATCTTGAAAGCACAAAGAAGTAAAATTAAATAAGATCACAAAGTAAAGGTTACATGATCGTAAAAACTAAATATACTTCTTTCGGTTTGATCTTAGAGAGAGTATTTCTTCAATTATCTTTATTATTTTTGCGAATTATGGAAAATGTTGCATATCCATATTGACAATCCATGTTTCCTATGCTCCATGTGGCAATATCTACCACAACACTGAAATATGATTACACGTAAAGCTCATAACTCCATTGCATATTCATTTCTACTTCCATGATTATTGTTGTGAAACCTCTCTTTGCAATAAATAACCATCATCAAGACGAGTCTTCTAATTAAAAGCACTTGATTCAAAGGTTGACTTTTAAGTCACTTAGGTGAACTCTCAATTAAGATCTTAAATCAGCTGAATATTATTATTGAATTAATTAAAGCTTATTTTGACTATCCAACCTAATTGTCATCACATGTATTCTATTCATTTTTTTTTACTCTATCAAATCACCCAACTTAATTAGATCTCAAGATGATCAACTGAGACAAATCAATAGCAAGGTACGATGCTCTTCTTATACCATTTTATCATACTACATATGGACGGATATTGATTGGTACAAAATGCTATATTTGTCGATACATTGAAGCTAGCTACCAATCAATACACCGTCAATGATATTCGTTGGAGAATACGTCAATACATCTGTATTGTTCATAAACCTATATGTTTGAAATATCGATCTCTAAGGACACTTGGAGCAGGACAAGGATATTGTACTGAGTAAGATGCAATTGAATGTGAGGACCAAATTGAGTGTCTATAGTCATTTGAAAAAATACACTGAGAACTTAAAGAGTTTTATCAATTACAATATAAAACTAAGAAAATTTTGAGATAATTTACCCTAAAGTTATATATAAGCGAGATATAATGCAATCAATAAGTGAATATTGTGTTCTCATAAATAATAAATAGTTAACATAAAGAATAGTCTACCAATGTGCAAAAGAACTCAAACTGCGTGTGTCCGTAGCGTTGCCTCCAAAATTCCCCCCCAGCCCCCTCCCGAACCCGCCCAATATAAAAACCCTCAGAAAGAAAGTTACCAAATTAACAAACCGCCAATATCTTCTTTTATTTCTCTTATTTGTTTATTCTTTCTTCTGCCATCTCCCTCCTTCCCCTCTTCAAAACCCTACCCCTCCGCCATGGCCGATCTCGCCGGCTCCAGCCGCCCCCGCCCCCACCTCCAGCTCTCTTCCCCCGCCGCCGACGCCGAAGGCCGGCCCCAGGTCCTCCGCCCGGCCCCCAACCGTCACTTCCCCCTGCCCTCCTCCGCCGTATTCCCCGGCCTCGACCGGGCCAACGCGGCGGCCGCGGCGGCCGTCGCCGCAGCCGTCTCTGCCGAGAAGCCCAAATTCCTCCACTTCGGATCGCCCGCCGCTGTCGCCGCCAACGTGAGTCAATCCCTCTGTTTCTCCTGGTTGATCTTGATATTGTGTTGTTGTTAGGGTTCTTGATTCGTGGATATGGATGTGAATTTGTGTGATCTTTATGTCGTCGTCTGTGTTTGGGGGAATTTGAGAGGGCGTTTTTTAGTTCATTAGTTTGGGGCTTAGGAATTGTGTGTTATGCGGTGGGAAGATCCCGGGAGCGCTATTTTAGAATGTTTTAAGACTGAATTGTTAGCAGTATTTTGATTCACATGAGAGTGGGTATGGATTGGTATGCCCTCTTTGATCCTCTTGTGGTTTTTGTTTGGGTTCTTCTTGTCTAGGCGATTTGGTTACTGTATGTTCAGGAAGATTTGCATCGTGTCGGGCACATATTGCACATGACACAGACACTCCAACTACACTAGGACACTCCAAAAGCAATGCTTGGTATGGATCAACATGTCCATAGGGCCGGCCCTGAGTTCATGGGGGCCCACGGCGAACTTTCAAAATGGGCCTCATACATGATGTGAAAAAAAAGTAAGAAACTAAAATAAAAATAAATATAACAAAAAAAATCTATTGTTGCCACAGAGAATTGATCCAAGTACCTCTAAAGTACAAGTCTAACATGATAACCACTACACCATGACTGTTTTGCGTTAAGGGTAGCCCATCATACATACTACTTCTATTTTAGATACCTTCATATTTGTGCCCCTTTAATCTTTGGGCCCTGGGCCGTCGCCTAGCTTGCCCTGGGCCAGGGCCGCCCCTGCATGTCCATATCTTGCCGTTGTGTTGTATTCGTGTCTCTGCAATATAGTGTATGTTGATTGCTGTTGAGTTCATGGTTCTTTGGCCTTTCTCGTAGGATATTGGGGATTTTGTTTTAGTTTGGTAAAGTTTTTGCAATTTATGTTACATGCAACATGGGTTTTAGTCTTTAAGGATATCTACTCATATGAAAATGTATAATCATTTTGGTGTGTGATGCTTGGTTGTGTATCTTAGTTTTATTATGGCTTATTTGAAAGAACACAAAAACAAATGAACCTTTTCCTGTAATCACTTTGATAAACGAGATCTTGTTTTGTTTAAATTATTCTCTCGAATCTTTTTAATCACTTTAGTGCCATGGTTGTGTTAACAGAATAGAGAAGAAAACAGTTACCTCCTTTCTCCATCACCTCATCTCCTGCCTCACATTTTTCCCACCCCCTTATCATCATCAATCAACTCGCAGTTCTTCTCCATGTCATGAAAAATCATATTTTGGGAATTCCTCAATTTTGTATCTAGTTGTGTGTCATGGAAGTTGCCGGCTGCGGCGAAGGCAGGATGGGGTCCTATGGTTTTTGGACTTGGGTGGAAGTATATTTAGTTGGTTGGCAGACATTATGGGAAGGAATGTGAAGGAGAAGTGGATTTTGAGGTGATGTTGGAGGAAGTGGAGATAGAGGCAAAGATAAAGGATTGTGAGGTGGAAGCAGTGGAGATGGAAGTGAATGAAGGATTATGAGGTAGAGGAGGTTAAATGGTGAAGGTAAAAGATGGAGGAGGAAGTGAGTTTTGGATGGTGTAGAGGAAGAGATGATGATGGATGAGCATGAAATGGTGTAGATAGAGATTCTTATGTGGGACAGAGGTAGAGGAAGCTGTAGTGAAGGAGGTGAGGGATGAATAGAGGTGGAACATAAATGTTAAGGTTTCATTAGAGGGATTGAATTGGCCTAAATCAGTCATGCGCATTGTATGCGATTGAAAGTCTAAAATCTGATTGTGGACTAACAAATGCTAGCAAAGTACAATGACTTAAAAAAATCGTATCGATGTAAACAAAAAATTTTGTGGTGTTAAAGTGATTATAGGAAAACTTCATGGTACTTTTATGCAAATAAACCTTTTATTAATATCGAGAAAGATCCTAATGTGGAAATTTACATGCGATTTTATAGTTCTCAATCTTCAAACTTGAGCAGTAGATTTCTTGTTAAGTTACAAGGTTATGTCAAATAAGTTTGGAAGTGAAGGATTGAATGTGTGTGTAGTATTTATAACAGCTTTGTCATAGTCAACAGTCTAGAATGTAGCGGAGAGCTCTTGGTGTCAATTATTTTATCATTTTCAGCAAGATTAGATATTGCTTGAAGTTAGGATCATATTATATGATAATTTGAGAATATTGAACTATATGCTTGGAGTTTTTGCCGCTGAATTAGGCTTGGGCTAGGAGATTGATTAACCCTACAAAAGGAACCAATCTGCTTAATTATTACTTTCTATTGAAGTCAACAACTGGACAAAGGTCATTTCTAGGAGTTCTCTAGAGAAGAGAACACGCAAGCTAATTATTGCTTCCAAAATGAAGGTTGATGAATCCATAATTGTATGGATGGTGTTTCTGAAGAGTTATAAAAGTTATCAGATACTGTATAATAGGATTAGATATCATGGATTTACGTTAAAAGTTCATGATTTTCTAATGGAAAGCTTATATTGTTGTTACCTTGATCTTGTTAGTGCCGAGGCACAATTTTCGATGGAAAATTCTGAAACTGAAACAATTGTAAAGACAACGTTTCAAATGCTACACCTTAAAGAAGATGTGCAACAGAGATCCTGGAGGATTCTGAATTACGAGGATCTAAAAAGATTCTACGTAATACACAAAAAATCTAAAGAGACTTTTGTGCAAGCGACTATCGGCAGTAGAGCTTCTAAAAAGAAGTTACTGAGAAAGGCAACATCAGCGATGACAGGCGAGAATGAGATGCTGGGGTGAATGAACCACCGTTGCTCAAAGCTTTATTCGCCCCACACGAGCACGAACAGCTTCCAGGAACTAGCAAGTTCACGAAGAACTTCTGGAACGCTCGTAAGTCAATATTTGAGACTTGAACGGGCTTCCTGGACTTTACAGACTCCCTTAACTCTCTTCTTGGTGCATCTTTCAAAGGAGGCCAAGGGGCTCTATTTATAGAGTGGAGTTGAGACTTCACCTCTTCTCCTATCCGATGTGGGACTAAAATACCAATACTCAAAAATAGAGTTTGATATTTTAGATCATCCCACAATCAGCATATGTCACGACCCGATACCCAAATTGTTGGGCCGGGCCGAGCCATGTCCAGCCTACGCTTGGTTAAAGCGCAGTAAGCTGTTCTAGAATAAACAATAAAGGATCTAAGCTGCTAACAGTTCTAAAATCACATTTAAAGGTTCATCACAACACAGCATCTATAAGCGAAGGTAAACAAACACAGATTTAATAATACATAACCAAAGTATCTAACTGGAGACAAAGTCCAGTATCCAAATATAAGAACATACCAAAGTCTAAGTCTCAAAACACATGAAAATAACTAAGCAAGGTTCCCCGCTGGGGCCTCTTCTGGAGCTAAGGCCAGGTCCTCAATGCAGTACCATAATATGTAACACACAGCGTTTCCTCCTCGAAAAGTATACCTACAACGTTATCCTGTCAGGACGGGAGCAAGTACAACCTCTACAACTAAAGTACTGAACATATAATGAAAGAGATGTACAACAAGAAACATGGTGTGATAAGTCTGTAAAATAAGAAATACTGGAAACATGGTCTCATGGTACAACTGGGATCACAGTATCATAGTAACACAGGAAACATGGCATATCTGGAATCATGGTATAACTCATAATCTATCATGGCAAGGATACATATGTCATATAGACAGATGTATATATAATGTTTAAAACTGGAGCAGGTACGTGATCGGTCAAGAGGTGCTGAGGGTGGAGTGCCACCAGTAAGAACAATATGTACTTCCGTACATGCCTAAATGTACACACGTACAAGTGCCTCGGGATATTGGCCTCTGGCAAAGCCTACATGCATAATGTAGACCCTACACGGCCAAGGTCGTAGCGTGGGGCTATGATCACGTACTCAACTATCAGTTTCCCCATAACCCATATTCTAAACATGTAAGAGATACGAGAACAGTAAAAGCATGTGAAAGATACCGGGAGCGGTATAAGCATGACAGGTACTGGGAGCAGTACAAACATATGAATACTCAGAGCCGTATAAAGCATAGTGAAACATGTGCTGAGAACCAGTAAGAAGCATGTGAAGATATGATAACTGTCCTAAGCATGGTAGGGACCATTTTAATGTAACATGTGAAGATTTAACTTGCAGTTATTCAGAAAGCAGTATTTTAACAGGGTTAATACATGTTCTAGCATTAAAAGACAGTAAATGAGTGTGTAGATGTACTTGCCTCGAGCAAAGCAAGAATACTAGTACGAAGGTATAGATGTCCGGTGTCCTGTCAATAATGATATACAGACTCAGTTCTAAGCTATGATCAAGATTACACTAGTGGTGTGACACGACTCCTGACTGGATACTAACTAAATGGGGACCTAGCATAAAAGTCTAATGTGATGTGCCACTATATCCAAACAAATATTCTAGGGCCTTTATACTAGTGCGGGGTGAGGTCCAATACGCCTATAACTCAAATCAACACAAAATATTGAAAGTCGTAATTATTTAATAAATAAATCAAACTGTACATTAAGTTCCAATAATTTTTGAGATAGACAAAAAGCTTAAATATATATAAAATAAAGTACCAAAATAATCCTTGTTAATTATAGAAATTTATACTAATTTTTCTGGGATTTATAAACCCTCATAAATATTTATTAAAAATCAGCAAACATAAATATACTGAAAATGAGTTCTGTTTTCCTATTTTTATAAAATACCAAAAGTACTTATTAAATACTGGAAAAATTATAATAAATTAGATAAGTTAACATAGTATTTAAATACAATTTTTCCTAGATTTTTACAGAAATTAAAATATATATAAAAATTCAAAACCAGAAAGTAACATTATCTAGAAAAATAATTAATTATAAATTAAGAATAATATATAATCAAAATCTACAGATGTTGTCGGATGATAAAATAAATATCACCAACGTGTCCAGAACGGTCAAATCAGCTAGGATAGCCTACCCATAAGTCCAATTTGGACACAGGGGAAAACGGTAATTTCGGATCAAAATGATGTCCGCCGTTGGACACACTTTGCACCGAAAAGCGTGTCGGAAAAGAAGTCTACAAAACCTAGCAAATTATATGTCCACGAATCCAGAATGATGATACGAACCCAACGGTATATCCGAAATTGGAATTCCGATGTGCCGATCTCAAAATGATACGTTGACGCGACACTTGGTATCCGGTTTGCACGAAAATGCGTGCCGGAGCAAACGTCTTCAAAACTCAGCAAATTATAGGTCAACGAGTCCAGAATGACGATACGAACTCAACGGTATATCCGGAATGGAATTCCGATGAGCCGATCTCAAAGTGACCCGTTGACTCGAAAAGTGGGACCCGTTTTGCACCGAAATGCGTGCCAGGGCCCACGTTCTCCAAATCAAGCAAACTTTATATGAAAACAGGCCAGAACGACGCCACGAGTCTACTGGTGGTGTCAGAAATTGAATCCGGAGTCCCGGGTTCAAAAATGGAATTTAACAAATGCGATTTAAAGAATCCGGACGGCCAACTTTGGCGTCGAATTCAACCAACCAAACGTGCTTAAAATGAAACGAAATATAAAGGAGACAGGAAGATGGTTATACCAGCTGTGCACCGGAACTGACGGTGCGCAAAACGGAGCTGCGACGGCGAAGTTACGAGCTGACGAAGTCGGCTCCACGAAACTGTCCAAAAACAGTTCAATTTAAAACGTCAACTTGGTGGCCAGTTTTGAGGTATCAAACGACGAAATTAACGGACGAAAATTGACAGGAGTGAAGATGGATATACCGAGATTGAGACGGAGCGAAGAAATCGCCGATCCAACGGTCGGATTGACCAGAAAATCTGTGCGAAGTTGCTGCGACGGGACGCGAATTCTGAGTTCCAAACTCGCGCGCGCCGACGGGATTTCGACGTAAACGCACGAATAGTGTGTTTCACACGTCGGGGAGGAAGGCGGCGGCCAGGGGGTGATCGCCGGGGGGTCGCGCGCCGGTGAGGGGGTCGCCGGTGGCCGGTGGCGGCTGCGGGGGCGCGCGCCACGCGCCCATGCGCGCGCGCGGGGGGGGGTGGGCGGCGCGGCAGCTACTGCCGCATGTTGCTGCTGCTGCTCGCAGCTGCTGCTGCGGCGCGTGGTGCGGCGGCGTGCGGCGGCGCGTCGCCGGGGCACGGCGAGGGGGGCTGTGCGGTGGTGGCGGCGGCTTGTGGAGGTGGTGGCGGTGGTGGGAAGATGATGGTGAGGGTGATGGGAAGAGAAAAATAATAGAGGAAGAGGAGGAGGAGAAGAGGGAGGAGCTCGGCCATGGAGGTGGTGGTGTTCGGCCGAGCATGGAGGGGGTGGTGGTGGTGTTCGGCCGAGTGAGAGGGAGAGAGAGATGGAGATGTGTGTGTGTTGTGTTTGCTTTGTATGTGTGTGAGTGTATAAAAATATAAGGAGAGAGTGAGAATAGAGAGAGAGAGAGAGTGAGATATTTGAGAGAGGGGGAGAGAGAGAGGTCGGCTGAAGAGAGGGGGGGTGTTCTCCTACTGTGAGGTGGAGGTGAGGGGGGTGTGTTATGGAGAGAGAGAGATGGTTATGTATATATTATATGAGTGTGTGTGTTGTGTGTTAGAGAAGAGAGAGAGAGAAATATGGATATTTAGAGAGAGGGGGAGGGGAAGGTCGGCTGACCACATGGGGGGAATAAGGTGGGGTGTGAGGTGTTATGGATGGTGAGGATTAAATGAGGGGAATCAAAGGCTAGGAATTTATTTGTAGGAAAAATAGGTTATTCCTATAGATTAAAATCAATGAAATTTCCAATAAATATTACAAATAGGTAGAATGAATATTTAGTATTTTTCAAGGGTAATGAGGCTGAGGGTGATGGTGATGGAGAGTAACATGGAGCTTGGACTGGGTTCGGTCAAACCGGGTCGGGTCGAAATCGGACAGGGGGCAATAACTAAATTAAAATAGGGATTTATAATCATGGGTAAATAAATACCATGCGAGGACTCCAATAAATGGGACACAAGTTTCATGTGGGGAGTAGGCTTCATGTGGGCCACGTCCATACTTTAGGTCGGCTAGGTTGGATCGATGTCGGGTCCCGAAATTAAATTGGAAAATAAATCGGGTTTCACGGTAGAGAATAAATCGGCCTAAATTGACCCGGAAGTTGTGCGAAGAAAATGGAGCACAAAATGGAGTGTCTGAGTGGGACACGAAGGTCATGGGTGAAGAGCGTCTCGAGTAGATCATTTATGAGAAGTTGGTTTTGAGAAAATGGCTGATCTGGTGTTCCTAAATTAAAAGCAACGGTAACGTGCAAACGATGATAAAAAATAAAAGTGGGAATAATATTCAACGATTAATTGGCCTAAGTTGACCCGAACTTGCGCGATACAAAAAAAGCACAAGGGAACGAATTCAAGTGGGACAGGATATATTAAAACAAAGATAATCTTGTCTACTTCAAAACTCGTGAAGAGAGTTTACAGAGATTGGTATCCCTGACGCTCCAGAAGTCAAAGCTACGGAAAGGTACATTAATGATCTAAACAATTAAATAATAATATATTTATCGATAATAATTCATTTAGAAAAATTTAAAACAGCCCTGAAATTCAGGGGGCTTACAGCATAGAAGTGTGCCAGTCCACGCCTACCCCCCGAACACTCCCGTGCATGCACGAGACATCCTGGAGTCCGTGTCCGAGTCCGAGTCCGCACAACAAAAATTAACTTGCATCCTTGTTGGATTTAATCCTTTTTTCTTCTAGGAAAATACTTCCACATGGCACAAACTTGTGCCCCACTACACCTCATGTGCACACCTCAACACAAGCAATGCATTATATTGAGATACTCACCATTTGGTGTAGCCGATGTGGGACTATCTTTTCTAGTCCAAAGGCAAAAACACCAACAATTCCCCACATATCTCAATATATGGGTTGAGCGTTCCCCACAGTGACTGCCCATCATGCATTAGGAGAGATGTCGCTACGACTTGAATCTTCCCGCATAGGTTAAATAACAGCATGATACAAGAATGGACTAAGCCTTGAATTCTGCACCATAACTGCAATTCTTCCTACTCACATAATGACATCAACTGTGCTTCTGGCTGCACATTGAAGGCCCTGTGCCAGCCTGGTTTCAGTGTATAATTTTGGGCGTCTACAAGTTTACCCTCAAGAGACGGCCTGATATCTCTTTCCATACACTATAGGTGAGTTCTTTATTAAAGAGATGTGGTATGAAGCCTTGCGCTTCCTTGCGGTGCTACGCCGCTATGACATGGCCTGAAGTCGAGGCATTACCCCTACCTGGGAACCTCATCGTAGTGTCATACTACTGTAGCATGAGGTCACAAGCCTCTTTGTAGTGCCAAACTATCCAGCATGAAGCCTAAGGCTTCCTTGCGGTGTTACGCCACAACGACATGGCTTGCAATGCCGAGGCTTTACCCCTACCTGGGTACCTCATCGTGGTGTCGTGCCACTGTAACATGGGGCCATCCTCCCCTTTGTAGTGCTGTCTACAACTCTTTAATTACGTCATATAGCATTAGGCTACCTGCCTATTTGCGGTGCTACGCCGCTATGACTTGGCTTGCAAAGCCGAGGCATTACCCCTACTTGGGAACCTCATGGTGGAGTCACCCCACTGTAGCATGGAGTTTCACTCCTTGTAGTGCTGCTCTACCGTGCTTCCTGTAAAGCACACCAGGCATTCACTCTGCCTGAGAACTCATTAAGACGTTTAAGCCAACCTTCCACAGGATCTGTTTTTCCGCAGAAAATACATAGTAGACAACAGTGGTTATGGGTCCGTATCCCTTCCATGTTCCAGAGAACAAGTACCCACTGTTACCTGATAGTTTCCCAGTCAGTGATCCTCCTTTGAACCAAAAGTTAGATGCCTAGTAGATTTCTCTTTGAACTAATAGCATAAAACTTTATGGTAGGATTACAAAGACACACTATCAGAATGCCTTCAAACCCATTTTACAAGCTGTGTCATCGACCAGCTGGCGCTTGAGGCCCTTGGTGAACGGATCCGCCAGGTTCTCCTGACTCCGAACATCAATCACTGCAATAACACCTCTCTTGATAAGATCGTGTACTGCTCTGTGCTTCAACCGCACTGTTCTCTTCTTCCCGTTGAAGAGTTCATTTGATGTCACTGCTGCTGCCGCCTGTTTGTCACAGTATATCGGTATTGCCGGTATCTGCGCCCCAACCACCGGAAGATCATACATGAGCTCCCGAAGCCACTCTGCTTCATCTGCAGCAGCATCCAATACAAAGAATTCAGATTCCATGGAGGAGCGAGATAACATAGTCTGCTTCTTCGACTTCCACGATATAGCAGCTCCGCCCATGGCGAATACGAATCCACCTGTGGAATACTCGCTCTTCATATCTGAACACCAGCTAGCATCACTGAAGCCTTCCACTACTGACGGATCTCCGCTGTAGAAAAGTGCATATGTCTGAGTTTTCTTGAGATATCTCATAACACGCTTCACAGCTTTCCAGTGCTCAACGCCTGGATTGCTAGTGAACCGACTCAGCATTCCCACGGCAAAAGCTATGTCAGGCCTTGTGGTAGTAGTAGCGTACATCAAGCTTCCGATGACGCTAGCGTACTCCAACTGCCTGACGCTTTCCCTCGAATTAGGCTCCAGCTTCTGATCACTCCGGTACGGTGTATCAATTATGGGAAGATCTTGATACCCGTAGCGAGTGAGCATCTTCTCAATATAATGAGATTGTGACAGCGCTATTCCAGTGCCTGTCCGGATGATCTTGAGTCCCAAGATTACGTCGGCATCTCCCAAGTCCTTCATACTGAACTTGGTCGAGAGGAATTTCTTTCTCTGTGACGCAGCTTAAATCCGTACCTAGGATTAGCATGTCGTCTACGTAAAGACAAACGATTACTCCTCTTCCGTCAGCAAACTTCGTATAGACACACTTGTCTGTTTCACTGACCCTGTAGCCATTTGACCTTATCACCTTGTCAAACTTCTCATGCCACATTTTGGGAGCTTGTTTCAAACCATACAGAGACTTCATCAACTTGCAGACCGTCTTCCAGACCTCTGACGACAAAACCTTCTGGTTGTTGCATGTAGATCTCTTCGGTCAGCTCGCCATTAAGGAATGCCATTTTCACATCCATCTGATGTATCACCAGCTTGTGTATTGCTGCTAGAGCAATTAACAATCTGATGGTGGTCATCCGAGCTACTGGAGCATAAGTGTCAAAGTAGTCGATCCCCTGCTTCTGAGCAAACCCCTTGGCCACTAGCCTGGCCTAGAACTTGTCAATGGTTCCATCTGCTTTCATCTTCTTCTTGAAGATCCATTTGCATCCGATGGGTCTTGCTCCTTCTGGCAGGTCAACCAATACCCATGTTTTGTTGGAGGTGATTGAGTCAATCTCGTTGTCTATCGCCTCCTTCCAGAATACAGCATCTCTGGTCTTCATCGCCTCATTATAGGTAAGCGGATCTGCTTCCACATGATAGGTGACGAAGTCATCTCCGAAGTCTTTCGGCCTCCTCGTTCGCTTAGTTGACGGCTCAGCGAGTTCTGGTTCAGCTGGTGTCTCCTTGACGACAGCTTCATCTTGGACTACTGGTTCATTAAAGACTTATGTCTGCTTTGTACCCTCATCATTCTCCGGAAGATCCGCGAGAACAATATTCTTGTGTTTTGCAAACTTGTCTTCAAAGTATTCAGCATCGCGAGATTCGATGATATGGTTTGACTCGATATCAAGGAATCTCCGAGCATCACTCTTCTCGGCATACCCCAAGAAGATCGCCTTCGTAGTCCTTGTCCCCAGCTTCTGAATCTTCAGATCCGGGAGCTTCACATAAGCCAGACACCCCCACACTCGAATGACATTCAAGTTAGGTCTGACTTTGAACCAGAGCTCATGAGGAGTTATGTCAGAAGTTGCATATGGTACTCTGTTCAGAATGAACGTTGCCGTTAGTGCAGCTTCTCCCCAGTAGCACTTTGGAAGACCCGCAGTCAACAGCATGGAGTTCATCATCTCTGTCAACGTTCTGTTCTTCCTTTCTGCTACTCCGTTGGATTGAGGAGAGTACGGAGCCGTTGTCTCATTGATGATTCCATGTTCTTTGCAGAATGATAAGAATTCATGAGACCGATACTCCCCGCCTCGATCACTCCTTAACCTCTTGAGTTGTTGTCCAGTTTGCCGCTCAGCCTCGGCCCTGAACTCCTTGAACTTCTCGAATGCTTCGTCTTTAGACTTGAGCAAGTAGACGAAAGCATACTTTGAGAAGTCATCGATGAAAGTAATGAAATACTTCATCCCGGCCTTTGTAGAGAATTGTTTGAAGTCACAGATATCTGAGTGAACCAACTCCAGAAGATCTGTGCTTCAATGGACCCTGTGAAAGGGTTTTCTTGTGATCTTCGTCTGAGCACATACTTCGCATTTCTCTACCTTACCCCCACACTTGGAGATAAATCTTAGACTAGACATTCTGTAAATCCTTTTACAATGAACATGTCCTAGCCTATTATGCCACAACTCAAGAGAATAATCAGAAAAAGTGATTGCATTTATATTATCATGCTGGGTTACAACAAGCTGAATCTTGTACATTCCTTCAGTTTGGAAAGCTTTCCCGAAGAATGTACCCTTCTTGGACATCACCAACTGGCCAGCATTGATGTCCATCCTCAAGCCTGCGTTGCAGAGCAGACTTTCAGAGATCAGGTTCTTAGCAATTACTGGAACATGCTTCACACCTTGAAGCGTCAGAGTGTTCCCCGATGTGAGTTTCAGCTCCACCGTCCCGATCTCCAGTACTTCAGCTTGTGCCTGGTTTGCCATTATGACCTTCTCTGAAGTTGGCTCATAAGAGACGAACCAGTCCTTGTCTGAACAGACATGGCAGGTCGCACCAGTGTCTATCCACCAGTCCAAGTCAGCCCCCACAGTTGCAACCTGTGCTATCATGGCAACTAGATTAGTAATCATAGAAACCTTACTAGGCTCACTTTGTTCTTTGGGCTTGGACTTGCATTCGGATTTGTAGTGGTCCTTCTTGCCACAATTGAAGCAAGTCACATGGGACTTGGACTTCTGCTGCTTGAAAGCAGGACCCTTCACTTTCAGATTCGTGAAGTCCTTCTTTTTGCAATGAGAAGCAGCCTGCTTCCCCTGGTATTCTCTGGTTTGGACCAGATTTGCCTTCGCCAGTTGCTTGGACAGAGTATCCATCTTCTGTTGAGAGCGCATCTCGTCCTCAACATGGATCTCTTGCAAGAAATCTTCTAAGCTAATTTTCATCTTCTTTCGATGCATCCTTGCATAGAAGTTGCTCCATCCTGCAGGAAGTTTCGCGACGATCCCTCCAACGACAAACTTGTCGACGAGGGGCATGTTCTCGTCTTCTAGTTTCTGACGCAACTTCAGAAACTCCTTCACTTGGGGCAGCATCGACTTCTCGTCTTCGAAGGTCCACTTATGGTATTTTTCTACCATGAAGATCTTGGACCGGTTCTCGTCATCTTCATAGAGCTTTCCCAAGGAGTCCCATATCTCTTTGGCAGATGTCTTCTTGGAGTAGGACTCTGCCAGAGAGTCTTCCATGGAATTGAGTATCAGTAGTTTGCATATACTGTTTTCTCTCTTCCACTTCGCTTGCTTGGTCGTAGCAGCGGCCACAGCCGCAGCAGATCCAGTGGTTGGAACGATCGGTTCTTCTTCTGACAGCACGTGATCAACATTCACGAGTTGAAGATTTAAAGTGACCTTTCGTCTCCATATCTGGAAGTGTTCGCCATCGAATTTCTCCAACTTGTTAAAGCCGGTATCGATGAGCGAAGCACGAGAATTATCCATCTTCTCAATGAAGCTTTGAGATTGTTAGTGCCGAGGCACAATTTTCGATGGAAAATTCTAAAACTGAAACAATTGTAAAGACAACGTTTCAAATGCTACACCTTAAAGAAGATGTGCAACAGAGATCCTGGAGGATTCTGAATTACGAGGATCTAAAAAGATTCTACGTAATACACAAAAAATCTAAAGAGACTTTTGTGCAAGCGACTATCGGCAGTAGAGCTTCTAAAAAGAAGTTACTGAGAAAGGCAACAGCAGCGATGACAGGCGAGAATGAGATGCCGGGGTGAATGAACCACCGTTGCTCAAAGCTTTATTCGCCCCACACGAGCACGAACAGCTTCCAGGAACCAGCAAGTTCACGAAGAACTTCTGGAACGTTCGTAAGTCAATATTTGAGACTTGAACGGGCTTCCTGGACTTTACAGATTCCCTTAACTCTCTTCTTGGTGCATCTTTCAAAGGAGGCCAAGGGGCTCTATTTATAGAGTGGAGTTGAGACTTCACCTCTTCTCCTATCCGATGTGGGACTAAAATACCAATACTCAAAAATAGAGTTTGATATTTTAGATCATCCCACAATCAGCATAGAAGTGTGCCAGTCCACGCCTACCTCCCGAACACTCCCGTGCATGCACGAGACATCCTGGAGTCCGTGTCCGAGTCCGAGTCCGCACAACAAAAATTAACTTGCATCCTTGTTGGATTTAATCCTTTTTCCTTCTAGGAAAATACTTCCACATGGCACAAACTTGTGCCCCACTACACCTCATGTGCACACCTCAACACAAGCAATGCATTATATTGAGATACTCACCATTTGGTGTAGCCGATGTGGGACTATCTTTTCTAGTCCAAAGGCAAAAACACCAACAGATCTATGGTTGTCAGAGCTAAGTATTGAAATAATTAAATTTAAAATTGATGGTCAGCTAGTGGGGAAATTCCTTAAGAATATGACTAACATTTTGTTTCTCCAGAAATTGGTACCAAGACTTTGCCTCATTCCTCTGTGCGGGGAAGCTCTCTCTCTGCATGATGGTTTTACATTCATGTTCTGTATTATGAGGCAACTCAGACGTAATGTTACCCCGAGACTTCATCAAGTTTATATGATTTGGACTCCTGTGCACTTAAATGACATTCTGATGATTAGTCATTGAATCAAGGTGGTATCACCTTTGACACTTCTGTTTTTGCAATCTTATAATGTAGACATCAAGAAATTGACACTTAGACTTTGAATCAAATGATATTAAACTTAACCAAAGGTCCTCATATCTACTTATCAAAATATGGACTAGTCGGTTAACTTCAGGAAATATTTATGCATTTTCATATTTGTATACACTTCAAATATGCACTTTCAAGTACATGAATGTCTTTGTTGTGGAGTATAATGCTTATTCATCTTCAATTAGTATGGGATGAATCTTCCTTCTGCAATCTCTTAAGTTCTTATTGTTTATTGTCCTGGATTATTCGTCGATTAACTATCAATGTTAAAAATATATCATTTTTGCAGCTTACGCCAATAACCAAAATAGAAGATCACATAGATCAGATTGTTCAAAGGGAAACTGAACAAGGAAATAAGGAGGAAATTAAAGCTCGCATACTTACAGATATCTCCTCTCCAGATGCCAAGCGGCCAAAAACCCGAAAAGCTCCAAAAAATAAAAGATCTATGCCACAAGAGATTGGGTCAGTTGATGGTAAGTTTTACCAATAGTCTTTGCAGTCAGTGTATTGAATATGAATGTATGAAAGGAATAATGTTCATGATTGCTTGACCGGATATGGTTTTTGACGATGGTTTGAATAAAGAGAAACAGATTTATGTGCTCTTTGATAGATTGTCTTTGATGGGTCATTGCTGCATAATTTCAGGTATATCTTTGGATCCTTCGGCTGCAAACAACTGTCGCTACGATAGTTCATTAAGTAAGTTGATATTAGAGAGACCTAGTGGATGATATATTTAGTGTATTGATTATCCTCAGTGCTCCTCTGATATTATTTCCTTGACAGGCTTGTTGACAAAGAAGTTCGTTAATCTCCTACAGCAAACCGAGGATGGAACTTTGGATTTAAACAAAGCAGCAGAGATTTTGGAAGTATGATCATTTGATGATGGGGATTTCACATGCATAAGATGTGCTTTTATGAGTACATAGATTGTATATTCTCAGGACTGAGTTTTAAGCTTTATATACACTTTTTCATACTGTGACAGGTCCAGAAGAGGAGGATATATGATATAACAAATGTTCTTGAAGGAGTAGGACTGTTGGAAAAAAGTCTGAAGAACAGAATACGTTGGAAGTATATACTTATGTTATCCTTTTATTTGTCATCATATTTAAAGGTAACTAACCAAGAATTCCGTAATGTAGGGGTAATGATGCGTTAGGTCCATTGGATCTTGAAAACCAACTTGATCATTTAAAGGTACATAAATCAAATCAAATCCATTTTATTCTTGTGTTTTACACACTTGTTTTTCTAGTTTGTCATGTAAGTCATTAAGTTATAAATTAAGATATCAGAAGTGTATATATATTGTTATGAAAGCTAGCACTGCAATTCTACATATTTTTACTTTATTTAGAATGAATGTTGTAGCGTCATGGAGATGCGTACATATATCTAATAGACTCTAGTGTATACTTGCCATGGTAAACCCTCATCAGATGATGTTTGATGGAACTAGTTTAAGTTATTCATTCTCTACTACTTTGTGCTTTTAAATTAGATTACTTTGTGCTATTAATTTAGATTTTACAAAATGTCAATAATATTTTGGGTTGGAGGCAAGGAATCAAGAAGAGTAGAGAATAAAGATAGAAACAAGTATAGGAATATTTAATCATAATTGATATCACCTCCTTAAGTTAAAATCTCAAACAAATCAGTGATGACAGTGAGGCAAGTCAGCCTATGTGGATAACCTTCAATCAGACAAGATCCAGTTGACACCTCCCACTCTTTTGGCCCTAACTGTGCACTCCGGATGTCAGAATGTATGTGTGGCAATGATTCAGAAAATACATGACGAGGAAAATGAATACGTACTGGACAAAGTACTGATAATTGTTGAATGAGCCCAATTACAATATTCTACATCTCAAAACCTCAGGAAGTTCTAGATTCATTTTGGGTAGTTAACATTCTTAGAGTAGTAGTTCCTTTTGATATGTCTTTCAGGTTTGGCTTTATTTTGTTTAGAATTATTTCCGACTAGTGGTTCTTCTAAAGGTTAATATGTATAGCCTAAATCATAGACTCCGGTTGATTATAACTCCTCTTTGAGTTTATACTTCTTGTTCTAGAAAATTCCACTTTGTGCCTTGTGGATTGTCGTTCAGGGCACTGTTAACCACTAGAGCCTAAATTGTGGACTCAGGTTAATTGTTAGTTTTCTTTGAGTTTATACTTGTCTTATAAAATTGCACTCCACTTCGTGCTTTATAGATTATCATTCGACGCACCATTAACCAGTTCTCTTTGAGCCTAACCCATAGACGAAAGATCTGTCAAGAAATCATCGACGAAACAACTCTTGATAGCATGGTTCCTCCCAACTACGAGCAGATGTTGCAATGATACTATGGTAGGTGTTGTAACCAGTACACTGAGGAGCCTAGCATTTGTCATGCAATAATATCTTCGAGATGAGGTGTAGCAGGCAACAAGGGTCACTGGAGGATTCTTATAAATGGAGAGGATATTTTTTTCTTGTACCACCAAGATGCAAATATAACTCACGCTTGATCAGAATGTGAAAGTACTGATTAACTAGTAAATATGGAATAATGAATCATGACAAGTATGAACGCTAAAAATAATTCAAGTGAACAAATAAACAAACTTCTAAAGAATACAAAATATACCAGAAAAGAAAGTAATATAGGGGAAAAAAAATGAAAACACAATATAAACAGAGAGATGAGTAGAAGTTAATTTTAACAGAGATGGATAATTAAATCAAGAACCGTTCCCTGCCCGACAAGCTGGTATTTGTCACCATGATGAAGGGAGAGAAGTGAGACTCTCAAAAAACAACTTTGGAGATTGTGGGTCATAGATGGAGGTTGTACGCAGATTCTTATAAATACCCAGAAGAGCGAAGTACAAGGCCCAATCAATCAATCAAACCACTTTATCATTTTACCTGGCATAGCATGTAGCTTTGCTTAACCGTTGTTGGTGCTCAGGGTTCCCCATTGGCGATCACAGACCATAACTATTGGTGAAAGGTAACTAGCTCCCGTCCCTGTCACCTACTCCTTTGAACGTGTATCACGGTAGTCATAGGTTCAAGTTTGTGGTAGTGTAGGTGTAGCAGACATCCAGAGGTTGCACAGACTAAAAAACGCCCTCGGTTCTCAACACTGGCCTCTTACCTATCGATGTAGTTGAAGGGCAACACACAAGTGTATCAGGCAGGCATCTAGAGAGAGTTGGATCATTAACACACAAACGAGTAGCTCGCCCTCCCCTTTCCGTCCCATCTGCCTTGTGAGCAGGAATCAATGGAAGCATTAGTTTGGATTGCTGGGTTCACCTGGTCCGCAGGCCCACACAAGAAACACCAAAACCTTTTCTGGCATGCTGGTGGGAATGCATTAAACTATCGGTTGGCAACGAGCCATGTTACCTATCTTCCGAAATTCCTTTATGACTTCAAGGATTCAACTTACCCTTCTGAGTATTTCTCCTTTGCATGGTCTCTCGGCGTTGCATCAGATACATTTCAACAAGCAACACTGTCCGCGAATCGTACTTCACATTTTCCTTGTTTCCCATCAGGATCTCTATCACCTTTACTGGATAGAGAGATTGGACTTCTTCTGCCATTTCCCTGAACTTGTTGGACCCTTCATTAGATTGGTTCTTGAAGCTTTGTTTCCCAATCATTGTAGTTGGGTAGTTTGGGCCAAGTCTTATTTGTTTTCCACTATTAACTTCATGATGTTCTTCGTCGAGCGAGTCATCCTCATCATAGTCCAGCAGATCTCCCCCTTTGTCAGCTTGTTATCCGTGCGCACCAGCCTTTGAGCATGTGTGCGCCTATAAGGCGAATTATTAGATGTAAAGGTGTATACTTCAAGGATGTCGAGGCCCATGTTGTTACGATATCTTACGGTAAGATGAAACAAATAAAAAGTTTATGAAAAAAATATATTAAATTATATTCTTATACGGATTTAGAAATATAAAACTAAAATCATAGGGGTTATTGTATCATGCGATACACGATACACATTATGATACACAGGCAAAATAGATAAACGATACAATACACAAGTTGACAACCTAGGTTGAGGCCTCTTGAGATAAAACACTTCATGGATATGTCTCGGGGTGTTTATCCTCCAAAACACCTGAATTCACACTCCATTTGTGCTTTCTTAATCAAACAATAGATAATACGATATGGCTGTGATGTCTAGGTAAAGCTGAAGTATTCTTAGTTTTGCTGAATGAAGTGGCAATTAGAAATTTGAAATGGTTTCCAAAAAAAAATCCATATTCCTTCACCAGCTTTCATACTAAAATGAAGCCATTATCATTAAAATTACATTTCTATTATAATTACATTGCATAACAGAAAATGATCTATTTTCTCCTCTAAATTTGCTTCAGCTTTAAGAGAAGCCTTGTCCTCTACAATGTGAACGATCGCATCTAAATCATCATGTATTTCTGTTGTCATTGTAGAAGATTTAATTTTCTTTGATACTGGACCATCCATGGACTTAACCCGAGTCTCATTCGTAGTCAGATTGTTATTATTTCCTTAGATTTTCAGTTTACATTTTTGTTTGTTAGGATTGACCTAAATGATAGAAATTTCATCTCTTTGAGTTGGTTAGGATTTTTAATTATCTTAGGGAAAAAGTCTTTAGAGATTGACTTTATCTTCTTTTGATTTCTTGATTAATTGAGAGTCTATAAATAATCTATAAGTTCATAAATTATTCATAAAAGAATTGAAGAATAAATTGAGTTTGTATGGTGTGATGCTGAAACCCTAAAGATCTTGTCTTTCTTCTCCGCCTCTGACGTTGACGCCGAGTCGGATCTCGAGTACAAAAATCCAACATCGGGACCCGGTGCAACAGGACAACATTACAAATTTGGGTATACAAGTCGATTATTATCTTCTTGTATTTCTATTATAATTTTTGTAATAAATTGATAATAGTTGATTGTTCACAAATTTATTACATCTTTCGTGCCCAATTTTTCCTAAATTCCTATTTTCCATACTAATCATATTTCCACTGGATCTTTGTCCTGCGTCACATTAGCTTGTTTCCTTATAAACAATTTCGCAGGTTGCAAATGAAACTTTGTACAAGGAGGAATGCAGACTAGATGAAAGGATAAGGTGAGTTCTAAGACAAGTAGTAAGTAGTAACCACTGGTTTTCTAGGGCCTGCTAAGTTCAATTGCTTGTGCAGGGAGATGCAAGAGAATCTCACAGAATTAACTGAAGGAAGAAGTCGAAAGTAAGTCCATATTTGACATGTATATTGCACTTCATATATGATCCTTAATTTTTTAAAATTAATTAATGTCACAAATTGCTTCAGATTCCTCCATCTCACGTATGAAGCCATCAATAGTCTGCCGTGCTTTCAGGTTGGCCTTTGGATCTCATTTGTTTGTTAAGTAAGTTTTTGAAGTTTGTTCAAGAACTTTTTTTCCACAGAACTCTACACTTATCGCAATAGAAGCCCCTCATGGAACCAGTATCGAAGTTCCAGATCCCGATGAGGTAGGTGAATGATATAAAGAGAACAAATTGAGATATAATGAATTGAAATTTGGATGTTCAACTATCGGTGTTGTTTATGATCAGGATCTTGATTTCCCTGAAAAGCGGTACGAGATGTATGTGAGAAGCTCAATGGGTCCTATCAACTGCTGCCTGATCAGGTAATCTATCGCTTGACTTAATTTTCTCGACTGCTGCACAAAAAATAAATATTAGGATATTCAGAACACCTTCTACTATCATATTGAATCTGCATGATGGATAAGGAAACTTGAAGTGTTCTGACTCAACAATTTGAAGTACATAATCATTTAACTGTAGTGAGAACAGTGCTGAGGCCCCAAATCAGGATGATCAGCCTACACCCATGGAATTGTCTATAGAGAATAGTGGCAACACCAGGGATGATGCATCATGTTCACATCTTGAAGACAACGATAATACGATACTTTGCCAATCACAAGATCAGGAAACGCCCAAGATATCTTCAGATCCTGTAAATTCACAGGAAGGCATAATGAGGATTATACCACCAGATTGCGATGTAAGTTCAATATGTTATATAGGTTGTGAGGTTAGCACAAGAAAATATGGAAAAACTTGTTGATACCTTATAATTTCTTTGTAACCTGCAGGTGAATGATGATTACTGGTTTCAGTCAGATTGGACTGGCAGCTTGACAGATATTTGGAATAAATGTAATCTTTCAAACCATGTTAAACCGCGTTTATGAGCACTAATGAGATGAACATTATTTTCGTGCTGATGTGGTTTCCTTCACCCATTGCAGGACGTCTTTAGGGACTTTTCCTCTGAAAGGGCATTCTTCAGCGAGTGTCTGCAGAGATGTGGCATCTATATATACAGAGGTGGCTTTTGATTGCTCGGTATGCATGTTGGCATGATCGAAGGAGGCGCGAGCATTCGGGTGTAAATTATGCAAAAGATGACACCAAAATAGGGGAATTGGTATGTAACTCTGTAAATCTGATGTGTCGGGGCTGAAAGTGTTAAAAATTTTGCCCCAGCCTTTTAGATATGTAACTCTGTAAATTGATCATGATCCTTGACTCATCAATGATAGAAGAAAATAAATGGTAAGTTGCCAAAGCTCTTCCAATGTTCATTTGGTGTAATTTTATTTACAGATCATTGCCTTGTTGAAAAGACACAATATAGTTCCTTTATTCTTGATCGAGATAAAATCTAGAGTCGCAAGTGGTCACTTAGGGAGCTGTTCCTTTAAAACGATGTTCATTATAGAGGGCATTTCACAGAGAATGTGCAGAAATTCTGGGTACTACATGTGAGTCCTCGGTTTTCAGGAAAGTTTTGACAGCATATTTATACTGGGGATAAATGATGCTATTTCTGGTATCTCTCAGCAGTTCGCACACTTATGTAAATTGCCTGACAAATGTTTACAAGATTGACTGAAAATTGCCCGTCAATATAGTTAGGACAGTGATGGTTTACCTTTGCAAATAGCCCCGACCAGATTGATAATTGCAATAATACTTTCTTTTACCATTATTACTATTAGTACAATTGCAAATGATCTCTAGCCTAGTGGTTAAGAGAGATGGATGCGGCCCAAGTAGGCCTGTCAATGGATAGTCGAAAATTTGAATCCGATTCGATTCCGTATCCGAATTTTTGGATATTTTTCGAAATTTTTGATATCGGATTCGGATGTTCGAATATTTTTCGGATGTTATTACTTTTCGAATACGAATTCGGATATTATGATATTCAAATACGTTAATATCCGATTCGATTATAAATTATTAATTTCGGATATCCAAAATTATATATATATATATATATATATATATATATATATATATATATATATATATATATATATATATATATATATTTTTATACACACACACACACATACATATATATATATATATATATATATATATATATATATATATATATATATATATATATATATATATATATGAAAATTCTTCAATACATCCACCCTTTTGGGATGTAACGATACATCCCAAATCTGAACCATTGGATGTTCATCCAATGGTTCAGATTAAATAACGCAGAAGGCATCATTTAATGTTGTTTTTGACTTTTGACCTCTTGTTAACTTGCTATAGCAGGTAATTCTTAAATGCAATTTTTTTTTAATGAACACCCTAAATTAACTCATATTTACTTTCTCTTTCATCCATCTAATTTAATATTTTGTGCAACTACGTATATATAACAATAATTGTGTGTCGGCCGGAAAGGAAGGACACAATGTGTCCAGGTCTGTAGGCGATGTAGACGACGACACCACCGATGCTCCGATAGCTGGTGGCGATCTAGATGATGACACCGACGATGACAAGGACGAAAATCCTGTCGGCAATGTGGACAATAGTAAGGGAAGAATTCAGAGGAAGAAGAGGGGTAGGAAGTCGATAAAAGCTCGTTCTCTCAAATCTCTTCGTTGAGTAAATTAAATCCAAGGAGAACACAATCCCAAATTTTAGTTATTGCTTAATAGAGTCTGCTTAGTTGTTGTAAAATTGTGGTGTTGCTTTTGTAACATTTTCATCTTTAGTCTCATGTTTTCTTTGAATATGTGTTTTGTTTGATTTTGATTTAGTAATCCTTTGTTTCATCTAACAATTTAATATTTTGGTTATAAAGCTACAGGCCATGGTGGTGGTGGTGGAAGGAGAAACGGAGATGAAGAAGGAAAGAAGAAAATGTTCCGGTTCGCTGCGGACTTCGTCGAGCCCTCCTCGAACAACGAGGAGTACCAGCGGAATTAAACCTCTTCTAGAGTTTCTCAAATTGTTAATCATTATAACCTTTCATAATAACTTAGTAGATTCTTTGTTAGTCCCGAAATTTATTTGTCTTTCCATCTTCCTCACTTTTTGTATTTTTCTCTTGTTATATATACAATAGTTGTTTCAACTATTATTTATTCTAAAATACATAGAATAGTTTTCTTATTTCATTTTGTAGTACTGGAGAAAGATGTCTACTCATATGGAAGATGTAGAAGAGGTAGAAGATTGGATGCCAGCTTCAATGAAACCTTAATTCCGCGTATGATGTGCAGGTTTGAAGAACATCTATCGAAGATTTCAGATCAACTTGTTTCGATCAATTCTAAGCTTTGTTTAATCGAACTTGAACAAATGAATATATCTCGACGTTTGGAAAAGAAGGAAAAATCTTCCGCTTTCAAGAAGGCATCTTCATCTGGAGTAATTAATATTGTGGAGGAGGTTAACGTTGAATCTTCTGATGAGGACGAGAAGCTGAAGAAAGCTGATCAAACAATCCAACAAATTCTCGATATAATCCCTCTAGAAGAACCTGACCTTAGCCATTCTTCGAAAAGAATGCGAGGAAATTTAGTACCGGTCACACCTTTGAAAAGTCTAACAAGAAGTTCAACCTCAAAGCCTAGCCAGTGTACTAGTAGTTTTTCGAGTTTTTACAATTATATTTTTGCGGATGGTAAACCTGACGAGTAAATAATATGAGTTTTCATTTCATTTAAATAGTTTTTTTTTCTAATCTATTCGTTTCTTTTCTTAGCGAAATAATATCATCTTGCAACAAGATTTATGTGAGTCGGGCTGAGATGAAGTCCTTTGCTCCAGGAAAGAGAATTAAAGAGGGGGTATGTAGATAGTATATTTTTTTTAGATGTCATCTATGTTTACTTCAATGTCATCGCTGATTTTTTTAATGAGATACTCAGATTGTAACCCTTGTCTCTGCTCTTCTCACCGCGGAGGAACGGAGAAGAAATGTCAATAAAGCTAATGTATTGTATTTACCAATAAAGTTAACGGTGAGTGAGCATTTTATTCTTTAATGATTATGCATTAATTTTCTTGTTTGTTTGTCGTTTGTAATGTATTAATTGATGTATATGTAGAGAGCAACGTTACCTCCATCTAACAAACAACTTTATGAAATATGGAAGAAGAACAAATATTTCTAGGATTATATGGGATCTTTAAGCATTTGTAACGATGTATTAATCTATTTCTGTTTAAATTTTAATCCTAATTTTCTGAAAATTGATTAATTTGTTTTACCTAATTAATCCTGATTCGGATATACATACTCATTCTTTTGTTTGACCACTATACTCTTGCAAGAGTTATGGTTAAGACAAAGACTGTTAAAGTTTTGGACACCCTTGCATCTACAGATGAGACGATTTATAACAAACCAGTCATAAAAGAAATAGTAAGCTCATATTCATAATTTTTTATGAATTGCGTACTAGATTCGCGGTATACTAATACATATTGTATTCTGGTAATTGTAACTTTTAAATTTGGATCTCTTTCTCGAGGAAGAGATTTTGAAGTTGAGAGATGCAAGGTTCAACTTTTCTACTTTTTCCATAATCTGTCGTCCTTATGTTCCCCGCCAAGACAATACATTTCATTGTTGTATTTTTGTAATTTTATTCATGAAAGACGGATGTAGTTTGGACTCCCGTTCTCTCAATGTAAGTCTGAAAATATGTCCTCAAATACTTACACTTTTTAGAGCAATATTTTTGATGTTATGTTTGTTATATACAGTTTGATTCGGAATTGGAAAGGCGCAAAGTTGCTGTATGGATTGCATCTTCAAAGCACAATGAAGAGGAATCCAAATTGCGCAACAATATAATTAAGCAGCAAAGATCGAAAGGAGTCCACTCTGATGGGTGAAGATGAAAGACGATGAATTTTTTCTTCTTTTTTCTAATGAATTATGTTCATTTGTTTTGTAACAAATGGTTAGGAATAAAGTTTTGTGGAGTTATAATGTTCTTAAAATGTGGGATAAAAATTATATCAAAATGTTTATTTGTTTCATAATCTTGCTGCTATATAATCTATCTTTGAGAAAATTTATCAAATGCCCAAAAACCGTAAAAGTTTTATGAAAAACCCACCGCAAAATAACATTTCATCGCGTGCCCAAAATTAGCGAAAAATATATAAAAGGGTACGGCATGACCTTTTTGCCCTTCTATTATTAAAAACACCCACGAAACACTCTCTTCAAAACAAAAACGTTTCGATTCTTCCTCTTCTTCCATATGTTGCTCATTTTCGAATCTAGGTTTTTATCCTCCAAAATCTTCAAACCCTACTTCAAAAACTCGTCAGTGACTCTCCATTTGCAATCTTTACACCATATCGCAATCATCAGCATCAAATGAAATTCCAGTTAAAGAAGAGGGAGAAGATGTAGATATGCAAGAAGAGAGAGCTGTTGTTAAGAGATTTAAGAAGGTTGCACAAAAGCCAAAGGCTAGTAATCAAGAAGAAGGGCAAAAAGAAGGTATAACTATAAGTTCTGTTCATGATTCTATTAAAATGCATGAGAATGGCTATTCTCCGTGTTAAAATGTAGGAGAACGGCCATTCACCGTGTTAAAATTACGGGGAATGGCCATTCCCGTGTTAACGTGCAGGGGAATAGTTATTCTCCATGTTAAAATACAGGAGAATGACCATTCTCCGTGGTTATATCACGAAGAATTGTCATTCTCCGTATTAATATCATAGAGAATTTCCATTCTTCTTGTTAAATTGACGGATAAATTCCATTCTCCGTGTTGACTTGACGGAGAATGGCCATTCTCCATGTTAAAATGTAGAAGAATTGCTATTCTCTGTGTTAAAACAACGGAGAATGGCCATTCCCCGTGTTAAAATGCAGGAGAATGGTCATTCTCCGTGTTAATATTACGGAGAATTGTCATTCTCCGTGTTAAATTGACGGAGAATGACCATTCTCTGTATTATAATCATGGAGAATGCCATTCCCCGTGTTAAAATACAGGAGAATGGTCACTCTCCGTGTTAAAATCACAGGAAATTGACATTCTTCGTGTTAGATTGACGGAGAACAGTTGACAGAAACCTAATTTTTTTGTTTTTTTGTAGTAAAAAAAACTGTCAGGAATAAAAATTCAAGAGTTTTCCATTCTTCTTTCAAGACGATTGTAACTCTTATGGTTGATGTCAAAAAAGATGGCGGTCGTTTGCCCGAGCCAGTTATTGATTATTTGAAGAATACCGGTTTCTATAATTTCGTCGAGGTATTCTACAAAAACAAAGTTGGCACACAAGAATTGGCCAAGGTTTCAGAAGGTCTTGAGAAATTGATAGGAACTATGTGGAAGACAAATATAGCATCGGATACTTTCAACTGAGCATTACTGTTAAAATAACGCCAAGTGTGGGCGATATGGCAGCCATTTTCGGTTTACCGCTGAAGGATGATAGTGAGGATGATGCTAATTACAGAAGATTGATCATGAAAAAACAACAGCAGCCCACACCACCAGCATCGTTGAGCCTGTGTAGAGATCATTTCAAAAGATTGCTGGCTAATTCCAAGGGCAAACACTCAGAAGTCACGAATAAGGAAGTAAGAGAGAAGTTCTTTGAATTGTTACAACGGCTTCATGGCGGAGATAACGCTGTTAATCCAGATGATTTGGCCAAGCTAATAATCTTTCACTTGTGCCAAACAGTATTCTTCACAAAGTCTGGCGGTTCAAATTTGCCGTACAGATTCATGGCCTTGGTAGACAGCATAGAAGTTATCAACAGTATATGCTGGCCAAGGTTAATCTTAGAGTATGTCATGGAGAGCATTAGAAGGACTACAAGTAAAACTAACGGAGGGATTACTCCGATGCATACTCCAAAATGGAAGGTTGCACAATATACTTCCTCTATTGGTTTACGAAACATAGTACCCTTGTGGAAAGGAAGTCCATACCAATACGTGAATACCTGAGATTTTACACGTGGAATGGGTACAAAATCTCGGTCTTCCTCAAACGCGAATATCACATTAAAATGAGATCGAAACAGATATTCAAAGATTTGGTTATAGCTGTTGGAAAAGAGGAAGGCCACCTAGAAGAGGATGCTGAACAAGAGAGACCCCAAGAATGTGGGGATGAGGATGCTGAACAAGAGAGACCCCAAAATGAAGCCCAACAACCTGAAATGAACACCTCCGCGATGGAGGATTTGATGCGGGAATTGGAGGAATTACGAAAAGAAAAATCTCAGTTTATTGCTGAGAATGAGAAACTCCATGAAAAGGTTCAAGAACTGGAGGCACAAGGAACCAAACAACATAAAATGAACATTGTGATGGAGGGGCCAGTACATGAATTGGACTCTTACGAAAAGAGAATTCTCAGATTATTGCTGAGAATGAGAAGCTTCATGAAAAGGTTAAAGAGATAGAGGCACAAGGTAAATTTTTTTCTTTTTTCAAAGTTCTGATTTGTAATTTTTCGTGTTAAAATCACGGATAATGTCCATTCTCCGTGTTAATATATCGAAGAATGGCCATTCCCCGTGGTCTATGCAGGATAATGGTCATTCCCCGTTGTAATGTCACGGAGAATGGTCATTCTACGGAGAATGACCATTCTCCATTGTCATATCACGTAGAATGACCATTCCCCGTGTTAGGATGTAGGAGAATGACCATTCTCCGTGTTAAAATTACGGAGAATGGCCATTCTCCGTGTCAAAATTACGAAGAATGGCCATTTCCCGTGTTAAGATCACGGAGAATGATCTTTTTTCCTTCTTTTTTAAAAAAAAGTATATATTGATTGATATCATACTTTTCATTATTGTTTATTTTATACCAGTTCAATCAACCGAGAAGCTCAAAGAGGCAAATAAAATACTCATTAATAAGAAAAGCAAGCTTCAGCAACAAGTTGAATTGTTGCAGAATGAAGCCATGATAAAGGATGGAAAGATCGCTAATCTCAATGCCATGGCTGCAGCATTGC
This sequence comes from Iris pallida, assembly GCA_029216955.1. Classification (NCBI taxonomy): domain Eukaryota; kingdom Viridiplantae; phylum Streptophyta; class Magnoliopsida; order Asparagales; family Iridaceae; genus Iris; species Iris pallida. Next base: position 18,087,762 of record JANAVB010003400.1, on the reverse strand, counting down.
AGCTTGAGGAGACTCAACCAGCTGCTGAACATGCTGCTCCAAAAGAAGTCACAACAAGATCAACGAGGGGAAGGAGGTTGAGAAGACCATCTTCGGCAGTAGCCGATGAAGATTTCACTCCCATGGGGAAGAATACAGTAGCAGCAGAGGCTAATAAAAAGCGGAAGACAAATGTCGCTCTGAAACCAAAACCTCCAGCCAAAACCGGGAGACGAGGAAAAAAAATAAAAAGACGGAATTGAAAGAATCTGCTAAACCCAAGATGGACCCCAAGACGGCTGAACTAGTGAGAAATGGAAAAATACTGAGAGAATGTGATGACCTCCAACTTTGGGGGGATGCAAATGAAGAGCTGAAGAAGCTTTACAGGAGCATCGTATTCCCAAGAAAGATGAGTGTCACTACCACATTTCTAGTTTGAGAGTATTTTTGTCATTTTTGAGGTTATTTGAATTTATTATAATTTATTTGAATTTATGGGAATTTTTAGGATTTATTTTGGAATTATTTGAATGATGGTTGACTAGGTTGACTTTGACTAGTGTTGACTTTGGTAGACTAACCTAGAAGCTAACCCTAGTTGTGTTTGGACTTGGTTAGGTCATGTAACCCTAGTTAGAATAGAGTTAACCCATGGTTAGTCATTAGACTCAAGTTAACCATAGAATAGATAAGTCACGACTTGTGGTTTTGGGATCAATAGAAAATCACCTAGCCTTAACTTATGAAACAAAGCCCAAAGCCCATTAGCTATTGCCAAACCCTAACCCTAACATTAGTTGGCCGGCCACACCTACATTGGGAATCCTACCCTATAAATACTCTCTTCCATTAGGGCTAGCCTCTTTAGGAAAGTTCATTTGGAAAGAGAGGTATGCTCCAACTTCATTAATTCATAGAAATTCCATTTTAATTCCTTTTTCCCTCAAACAAATTGCAATAGGTTCTAATTTAGGTATTCTTGCTGTTTGTATATTTTATTCTCAGTTTGTTAGCAATTTGGTAAAGTTTGGGGAGCAAGGAGACACCTCCTCTTTGGAGCTTTTGAGGAGTTTTGACACCTATAGGTAAATCCCTAAAACTCTATATTAGATGCTGTTATTTTTGCATATTAACCTAGATCTAGGTGTCCCCTAGCTAACCCTAGATTTATGTAGGATTTTGTGTCCATTTCGTGTCCTAAATGGACACGTATCAGTCCACTAGTGAGGGTGTTTGATGAAATGCTCCAAAGGGCATTTCGATTTGGTTTTCAAATTATTTCCGAATAGGAATTATTGATTTGATGTGGCTTAAGTGTTTTTGGTCGACTGAACGTGTCTCGTGTCGTTTTGGTGTCGCTTGGGACCTTTGGACACGGCCGTGCGCACGTGTACAGGAATGCCCTGCTACTCGCGTGCTCGTACGAGCTATCCAGGACACGTGGACGCATGATTTTTGACACAGAGCTTGGGGCAGTGTCTGACACGACACTCCCCAAGTCTCGTGTCCCTTGGATCTGTGTCGGGTGAGATAACTAACCCGCACTGGTCGTGGCCTGGACTGTGCACGCGAGAGTGTTGCTCTCTGATACGAGTTTGTATCACGAACACGCTACACCGTGGACACATTATAGGCATTTGGACACGTGCACCTAGACCTAACCTAGGTGTGGACACGACCACGAGACCTGGGGGTGGACACGTTGTGTCTTTTTGTGCTCGACACCTCTGCACGACACTGTCCTTATTGCACTGTCTGATACATTCTATTTTCTTGTTTTGGACACGTTGTGTCATTATGGTGGGACACGAACAGCATGTTGGACACGAGCACATTATTGTCTATCATTACCAACCACTGTTTTGATATTTTACCTTAGTTTCAATTGATATTTACATTTACCCTATTTTCTGAAAATTGTGATTCTTCACTGATTTTCCAGTTTTCAAATTTGGATTTAGCATCCATTTTAGTTAGTTTAATGCTGTTAATTGCATGTTTAAGTCCCTAATATTTTTCTCCTATATGTAATCTACATGTATGCCAATTTTGAGGTGGTTTCATTGAGTTTTGGGTTTCGAATTGAAATAGGAAGTATTGGGACTGAAAATTGGACTGAGTTGGGTTCCTTTCCTATAATTTCTAAAAACTGAGATTATGTTGATATCCTGTTAAATGTGTAAACCTGAGATAGTTGTGGGTTGAACTGAATTGATTTCCCTTTCTTTTTTTTAACTGAGATTAGAATATGGGATTTTGACTATAGGATATCACTGTTACTGATACATGCTGTTAGCTTCATTGCTGAATTTGAAATTCATATTCTAACTGTGTATGAATGTTAGAAATCAGGATTTGCCCATATGTATAGGTTGATGCCATATCAATTGGGACTCATGAATGGACTTTGGGGTTTGAGTTGTGAGATTGTTGTTCTAATTCTCCTGTCAAGTTCCAGAATACCTGAATCATGAGTTTAACTTCCTAGTTAACTCACCATGCCACACACATCTGTTATGCACACACATTTCTGATCTCACTGCTCACACACTCACACATATTCTCATACACACACGCAGGCCATTTTATTTCCTGTCACTATGTACTCCTCACACACCCTTAGCTCATCACCCACACAAGTAGGACATTGAAACCTGGGACACTCTTCACTGTCCAGTTTTAGACTGAGATGTAACACCCTCACATTCCCTCACACACACATTGCACTCTCACACACTTCACTATTTTTCCTGTGCAACACGCATACACACACTCACTCTCTATCACACACTAGTCACTCTCCCTTTACCTCACTCTTTCTAACTCTCTATCTTTCTATCTTCCTATGTATATATATATATATATAATGTAATGTATATAAATATGTATGTGTATCTAATATATAAAGTATATTATGTATATATGTAGGTATCATATATATTATAATATGTGTGTGTACTATTATATATGTATTATATATATGTATGTGTGGTATACATATAGGTAGCCTATATATATATATAAATATATATATAGGCTACCTATATGTATACCACACATGTATATATATAATACATATAAAAAAAATATATGTATATATTATGTGATTTCCATGTGTAGGCCTAGATGCAATAATAGGTTGTGTGATGTTGGTTTGACTTTGTGTTGTATAGGTTGTATGGGCTTGATATACTAGCTGTCACGACCCGCACCCAGTATAGGGGCACGAGAAGTGGGTACGTCCAGCCTACGCCGCAGTATCGGCGGTAGTAAGCTGTCCTAGGTTGCTAACTAAACTCATACAGTGAATAAAATGTACTTGTCCAGATATCAGCTCCGAATGGAGGACAAGTAAAGGGTAGGATATACTCATTCACAGTCTAAAACACGAAAAGATAACATAGAAGTTATACCTAAGGAATTAAAGACAACAACAACTAACTACTAAAATAATACAACAAAGTCTCAAACAAACTTAATACAAACTCAATATCTTAACTTTAATACAACAAGTCAAAACATGAAAGCTAAAGTAGTCTACTAGCTAATCTCCTGAATCACTCCTGAGAGTCGGAACCAAAGGTAGCTAATCCCTCGCCAGGTCCATGGTAAGTAGGGCATGTGTCCTCGGGATTATCATCTGTAATATTTTCAACAGGTCCAATCAGGACGGGAACGAGTACAACTCATCTAGAAAAACCCAAGTAAATGACAAAGAACTATAAAGCAGTTATAGACAGTTTTATTGATGAGCATGGCAGTTTTATACAGGTAATTATGGCATAGAGAAACAGTAAGATACAAGAAAAGAAAGGTAACTAAAACAAGAGAAGAATCATGGCAATGAAGACCGTAATAAAAGCTAACTGAACTAGAATAATATGTACGAGTCCAGACAGTACGATATAAGTCTAATGTAATCCCAGTGTGAGTCCAGTCCATATAATCAGATACCAGATGATTTCCAGTACAAGACGAGTCCAACAGTGATCAATAAATCCAGGGTGAGTCCAACTATGATCTAACAGTATATTTTAAAATACTGAGGTCGACATGTAAACGGCTGTAGGTATCAGGCACATCTCTCACTGATCGGACAAGAGATGGCTATGCTTCCGGTAGATTCCAGTGGGAGATTCGGGATTTGGGGTATGTCTACATATCTTACTCAATATTTCCCCGTCCAGCAAGTGAATCCAAAATCGACAAAAGAATCGAGATGAGTCTGGCCAATACATGATGATTCCAGAAATGATTCCGGAATGATACCAATGACTCCAGTAATAGAGGCCAACAAGTAAGGTATGTGTCGATACATAAATCCAGAAATATCCATACGTGTTGATACAAAAAATCATATAGAACTAACTAGAACTGAAATACAGTAATCGACAAATAAATAAGAGAACTATCAGAGAATGTACTCGCCTGTTACTCTGGAAAGAGTAATATAATATCAGATGTCTGTACCAGGGTCACAATGTCCTAAAATAGAGCAATACAGTTATGACATGTCCAAAATGATGGTAAATAAAATCCACGATGCAATCTATATGAATTCTAAGCCAATCTAGGTCAAAGTCAAACTTGGTCAACACTACAGTCAAACTAAGTCAAATTAAGTCATACTAGGTCACAAGAAGTTAAACTAAGTCATACAAGATCAAACAAAGTTAAACAAGTCTAATCTAGGTTAAAGTCTAGGTCAATCTTAGACTAACTAAGGTTTTGGTTAATCACAGACTAGTCAATAAGGTAATCTGGTCAATCTTGACTAATGGTCAACTTCTAGTCAATTTCTAAGGCTAACACAAATCATGACACAACTCCTAAGTATCTCACTTAATCCCATACATATCTTCATCTATATAGGATTACCCTCATAATCCATATGGTCAACCTAATCATCTAGTCAGGGTTTAGTCAAACCTTAGTCAAATAGTCCTTCTATGTTCATCCAAGTCATTTCTAGGTCAATTAGGTCATGGTTTGACCTATAGTTGACTTTGGTCAACAAGGGTCAACTTGCTAGTTAAACTAGGTCTACTAGACCTATTGGTCAATCCTAACTTGCTACTAACCATAGGCTAGTGAATCTAGGACACTAACACATATATAGGTATCTTAGATATATACTCATATCTATACAATATATATATACATAGGCCATCTCATACATATATACATATCTACAATGTATACACCATATACCCAACTTATATAATACCATATATACCCAACTATACATATGCCAATATCTATATACATAACCAACTAAATATATATATATATACCCATTCACATATATATAATACCCTTATATATATATATATATATATATATATATATATATATATATATATATAAATAAAAAAAAAAAAAAAAAAAAAAAAAAAAAAAAAAAATATATATATATATATATATATATATATATATATACACCACTATATATACATAACATATATACATATATAGGTAGAGAGAGAGAGAGTGAAAGGAGAGTGAGAGTGTGAGGGTGTCATGTGTGTGAACATGTGTGTGTGTGTACTAGAGTGAGTGTCATGACAGCAAGGGAGTTTAAATCTCAGAAATCTGAGATAGGGGGACCAAACTCACACATACATATATGCATATATATACATATATACATACATACCTATATCTATACCTACACACACATATATACACTCACATACTCACATACACACACATATACATATATACATATGTATACAATATATATACACCCAAAAATGCGTATATACATACATAAAAATCAATTTGAATTTCATTTTAAAATACTGAAAAAAATAGTAAATACTGTTCATAACTGAACAGTGGAGGGGAAAACCAAATTCGATGCAAAAACCTAGCTAATACCTAAAACCAAGGGTTGGTAATCGTGTCCCCATGTGTACACATGTCGTGTGTGTCCATGGGAGTCCACCATGACACGACACGGCGTGTCTAGTGGTCAAAAACCCAAATCGGGTAAATTGACAGTGTACAGTGTCGTGCTAAGGTGCACACGCGTGTAGGACACGACACACGTGTCCATGTGTCTCGTGCACACGTGTGTAGGTTCGCCTAGGGTAGGTCTAGGTGTCCCACAGCCTGATACGTGTCCAAGTGTCACACAGTGTCGTGTCCGAGCCCGTATCAGAGCTCAATTTTCCACGTGTGTGCTGTCAGTGCAAATTAAATGCACACACGAATTCGTGTCCGACACTGCACTAGAAGACACGAAACTTGGGGGGCATATTCGCAGACATTGCCCCCTCGTGTCCACCAAGTGTCACCCCTCCACGTGTCGTGTCGTGTCCTACGTGAGTCCCGAACAGCAGGGGACTGAACACGCGCGTGGTGCAGTCTCGTGCAGCGAGGACAGAGCCTCGTGGACACGACACACACATCGATACGTGTCGTGCTCGTGTCAAGGTGTAGCCTAGGTCTAGGGCTAGGGTTTAGGCCTGACACTTTGTGTCCACGTCGTGTCTAGACACGACACGAAGGCCGTGTTAGTGTGTGTTTTACACTGTGTGCAGTGTAGTGGACGGTCAGTGTGTGTCAAATTTCTCACTCGACACGACACGAAGTGTCACGAAACTCGAGAGGGGGCTTGTCAGAGGGTGCCCCCACCTCTGTGCCAAGTGGCACGTGTCCACGTGGCGTGGACACAAAGAAATCCGTGTCGGGTAGCAGGGTAACTAAGTGTGCACAGTGTGGTGTTTAACAGTGTGTTCGTTTCTAATTTGGACACGGACACGATACGATTTTGTGCTCAGTCAACTAGGGTTGTGTCCTACAAGCCTAGGGCTACCCAAAAATGTAATTTGTTTTGGAAAACAACAACTTTCAAACCATAGTGACATTTCACCAAACACTTAATTAAACACACAGATACGTGTCCGATACGGACACCAAACCCAATCCATATCCTACCAAACTTGACACACAGTTAGGATATACCTATATGCATGCAATTATGAAGAGAAAACACAATATTAACTAGGTTTAGGGATATTTACCTATGAGTGCAAAACTCAATGAAAATAAGGTTTTTTTTTTTGGGGGGGGGGGGTGTCCTCTTCACTTGATGGTGCCCAAAATGCTATGCAACCTAGCTAGCTATCTCCCCTTAGCATCCTCAATGGTAGGGGGTTCCAATGCAAGAAGTTTGGCTCAATTTGGAGTCAAATTGGTTAAGTGGTGAGGTTGTGAAGTTGAGGGAAAAATCAAGGTTTTTAAGAGTAATAAAAGAAGCATGAATGAAGGGGGGGTGCATATATATGGTGGGGGGGTAGGGTTGGCTGCCATGGTTAGGGTAGGGGTAGATATTTAGGGTTCATCCACCTTAGCAAACTTAGCTCCTAAGGCTTTGACTAGGTAGATAGATATTTCTAGGTTTTCTAAATATCTAAGAAAGTAATATCTTAGATATTTCCAACCTAAGATATTTACACATAAGCTAATATCTAGCATTAGCCTCCTAGGTTAGTGACTAATCTCTAGATTAGTGCTAAAGTAGGTTAGGAGCTAACATGACACTAATCAACTAATTAAATAATAATAAACTACATAAATCCAAATAATTTCTAATAAATTACCAAAATACCCTTTTGACTAAAAAGTGGTAATTTGATATCCTAATCACATGGTTAGGCTTACATGGTCATGGTTAGTCTCTAGGTTATGAAATCTCTAGGGTTTACACTAGGGTTATACTAGTAAAATCACAAAGTCATAAGCCATGACTTAGAAAATAGTTTTAAATTAACTAAAATCACCAAAAATCATATCATGACTAAAATACCATTAATAAATAATAAAAATAATAATTTTTTAAAAATACCCCAATTTCAGAAAATTGGATGTTACAAGTCTACACTCCTTAGAGAAATTTCGTCCTCGAAATTAAGATAGTCGTACTCCTCCAAGGTCAAACCCCCAGTCAATCAGAGTCAAAAGATAACATGCAATCATAGTCCTACTGGTCGTGATTCCACAGTCTTGAACAGGATAACTACACTATCTAGCACATCACAAGCATATCCTGACAGGTACTAATGGAATCATACAACAAGATGGGAAAGGAAGGACAGAAAAGACAAACCTGCTAACCCATCACCTGCAGCGTTGGTCTCCTCGACCATCATCGCAAAAGCTCCACCCCTCTGGTACTGAGTTACAGGTGGCCTAGCTCCCTTATAAGGAGGTGCAATAGGACAATCCATCTTCTGGTGGGTATCTGACCCACAGGTATAGCAAACCTTCAGCCTCTTCCTACACTGCTCTCTGATGTGCCCCTGCTTCCTGCAGTATGAACAACTGATCGTCTTTGGGTCCTGATCCCGATACTGATGCTGCACCTGCTGAAATGGCCTCTGCTGCTGGGGTCCCGGGGCTCTAACTGGCGAGGTCGAATGATGTGGTGTGGGAGGATGATATGTCTGCTGGTGTAACGTCGGCACTTTCTGCTGGAAAGCCTGACGCTTGGAGGGTCCCTCAATGTGTACAGAAGCCGGCCTCTTGCAAGATAGAAGACGCTCATCGATACTCCGGGCTAACTCTAAGCTCTGGTAGTAGTCAGTCATACCGTTCGCCACTATAAGAATGCCAATATATGGAACTAGACCATGGCAAAACCTACGCGTCATCTCCTCAGGGTCAGCAACCAAACTAGGAGCAAAACGGCTCAGGCGACTAAACTCTGCCGCATACTCGTCGACAGAACGGTTCCCCTGCTGGATGTTCTGGAATCGTAGCCCCATGGCTACCCTAGCGGTAGTCGAGAAGAATTTTTTCTTGAACTGGGTCTTGAACTGATCCCAAGTGGCTCTCCCTCTCGCGAATAACGGCTCATTTCGGAACCAAACTCCAGCCAAGTCTATCAGCAAAAATTCCGCTACCTCGACCTGGAGGTCATCCGGCATCCTAACTCCAATGAGCTTCCTCTCTACCAAGTCTAACCAGTCATCTGCTACTACTATGCCCTCAGTCCCTAAGAACTCCTTGGGATTCAGACCCATGAAGTCCTTGATCGTCCCCGCTCTCTGCCGCGGCTCTACAGGTGGTGGGACCATGGTACGTTCTTCAGAATGCTCCATGCTCTGGCAGAGTAGGGTGGTCTGCTCCTGATGGGTTGCTAGGAACCCCTGGATCAGAATGAGCAGTTGGTTCCCGTCGAGTGTGACGGAAGCCTGGGTAGGTATAGTGATAGGGGATGGTGGAAGTATTGGGTCCTGCTGAGCCTGTGAGATGGAAGGTGGTAGAGATATCTGGGTTTGTGGATCTGTGGAATGGGGGAAAGTGGTAGGTGGAGTTGTATCAGTCAACTGGTCAGCTGACTGGATGGGGAGTATGCCATTCTCAGGTGAGACATACCGGGATGAACGAGTAAGCACCATCTAATTACAATAAAAAGACTTATAAGGACTCTTTAAAGCAAAACAATCATAGACAAGAAAATCTAATTATAATAGCAAGCATGTGATGTATTTCCTATGTTGCAATCCTAGTATTCCTCTAGGTGTTCTAAGCGTCATTCCTAATGTTGTCTAATTACCTTAAGTTCCTAATTGCAGGCATGCATGGTACAATAACGTAACCAAACAATTTAGTCTCGAGACCTGCATGGGCCACCACTAAAAACGTGTCACGACCTGCACCCAGTATAGGGGCACGAGAAGTGGGTACGTCCAGCCTACGCCGCAGTATCGACGGTAGTAAGCTGTCCTAGGTTGCTAACTAAACTCATGCAGTGAATAAAATGTACTTGTCCAGATATCAGCTCCGAATGGAGGACAAGTAAAGGGTAGGATATACTCAATCACAGTCTAAAACACGAAAAGATAACACAGAAGTTATACCTAAGGAATTAAAGACAACAACAACTAACTACTAAAATAATACAACAAAGTCTCAAACAAACTTAATACAAACTCAATATATTAACTTTAATACAACAAGTCAAAACATGAAAGCTAAAGTAGTCTACTAGCTAATCTCCTGAATCACTCCTGAGAGTCGGAACCAAAGGTAGCTAATCCCTCGCCAGGTCCATGGTAAGTAGGGCATGTGTCCTCAGGATTATCATCTGTAATATTTTCAACAGGTCCAATCAGGATGGGAACGAGTACAACTCATCTAAAAAAACTCAAGTAAATGACAAAGAACTATAAAGCAGTTATAGACAGTTTTATTGATGAGCATGGCAGTTTTATACAGGTAATGATGGCATAGAGACACAGTAAGATACAAAAAAGAAAGGTAACTAAAACAAGAGAAGAATCATGGCAATGAAGACCGTAATAAAAGCTAACTGAACTAGAATAATATGTACGAGTCCAGACAGTACGATATAAGTCTAATATAATCCCAGTGTGAGTCCAGTCCATATAATCCGATACCAGATGATTTCCAGTACAAGAAGAGTCCAACAGTGATCAATGAATCCAGGGTGAGTCCAACTATGATCTAACAGTGTGTTTTAAAATACTGAGGTCGACATGTAAACGGCTGTAGGTATCAGGCACATCTCTTATTGATCGGGCAAGAGATGGCTATGCTTCCGGTAGATTCCAGTAAAAGATTCCAAATTTGGGGTATGTCTACATGTCTTACACAATATTTCCCCGCCCAGCAAGTGAATCCAAAATCGACAAAAGAATCGAGATGGGTCTGGCCAATACATGATGATTCCAGAAATGATTTCGGAATGATACCAATGACTCCAGTAATAAAGGCCAGCAAGTAAGGTATGTGTCGATACATGAATCCAGAAATATCCATACGTGTTGATACAGAAAATCATATAGAACTAACTAGAACTGAAATACAGTAATCGACAAATAAATGAGAGAACTATCAGAGAATGTACTCGCTTGTTACTCTGGAAAGAGTAATATAATATCAGATGTCTGTACCAGGGTCACAATGTCCTAAAATAGAGCAATACAGTTATGACATGTCCAAAATGATGGTAAATGAAATCCACGATGCAATCTATATGAATTCTAAGCCAATCTAGGTCAAAGTCAAACTTGGTCAACACTACAGTCAAACTAAGTCAAATTAAGTCATACTAGATCACAAGAAGTTAAACTAAGTCATACAAGATCAAACAAAGTTAAACAAGTCTAATCTAGGTTAAAGTCAACTCTTGGTCAAATATTCTAGCCAAACTAGTCAAGTTATCTAGGGTTTAGTCAATAATGGTCAGATTAGTCAATACTAGTCAACATGGTCAAGCTAGGTCAAAGTCTAGGTCAATCTTAGACTAACTAAGGTTTCGGTTAATCACAGACTAGTCAATAAGGTAATCAGGTCAATCTTGACTAATGGTCAACTTCTAGTCAATTTCTAAGGCTAACACAAATCATGACACAACTCCTAAGTATCTCACTTAACCCCATACATATCTTCATCTATATATGATTACCCTCATAATCCATATGGTCAACCTAATCATCTAGTCAGGGTTTAGTCAAACCTTAGTCAAATAGTCCTTCTATGTTCATCCAAGTCATTTCTAGGTCAGTTAGGTCATGGTTTGACCTATGGTTGAATTTGGTCAACAATGGTCAACAAGGGTCAACTTGCTAGTTAAACTAGGTCTACTAGACCTATTGGTCAATCCTAACTTGCTACTAACCATAGGCTATTGAATCTAGGACACTAACACATATATATAGGTATCTTAGATATATACTCATATCTATACAATATATATATACATAGGCCATCTCATACATATATACATATCTACAATGTATACACCATATACCCAACTTATATAATACCATATATACCCAACTATACATATACCAATATCTATATACATAACCAACTAAATATATATATATATACCCATTCACATATATATAATACCCTTATATATATATAACATATATATATATATATTTATATATATATATATATATATATATATATATATAATATACATAACATATATACATATATAGGTAGAGAGAGGGAGTGAAAGGAGAGTGAGAGTGTGAGGGTGTCATGTGTGTGAACATATGTGTGTGTGTACTAGAGTGAGTGTCATGACAGCAAGGGGGTTTAAATCTCAGAAATCTGAGATAGGGGGACCAAACTCACACATACATATATGCATATATATATATATATATACATACATACCTATATCTATACCTACACACACATATATACACTCACATACTCACATACACACACATATACATATATACATATGTATACAATATATATACACCCAAAAATACGTATATACATACATAAAAATCAATTTGAATTTCATTTTAAAATACTGAAAAAAATAGTAAATACTGTTCATAACTGAACAGTGGGGAGAAAAACCAAATTCGATGCAAAAACCTAGCTAATACTCAAAACCAAGGGTTGGTAATCGTGTTCCCATGTGTACACGTGTCGTGTGTGTCCATGGGAGTCAACCACGATACGACACGGCGTGTCCAGTGGTCAAAAACCCAAATCGGGTAAATTGACAGTGCACAGTGTCGTGCTAAGGTGCACACGCGTGTAGGACACGACACACGTGTCCATGTGTCTCGTGCACACGTGTGTAGGTTCGCCTAGGGTAGGTCTAGGTGTCCCACAGCCTGATACGTGTCCAAGTGTCACACAGTGTCATGTCCGAGCCCGTATCAGAGCTCAATTTTCCACGTGTGTGCTGTCAGTGCAAATTTAATGCACGCACGAATTCGTGTCCGACACTGCACTAGAAGACACAAAACTTGGGGGGCATATTCGCAGATATTGCCCCCTCGTGTCCACCAAGTGTCACCCCACCACATGTCGTGTCGTATCCTACGTGAGTCCCGAACAGCAGGGGACTGAACATGCGCGTGGCGCAGTCTCGTGCAGCGAGGACAGAGCCTCGTGGACACGACACACACATCGATACGTGTCGTGCTCGTGTCAGGGTGTAGCCTAGGTCTAGGGCTAGGGTTTAGGCCTGACACTTTGTGTCCACGTCGTGTCTAGATACGACACGAAGGCCGTGTCAGTGTGTGTTTTACACTGTGTGCAGTGTAGTGCACGGTCAGTGTGTGTCGAATTTCTCACTCGACACGACATGAAGTGTCACGAAACTCGAGGGGGGGCTTGTCAGAGGGTGCCCCCACCTCTGTGCCAAGTGGCACGTGTCCACGTGGCGTGGACACGAAGAAATCTGTGTCGGGTAGCAGGGGAACTAAGTGTGCACAGTATGGTGTTTAACAGTGTGTTCGTGTCCAATTTGGACACGAACACGATACGATTTCGTGCTCAGTCAACTAGGGTTGTGTCCTACAAGCCTAGGTCTACCCAAAAATGTAATTTGTTTTGGAAAACAACAACTTTTAAACCATAGTAACATTTCACCAAACACTTAATTAAACACACAGATACGTGTCCGATACGGACACCAAACCCAATCCATATCCTACCAAACTTGACACACAGTTAGGGTATACCTATATGCATGCAATTATGAAGAGAAAACACAATATTAACTAGGTTTAGGGATATTTACCTATGAGTGCAAAACTCAATGAAAACAAGGTTTTGGGGGGGGGGGGTCCTCTTCACTTGATGGTGCCCAAAATGCTATGCAACCTAGCTAGCTAGCTCCCCTTAGCATCCTCAATGGTAGGGGGTTCCAATGCAAGAAGTTTGGCTCAATTTGGAGTCAAATTGGTTAAGTGGTGAGGGTGTGAAGTTGAGGGAAAAATCAAGGTTTTTAAGAGTAATAAAAGAAGCATGAATGAAGGGGGGTGCATATATATGGTGGGGGGGGTAGGGTTGGCTGCCATGGTTAGGGTAGGGGTAGATATTTAGGGTTCATCCACCTTAGCAAACTTAGCTCCTAAGGCTTTGACTAGGTAGATAGATATTTCTAGGTTTTCTAAATATCTAAGAAAGTAATATCTTAGATATTTCCAACCTAAGATATTTACACATAAGCTAATATCTAGCATTAGCCTCCTAGGTTAGTGACTAATCTCTAGATTAGTGCTAAAGTAGGTTAGGAGCTAACATGACACTAATCAACTAATTAAATAATAATAAACTACATAAATCCAAATAATTTCTAATAAATTACCAAAATACCCTTTTGACTAAAAAGTGGTAATTTGATATCGTAATCACATGGTTAGGCTTACAGGTCATGGTTAGTCTCTAGGTTATGAAATCTCTAGGGTTTACACTAGGGTTATACTAGTAAAATCACAAAGTCATAAGCCATGACTTAGAAAATAGTTTTAAATTAACTAAAATCACCAAAAATCATATCATGACTAAAATACCATTAATAAATAATAAAAATAATAATTTTTCAAAAATACCCCAATTTCAGAAAACTGGGTGTTACAAGTCTACCCTCCTTAGAGAAATTTCGTCCTCGAAATTAAGATAGTCGTACTCCTCCAAGGTCAAACCCCAGTCAATCAGAGTCAAAAGATAACATGCAATCATAGTCCTACTGGTCGTGATTCCACAGTCTTGAACATGGTAACTACACTATCTAGCACATCACAAGCATATCCTGACAGGAACTAATGGAATCATACAACAAGATGGGAAAGGAATCATAACATAACCTGGCTGGATCCTTGTGTATTGATTGGGGGTACGGGGGAGTAGAAGTGGACATATGAATAATATCCAAGTATATCTCACCTGATCACCTCCGTAGTGTCTCATCAGAATCTCCTATGCCATTCACATGTTTATATTGTACTCTGACTCACTAGCCACTGATAGTTCTCTATTTACAGTATATATTTCCATTACAGCTTTCTCTGTTTACATCATGTACTTTCTTTCAGTTCCTGTATCTTACTTTACTGTATGATTATATTTTCTAATCTGCTATGAACTGTTGAGATGTATTGTGCTCGCTCCTGTCCTGACTGGACCTGTTGAAAATATTACAGAGGACGAGGAGGAGGCCTGTGTGGATACCTTTTACGGTGCTACCTTAGATGAGTGTTTGGACCTGGACCAGCAGCAGGTCCCACTAGCAGTAGATGACACTCCTTTAGACTAGGATGTTTTCATTTACTTTACTCTCTGGATGATTGTATATATTTGATACTTGGGATATGTACTTATCTTAGACACTTAGACTCTCTGTTTGTACTTGTGGATTTCCTTTCTTTTCAACAGTATCTATCTATCGATCTTCTATCTTATCTTTGTGCCTTAGTTGTGATTGAGTTTACTTTCTGCTATGTCACCCCCATTCGGGGAGTATAAACTGTTTAGCATTATATTGTTAGAAGTTGTGACCTAGGACAACGTTCTACCGTCGACACTGCGGCGTAGGCTGGGCGTTGTTACGTTCTCGTACCCTCACAGTGAGTGCGGATCGTGACACGTTTTTAGTGGTGGCCCATGCAGGTCTAGATTGAAATGTAGTAGTATTCGAACTAGAATATCACTGCAGCCTGCAGTAGGATTAGGATATTTTGAAGGTACTCAATCACATTAGGAAAAACTCTTAATCAGATTCTTGTTACCTAAAATTGCTGCATTATTGTCTTTCCTTGAAAATAAATCGTCCTCCTTTGATGTTATCGCTTCATTCTCAGTGATTGTCCTCTCGTTTGATCTGTCTTCAGGATGGTTATGGAGACGCGATCTCATCGTCTCGATCGGGAAGACACCACTGAGGGGTCTACTACTCCTCGTCCTGATCAGCAGGGCCCCGAGACTGCAGCTCCTGTTATGCCAGCTCAGGCTGGGATATCTGCAGCTTATAGGAGTGCACCTCTTCCTACTCCGAGACTTTCCCCAGTCACCCCGAACGTTCTTCAGCAGCAGTCACCATCAGGATTAGAGGACGTGGCGCGGTTGTTCTCCTTCTTCCAGCAGATAGTGGAAACTCAGCGGCAACAATTGTTCAAGAGGGGACATGACATTCATGGAGTTAGCAGCAGTGGGGGTCAGGCTAAGAGGCCTCATGTACAGATTCAGCATCAGTATCAGCAGAGGCCTGTTCAGTAGCAGTTTCCAGGGTCAGGGCCATTAGCAGGGACAGCAGCAGCCCAGACAGTATCAGGCACCCAGACAGCAGACAGTCAGTTGTCCCTACTGCAAGAAGCCAGGGCATGAATGGGGTGAGTGTAGGAAGAGGCTGGAAAAGTGCCTACTTTGTGGAACAGCGGACCACCAGCTGAGGGAATGTCCCAAGAGCCAGACAACAATGACTCAGGTAGCAGCAGGAGCTAGGGCTCCGACGGAGCAGCCGAGGGGACCACCGTTACAGACGCAGCAGACCCCTAGACAGCAGCATGTTACCAGTTGCCCTTACCGTAGGAAACCAGAGAACGACTGGGGCGAATGCCGGAAGAGGCTGGGCAGATGTTTGCTTTGCGGAGGATCCGATCATCGGCTGAGAGAGTGTCCCAAGTCATCGGGACAGACAGCTCAGGAAGCAGTAGTCAGAGCTCCAGCAGGCCAGCAGAGGGGACTAGCCCTGCCGACACAGCAGCAAAGGTTCGTTCAGCACCAGCAGCAGGCCAGGGGAGGCCAGCAGGGGCGAGCTTTCGCCGGGACAGTCGAGGATGCTCAGGCCATTGGAGATCTAGTTGCAGGTTCCGTTCTTTTGATTCCATTTCCGAAATTGCCTCTTATAACTGCCTTGAAATTTTGATTCCCTCTATTTTTTGTTGATTGATCAATTTTGTCCTGTTGTTCTTGTGTTATGTTTGATTTTCTTCTGAGATGAACCATATGGGCTAGGTCACCCAGTTATGGAATCTAGAATCTTCGATAGTCGTATTAGCTGGCATAGTGAGGACATATAGTCAGATTTATGATGTATTTTTCGGGTGTGGGAATTAAGGTTTTCGCTGCCAAGCATGCGACAATGCAAAAATTTTAAATACCATGATTCTAGAGGTATGTACCTTGGTCAAGGACTCTGTGATTATCGTAGCCTTGCTCACTAACATGACGAAGACTCTGAGTAATATGATTTTGGACAGACGCATATGATTATCAGATTTTATCTTGAGAAGGTTTCAACATATCATCTCTTTCATACCCTTCTGTTGTTTTTAAAATTGTATTCCATTAAATAACTTAGGAGTAGGGATATTTTAGTTTGTAGAACTTATTCATGGGTAGATCTTCATAGTGTAATAATATGATGACTTGTAGGGTGTCTGTACCCTAGAGATGGTAGTTAGTAGTGGTATTAGAATAGTAACCCATTGTAGATGATTTCCCATGTTATTTATAATATCAACCAGTTACTTATAGGATGCTAGTATGCCTTGTAGCCTTTATGATTATTATTATTTCTCCTTACCATTTTCCAGTGAGGCACCCATGACCAGAGCCTGCACTTGAGTATAGTTGTGGTTTCACCTAAGACCGAGAGGTCTATTTATATAGATAGGTTGCAGAAGATATTGGCATATGGGATATGGGTTGGTTGGTACCTATAGGTCATTGTTGTATAGGATTATTGACAAGTTATTTAGCCTATATTTGGCTCAGTTTTCTATTTTAGTTAATTTCTCTTGTGTGGAGTTCAGTCATGGTTGATCAACCTTTATAGGCAGTGTGCAGACCCTTCACTAGATACCCTGTTCCCTTGGTTCAGACTTGTACAAGTTGTTCACTGCACTCAAAATTCATTACCCACCATGTTGCATCATAGGTTTCACTGGACCATAGTTCAGACCCAATTATTGACTCACCAATATAACCATCAACCCCTTATCATATTCTGCATATCTGGAGAGTTAGTATCATGTATATTAGAGGTCTGCACTCATCCTTACTTCTGTACATGGTGACATACTGCATCTCTTAGTATTTTACTTATTGATAGCCTTGTAATACCCTTCATTATAACCTGCAGTACCTGTCCTATAGTGGAGTTTAAACTTTTTCTTGGGCATGATTGTTCAGTTCACTTGGACAGTAGTATACAATGGGATATAATGTGGGTTGTTAATAAGAGTTCTCCCTTGATCATTATTCTGTCCCCTTTCATTCTTAGAAACAGATGATACCTGGTTAGCCCATCTGTCCAGATACATGTCCAACCCATTCTTTCATTGTTGGTTCAGTCTTCTAAGCCTCTACCTGAGCATTAGTTCATTTTCCATGTGTAGGTTTCCCTTCACTTTGACTTTACAAGTGGACCCAAATGTCCTATCCTTTAGCTTATAATTTTAGTCTCCTTAGCATCATACCCTTTTGCCTACCCTGATGATTCAGACCATTCATCCTTAGCCTAGTTCTAAGCATTTGTTTCAGTCCCTTATAAGTTAAGTCTGCATTAACCCTTGGTTGATCAGTCATGTATATATATATATATAGATGATATACTTAGGGTATTTGTGATGGGTTGTTGTTCTTGAGCATATATATATGTGGTATTTGGGATTGGTGTGCTTAGCTTGTAGGTATTTAGTTATGGGTGACTTGATAGGATTGGGAAGTTAAGAGCTAGCCTATTATAGAGTTCTCTTTTTGCTAAGTTCTAGTTGCCAACACTTAGGTAGCTAGCATAGGTAAAATTCTAAGAAGTTGACCAGCTGATGACCAGGTACTAGGATGTTGAGAAAATTGACTAGTGATTGACCATTGACTATGTTTGACTCAATTGATTAGAGATAGGATTAGAAGTAGGTTGTTTGTTTTGTTGTTTGATCATGTTTGATTATTTAGTAACATGAGACCCTGTTTGTATTTAGGTCGGAGACATGGTTTCTCTGCGGATATCTCCGACTCATGGTACGATACGTTTTGGTGGAGGTGGAAAGCTTAGCCCGCGCTTCATCGGCCCTTTCGTTATCAGCAGGAGAGTCGGCGACGTGGCTTACAGGCTAGACTTACCACCTGTACTAGTGGGTGTCCACAACGTATTCCACGTATCACAGTTGAGATGGTACGTGGCTGACCCTAGCCATGTGCTTGATCATTCGGAGATTGAGGTTGGGCCTTCTCTCAGCTATCCAGAGCAGCCAGTGGAGATACTGGATCGACGGAAGAAGGTTCTGAGGAACCAGGTGATACCTTTGGTTCACGTCGTAAGGAGGCATCATTCTCCAGGAGAGTCTACCTGGGAGCGAGAGGATGAGATGCGCGAGCGATACCCATATCTTTTTGGACCTTGAGGTATACTTTCCATCCTTCTCATCAGTTGCGTTTCGCCTTTCAATTTTGAGGACAAAATTCTTTTAAGGAGGGTAGATTTATCACTATCACATTTCTAGTTTGAGGGTATTTTTGTTATTTTTGAGGTTATTTGAATTTATTATAATTTATTTGAATTTATGGGAATTTTTAGGATTTATTTTGGAATTATTTGAATGATGGTTGACTAGGTTGACTTTGACTAGTGTTGACTTTGGTAACTAACCTAGAAGCTAACCCTAGTTGTGTTTGGACTTGGTTAGGTCATGTAACCCTAGTTAGACTAGAGTTAACCCATGGTTAGTCATTAGACTCAAGTTAACCATAGAATAGATAAGTCATGACTTGTGGTTTTGGGATCAATAGAAAATCACCTAGGCTTAACTTATGAAACAAAGCCCAAAGCCCATTAGCTATTGCCAAACCCTAACCCTAATATTAGTTGGCCGGCCATACCTACATTGGGAATCCCACCCTATAAATACTCTCTTCCATTAGGGCTAGCCTCTTTAGGAAAGTTCATTTGGAAAGAGAGGTATGCTCCAACTTCATTAATTCATAGAAATTCCATTTTAATTCCTTTTTCCCTCAAACAAATTGCAATAGGTTCTAATTTAGGTATTTTTGCTGTTTATATATTTATTCTCAGTTTGTTAGCAATTTGGTGAAGTTTGGAGAACAAGGAGACACCCCCTCTTTGGAGCTTTTGAGGAGTTTTGACACCTATAGGTAAATCCCTAAAACTCTATATTAGATACTGTTATTTTTGCATATTAACCTAGATCTAGGTGTCCCCTAGCTAACCCTAGATTTCTGTAGGATTTTATGTCCATTTCGTGTCCTAAATGGACACGTATCAGTCCACTAGTGAGGGTGTTTGATGAAATGCCCCAAAGGGCATTTTGATTTGGTTTTCAAATTATTTCCGAATAGGAATTATTGATTTGATGTGGCTTAAGTGTTTTTGGTCGACTGAGCATGTCTCGTGTCGTTTTGGTGTCGCTTGGGACCCTTGGACACGGCCGCGCGCGTGCGTGTACAGGAATGCCCTGCTACTCGCGTGCTCGTGCGAGCTATCCAGGACACGTGGATGCATGATTTTTGACATGGAGCTCGGGGCAGTGTCTGACACGACACTCCCCAAGTCTTGTGTCCCTTGGATCTGTGTCGGGTGAGATAACTAACCCGCACTGGTCGTGGCCTGGACTGTGTACGCGAGAGTGTTGCTCTCTGATACGAGTTTGTATCACGAACATGCGACACCGTGGACACATTACAGGCATTTGGACACGTGCACCTAGACCTAACCTTGGTGTGGACACGACCACGAGACCTGGGGGTGGACACGTTGTGTCTTTTTGTGCTCGACACCTCTGCACGACACTGTCCTTATTGTACTGTCTGATACATTCTATTTTCTTGTTTTGGACACGTTGTGTCATTATGGTGGGACACGAACTGCATGTTGGACACGAGCACATTATTGTCTATCATTACCGTAGTTTCAATTGATATTTGCATTTACCCTATTTTTCTGAAAATTGTGATTCTTCACTGATTTTCCAGTTTTCAAATTTGGATTTTAGCATCCATTTTAGTTAGTTTAATGCTGTTAATTGCATGTTTAAGTCCCTAATATTGTTCTCCTATATGTAATCTACATGTATGCCAATTTTGAGGTGGTTTCATTGAGTTTTGGGTTTCGAATTGAAATAGGAAGTATTGGGACTGAAAACTGGACTGAGTTGGGTTCCTTTCCTATAATTTCTAAAAACTGAGATTATGTTGATATCCTGTTAAATGTGTAAACCTGAGATAGTTATGGGTTGAACTGAATTGATTTCCTTTTCTTTTTTAACCGAGATTAGAATATGGGATTTTGACTATAGGATATCACTGTTACTGATACATGCTGTTAGCTTCATTGCTGAATTTGAAATTCCTATTCTAACTGTGTATGAATGTTAGAAATCATGATTTGCCCACATGTATAGGTTGATGCCATATCAATTGGGACTCATGAATGGACTTTGGGGTTTGAGTTGTGAGATTGTTGTTCTAATTCTCCTGTCAAGTTCCAGAATACCTGAATCATGAGTTTAACTTCCTAGTTAACTCACCATGCCACACACAACTGTTATGCACACACATTTCTGATCTCACTGCTCACACACTCACACATATTCTCATACACACACGTAGGCTATTTTATTTCTTGTCAATATGTACTCCTCACACACCCTTAGCTTATCACCCACACAAGTAGGACATTGAAACCTGGGACACTCTTCAATGTCCAGTTTTAGACTGAGATGTAACACCCTCACATTCCCTCACACACACATTGCACTCTCACACACTTCACTGTTTTTCCTGTGCAACACGCATACACACACTCACTCTCTATCACACACTAGTCACTCTCCTTTTAACCTCACTCTTTCTAACTCTCTATCTTCTATCTTCCTATGTATATATATATATATATATATATAATATAATGTATATAAATATGTATGTGTATCTAATATATAAAGTATATTATGTATATATGTAGTTATCATATATATTATAATATGTGTGTGTACTATTATATATGTATTATATATATGCATGTGTGGTATACATATAGGTAGCCTATATGTATATATATATATATATATATATATATATATATATATATATATATATATATATATATATATATATATATATATATATACATATATATATATGTATTATGTGATTTTCATATGTAGGCCTAGATGCAATAATAGGTTGTGTGATGTTGGTTTGACTTTGTGTTGTATAGGTTGTATGGGCTTGATATACTAGCATAGGCTAGTTTAGCCTTGATTAGACTAATATAGACTTGTTAGGACTTAAAATGATTGTTAAACCTAGTTTAACATGACCTAGACTTGTTAGACCTAGAATGACTTGTTTGACCTAATTTAGACTTGTTGGACCTAGTTGACCATAGTTGACCTAGTTTGACTTCTAGGGTTGACCAGAGTTGACCAAGAGTTGACTTTGACCTAGATTGACCTAGACTCATGTAGAGTGCATAGTAGAACTTCATTTTATCATTCTGGACTTGTTATGACTTGTGCTGTTCTAAATAGGAGCCAGACACCACTCCTCGGACAGTACTTTCATCTTGGACACTCAGATACCAGGCGAGTACATTCTCTGATCATTTCATATCCTGTTTAGAATTATTTTCCTGCTTTAAATTACTTTACTTGATACTGTCACGTTGGTCACACGGATTAGTACTATATGGATCCCTTCTTGAGATGTTATCCCCTCAGGGAGCATCGGATACTACATGTTCTGTGCGTTTCACTTACATGATGTATCACTATGCTTCACTGTTCATTGATCACTTATGACATGTACTCTCATGATCACAGAGTCTTCCTTGAATCACCCATTTATGGGCATTCCTAGAATCACCCATTTATGGGCCTTCCATGTATCACCCCTTGTGGGCCTTTGCATAGAATCATAACATAACCTGGCTGGATCCTTGTGTATTGATTGGGGGTACGGGAGAGTAGAAGTAGACATGTGAATAATATCCAAGTATTATCTCACCTGATCACCTCCGTAGTGTCTCATCAGAATCTTCTATGCCATTCACATGTTTATATTGTACTCTGACTCACTAGCCACTGATAGTTCTCTATTTACAGTATATATTTCCATTACAGCTTTCTCTGTTTACATCCTGTACTTTCTTTCAGTTCCTGTATCTTACTTTACTGTATGATTATATTTTCTAACCTGCTATGGACTGTTGAGATGTATTGTGCTTGCTCCTGTCCTGACTGGACCTGTTGAAAAATTTACCGAGGACGAGGAGGAGGCCTGTGTGGATACCTTTTACGGTGCTACCTTAGATGAGTGTTTGGACCTGGACCAGCAGCAGGTCCCACTAGCAGTGGATGACACTCCTTTAGACTAGGATGTTTTCATTTACTTTACTCTCTGGATGATTGTATATATTTGATACTTGGGATATGTACTTATCTTAGACACTTAGACTCTCTGTTTGTACTTGTGGATTTCCTTTCTTTTCAACAGTATCTATCTATCTATCTTCTATTTTATCTTTCTGCCTTAGTTGTGATTGAGTTTATTTCTGCTATGTCACCCCCATTCGGGGAGTATAAACTGTTTATCATTATATTATTAGATGTTGTGACCTAGGACAGCATTCTACCGCCGACACTGCGGCGTTGGCTAGGCGTTATTACGTTCTCGTACCCTCACAGTGGGTGCGGGTCGTGAGAATAAGTCCAGAGTATGTATTATGAACTCGACCAATCTCCGTCCAATTAATAAGGGAGAATGGCCATTCTCCGTAACAGTTTGACGTCGAATGATCATTCTTCGTGTCTGTTGGACGGAGAATGATCATTCTCCATGTCTTTTGGACGACAAATGATCATTCTCTGTGTCAGTTGAACGATGAATGACTCTTTTTTTTCTTTTCCTTTCTAGTCTTTTTTTTACAATTATATCATGAGAATCTCTATTAAGTTAATCTAAACTAAATTTATGTGCAGTGATATTGTATACATGAATGACCCAAAGAGGGAGAAAAGGGAGTTGCCGTCATCCTGTCAGCAAAAGACATACAAGACATACTCAACTATGAAGACACGGAGGCTGGCAAACTCTACGTAATAATAAAGATGATGAAAGAAGTTCAAGACTTGAAAAGAAAAAATGTTCAGCCATGTTCACAGGGCGCACAATGTAAGTGGTCTGCATTCATGTTGCCCAACACATTGGTAAGAATCAAAACTGAAAAATCCCTATTCATGTGTATACCGATGAAAATAACGTAAAAACTTACTAATGATATTATGTTTTTTTGGGAAACAGAGAATCGTGGAGCTTGCCTTTGAACCCAAATCAGCATCCGGCGCCGTTGAAAATTTTAAACAAGATGTAGAAGACTTCATCATGGGTTTAGAGGATGACACAGAGTGACTATTCATTCCACTCTTTAATGAAGGCTCCAAACACTATACGCTGGTCACATTCAACTTGAGCTCCTACGAATGGACACACTACAACTCCTTGAGGCAAAACACGTACAAAAAGGGCAAGGAGGATGGAGAACTAATGAAAAAGACCATAGAGCCTATCGTCAGGAGAAAAATTTTGACGATGAGGGAAAGAAGCCCGACGATGATGGAGTATGAGAGCACAAATCTGAAATATTCTACACAATGCCCACAACAACTAGCACCCAACTGCCTCTTGTACAAGGCATTTTACATGAAGTGCTTGATGAATCCTCCCTTCGAATTCCTAAGAGAAGAAGACAAGGTCGTTCACCAAATGGTTACAAAGATGAGGTTGGAATGGGCTAAGAAGTTGCTTTCAAGTAAACCCCATGTAGTAATGCCAAAAGTACCAACCTAGCAATGACATTGTAAACAATAATGTAAATGGGCAAAGAACTTTTTGTATATCTTCTGTTTGTCTTTTATTCTTCTGTCTGCGTCTTTTGTAACGTCTGCGCTGTCTTTTATAATAAAATTATTTTTGAATTACATTTATATTGTTTTATACATATTATTTTTTGAATGGCCATTCCCCGTGTAAATCTCACGGAGAATGGCCATTCTTCGTGTTAAAACCACGGAGAATGGCCATTCTCCGTGTCAAAATCACGGAGAATGGCCATTCCCCGTCCTAAAATACAGGAGAATGGCCATTTTTCCTCTCAAAAATCACGTAGAATGGCCATTTCCCGTGTTAAAATTCCGGAGAATGACTATTCTTCGTGTTAAAATCACGAAAAATGGCCATTCTCCATGTTAAATGCAGGAGAATGGTCATTCTCCGTGTTAATATCACGGAGAATGGCTATTCTCTGAATTGCCATTCTTCTTGTTAAATTGACAGAGAATAGCCATTTTCCGTGTTAAAATTGATGGAAAATTGTCGTTCTCCTTGTTAAATTGACGGAGAATTGCAAAAAAAAGTTTGGTAAATAAAAAAGGAAAAAAATAGTACATAATGATAATTAAATCATGACGGTTCATTTGATTCCATTGGCTCTTTGTCGCTATCTCGCTTTCGTACTTTACAATTACGAAAATCATGACCCAATTTTCTACAAACTTTATAAATTCTAGGCTTGGGGATAGTCTGACTTACTTTAGTCTGGCTTGATCTCCCTTGAGAAGGCCTTCCTTTTGTTGCTACCGGATTTGGCTCTTTAAAAGATTCATGCACTCCATGAACTGCATCAACTACCATTTTTTTCTTCTTCACTAATATCGGTCATCATTTTTTGCAACTCAATCAGCACAGACGACATCAACTCTGTTCCCTTCTCTTCAATTTTGCTTGATTTTTTTACAATAATATGTAAACAGATTAACTTGTTCATTAATACCACCATACCTTCTGCTCTCAATACTGTCTGGGTGGATGAATCTCCTTTCTGTGCCAGGTCCGGAGAGATAACTCTCTTTGTAATCATTGAGCCAACAAGTTTTTATCAAGTTCTTTGGAATATCTGCCAATTGTAATCTCTTCATTGTTGAAAAAATATGCGCACAAGGAATCCCCTTGGTCTCCATCCACAAGCAGTAACAATTTATGATGTTGTCGACATGATAAAATGTAACCTTCCGGTTGATACTGTTTGGCGACAAATACTTTTGGATAGTGCAAACTTCTGCATCTCTTATGATGTGATGGTGGAGAACAGTATATTTATCAAAACGTGTGATTTTCTTCCTTACATCTATAAATACCTTTTTAGTATAAATTGCTGCAAATTGATCTTCTATTACGGACATGCTAGTTTGTTTCACAACTGGTGTTGAGAGTTTATCAGTGACATGCTTACTCATCTGGCCATAACGTAAGGCCGCCAAACCGTGGTCACAATTTTGAAGAGCCTTCCATAGTGGCAGCTTCTCATTCAATTTTTTTTTAGAAATGCGTTTATTGATTCACATCTATTTGTTGCAGTAGAACCACCAAAATAATTTCCACGTAGGAATGTGTCCTCCCATCGCTCCCTCGTTCTGTATAATGTAGTGGTCCGCTCATTGTTCTCTACATTATAATCACTTAGCATCTGTTGCCAACGGTTTTCAAATTCTTCGACTGAATAATACCTGTTTAGAAAACATGGACAATAACTAAAGTTTTTATATTATAACAACAACATACTTCAAAGCAAAGTACCAAGTGTGAGATGTACCTTTTAATCAGAATACTCAATTCTTTTGCAAAACTATCTCGGCGTTCATGTTTGGTTGAATTGTTTAGGATATTCCATGAGCACGTTCAATGAACTACGCTGGGAATTAAATTCTCAATTGCTTTATTCATGTATCTGCAACCATCCGTGAGAACTGTCTCTAGTAATTTGTTATTCATACACTCTTGGAATTTTTGTAAAGCCCAAGATGTAAACCCCCAATATTTTCTAATTATTTTAGTGTTTTAAAAATTATTTTTACTATATTATTGGCATTAAAGAGGTGATTGGTATATGTACGTATGTATATATATATATATATATATATATATATATATATATATATTTTTTTTTTTTTTTTTTTTTTTTTTTTATATATATATATATATATATATATATATATATATATATATATATATATATATATATTATACGTATGATTGATGTGCTTGATGTTTTAAATACTACTAAATATAGCCTACCTTTGTTACAAAATATTTTTTTATACTTGATTACGAATTATAGAATTGTTCTTGTGAATATATACATATATATGTATGTATATATATATATATATATATATATATATATATATATATATATATATATATATATATATATATTTGTAAAAAAAGAAAGAAAGAAGAAGAGTGGTGGGCCGAACCCCCCACCATTCAGCAGCAGCATAACCGCGGGGGGGGGGGGGGGGGGGGGGGAGACCCCCTAAAACCATAACTCACCCTGAGCTAAACCCAAGCCCCTTGTATTCCTACTCCTAATAAGAACACAGCAGCGACAGCAGTATATATACTGCTCCGCAAAGCCGAACCCTAACTCACCCCAAATCGACTGCCACCCCTTCTCCTGAACCACCCTCCTCGTCTTCACGCGCACACCTCCGACCCGTCGCCGCTGCCAGACAGCCACCGCGCCGCCGCACCGCCATGGAACCCGACATCAACCGGCCGGGACAGTGGTAGTGCCAGTATCTTTACGCAGCAAGGTAACCCCCTTTCTCGCCATCACACCTCCTCTATACATGACCGTTTTCGATTCTACAAACTCATATAGGAAGCCAGTATAACCCTCTTCGCATCGCCTTTGATGGATCCCGACACCGTTCCTTAGATCGGTCAAAAATTCGACACGAAGTTGAGCCCGCATCGCTCGAAAAACAGAGCAACAAGGCTGTTCCAAACCTCAACTTAGAAGTCTAATTAAGATCTAAATATTAGGGTTTTTGATGAACTAATTGAAAACAGTAGTTAACAACATAAACGAGATTACAACGCAAATTTTATTTCTGTAGTTCGATCACTATGCACGAATTAAACTGCTGTTAAAGTTTGTCGAAAAACTGCGTATAACATAGCAAATTTTAGAAACTTTATCCCGATACGGCACGTGCCCCGA
The DNA here is from genome assembly GCA_029216955.1 of Iris pallida. Taxonomy (NCBI): domain Eukaryota; kingdom Viridiplantae; phylum Streptophyta; class Magnoliopsida; order Asparagales; family Iridaceae; genus Iris; species Iris pallida. Next base: position 18,059,960 of record JANAVB010003400.1, on the reverse strand, counting down.
CAAACCGGGCGATATGGTCGCACGCTATACGCATCAACAGGCGCGTATGGACGTTGCCGGCGTGTGGTAACTGACGAAACTCAGTTTCGTCATGTGTGCGCGACGAAATCAGTCCGTATCCGTCGAGATACCCCGTATCGCCAATTTGCAAAACTTTGCCCTAACTTCGTGTACAGTCGTCGATTCGAGACAAAACTTGTGCCAACACGTCCAGATCAAAATTCTGGGCCTGTGTGCCAAGTTTGGTTCGATTCTGAGAAGGTCGAATCGGAATCCTTTTTGGCGGGCCCGCGATCCACTCAAACGGGCAATTTTGTACACAGCTCATCGGAATCCAAAACTGGACATACCATTGAGTTCCTCTCCTCAAACTGAAACCGTAGACATGTAGTTTAACGACTTTAGAGATCATAGACTTTGGTACGCGTTTTGGTGCAAAGTGGGTCCAACGGCGGACATCGCTTTGACCTAAAATTATGATTTTGCCCCTGTTCTAGAATTTGACTTTTGGACAGGCGTTTCCTAGGTATATCTTTTACACCGAGTGCATTTTTGATGTTTGTTTCAACGTTCGGAGTTGTTTGGAGACTGTGACGTTTCTTGGCCGACATTGTGATTTCTTGGGCTTGCCACTTTGCACCATCAGGCAAGATACCTTGCCAACTTACTCTGTGGTTATTATATTTCTTATTTTCAGTTGTTGTTTTCAGCATTTTTGTTTCTTGATATTATAAAACTGTGCGTCCAGGTCACACTTGGGTGCGGGCGACTCTATCAGTCGTTTATCTCGTCTTATTTATTTCTCTTGCATTGACTTAGTCTAGTGACCATCCATTGATGTTGAGGTATTGGTATATCTCATACGGCCATGACACTTGTTGTATCACGTGATGTGAGTCACATGTAGGACACGTATCTGCGTAGTCGGCTGGCCACCGATATGTATGGAGCATGCGACGGATAGGGGTAACTGCCAATAGAGTTGCATGCTAGAAGACTTGGCGGTTACTAGAGGTACATGTCAGTCATGGAGATGATGATACTAGGCATTGGGTGGGGAGAACAATACCTGACGTATGTGCTTCGATTGTACTTCCCTTGTAACCCGGAAGCTCCGCTGGAGATACGAGTATGTTTAGCCTCTCAGGTTGGCCACTGTCGTTCTTGGAACGTCATGCGCTTGGTCACTGGTGCCCAAGAGGGGACTATATTGGATCCTATATTCAGCCAGGGCTCATGCGTCGAAGGATTGTATCTCAACTGCATAATCACAGTAGAATAATCAGGAACCCGATTGCATGCATACATTTTCTCTTATTATATTATCATAGTTTATATGGCATGGTGTTTTTTTGTATCTTGCTACGTCCCTCTGAGGACCTGGTTATCTCTCCAGGGTTAGACGATTTTCCACAGGAGTACGGAGCGGCGTTGGAGCTATCCTACATCGATGACGAGGCAGTCTTTACTGATTTATAGTCTATTCTTTATTTGTGACATTAGTGGACATTATTTTTACATCTTTTTTCTTTCTATTTTGCGGAGGTTGGACTCCGATCTTGTGAGACTATTTTTCATAGCCGTTTGGAGTGAGCATGTTCACCCGACTATCTTTTGATACTCTTATTTATTTATTTGGACTCTATTATCTTCTGTGTTGAGCTGTGATGAGATTAGATTATATTATTCTGGCCTGTGATTATTTTATTTACAGCTTATGTGCTTGTATAAGGATTCCACATATTGGAATATTTTTCGTATATATGCAGCTGGCATGTTCACGTACTTGGTCCTACGTATTTTGGGACTGGGATGTTACATATTTTTGTGGTGGCCCACGCAGGTCAACGATAATATTGTTGGGCTACATGACTGTGCCCAATAAGCCTGCATATAGGAATAGGAATATCTCATCCAGAACTACCACTATCTCTTGACTTCCGATCTTTTTGAAACTTCCTTGATTATTCGATTTACCTCATATCTAATCTTTCCTAATATCAACTTATCTTCCTCGTGCCAACAGTATGCATTTAAGAAGCGGATGCACTTCTGCCTTGGCCCTCACATCTGGTGAAGAGGCTACCCCGGAGGGACAGAATCCTCCCCAATTGGACATCAGTCATCGGTTGGATGAACCTTGGACTTCAATCTATATTGACTGGACAAGATCCCAATGATAAAACTATTTCTACTAGGTTAGGGTAACCTGGAATAAGTTTCCACCCAAGTGGTTGAGCTAGTTGGGCAGTCGGATTGGTAAAATAGGTTCTGTAAGTCCTGAAGATGCGCCTTCCGTGACTTTTGTGTTTAAATAGCACGAGAAGACACAATTGAATGGCACACTAGTGACATGTGCGTAGTGGGCTTCAAGTAGATCACAACCATATATTGGGTCGAAAGGTTTGGGTCGAGGTTGAGTCTATAATTGGAGTCGGAAAGTATACCGGTATTATGGTAAGGGTTATAGCTAGTCCTTTTGACTTGAAAGTCGTCCCATAAAAATAGAGTACAAGGGGACGTGTTTGAGTGGAACATGATATACCTAGATAAAGGTGGACTCGTTTAGATCTTGCATATAAAATTTGTTGGAAGGTAACCGCTGGTCTCGCGCTCTGATTATTAATGACACGGCTGGGGACACCAAATGATCTAAATGGAAAGTGGGAGTCCATGGGACACTAATTATCATCCTAATGAAAATTATTCTAATCAATCGGTATTTCTCGTATATCCTAAAATTTTAGCAGGCTTACAGTCTACTCCCCTTAGAAGCTAGGGCATGGTTTTAGGAATAATGAGGTTAGAAGAATTTCAAAGTTAGGATATTGTACCTCGACTCTTGTTAATAAAGAATAAGGCACGGCGTAACGGGATACGGTAGATATAAGTCAAGTCAAGGTTCGTTCCTCAATAAATGAAAAACGATTGTGTACAATGACACATGGTCGATAAAATAGAATGACCTACTCGTCCACAGTATTCAAGAGTTATCGACGGGGTAACCAACTCTAAGGCACATCATTTGAAAGATTTCTAACAACTGAGTCGTGATTCTCTATTGGTGCCAAGCCTGCCAGACTATTGTCACAAGAGTTGTAGTGATCATGTATTGTTGTTGACCACTGGTATATCATAATATGACAGGGTATTTAAGCTATAGTATTGGCTAAACTAGTGTCTGTGGTGTTCCAACACTAGTTAGGTCTTAATAATAAAATTTACATAACTAGGAAAATACTTGTTGGAAACCAATCTCGGGATGAGTGTCTACCATAGTCACGGTAAATGATTGTCCTTTCCTTTGTTCACTCATCTCATGTCTAACTGTGGGCTTTGGTCGAGGAAAGGTTGGTTTAAGGCTTATGAGTTGCTAGTTAAGGCAAGCTTCAAGCAATAATTAGAGACTCACAATAATTGGTTCTTGAGAAGAAATAGTCACCTAGGTTGGCATTTTGACTAAGGGTAAAACCTTAATCATTCTCAAGTTCAGATGGCTAGAAGGTCCCAATAGCATTTAAGGATCGTGAGGAGAACGAATAACTCAATCTCATGGCTGGCCGATGGTAGCTACACTTGTGTATACAACTATTATAGCCATGGGGATACTCTGTATCTCTCTACCAATTATGAGCTTCCGTCTTTCCAAATCAGTAAAAAGCCAAAACAATAAAGAGTTCAAGAGAGATGTCACTGAATACAATTACGTGATTCAAAGGCGAGTGTATAATTCAAGAAGAATTGTCAATGGAGTCGCGGATGAGATCATATATACCCCGATATCTCAATCCACGTGAGATAATCAAAGAGAGAGCGAACCGAGTGCACTATGGTTGATCAGACCGTAATACATCGATTCTGATTAGACAATATGTTAATAGGCGTCCCCACTAAACATATGTCTTGAATCAAGCTCGAGAACAAAGTGAGCTTGCAAAACTAGGTTGTAATAGCAGCATCGGTCAAGATAGTCAAAATACGAGTACGCGAGATTTTGAAAGGAGTTACAAGTAATTCGAGTTTTGTGAGAATCAAAAATTTACCAGGTGTTCTTGCTTATACGGTCATCCTCCTATCTTCTTATTCATAAGACCTTGGTCAACCAATGGGTTATAGACTTCTAAATTCCATATTCCAGGTAAACATATTAGTGTCAGTCAATTACCTCGTTAATAGGTCACAAGGACCGCGGAATGCTAGGTTGGGAGACATGCTACCCAACTTACAGAACTTCCACTAGTATTGAATTTGGATCTTATGGGTCACATAGGGCATTTTTCTATCCTGTATGGTATCCTAAACTTGTAATCATGTTTGAAGTCATTTTACCGAGGATTACGCCTCGCCCGTATACTCTGGTTGTGGTAAACCCTTGGTTTCGTAAATCAAACATGATACAAAATCGAACACTTCTTAACTCTATCCAATATTGGCTCAAGGGTAACTACGATCAAGAGAGGACCACTGGCCATATTTTAGCAATATTCTATAACCTATATTTTCTTAAACTAACTTCAACTCTAGGGGTCATGTCTCGCCAGTGCGCTGCTGGCTACAGTGAATCCATAGTCTCCATAATTCGAATAAATGGTGACAGTGCGCTGATGTCCTGCCACTTCGAGTTAACTAACATTTCTTTAACTATATCTGTAAAAATTCATGAGCTTCTAGGGATTCAAACATGTTGATTATGAAATAAAACGTAAGTATTTGTCCTATCAGTCACCACCCTTCAAATGAAAGATCGAACAAGGAGGAAATAACTGAAGACAAAAGGAATACAAACATTCTAGTATCTATTTCATGTGTATTCAAACCATTGGGGAAAAACTTTGAATCGGGACTAACTTGAGGTTTGTATATGGATAACATAATCAGAAAATATATAGATATAATAATTCTTAAGGCAAAATAGGAACTAAATAGGCAATTCGGACTAAGATATGAGGATGATATCTACGGAGAAAAAGAGAGGGGATTGAACAATTTATCAAGGTTAGATCATTACCTCTATGAAGCCCTGTCTCACCAAATGAATAATCTATCCGCATTGGATCATATCGTCATGTCAAGAGGTAATGGTGTACCTATGGGGATCTGACAAACTATCAAAATTAATGACTCCTCATCTACATTGCATGGCTTAGACTACCCGTCGGTAAATTGGTATAAGGGACTCCTAGTCCTAATCATTTTCTTAAATTAAATTAATCCCTAATTCGTGAATGAGCATTTCCTAGTCGCAGGCTCACAATAGTACGACTAACTTAAGTACTATCACGAGTTCGTAATCTTTTGCGAAAACGGACCTGCATGGGCCACCACAAAAACTTGTCACGACCCGCACCCTTTTTTTTGGATACGAGATGTGTTCAAGCCAGCCTATGCCGCAGAGTCGATGGTAGAACGCTGTCACGACCATGATGATCAAAATAAATAAAACCATACTCATTCACCAAACTAATTTAACTTACAATATTCACAAGTTTTACATTTGCAAAAAATATAAACTCATACAAATGTTGGAATGACTACATCTCATCTATCTAGCTAGTCTCTAGGCTTTTCGTCTGCAACTACCCCCGTATCTCCCAATGCTATGTGAATCCACGGCTAACCTGAAAAATATTGGTTTCCAGTCAGGAATGGAACGAGTACAATTCACTGAATGCAGTTTCAATATGTGAAAATGACTATACAACAGAGGTTAGCCTTTAGACATATGATTCATAAAATAAAATAAAGAAAGACAGAATAAAATTGAATACTAAGAACAGAAAATGAAATACAATAAAATACTCACCAACTGACCGACTGAAATACCTTTGATATGTGATCGGTCTCGGGACAATTATGCGACACGGTCTACACTATCTACACGGTCTACACAAAATACTGCAATAAAGAAACACTGTCTACACTATATAAATGCAATAATAATCACGGTCTACACGGTCTACACAGTATAAATGTAATAATAATCACGGTCTATACGGTCTAAAGTCAGATTACACATCGTTGGTACTTCACCCTCCCGACACAACAAGGAAAAAAATCAACATAAAACTGAAATCACATATCTATCGACTAAACATTGATGTATAGTAAAGATCAATACTGAAAACAAACAATAAACTGTACTCGCCTGTGGTCCTTTGCTGGTAAAACCGATAATCCAAAACACTCAGTGTGCCACAATAGTCAAAACTCGTACAACAGTCCCCGGAAGCTGAAATAAACATCACCAATGTTCTCAGAATAGTCAAATTAGCTAGAATTGCATGTCCTTAAGTCCAATTTCGGATATAGGGGCAAAACGGTAATTTTGGATCAAAACGATGTCCGTCGTTGGACCCGCTTTGCACCGAAAAGCGTGCCAGAGTCAATGGTCTCTAAAGTCGTCAAACTATATGTCTACGGATTCATTTTGATGATATAAACCCAATGGTATGTCCAATTTTGGATTCCGGTGGGCTGTGCACGAAATCGCCCGTTGAGTCGCACCGTAGGGCCCACAAAACGGCGATCCGATCAACTACCTCGGAATTGGACCAAACTTGGCATACAGGACCAAAAAAATGATACGATCCTGTTGGCATAAGTTTTGTCTCGATCTGACGAACTTGCACAAAGTAATTAAGAAATTTGCACAGAGGCCGGTACGGTGAATTTCGAAGAATATGCATCAAATTCGTCGCGCACACGCAACCAATTTGAATTTTGTCAAAGCCTACACGTCCACGAAACCATTATGCACCTTTCGATGCTTTCGGTTCGCGACCACGTCGCCCGAATTGGCGGGACGCACGTCGTATCGAGGGTTTTTATGATTTTCTAATATTTTAAAAACGGGTTTTTTGTCAATTTGAGATGCCGATTTCTCGACGCTCAGTCGATCAATTCGACTTCTGCAAAATGGGTTACAAAGCCCTATAGGTTCTCTAGGACTATCTTTAAATATTCTTCTAAAACTCCTAATGGTTTGCCAATAGTCGGCCTTCCAAATAGGGTATCGGGACTGTTTTATGAAATGTTCAAGAACAGTTTTTCAGCAAAGTTCGTGTCGACTTTCTGGACGACCTAATTCGTCTAAATAAAAACCAATTTAAGGGATTGGAAGGCGTATATGTTGTCATCATACCTGAAGTGACTGATCGAACAACGATCGGTCGAGCGCCGAGAAAACGTGTTACGAAGTCGTCTCTTCGCCCTACCATTGCTGCTGCCATTCCTGTTTCGGTCTGTCGCGCGCTGTTGCGCTTGGCCGTCGGCCTCGCCGTGCTGGCGGCCGCGGAGGGTGGCGCGCGTCGGAAGGAGGTCGGGGCACGCGCACTCGAGGTTGAAGGTTATGGTTTGATGTTCGGTTGAAGGAATTCCTCTCGGCTGCTCGCGTTCTCTATATATATACTTATGTATATATATTAGGTTCGGTTTGGGGAAGGCTTTCGAAAAGGTTCTGTGAAGGCTCTGCTATTCGAGCATGGGTGGGGTTGGTCCACTGTTCCCGCAAGGGAACAGTGTTGAAGGGGTTTTCTTTTCTTTTTTCTTTTTTTAATCTATTATATATATATATATATATATATATATATATATATAAATATATATATATATATATATATATATATATATATATATATATATTTATATATATATATATATATATATATATATATATATATATATATATATATATATAATACTAGTATAATAATATCCATAAAATCTAATTAAAATCCCAATATTATCTATTCCTAGATTAGGGTCTATTTCTATAATTGTGAATATATATATTAATAAAATTTATTTGACGAGAATAATATAGCCAATAATAATAAAATAATATTATATAATAGTAACCTCAATAAAATAATAATAATAATAATAACAGAATTTAATAAAATAATAATTGTGTATATATATATACAATTTGTGCAGTCTAAAAATCCTAATATGTACATGGACCTATTTTATACCAATATTATTGAATATCAACTAATAATGATATTTATAATATTTAATTACGAATACTAGAAAATATTCATTAAACCATTAAAACGAAATACAACACCCTCATACCACTTTTACGTCAACACGAATGTCATTGGACGTCCCGCATGACTACATGGGCTTGGGCTCATTTCGGGTCCAGTCCGGGCTAAAATGATATAACCGGTTTTTCTAAACTCAATAATATAATTAACAATTAAATAAAACTTCGGTAAGGGTTAAATCGCAACTTGGCCTGGTTTTCCTAGTTAGGACATCGCTATGGCTCGGCCTTCCCTACCAGGGCTAATACTCTAGTCAAAGCACGCCATCGCACTATCCGTGCCACGATCTATAGTCATTATGTACTTCAAAACTCCACCATGGCTAAAATCATCTACCGTAATAATTAACTAAATAATTATTTATAAAATTTTAAAAATCACCATTTAATTCAAATAAATAGATACAAATATATTATCAAAATTTCGGGAAGAGGGGTTACATATCTACCCACCTTAAAATAATTTCGTCCTCGAAATTTAAGGAAAAAGTCCATCAGTTATGACAGAAGACGGGTTCCATTAGTTATCATCTATTCTCATGGTCATTTCATACTACGAATCCTTGAGGATTTGTACCCACCTTTGGTCACACTACTCCCTCAAATCTCATGTTGCTAAACTTTATAATCTTCCAACTAATTGCTAAAATTGCTATCGATAGATACCTACTGTATATGGCATCTATAATCCTCTCTTATCTATCAAGCAACCCAGAAATTTAACAAGCAACAAATTTGTACAAGTAGCTAAGAATATTTGTAAATTTCAATAAGCATGACCTAGGTTTGGAAATTTTTGGGGTGATGCAAAAATGGTGATGGTGGTATCCTAGCCAATTGGGGCTGGAGGGGCTTGGCGGTGGAGGAGTTGTGGTGATGAGTCGAGGTGGTTCTGCGAGGTGGGCCGACAGGGTATGGTTCCGTTGTGGCGGTGGCCGGGAAGCAGATGATGGAACAGTGGTGGTGTTGGCTACGATTGAGACGCGAATTAGGACTTTGGTGTCGGGGTTGTGTCCGACACCAAGAAAAGGATTAGGCTGGATGGGAGTGTCCTACATGACACAGATTACGGGTCGTGTCTGGCATGTGGACACGAAGAGGATGAAATGTAAATATAAATAAATTGTAGAAAAATGATGGACATGGACACGGTGCACAATACGATAGAAATTTTTTTTATAGTGTTGATGGTTGATCTTGGGTTGTAGGATTTGTGGAGAAAACAAAGGGAGGAGTCTCCCTATATATAAGGTGAGGGGTTTCCTATTAAGGGAGTTCCTAATTAGATATGGACTAGGATCCAATGACTCAATCATTCTACAATTTAAATCAAATAACTAATTAATGCTAAATTGACAAAATTCAAATTTACAATGGATCACAATACGGTTTTAAAATAATACTAATATATATCAAATAATTTATGAAATATCTTTCCAAAAATAGAAAAATAATATATAATAGATTTTATTTGTCAAATACTATACTCAATATTTTTTGTAAATTTAAAGCTAACAAGATAGATCAAATCTCTCCATAAATCAGTTCAAATAACTATTTGAAGACATAAATATTTCATAACAATAATACTATAAAATCATATTTAATATTATCAAATATTTAAAGAATAGATGATTTTATATAAATACGACATCTCATTTAAAATAGTATAACAATATATTTATTGGTCAAGAAGATCAATTAAAACTAAATCAACTATAACTTTACTACTTGCTTATCATAATAATTCAACTATTATTTAATCAATCAAAATAATTACAAAATAATGTTATATATCCAAATCTAATTTTTGAAAACATAATTAGTAAACCCTTTTCATAATTCAAAAAATATTCAAGATTTCTTTCGTAGGAATTCAAATATAAATATATTTTTCTAACCCAATATTTAAAATAAAATAAAAACCAATAAGATTTTGAAAAATCGAAAACGGAGGTTACAGGTTCCTTCATGGGTAACCTCCAGAAGCTTTCATACTTCATGTGAGGTGGAGCATGTAGAGACCCTGTTGAATTCAGTCATGTCTATAGTACAAAAGAGAGCATTAATAGCCCTAGCATTTAGACTAGCATGTTGCTTTTCTTGGTCGGTATATTTGTCGTGGGGTTTTTCAATGAGAGTCCCCTCGACAGCAATTCTAGCAGGCTTATTGTGACCATCAGGGACGATGGTCCAAAGATCAAAGTCTAGAGACTTTAGGTAAAAACTCATTCTAGTCTTCCAATAGGTGTAGTTGGTTCCATCAAATAGGGGTGGCCTATTTGTGGATTGTCCCTCACCATAGTTGGTAAAGATAGGTTGTGTGGTTGCCATAGATCAGCTCTAGGATGTTAATCCGTATCAAGAGAAAAGAGCTCTTATACCAATTGAAGTACGTGTAGGCAACTCTAGAGGGGGATAAATAGAGTTTGTGTCGATAATAACCAAATAAAATTTAACACTTTCACCAACAGAATAATTAATCAGAGTAGTAATTCGGAAATAAAAGAGATCAGAAGAGCATACGCAAACACAACAGTTTTAACCTGGTTTCCCTCGTAAAGGACTAGTCCAGGCCTGAGAACTCTCGTTCAGGATTGAAATCCACTATTTGTGAAATAGAGGTACACCACGTGCCTTTACTCAGAAGAGCACGCCAACTTCTTACAACTTTGCAGAGGCAAAACTTGGAATTGTCTAAGTGACTACTTTCAAACTCTTGCACAGAACTTCTAGCTGAATTGCACTGAGCACCTTGGGGCTTAGGAAGTTTTGTGGATAGTAGATGGAAGAGTAGGCTTAGAATGTATAAGGCTATAGAAGATGAGAAGAAGAGATGAAGAGATGAATGAAAATGGCAGAAATCATGCCCTATATATACTAGTCATGGGAGACAGAGTTCGGCCAGAACTCTGTCAAAAATTTAAATTTTTGGCCGTTGAACAGCTAGCAACCAGCAAACCCTAGAAATTAGGATCCTAATTTTCAGGACACGGAGTTTGGCCCGAACTCTGCCTAGGGCAGAGTTCGGCCCGAATTCTTATTCCTTGGGCCAGAAAGTCCAAATCGGCTAGGATGTTCAAATGGGCTTGGTTTGGTTTGGTTTGGTGACTGTTTGGTGGAGCTTTGGATAAGTGATTCTAGGTTTAAGACACTCAGTGCTACTCAGCGTACATAATCCTAGACTCAATAAATATAAAACTACATACACAGAATATAAGTTATAACTACATATGATGATGACGTCTGTCTTGAATCGTTATGTGATGATGTTCTGACTTTGAGCTTGATGTGTCATATTAGATCATAACAAATATCATTTTTGTTAATTATCTAAATTTAGTTGACTGTGATCCAGTTTGGGTCAACACTTAGGACTTCAATGGTGGCTGCAGCACTTCTCTTTTCGTCTCTTTATTTTGGCGTAAGTTCTTAATGAAGGCAAGAAGAAAGTATTTATAGAGAAGGGCCGAAACCCTAATCCTAATTCCGGTCGTAACTGATTGCAACAAGATAGGAGCGAATAATGGAAAGATTTAAATGAACTAAATTCAAATTCCAAAAAGATCGAATCTTATCAATTAACTTAATCTTTCTATAACCACTCTAATCTTCCAATCAACCACATCATCCGCCACCTGCGCCCCACAGCCACTCAGCCCGTCAACCTGTACGCGTAACTGTGAAGCCCGCAGTAGCCTGCGACACCTGCGCGCTTAGTACCCAGCACCTGCGTGCTCAGTGCCCAGCACCTGTGTGCCATAGCCCTGCAGCACCTATGCGTCGTAGCCCTGCAGCACCTGTGCGCTCAGTGCCCAGCACCTGCGTGTCGCAGCCCCGTATCACTTGCACACCCAGCGTCGTAGCACCTGCATGCCGCAGCCCCGAAGCACCTGCGTGATCAGTGCCCAACACCTGCGTGCCGCAGCCCCGCAGCACCTGCGCACCGCAGCCCCGCAGCACCTGTGTGTCGCAGCTCGACAGCACCTGCGCGTGTAGCACAGCAGCACCGCGACACCTGCTGCGCCTGCACTGCAACTCTCACAGAGACGCGTGCACGAGTGCATCAACTGTGCATAATACGTCTTGCGTCGATGCTGACGTGCTAAGTGCAAAGTACGCCAACAAAATGCCACTTTACGCCCTTGAACCCGAGTCCGAGTCGCTAAGCCCCTTCGAGGCTTAGCTCTATAAGGGAATTATCCCATGAGCATGACAAAAAGCAGTAATGCTTATTTGTTGGTTTAGCCTTCCTTCCACTAGAAAAATGCCCCCGCATGGCACCCATGTGCCTCTCCACACTTCATGTGATCTCTCAACATAAGCAAAGCTTTATATAGAGATACCATCCATTTGGTTTTTCCAATGTGGGACTATCTTTCTAGTTTCTAAAGACAAGCAAAAACACCAACAATTCTCCACATATCTCTATATATGGGTTGAGCGTTCCCCACAGTGACTATCCATCATGCATTAGGATAGATGTCGCTACGACTTGAATCTTTCCACATGGGTTAAATGACAGCATGATACAAGAATAGACTACGCCTTGAATTCTGCACCATAACTGCAATGACTCCTTAACAATGAGGATTCTTAGTACAAGAATAAGATCTGGAAAAATGTGATGATGAAGATTGAGTACTGCAATGACTCCTTTATTTCGTTGATAATGGACAGGCAAAGGATAATTACACGATCTCCGGCTTACTTGCAAGAAGGGCGGCAATGGACTCTCTTTTGCTCTCATGTATGCTTTCTAGGTATCCTTGTATGGGTGCCCATGTGTCTCCCTTTTTTTTATGTATTAAGGGAAGTACATGTCCCCTATTTGTAGACATCCTTATTGGGACTTACTATGCACGCATAGGATCTGAAAAATTACTATATTCAGCCTTATGTACTTGGCATTTGGGCGTTGATTGGGCAAAATCTGCTGCAAAAATCATAAAATCTTGGTTGTTACTTACGTCTGCTACAGTTGTTAACCACATAACCCGGTCAGCTTGATGAAGAACAGATGACAACTCTAGAGGGGGGTGAATAGAGTTTATAACAATAATAGCCAATTAAAAATTAAAGTCTTTCACAATCAGAGTAAATGCGGAAATAAATAAGGAGCAAGAAAGCATACGCAAACACAGCCGATTTTTAACTTGGTTTCCCTCGTGGAGGACTAGTCCAGGCCTGAGAACTCTAGCTCAGGATTAAATCCACTATTTGTGAAATAGTAGTTACACCCCGTGCCTTTTCTTCAGAAGAGCACGTCAACTTCTTACAAAGATCGCAGTGGCGATGCTTGGAATTTTTCAAGCGACTTCTTGAACTCTTGCACAAACTCTTAACTGAAAAGTACTGAGCACTTGAGGCTTAGGGAGCTTGTGGCTAGTAGATGAAGAAGGGTATGGCTTGTATAGGGCTTTAGAGAGATGAGATGAGAAGATTGGATGATTGAAAATGAGAGAATTCATGGCCTATTTATAGGATACCAGGTAGGCAGAATTCGGCCAGAATTCTGGTTGGAATATTCAAAAATTTGGCCGTTGGACAACTTGCAACCAGCCAACCCTAAAAATTAGGGTACTGATTTTTAGGAGGCAGAGTTCGGCCCGAACTCTGTATGGAGGCAGAGTTCGGCCCGAACTCTGTCTCCAGAGCACAGAATGGGTTCAAGTGGTAAGTGGGCTAATTTGGATTTTTGTGGAGCTTTTGATTTGGGGTATAGGTATAGGTTAAATCTCAGATGCTCAGCACAGCTCAGTTTAAGTAAGTCTAGACTCAATAAAATTGTAAAATACAGACTCAGAAAATATATTGCATTGCAAATGTGAGCTGTCGTCTGGCTTGTACTGAATGTAGTCTTCATGTGTCGTATTGAATTATCACAAGTATCATATAGTCAATTCTATCAATATTTGGTTGACTGTGATTTTGTGTCAACAATCTCCCCCATATTGATAATTGACAAAATGATATTTGTATATTCAATATTCATACCTGGACACATATAAGAGCGATGGCGTAGCTCCCCCGTAATCAGTGCCGAGCTAGCAATAGCTCCCCCGTAAATAATACTCTGTTCCTGTTGTCCATTCTTTTCCCAAAGCACATATACAAAATGATAGAAAATATGCTATAATGATATGAATATAGCAAAGCAAATATTTCTCCCCCTTTTGGCATTTATCAAAAAAACATATGAAATAATAACTGGCAAGCACACTAATAGATGATATTGTATAGAAACTGATAAGACTACCGAATGTCTCAAGAGTCACAAATAAGAAATAAGTCTACTACAATCAAAGTGCATAAAAGCAACTACATCAACTAAAATCCAAAATGCAGAAAACATAAACTACGATCCTCAGTAGCAGCAGCAAGTGGAAATCCATATCCATCATCGAGCTCGTGAAGGCCCAGCGTCGTCGGATGGATCAGTAAAGGAACAACGAGGGTCCACAAAGGCCGCATCCGGATCCAAGTAGCGAATAACCCAAGGGTCATCGATACGATATCCATCGCGAGCAGGATCCCGCTCCATAGGAATAGGCATAGAAGGATGCCGGGACATAGAGTACCGAATTTCGTGTAGTGAGTTGCTGATGGCACTCATCTGCAGGGTGGTCCGGTAGTCAAGCTGAGTCCAGCGATCATCCTCTAAAGTGAATCAATCGCGGAGCATAGTCTGGAGTGACTCAAGAGTAGGAGGAGGAGGAGGATCCTGTCCAAGAGGAGGGGCATCGGGCTCATCGTCAGAGTGCTCGGACACAACAGGTGAGCCAACTGCTGCCTGAAGCCGCCGTGCCTTAGAGAGGAAGGCGGGGGCAGGTAGGAACTGGCACTCATCAAGAGGTACACGAAAAGCACGAAAGAGCGTAGGAAGGTAAAGAGCATACACCAAGGATCTTGGTTTCTTCCTAGCGTTAATCATCCAGTCCATCATGTTACGTAGAAGATTAAATGGAACATAAAAATGGAGATGATACAAAGCCGAGATTTCAAAGTAGGTAACCTCATCGGTGGATCCCGCTTTGGGTAGAATAGTGTTAAATATAATCCGATGAAGTTCATAAAAATAGGAATTGAGAAACTTGGCCAAAAGCTTGCGAGGACGTGTATTAGGGGTACACAAGTCGTCCTTAAAGCTTTCGAGGGAAGACCCATCGAGAAATTGAAACGATCGAGCTTCAACAAGTTTTTCCCAAGAGTTTGGCTCCGGGAGTTCAAGGTGTTCGGCCAAGTCGAAATCATCGAAAGAAATATCAATGCCCGCAATTCGTGAAAAAATATGTGTATCATCATGAGTTAGGTTACAATAGAACATTTGTATAGCATTGCGATATATAACCGAGTTGGTGGTGACAAGTTCATCAAGACAAAGATCATGGAAACGTGAATCATATTGAGAAAATATAGTAAAATTGATAGGATGACCCGCAAACACCGGACGTGTCCGAAAATCACTAAACCATGCATTTGAAGCGTCAATTGATACAAATATCCGGTCGTCATACGTGTTGGGGTCGAGTGGACGAGGTGGGTTGAACAACGGGTGGATAGGTGGTTAATTGGGTTGTTCAACGGACGGTTCAACACGAGGAGGAGCATTCGAAGAGGACGCACCCTCGGTTCAAAGTCTCTTCCCCCTATTGAACAATTGTGGAGCCATGAAATAATAAAGACAATTGAGGAAATTGAGATGAAGAAAAGTGTTGAAATATACCTCAATGTGATGATGAAAGATGAAGGAGAATGGTGAGAGAAATCGTCTCCTTGAGTTTTAAGAAGAGATATGCTCTAGGAAGGAAGAACTAGGGTTAGGGTTTGGAGAAAATTAGTTTGGAGAAGTTTAGAAGGTGGCAATGGAGGAGAGAAAAGAGGGGAACCCAAATATTTGTGTAAGGGTTCGAATGGTCGGAACTGATGTGGACCATTGGATCAAATTTTGATCAGCGGCTGAGGCTGCTCCCGGTTCTGGAATAGCCAAGCCGAATTCGGCCCAAACTCTGGATAAGGCAGAGTTCGGCCCAATTTCCGGTTCCTGGAACCAGAACAGAAATCAGGCTGAAAACAAATTGACTAAGTGAGAGAGACCAAAAGAATATGATATATGTACAAAAAATTAAAAAAAACTAAGTGGTGAATGGCAAAAAGTTAACGCTGAAGCAAAGTGAAGTTGGAAAATCTGAATTTTAGCATGTGATAAATAAAAATGAACCATGTAATAAACACGAAATTATGCCATAATTTAATATTTTGAAGCTGCCATGGGTTAGCTGCAGGGGCCGGATCCCAGCTAGCGGTAGTCCTGAGGACTAGTGCACCGTGTCGCTTAGGCTTTTACGCCTTGTTGTCAGAAGGACCCTTTCGGCTTGTACCCATAGCAATTTCATCATAAAGAATCAAGACATACTCGATATTTACGCAGGTTATTTTAATAAATAACAGCTTCATCCAAAATTCCAAGTTCACGACAGAGAAAATTGAACCGCTCTTCGGATAGTAGTTTTGTAAAGAAATCTGCTAGCTGATGATCGGTGTCAATAAATTCTAAGTTAATAGTACCATTTTGCTGATGATCACACAAAAAGTGGTGACGTATTTCAATGTGTTTCGTGCGTGAGTGACATATGGGGTTCTTAGTGAGATTTATAGCATTAGTGTTGTCACAAAAGATTGGAATGCGCATAAAAGATAAGTTGTAGTCTTCAAGGGTTTGCTTCATCTACAGAATTTGTGCACAACAACGTCCGGCTGCGATGTATTCAGCATCTGTTGTAGATAGTGCGACAGAATTCTGCTTCTTGCTAAACCAAGAGACTAGAGTCTTTCCTAATAAATGACACGTGCCACTTGTACTTTTACGGTCGACCTTGCATCCGGCAAAATCAGCATCAGAGTAACCAATGAGGTCAAATGATGTTGATTTGGGTTACCATAGGCCTACTGTAACCGTACCCTTAAGGTATCGAAAGATACGCTTAACAGCAGTCATGTGTGATTCCTTAGGATTAGCTTGATATCTAGCACACAGGTAAACGCTAAACATAATATCAGGGCGACTAGCAGTTAAATAAAGTAGACTGCCTATCATACCTCGATACTTACGTTGATCCACTGGTTTCCCGCTTTCATCTGGTTCTAGTTTAGTTGTAGTAGCCATTGGAGTGCTGATTGGTTTGACGTTGTCAAGGTCGAATTTCTTCAGCATGTCCTTTGTATATTTTGACTGACAGATGAAAGTTCAATTTGATGTTTGTTTGACTTGCAGTCCAAGAAAGTAGTTGAGCTCCCCCATCATGCTCATCTCAAACTCGGTCTGCATACACATGGCAAAATCTTGACAGAGAGTTTCATCAGTAGAACCAAGTATAATATCATCAACGTATATTTGCACTAAGAGAATAGTGTCTTTGAAAGATTTTATGAAAAGTGTGGTGTCAATTTTCCCTTTTGAAAAATCTTTTTCAAGCAAAAAACTGCTTAGCCGTTCATACCAAGCTCTAGGGGCTTGTTTGAGGCCATATAGCGCTTTCTTCAGCTTGAAAACATGGTCGGGAAATTTGTGATTTTCAAAACCAGGAGATTGTTTTACATAAACTTCCTCCTTAATAAATCCATTCAAGAAAGCACTTTTAACATCCATTTAAAATAATTTGAAATTTTGAAAATTAGCAAATGCGCAAAGCATCCGAATGGATTCCAATCTCGCAACAGGAGCATACGTCTCATCGTAGTCGATACCTTCCTCTTGGTTGTATCCTTGAGCTACTAGACGAGCTTTGTTGCGTGTAGCTGAACCATCTTCATTTACTTTGTTTCTAAAAACCCATTTAGTACTAATAATCGAGTGATTTGTCGGTCTAGGAACGAGTTCCCATACTTGGCTCCTCTCAAATTGGTTGAGTTCCTCTTGCATGGCAGAAATCCAAAATTCATCATTAAAAGCTTCTAAGATGTTTTTCGGCTCAATTTGTGAAATGAAGGCAGTACTAGCAATGGAGTCTCTTAATGATGATCTAGTAGTTACTCCGCGTGAAACCTCACCTATTACCAAATTTTCTGGATGTGACGGCTTGAAAGAGAATTTCTTTGGCAAGCCCTCCAGAGAATTGTTTTCGGTAGTGGTATTCATTGGAGTTGAAGTTGATGGCTCAACATCATCATCAAGAGTAGCTGCTGCACTGTTATCTTCATCAAAAGTCACATTGGTAGACTCTTCCACAATTAATGAGTGTTTGTTAAACACTCTATATCCCTTGCTCTTGGCAGCATAGCCAAGGAAAATACCATCGTCAGCTTTGGCATCAAATTTGCCTAAGTTATCTTTGGTGTTAAGGATAAAACATCTACAACCAAAAACTCTGAAATAAGAAACATTTGGAGTTCTTTCAAACCAAAGCTCATAGGGTATTTTCTTCGTAATAGGACGAATAAGTACCATATTCAAAATATGGCACGCTGTGCTGATAGCTTCAGCCCAAAAATATTTCGGAAGTGAAAATTTATTCAACATGACTCTAGCCATATCGCCAAGAGTTCTATTCTTCCGCTCCACAACACCATTTTGTTGAGGAGTTCTTGGACAAGAAAACTCATTATCAAAACCATTGGAATCACAAAACTTTTCAAAATCAGTATTTTCGAATTCGCCTCCATGATCACTTCGGATTCGAGTAATCATGTAGCCTTTTTCGTTTTGAACTTTCTTAACAAAAATCTTGAAAACTGAAATAGCATCACTTTTATTTGTAAGAAAGAAAATCCAAGTAAATCTAGAAAAGTCATCAACAATAACAAAAGCATAGAGTTTTCCACCAAGACTGGCTACTCTACTAGGGCCAAATAAATCTATATGAAATAATTGCAAGGGTCTAGTAGTACTTACAGAGTTTATGGAATGAAATGAGGACTTGGTTGCCTTATTCAATTCACATTCGGCACATACAGTGTCCTTTTTGAATGTGATGTCGGGCAAGCCTCTAACTAGCTTCTTAGTCGATAGCCTGGATATAGTATCCATATTGGCATGACCAAGACGCTGGTGCCACAGTAATCTTTCATCCTTGTGAGCATATAGGCATCTACCTGCACTGTTAGTATCTCTTGATAGATAGAAAATATAAATATTATCCTCTCTTATCCCTTCAAAAGCGATGTCTCCCGTTGACCTATCATAAATAAAGTATTTATCTTGTCCAAAGTTAATGTCATATCCATGGTCAGCAAGATGACTAATGCTGAGCAGGTTATGCTTTAACTTGGTCACTAGGCAGACATCCTTTATTACGGGAGAGGGAGGATGACCAATAATACTATTACCTATAATATACCCTTTTAGGTTGTTACTGAAGGATACATATCCTTCTCTCTTCATCGATAGTGATACAAAAAGATTTGCGTCTCCCGTCATATGCCGCGAGCATCCACTATCGAGAATCCATTTACTCTTAGTTGAAGAGGGAAGGTCCACCTACATCAAGAGTAGATGTGACCTTTGGTACCCAAGTTCTTGAGGGTCCTGAAAAGTTAGTTTTCGGAAACCATGCATATATGTTTCTATCTACTAATCTTCTAACTCTACATTGTGGTAAAATGTGTCCATGTAATCCACAATAAGTACAAATAGCATTCCTATTTATGTTAGGAGCATGTTGATAATGTCTATATGTAGAGTGATATGGAGTAACATGATGATGATGTTTATGTGGAGCATGGTAAGAGTGGTGTGGAGCATGATGATGACTATATGTGGCTGCAGGATGATGTTTATATCTATTAGCAGTATGATGGTGATTTTGTTTATGTGCAACATAGTGATGATTGTATCTATGTGTAGCATGGTGATTATGTGTCATATGAGAATTATTTCTACGTGCATGTGGTTTGTGTGCTTCATGAAAGTGAGTGTACATATAAGCATGATTACGTGCTGCAGGTGGATGGCGTGGTTGACTAGTATGAGTAGTGTCATGCTTTGTGTGTGTCTTATGTGATTGGGTTTGAGGTTGAGCAACCTGTTTTCCCAATCTAGTCTTTAATTTCTTAGAGACAGCCTGCAGTTCATCAATCTTAGCATTCAAACCATATATCTTAGTAATAGAAATCTTGTGTCTACTCTTTTCTTCAGCAAGCTCCGTATTGAGTACGGTGATTTCTTGTGTTTGTTGTTCAATACGTGCTTCGGCATCATGAAGGCTTAATTTAAGCTTAGATATCTCATTTGTGACTTCCGTGGGTGAGGTGTCTCTAATGTTATCAAACAATAAAGAGAGTCTTTGAATTTTGACTTCATGACTTTTGATCTTTTCGTTGGCATGTTTATATTTACCAATGACTTTCTTGTGGTCATCAAGTAAATCGGTGAAAGCATCGCCAAGTTCATCAAAAGTGAAATCATCAAGAGTTTCGTTTGATACCTTGTCGGACGTTTCTATTAGGCACACGTTTGCAGTATCTTGAGGAGAGTCATTTTCTTCCTCGGAGTCACTAGCTTCGCTTTCATGCCAAATGCTTGTGTTGGCATATTTCTTTGAGGAAGCCTTCTTGTATGGTTTCTCATAACGGTTGCTCTTCTTTAAGAATGGACAGTCTTTTCGGACGTGTCCAGTCTTCTTACAACCGTAGCATGTTGGCTCTTCTTCGTCATCTTCTTGTGGTTCCTTCTTTCTTCGATTGAAGCGAAGAAATTTCTTGAAGTTGCGGACAAGGAGAGCTTGATCATTACCTTCCGAGTTGTCGTCATCCGTCTCTTCGGGGTCAGCCCTTCGTCGGTGAGCTTTGAGGACGATCTCCTTAGCCTTAGGAGCAGGCTCTTCGAAGTCTTTGAGGTCAAGCTCATGAGTCATCAGCTTTCCCATTAAAGTCTCCATGGACATAGTTATGAGATCATTTCCTTCTATGATGGCTGTCACCTTAGGGTTCCAAATCTTTGGTAGCCCCCTAAGTATCTTGCGGATCTTCTCGTAATTTGTATATTGTTTGCCGAGAGAAGACAATGGGTTGATGATGTCGAGAAATCTTGTAATCATTTGTGTGATCGTCTCATTTGGCTTCATCTTGAAAGCCTCATATTCTTGAGTGAGACGACTTATTTTTGACTCCTTGACTTGGGTGGTTCCTTCCTGCGTCACCTCTAGAAGTCTCCATACTTCATGAGCGGTGGTGCATGTTAAGACCCTGTTGAACTCATTCCTGTCTATAGCACAAAATAAAGCATTAATAGCTCTCGCGTCTAGACTTGCCTATTTTTTCTCCTCGTTAGAATATTTGTCATGTGGTTTCTCAACGAGATCACCATTGACAACTATCCTGGCGGGCTTTTTGTAACCATCGGTGACGATGGTCCAAAGGTCGAAGTCTAGCGACTTGAGATAAAAGCTCATCCTTGTTTTCTAATAGGTGTAGTTAGTTCCATCAAACAGGGGAGGCCTATGAGTGGACTGCCCTTCACCGTGATTGGAAATCATGGATTGTGTGGTTGCCATAGATCAGCTCTAGGATGTTAGTCCTTGTTGAGAGAACAGAGCTCTGATACCAATTGAAGAACATATGGCAACTCTAGAGGGAGGTGAATAGAGTTTATAACAATAATAGCCAATTAAAAATTAAAATCTTTCACAATCAGAGTAAATGCGAAAATAAATAAGGAGCAAGAAAGCATACGCAAACACAGCCGATTTTTAACTTAGTTTCCCTCGTGGAGGACTAGTCCAGGCCTGAGAACTCTAGCTCAGGATTAAATCCACTATTTGTGAAATAGTAGTTACACCCCGTGCCTTTTCTTCAGAAGAGCACGTCAACTTCTTATAAAGATCGCAGTGGCGATGCTTGGAATTTTCCAAGCAATTTCTTGAACTCTTGCACAAACTCCTAACTGAAAAGTACTGAGCACTTGAGGCTTAGGAAGCTTGTGGCTAGTAGATGAAGAAGGGTATGGCTTGTATAGGACTTTAGAGAGATGAGAAGAGAAGATTTGATGATTAAAAATGAGAGAATTCATGGCCTATTTATAGGATACCAGATAGGCAGAATTCGGCCAGAATTCTGGTTGGAATATTCAAAAATTTGGCCGTTGGACAACTTGCAACCAGCCAACCCTAAAAATTAGGGTACTGATTTTTAGGAGGCAGAGTTCGGCCCGAACTCTGTATGGAGGCAGAGTTCGGCCCGAACTCTATCTCCAGAGCACAGAATGGGTCCAAGTGGTAAGTGGGCTAATTTGGATTTTTGTGGAGCTTTTGATTTGGGGTATAGGTATAGGTTAAGTCTCAGATGCTTAGTACAGCTCAGTTTACATAAGTCTAGACTCAATAAAATTGTAAAATACAGACTCAGAAAATATGTTGTATTGCAAGTACGAGCTGTCGTCTGGCTTGTACTGAATGTAGTCTTCATGTGTCGTATTGAATTATCACAAGTATCATATAGTCAATTCTATCAATATTTGGTTGACTGTGATTTTGTGTCAACACTTGACACGTAGTATTGATTGGGCAAAAACTGCTATGAGATCTTGAGAGCATTTCTACGAAATCTGGGTTATTATAGCCATCTGCTACAGCTGTTAACCACATGGATCGGTCAGCTTGACACATGGCACATGTCGTAATTTGAGGAAATCTCTTATAGCGATTATAACGCATATGCCATAATTAATTAACTGGTTCATGGGAACACTACCGCATGAGGACTCAGTCGCATGAAGACTCTTGGAATACTGCCGCATAAAGACTCAGTCGTATGAAGAAAATCTTCTACATATACACGTAGCACTGCACAACTGTATACTGACAAAATATAATCATGGCAATGATGTAATCACAGACACCTTGTATTATGCATATAGTATAAGGTGCCTAGAGCATTTAGTGTTGTCAGACTGGCAGTCATAACACATGCATCTGGGTTTCTATAAAAAAAAGAGTCACATAGAGAATCATTGCCTGATAGCCGCAAGGTGGAAGGAGCCGCATAGAGAACCGTTATCTTCTAGCCTCATGAACTGCTTTGATTTGGAATTTCGCATTGTTTCTTGATATGCGGCTTTGGATCTTGGATGCATGAGTCTGTGTAATTTTCCATGCTTCTATAATTATACAATTGTAAAGTATAATGATTATGCTAACTTCTGTGCTGGCATTTTTATTGTAATTGTCATCTGCATATTGTACGAGGTATTACGACTTTCGATGGAGTGTCAGAGTGACCTATGCATCTATGTCTTATGCGACAACACATTCTACATAGATTTTCTTATTTTATGTTTCTTTCAAAGTATTTCAAAACGTATTCAAGTTTTCAAAATTTTAAAAAGGGTCTTGTAGAAGCATGATAAATTCCAAGCTATACGCATGGTGGTTATGTGTTGAAATGCCTCTTTCTATGCGTCAAAGGTTACAAAGGACAGTATGCGCTATGTATTGAAGACAATGATTCTTCAGAAATAGGCAACTATCAACAAGGCAGCTTTTGGAGCTTATGCGAGATTCTTTAAAGTAGTGAACGATGATTTCATGCGGCAAAATACCTAGGACGCATAAAGTCAAAGTTCCATAATCCACTCTGACAATCCATCGAAAGCTGTAATGCCTCCTACAGTGTGCAGATGATGGCTACAGTAAAAATATCAATACTGATGTCAGTGTAATCATTATACTTTACAACTGTATAATATCAGCATTATGTAGCATAAATATCGTGCAGCCTTAAGCGTTATGAAGTCATGCACAAAATCTATATATAACTAAAGCCATGTATATTATGTGGCCGCATGTTACTTTATGTGGCCGCATGTTACGTGGAGATGCCGCATATCACTCAGCACATCCCATGTAACTGAAGCCACATGGCAGTCTGAGCATGACATGCATGTACGACTAAGCCCACGTTCTACCAGCAAGCATATGCGCCATCAGTTTATTAGGCGCATAAGACTGAACACAGTGCATTCTTTGTCTCGATATACTGGACCCAGCACGTCCCGATATACTAGGCCGGGCCGACACATGGGTTATTTTTTTCGAGCTGGGCTCATGTCAGGTTGGGTCAGCCCGACCCATTTGACAGGTTTATCGGAGTCATAGGAGAAGTTTTGTTAAGAATAGACCACGTTCCGTCCGAATTCGTTCTGAATATGTCATATTCTAAAAGAACATATTGGTCATAGTCGGACCGAATCGATCAAATTTTGGTCTGGGTCGGTCTGTCGGAGAATCAGCACAAATATGGGCCCAAATTAGCAAAAAAATATCGTTGTGATCTAATTTGGACGGACATAATTAGTCCTAGACTATTTTAGGGATTTTCTGTGACACAAAAATATGATTTCTCAACCTTTATATGTGTTGAGAATGTATGCACAAGACTGAAGATTCAGGTTACGAGTCCACAGGAAATCTAAATGAAAGTCTGTACTTTATTCTTAGGGCTCATTGTTCAAGACAGTTGGAAGAGGAGATTTGTTCAGGTAGTCATCTACCTTGTTCAAAAAGATCACTACCTGGTTGGGTGAATGATTTCAGTTGTAATATTTTTCTTTCTTTTTGAGTTTGGTGAGGGGGTTGAACCATTGGGCAAATGGTTCAACATATTGTCTTTGGTCTTGTATTTTTCATAAAGTTATAAAGATTATAATTTGTCTAGGTAACCCAATCACCGAACCATATGCTGTGTTTGATCTGTCTTGACGATGTTAAACGTTGGTTTGTTATCTTCAGGTGGGTTGGCATCGCGTGACCGCGCTTCCACAAACAACAGTTTATTTGTTGATTCTTATGTTTGAGAATCGAGGTTCCGGTCCTCGTTATCTTGGGTCGTCGATTTTTAACGATTGACTTTTTCGTGTTGTGTCGTGTACACAATCTCATCCCCATACATGTGGAAAGGCTAATTCCATAACTCGAATCTATATCCTCCATGATCCAACAACAATCTTTACTGTTGCCTCTAGCCTTTAGGCATTTTAGGAAGGCAATTATATGATTAACATCTATTGAAGACCACCAGAAGATTGTGGTATTGAACCTGGCAACCTGCTGTTATAACTTATCTCTCTGTATCATTGTCTCACTACGTTTGTTTTACTGGTGTTTTGACGTGACCATTATGCCATTGGACAAACTTTAGCTCAAGAGTAAACAACATTAGTGATTTAGTGATTAAGAAATGCATGACGTCCGCGCATATACGTGGCTTCATTTCTTGGCTTCTAATTATTGTGGAAGTTTTATTTTGGAAAATTCTAAAGTCACATCAAAAATTATTTAGGTTAGTTCATTACTTGGTGCTTGTCCAGACTGATCCAACTTTTACTTACGACAATTCAAATTTTTTTTTAGGACTGCCCACATCCCTCATCCCCTCTCCCAACCTAATCTGACATCTTCGCAGACGAACTCCGGCGAGGAGGAGGCTGAGGAGAGGAGGAGGAGGCGGAGGAGGAGGATGAGGAGGTCGAGGAGAGGAGGAGGCAGAGGAGGAGGCGAAGGTCGAGGAGAGGATGAGGAAGAGGATGCGGCAGTCGAGGAGAGGAGGCGGCGGAGGAGATGAGAGGAGGAAGCGGAGGAAGAAGAGTGGAGGAGGAAGAAGAGAGGAGGGGGCGGTTGAGGAGGAGGTCGAGAGAGGAGGAGGAGCTCGAGGAGAGAAGGGGGGAGTAGGACGAACTGTCAATTTTTTTTACAGTTTAGAAAAAAATTGGACAAACCTGAAGCAACTGGTGGCAAATTTGTAAATAAGTAAAAAAAAAAAATTAGACTAGCCTAAGGAATTTTTGAGGTGCCTTTAGGAATTTCCCTTTTTTTTCTATTCATCTATAGTAACGTATTTGAGAACTTCGGAATTGCACTCTACCAAATGTTTTCGTAGCTGCATATTAAAGAAAGGTTGCCTTCAATACAGTCATGGTTAAGCCTTTAAAATGCAGTCAGCGGCTAACTTCAGGTACACAATAATTTGTTAGCTAATAATAGCCTCCAATGTAGTATGTTTATTTTATCAGATTTTGATTGTTTTATAAGCGTTCATCCAATTCTGCCGAATCGAAATAATATTCCAAAGTATATCAATTGTGCTGAACTTTCCTTGAAGCCACAAAACTAATATATGATTTATATTTCTTGCTGGATGATGATGATGTACAATGGGCAGGCTAATTTGGCTTAAGTTGTGTGCAGTACAATTTGTATGCTGTAGTTTCCTTGCAAACCTACTAAACCAATTCAATAAGACGTCTCTTCCTCTTCCTTGTAGTGCATGCATTTGAACCTTGTCTATTTGGTTGAAGTTTCTGGCTTAGACTACTTCAAAGGCTTGACAGTGAGACCCAATTTTAATTTGAACATTCCTAAGGGTCTGCTTGGTAATGGTGTTTTCATCGGCTTTGGGGTGTTTTTAAACCGATCGTTTATGAAAACCTCTGCTTGTTAATTTTTTTGAGCCACTGGAATTGGTCGGCTCAAAAACCTCCCAAAACCGGTGTAATGTATTTTTGGATGGCTTTATAAACACCCCAAATCGATGGGTTTTGGGTGGCTTTGTTATTTTATTCCATTTGTATCCTCATCCAAAAAGATATAAATATAACCCCTTAACTAAACCCTATTTTCTCATGTTTCTCTCTCTTGCTCTTTTTTTTTTCCCCGGGAACTATACGCGCGCGGCTGCTATTCCCGCCACTTCTTCTTCCAGGTCCCGCCACTTCTTCTTCCAGGTAATATTCTGAGACTTCTCGTAATATTTTGTTTGTCATCTATTGTTCGGCACCTTCTATGCTAGATCCCTTCTTGCAAAGTGACCGGCTGGTACTATTTTGAGTTGATCAAACTAACAAATGCAAGCTGCGGCCTATAATCTTCCATTGAGAAGAAAGATAAATTAATAGGAAGGAAAAAAATTTTGAACTTCTGTGAATAGAAAACTTCTAATGCATCTGTGAATAGAAAACTTCTAATGCATGCAAACCGTAGTTAACATCTGTGAATAGAAAACTTCTAATGCAAAAAAAAAAAAAAAAAAAAACCTTCAATAAGGAAAAAAAATTGTTCCAAATAGTATATGCATGCATGCATGCATTATTATTTTTTATATTTGAACTTCTATTTGATATTGTTTGCTTTCAATTGCTAATAAATTTTGTTGTTGCTATGTTTAGTGTATAATTTCAAAAAATTGGATTTGCAGATGGCCAACCATCGTAGGAAGTGGACCATGTACATCACCAGTTGTCAACAATAATAAATTGTAATTAATTTTGTGTGAATAGAAAACTTCAAAAAGAAAAATTTTGGTAGATGGTCAACCATCGTGATTGACCCTGTACACCACCAGTTCTACAACAATAATAAATTGTATTTAATTGTGTGTGAATAGAAAACTTCAAAAAGAAAATTTATGGTTCCAAATAGTACATGCATGGATGCATTATTATTTTTTGTATTTGAACTTTTATTTGATTTCGTTTGCTTTCAATTGCTAATTAATTTTATTGTTGCTATGTTTAGTGTGCAATTTCAACAAGTTGGATTTGTAGATGGACAACCATCGTGATTTGACCCTATACACCACCAGTTGTCAACATCATATCCATATGATGTATCTCCTACTAGTTGGATTTATTTTAACACAACAGTCCACTGCACAAACTAGTTCTAGTTTGAATCGAATAAATCGTACAATACGCTTGCATAGTGAGAGAGTACGGGATGAAGTAATGCAACGAGTTGCGGGGCCAAGTGGTCGATATTTGATACGAATGGGTCCTGCAGCATTTGTAGAATTTTGTAGCATTCTAGTAAGGTTTGGGGGACTTCGCGCAACTCGACGAGCCACAGTTGAAGAACAAGTTGCTAAATTTCTTTGGATTATAGGTCAAAACACAAGACATAGTGCTTGTTCGTTGCTTTTCCATCGCTCTGGTGAGACGGTTAGTCGACACTTTCATAAAGTAATGGAAGCAATCATAGAGTTAGAGGATATGTACATTGTACAACCAAATGGAGACCAAGTGCCACCTGAAATACATCAACATGGCAGATTCTACCCATACTTTAAGGTATACATTATCAATAATATTAAATTTAATACTATTACCTAGAGGTTTAGCTCATCAAATTAAAAAAAATGACAGGATTGTGTTGGGGCAATTGACGGTACACATATTCGTGTCAAAGTACCGACTGGAGAAGCTGCTAGATACCGTGGCAGGAAGGATTATCCAACTATGAATGTTACGGCTGCTTGTACATTTGACTTGAAATTCACATATGTGTTAACTGGGTGGGAAGGGACCGCATCTGACTCTAGGATAATGAAGAATGCCCTAACACGTGATTATCCACTCCATATTCCAGAAGGTAATAATAAATTTGCATCATTTTATGTTATATTTGACACTAGTATATATTAACAATATTTGTGCTAATGTAGGAAAATTTTATCTTGTTGACGCGGGTTTCATGCTTCGAAGTGGTCTCATCACACCTTATAGAGGAGAGCGTTATCACATTAAAGAATACTCACATCGAAATCCACCTACAAATGCTCGTGAATTATTCAATCATCGACATTCATCATTGCGTAATGCGATAGAGAGGGCATTTGGTGTACTCAAGAAACGCTTTCCCATCATAGGAAGTGGAACTGAGCCAATGTACAACATTCGAACACAAAAACTAATTGTATCAGCCTCTTGCATAGTTCATAATTTTCTGATAGGAGTGGATCCGGATGAGAGTCTCATTGCTGAGGTTGATGCGGAAATAACTGCTCATGAACAAATATTGAAGAAACTAAAGAATGAGTTTCCGAATATTGGATTGGACAAGGATAGAGTTCAAAATCACATGAAGTTAATAAAAAAAAATTGGGCGACTTGCTATGATATTTTTAAGGATGGATTAAGTGGTTTTGCGTATGATCGAACTACTTCAACATGGCTTGCCGAACCCGAAGTTTGGGACAAACTTATTGAGGTAGCGTCTAATATTAATATGTACTTGAATGCCTTGTTGATTTTTAGATAAATGTCTTGTTAGGTACCTTCAAATACTGTACTTGAACGCCAAATATGAATATGATTAATTAGTTTAGGCCTATTTATTTTTCAAAATTATTTAATTCACTTTATCTGTTTTGTGCAGTCGAATCCTATTGCTGCAGAATGGAGGAACAAGCCTATGTATAACTATGACAAGCTATGTGAGATTTTTGCCAAAGATAGGGCGAATGGGAATGAAGGTGATACTACTAGAGATATCAAGAGGAAAAGAGTCCATTTATCTCAAAATTGTGCAATGGACTCAATTGATATAATTGATGATATGATAGCACAAAATGAAGCTACATTGCATGTTGTGGATGTTGAAGAAGGTGAGAATAACTTAACTTCTCAAGGTTACCAATCCGGAGTTGGGAGTACATCTAAAAAGTATAAAAGTAGACGTAATATTGGCAAAGACAAGAATGCATTGAAAGAACTTGTTGATACAGTAGACAAGGCAACAGATCGTCTAACTGAAACGTTATTGCGGTGTGCAAACCAATCTTCTTTGAAGGACGATGAATTGCTAGAACATTTAGTTGAGATTGGGATTGAGGATGACGATGACAAGCTAATAAGTGCTCAAACTTTCCTCCTTGATAATCCTACAAAGTTGCGGGTTTTTAAATCATTTCCGGTGCATCGTCGTAAAGGTGTCTTAATGAAGATGCTTCAAGATGCGGCAAATTAATTAGGCCTTTAACTTGTGTTTTATTTGCTATTGCGACATTTTTTAGTCTTGGATATTTTATGCTAGTCAATTTGAGAACTTATTTTTATTAAAAATTTATTTGTTGTGCTAGTGAATGTCATTTTATTTGTTTTTGAACAAGAATGCAAGAATGACTTTTTGATGCAGGGGTACCTTCGCGTCCATAAACTCATATTTTTATCAAAAATAACTTTTTATTTAAATATGGACATAAAAGTAATTTTATCATTGTAAACAACTTTCAGAACCACTGGTTAATGAATTACCAAGCATGAATTTGACTGGTTTAAAAGCCGCTACTTAAAACCACCAAAAACCGGGCCTCTCATAACCGTTCATTTCCGCTACTCTAAAAACACCTCATAACCGCTACTCCCATAATTGCCAAGCAGACCCTAAGTGGAAGTGAAACAATCTATTGACACAAACTCCAATTTGACAGCAACAAAAAGAGAGGGAAGAAGGAAAGAGGCGTTGTCTTGCCTTCAAACTACCTTGCATTAATTCTTCTCCTATCTAATTCTCTCTTTTTTCCCATCATTTTCCTAAAAAAAATTAAAAACCAGTTAGGTCTCCACTCTTCCATACTCCTCCATTGATGATTATCTATTCCAAACATGGGAATCTGCGCATCGAGTCCTTCTGCCAATATCGGTGGCTCTAGCAGCAACAGTAGCAGCAGTAGCAGCAGCAGCAGCAGCAGCAGCAGTGGCACCGATGATAAACAACCACGGAGATCGGCCAAGAGGGACTTGGGCTATGGCAGGGACTTCGGCAGCCGATTTGCCGTGGGCAAACTCCTTGGACGCGGGCAGTTTGGCTACACCTTTGTCGCTACCAACACCACCAATGGCGACAGGGTTGCTGTCAAGAGGATTGACAAGACCAAGGTGCTCATTAGGTTTTGTGTTGGCTTATGCTTTTCGGGTCTGGGAATGCTATATATCTTCATTTGTCTGTCTGGTGGTTGAAGATGGATCGGTTGTCGGCCGTGGAGGATGTCAAGCGCGAAGTGAGGATACTGCAGGCCTTGAGGGGCCATGAAAACATCGTGCACTTCCATGGCGTGTTCGAGGATGATGATTATGTTTATATCGTTATGGAGTGAGTATTTTCTTCTCATCCAACCTTTGTCTAAATTTAATTTAATCTCCAACATGTTTAACTTCTACAAGCTTTCAAGATGGTGCAATTTTATGATCCAAATTCAGGATATCCGTTAACGCAGATGTCAATGTACCAGATTTACTTTTAGTAGTACTTGATTGACTTACTGTTTTTGTTTCTTTTAATGAAGATTTGCATAACTAGGATTTGTGAAGAAATTAACCAGCTACACTTTTGAGATTTTGGTCTGTATGCAAAATGTTTATGAAGCTAGCCAGCATGCATTTGATAGCACTTTTTCTCTTTTATTCTCGTTTTTAGTTGTCATGAAGGTAAAATTTTGTTACTTTTCTACATCAGCTTGTATAATGATGACAATTTTTCTCTATGAAACAGATTATGTGAAGGTGGAGAACTACTTGATCGCATTTTAGCCAAGTAAGTACACTAAATTTCTTTCTCTTCCTGGATATTATGCCTTTTTCTATAAGGTGAAAGAAATATTGCTTCTAGTGTCTATATGATCAATGGGGGGAACTTATTTAGTCTTTCTTCCTTGCTTTATGTTACTCTTTATGTTCAATATTCATAGCTGACTTATCATTTCAGTAAAGATGGTTGTTATACGGAGAAAGATGCTACGATGATAGTGCGTCAGATGCTTAAAGTTGCAGCTGAGTGCCATTTGCATGGTCTGGTACATCGGGACATGAAACCTGAGGTAGACATCAAATACCCACTCCGCGAAAAAGCCAAGGTTCTCTGATATGGCATGATATGTGACACTATGCACATTTGTCTTTTTAGAACTTCCTTTTCAAGTCAACAAAGTATGACTCAGCTCTTAAGGCAACAGACTTTGGCCTGTCAGATTTCATAAAACCAGGTTAGTAATAGTATAAGCAAATATTACTGTAGAGTTCTCTCGAATCCGAGCTATATATATCACAGATGATCAGAATATTTGATTTTCCTTTTAGAATTCAGCAACTTATCTAAATCCAAGACGATTATCGACAAGTAATATTACACTTTATGGTCATAGGGAAAAAATTTAAGGATATGGTTGGCAGTGCTTGTTATATTGCTCCAGAAGTATTGAAACGTAAATCTGGGCCTGAGTCAGATGTGTGGAGCATAGGTGTCATAACCTACATTTTGCTTTGTGGAAGGCGTCCCTTTTCGCATGCAACCAATGATGGAGTTTTTAAAAAGGTAACATGCATCCTGGTCTCAGGAATTTTGCATCAAGCAATCTAATTATGAGGAAATCTCACCCAATTTCCATGTTTGACATTATATGTGTTTGATGACATTTGCTATTTGTTTGACCTATACTTTTACTTCTAGAGGAACGAAAGATAAGAAGTGGGACATCCAAAAAAATTTAGTATCTATTTAAGTGGTGATTCTATTTTTAATATGACTCATCTTTTGTTATTGTATTTTTAGTAGAACTCATGTTTAGTGATTCTACTTTTAACATTACCCCTATTTCTATGGTGACCCATTTAGTTGGAAACTTCCTTATTTAGATTTGCCACCTCTATAAACAAGAGGTCGACCCTTTTTTTAAGACAATCATCTAATTATTATTATTTTTAATTCAATTACTCTTAGAACATCCTAACTTCTCTTTTTTTTCCTTTCTCTGAATTAATTATTCTTCTTATAACTCAATTTCTTATTTTCTTATTCTCATCATGGATTTAAACATCCTTTTCGCTCTACATCAATTTAGAATATATCAAGTGATATCAAAACGGACAATCCTAATTCATGGCTACCATTGATCCTTCGACTCAAGAAGCTTTAGAGAAGCAAAGCAAAAAAATTTCTTTGAAGATTTTAGAAAAATTCTGCTAAACAGGGTACACAATACGGTAAACTCAAGGCAACTTTGGAAGGGATAACGAAGATGATGAGTTCCAAGGTATGAATTTTCGACAACAATACATCACTCATCCTTCCAAACTCATTGATCTCAACAATCCAAATCTTTTATTCTCGAGCTGTTAATAATGAATTTCTAAAACTTTACTAAAGCATCAAACGAAATTCATTATCTTAATCAATCACATCACATAGGTTTTAATTCAAAATCTACCTTTTTCAAAAAAGCTATTTTGGAGGATCACAATCTTGAAGAGAACTTATAAGTAGATGAAATAAACTGTGACTCAATTTTTTGAGCGTATCCTTCATTGCAGCAGACGGAAGAATCTTTTGATATAAAAGACCGATGAAACTGAACTATGGTTTTTGTTAAAGGACTAGTTTTGACATATAGGATGTCGATCTTTATGAGATGGTATAGCGTTACGGGGTGGTAGTTGTCATGACCCGCTCTCGAATAATCAAGTACAAGTACGTGAGTATGTCCATCCTAAGTCACGGTATCGACGATAGTACGCTGTGTAAATCTCAATATGTATCGAATCTACCAAATAAACAACATCCAAAAATCTATAATATCACAGAATGCTATCTAACTCAAACACAGATAAAACTAAAACATACAGATAATGAAAGCAGGAAATTGTCTAACTAAAACATACAAATCCACATCTCAACATAGGAGAAGTGTAACCACCCAGATCCAGAAATACATACAAAACATAAATGTATCTCGGAAACAAATCCAATCAAAATGAAATACTACAGAGTTCTAAGCCCTAGGTCAAATGACATCTAAGGTAAGTGATGACAGAGCTAAGCATCATCCTGAATACCGACACCATCTTATCTTGCATTTGCAACAAGAATCTCAGTCTCATCCTTAGAAGGTCCATAGAAGGAAAGATACATATCCTCCTCGTCTAAATATTAACGTTATCCAATCAAGTAAGCTAATATGGTGTTATGTGTTTGGGGAGGGAGTGTTAGATTGAGTGAGCATGTGTGCATATAGACTAGGGCTTATTAGTATGGATTAGCTTAGTTAATTAACTTTCTATTTAGAGACTCTTAGGAAGAAAATAAAGAAAGGATTAAGACAGTTAATAAATTTTAATAGGTAAATTCTTATTTGAATTACTAATACTAACTAAATTAGGAAATAACTATTTGTTTTTAATAATTGGAAATAAGATTAATAAAAGGTTTGATTTAAATTCATGTTTAATGGGAATATTAGGATTACGAGTTTAGCGATTACAGAGATAAGGAAACTATCCAAATTTGTGTCGGAGATGTTACAATAGAAGCATCAACTATTTTTGGTAAATGATGACAGCGCTAAGCATCATCCTGAACATCCACACCGTCTTATGCAACAACTAATAGACACTACAGAACCTTCAAAGAGTATTATTTGCTTCTATATTTTTACGGATGAAGAAACTGAAACCTTTCTAAAGAACACTAGTACTAATCTGGACAACACAAAACGAGTTGGTTTATGGAGAGTGGTGGTTGTTAGAATTCTTCCTTATTTAGATGCAAGGCGTAATGAAAAAGGTTCCAAAACGTTTACTCCATAGAAGTTTTCCAAATGTCCGGTATTCTCTTTGGATCGATGGAAAACTTTAGCTTGTCAAAGATCCCTATCAAATTCAAGAGAGGTTCTTATAGCAGAAAATGCTAGTTTGTATATATTTGATGAAGCAGAGGCTAATAAAGTTGTTGGTAAGTATAACAATTCCTCTATGATGACCACATAGAGTTCTATAAGAAAGAATGTCTTACTTGTTATTCCAAAGTCAAACTTCTTATTAACAAGTGATGTTATTGAAGACTATGTCATCATCAGAGAAACATTCCAATTGCCAATCTTTTCACCTACCTTTGGTTTAATAAAGTCGACCATTTCACTTCAAGGGATCAACTCAGTTTCAGTACCATATAAATTGGTTAGTAGACATGTTTATGGATTTTGAAAGGCGCAACTTTGTTATTCAGGCATACTACAGAGACTTACTAGAGGAAAAACTTGCATCCCAGAGGCCTCCACCAATGCCTATTTTTACTAGGGAACCAGAAGAAAAATTGATGAATAGTGGTTCCTAGTGCTAACACGAGCTCCTGTTCTTTTTTCAATGGGAGGATTGATGTAGGACATCGAATAGGAGAAGTAAGTGAATCATTTCGGTTCCTATTTAATGGAAACTTTCCTATTTAAGCAGTGATTTACTTGGTTATTTTATTTTCAATAGGACTCCTAGTTAGTTATTCTATTTTTAACAAAACTCTTATTTCTATTGACACTCCTGTAGTTAGAAACTTCCTTTTTAAATTTGTCCACGTCTACAAAGTAAGAGGTTGACCCCTTTTGTAAGGCAATCATCTAATTATTATTTTCAATTAAATTAATCTTAGAACATCTAAACTTCTCTTTTCCGTTCTCTAAATTAATTCTTCTTATTCTACCAGTTTCTTCTTTTCTTGTTCTTATCAAGGATTTATGCATCCTTTTTGTTCTAGTTCGATTTATAATACATCAGGATATATGAAAAAAGGATAGTGCAAGCTAGAGATAAAAAAGGATTGTGTAAGGCTAGAGATAGTTTTATGTAGATTGAAGTGCAAAATGGTTAGAGGATTAATGATGTGCTATGGTGTTGATAAATGAGTGAATGAGGACTGACATGTTTTGAGAACTAATAAGGGATTTAGTCCCACATTGGAAAATGTAATATGAAGAGGAGCAAGACTCCCTATAAGTAGTTGAGTAGCCCATCAATAAAATACACAACAATTATTCTCCACATGGTATCAGAGCCATAACGGAGAAAAAAAAAATTCCTCCCCCCCTTCCCCCACCGACGCCCCCCCCCCCCCCCCCCGGCAGTCCCCCCCCCCCCCCCCCCCGACGCCCCCCTCCTTTTTTTTCCTTCTTTTCGAAAAAAAAACCCTAATTTTGAGAGAGAGATTATGTGGGTGGTTTTTCGACAACGGATGGCTGTCAAATGCTTTATTTGCACCTTCTGTTCCTAGATTACGTCCTCCGGAACAACAAATGCTTTATTTGTTTTCCGTTCTCGATCTGCAAATTAGGATCTCCATGCGCGCGCCGGTGTTGGCCATGTTAACCGCGCATTCGTAAGGTCTCTGTTGACGACTTTACACGAAGACGACGACGACGACGAAGACGACGACGACGAAGCCGGCGAAGCCGTCGACGACGACGAATCACAGTTGAAGACGCCATGGATTCGATCAGTGGTAAACTGACAGCAGACGAGATGAAGGCCTTGGTTGATGATATTTTATCAAAGAGATTAACCGAGGCGACCCCACGTGTGATCCATACTGATGTGGATCCGTCACCCTACAAAATGGGAAAACTGGACAAGCTGGAGACGAAGTTGGAAGGAATGTCCAATTACTTGAAATGGTCACGACAGGCCATGCGGACGCTAAAGGGCCGTGGCTTGGTTGGCTACGTCAATGGCCAAACCAAGGCGCCAGATGATCCCTCCTCCAAGGAGTTTGCTATTTGGGAGATTGTCAACAATGTTGTGGCTAGATGGTTGACGGCTTCCTTGACCGACCAGGTGTAGGGCAATGTCGAGGCGATAGAGGCTGCTGCTGATATATGGCAGACTTTGAAGGATATGTACTCAGGCTCGGGCAATCCTATGCGGGTCTTCCAACTGCAGGATGAACTTGATAGGATGGTCCAGGACGACCGCACCATCTCTGCGTATGCAGCACTGTTAAAGAAGTACTGGTCTGATCTGGATCACTATGATCCACTTGGGATGGAAGATGCCCAGGTCGAACCATCATTCGCGAAACATTTTCAAAAGTTCTTGGATTATATTTCGCGTCAACGGATGATGAAGTTTTTGAAGGATCTTAACCCTATGTTTGAGCATAGAAGGAATGTCCTCCTAGCACAGCCCATGCTTCCATCCTTAGAAGACGCCATAGCTGCCATGGCACAAGAAGAGGCTCGCTTAAAGTTGATGCCCAACAAGGGCTCTTCCCAGGGGGAGCAAGCCGCTGTTGACAAGTCTGCGCTTGCCGCCTTCAATCAGCCTCCCTCTGTGGCCGATGTTTGCCACAACTGTGGTGACTCAGGGCATTACATCAGGTTTTGTCCAAAACTCCTGCACAGTCATTTAAGTGATCGTGGATGGGGCCGCGGCGGACGTCGTGGTGGTAGAGACGGTTATGCTGGTAGAAGGGAAAATTATTCTGGATGACACAAAGCTAATCTGGCAGAGGAAGGGGGCGACATTCACCTGGCTGAGTTAACCCCTCTTAAGAAGGAGTTCCTTGCGAAGTTACGCAGCACGAAGCTGGGTTCGGATGGCAGTCATGGGACGTCATCTACCTCGGGGGACCACATCACTTGTTTTGCCCAAACCAGCACAGGTATTCCTGCACGTGCTCTTGCAGCAGCTGTCCACCAACCAGGTTGGATTATGGACTCTGGAGCATCTCGCCATGTCATGGGGTCCCGCGGTGAGTTCCAGGACTATACTCACCTACCGACGCCGGAGAGCATTCAGACTGCTGATGGTAACTCCAGTCCTGTTCTGGGTAAAGGCACTGCCGCATACACCCCTTCTCTCACTCTCACCAATGTCTTACATGCTCCGTCTTTTCCTGTCAATCTTCTTTCTATTAGTGCCATTATTCTTGATCTTAACTGTACTGTTTCCTTTGACATTCCTACGGTGACCTTTCAGGAGAAGGGGACAGGACGACGACTAGGGACTGGCACATGGCATAAGGGGCTGTGGTACTTGGACAGGAGTGGACTGGACAAAGCATTGGCATCTCTGGTAGCCGACACACCACCGGAAGATACACGACGCAGTGTAGAAGATGAATTGCTACTCCACCACCAACGTGTCGGTCATTCTTCTTTTAAAGTTATTAGCCGCATGTATCCGTCCTTATACCAAAGGGCTAATAAGGAGAAGTTATTTTGTCATGCTTGTGAGCTGGATAAACATACCAGAAGCACATATGTGAGTTCCGGTAGTAGAAGTTCGGCTGCATTTGATATGATATATTCGGATGTATGGGGCCCTTGTCCTACAACCGGTATTAACGGTTTTCGATGGTTCGTCACTTTTATTGATTGTTATACTCGCGTGACATGGGTGTACCTTATGAAGAATAAAAGTGACGTCTTTGAGGCGTTTCGCGACTTTCATCGTCGGGTAGAAACTCAATATGGCACTAAGATTAAGTGCTTACGGTCTGACAATGGGACGGAGTATACAAATAAGACGGTTGCTGAGTATTTATCCACTCATGGCATACTACACCAAACTTCTTGTGCCTATACACCGGCACAAAATGGTGTGGCCGAACGGAAGAACAGACACCTGCTGGAGGTCGCACGGACGATGATGCTGGCTATGAATGTTCCGAAACACTTACGGGGACAGGCGGTGTTAACGGCATCTTATCTCATCAACAGAATGCCACCTCAGGTATTGGACTGGAAGACACCGTTGGAGATGCTTACTGGTGCTACCACGTACACTGTTCCACCAAAAGTATTTTGGTGTGTCTGTTTTGTCCAAGATAATAGGCCAGGAGTTGGCAAACTGGATCCTAGAGCGGTTAAATGTGTCTTTGTCGGGTACACGGCAACTCAGAAGGGATACGCATGTTGGAGCCCAGTTGAGCGAAATATGTTTGTGAGCATGGACGTTACCTTCAGAGAACTAGAACCATATTATAATTCGGATGATGGTTCGGCGTTTGTTGACACACCTAACACAGCGGGTGTTAGATGTGAGGGGGAGAAATTAAGCCCATCTGTGGTAGTCGGATCGGTCCCATGTCCGGTCGTAGAAAACTGGACGAAAGGGGGAGAAAGCAGTGACTCCGATACAGAAGATGAAGAAGATACATATATTAAACAGGGGGAGCAGCAGACAATGGAAAAGGAGCTCCAAGTCTACAGAAGGAGACAGCAGAAGTCCAGTACCGTGCCTGTACCTTCTGTACCAAGTCCCTCGTCTACTTCTGCTCCAACTCTTGAAGATGTTGCCCCCGCACAGAATCAATCTGATTCTGATGCGGATTTCTCTGACTCTGATGGTATGATCTCTCCACCACCTATTGCTCCCTTAAGGAGATCTTCTCGCATCAATACGGGTAAGGCTCCTAGCCGTTTTGATGATTATGAACATGATATTGCCAATTATCTGTCTTATTCTAATATTTCTTCGAATTATCGAGCCTTCATCGCATCATTAGACTCTACTTCGTTGCCCAAAAGTTGGCAGGAAGCAAAGAAAGATCCAAGGTGGAAAGCTGCGATGATGGAAGAACTTGGGGCACTAGAAAAAAATAAGACGTGGGAGCTGGTTCCATTACCCAAAGGGAAGAAAACTGTGGGATGGAAATGGGTGTACACAGTAAAGGAGACGTCAGAAGGAAAGGTGGAATAATACAAGGCGAGGTTGGTTGCAAAGGGATACACACAATCATATGGCATCGACTATGATGAGACGTTTTCTCCAGTAGCGAAAATGAGCACCGTAAGGACTCTGGTCTCCATTGCAGCAAACTATGGGTGGAAGCTATACCAATTAGATGTGAAGAATGCCTTTCTCCATGGGGACCTACAAGAAGAAGTGTACATGGAACTCCCGCCAGGGTGCTATGCTACAGAATCAGACGGAGGGACGTCGCATGGAAAAGTGTGCAAATTAAAGAAGTCGCTATATGGGTTCAAGCAATCTCTTCGAGCCTGGTTTGACAGATTCAGAAAGGCTGTTACAGGCATGGAATACTATCAAGCAAATGCAGATCATACGGTCTTTCTTCAGCATGCAAGAGGCCACATCACTATACTTGCTGTATACGTGGATGATATAGTAATCACAGGTAATGATGAAGCCGAAATTGCTAAGCTGAAGTCAAAACTCGCGAAAGATTTCGAAGTGAAGGATTTAGGAGCGATGAGATACTTTCTAGGTATTGAGGTGTGTGAAGGAGAACAAGAAATTGTTCTCTTACAGAGAAAATACACACTAGATCTGCTGAAGGAGACAGGGATGCTGGGATGCTAAGCTGCAGTCACTCAAATTGACCAGAAGTACAAGTTGGGAGCAGAAGCAGGAGAGCCAGTTGATCGTGAAAGATATCCACGACTTGTAGGGAGATTGATTTATCTGGGACACTCGTCCTGATATTTTATTTGCGGTGAGTGTAGTAAGTCGCTACATGCATGATCCAAGAACGGGTCATATGGATACAGTATTTCAGATCTTAAGATATCTGAAAGGGACGCCGGAGAAAGGGCTATGGTTCAAGAAGAATGGATGTATAGAAGTTGAGGGATACTGCGATGCAGACTGGACGGGCTGCATAGACGATAGAAGGTCTACCACGGGATATTGTGTCTTTGTAGGAGGAAACTTGGTCTCATGGAGAAGCAAGAAACAGTCTGTGGTAGCACGGTCTACAGCTGAAGCAGAATACAGCCTAATGGCTTTAGGAGTATTGGAGTTGTTGTGGGTGAAAGCGTTGCTGACAGAGTTGAACCTGGACAAGGGAGCACCATTACGTCTTCTGAGCGATAGTCAAGCTGCAATAAGTATAGCTAACAATCCAGTTCAGCACGACAGAACGAAGCACATCGAGATCGATCGATTCTTCATCAAAGAAAAGCTGGAACAAGGGATACTGAAAATTGATCATGTTCGCTCAGAAGAACAAGTGGCAGACTGTCTGACTAAGGGTCTTAGTTCAGTAAGTCTGTCGAAGCTATGTAACAAGATGGGAATGATTAATATCTATCGCCCATCTTGAGGGGGAGTGTTGAGAACTAATAAGGGATTTAGTCCCACATTGGAAAATGTAATATGAAGGGGAGCTAGACTCCCTATAAGTAGTTGAGTAGCCCATCAATAAAATACACAACAATTATTCTCTACAACATGCTCTATTTAATAATATGATTATGGAAAATATTAAGGCCTCTAATCATGGATAATTACAGTGTCATTATTGTTACATATTTTATATTTTCTTTTATGAGATAAATGGTGGGATGAATAAGAACTCAAATCCCCCCATTCTTTCTTTCATTAATTAGCAAAATTAACAAAACAGAGAAACCTTAAAATGTTACAACACAACTCCAAAGTACCTATAGCATACTACAATCAAAATACATCAACCCCACAAAATGCAATATAAATAAAGATCAACCGCAAAATAATAATGAAGAGGTTAATGTGCTACGGTCCATCCTTCTCCTCTCCTCTTGTCTCTCTATCTTGGATTTGTTGCACTACTTTTTATCTCTTCCTTGTGCTCCTTATTCCAAGAACTTGATACAAGATATATTATTTTCAATTCTTATTATTTGACCTATAATTTTTATTTGCTTTATATGTTAATATATTTATTTATTTATACAGTATTGTATTTATTTATATGATTCTTTTTGGTGTTGGGTAGAGTTCCCTTCCTATGTACAAAACACTTCGGAGTGAGACGAGCGTCACCTGTGTGTCAAGACAACTCGGAAAGCGAAGGTGATGGAAAGGGGCTCATTGGAGCTGGATACTGCGTGTATTAGAGCACTGCCAAGCCAGCAGTAAGCCAACGGCATATCGTTGGTATGCTGTCGGCATACTTAAAAGTGTGAAAAATACCCAACAGGTTTCTATGTGGAGTTTCTTGTTCCCACAGTATATTGCTAGTATACCGTTGTCATGTCGTTTGGCCTCGGGCTAACTGCTTTTTCATGTACCCATTGGTTATGTTTGAATGACTAGGATTACTCAATAATTATGGTGACATAAATAGGAACCTCCTAACCCTAGGGGGAGAGGATTTCTCTCAGTTTCAACATTCAAGGAGAAGGAGAGGGATTCGGGAGAGTTCTATGTTTTAATTTGAAGAAGCTCATTCGAATAGATCCATATCGGCTCGCCTTCATGTTCATTACTTTGGTAACACTATTTCTTATCATTGTAATCAATTCCATGTTGAGTAGTTGTGATGATTTGTGTTGGATCAGTGAGAGAAGCTAGAAGGGAGAAGTTGTACTTTCTTAATTTCTTAGTGAAGCTTTTCATGCTTGGACTTCGATCGTCCCGTAATTTTTCTCGTCATGATTTTTCATGTAAATATATTTGTGTTTGTGTTGTGCTCTTTTATGTGGATTTTGCGGTCGTGTGTAGATTGTGCGTTTCACTTTGGTCCTGGACGATTTCTTCCGGATTGCAAACTGTTCTTCTTCATCTAGCTCTGTGTCCATTCCTAACAATTCTGCATACGCTTCACGTCCAACTCTTCAAAGATATAGCATAGCAGTTTTTTTATATCGTGACATCGATGTTATTTTCATGCCTCTAGGTGATATGTCCTATACCTCTTTACGATTTTGCATCCAAACACTATATTTTGTGAATTTATCCCGCTATAACATATATTGGATCTTCGACTATTATGATTCTCACTACTCTAATTCATACTTTGAATGTGGTCAACATTTTCTTATATCTTCACGTCCTAGTTATTTTTTCTAGGCATCCAATTTTGCATTTGTTTCTAGTTGTAATTGGTACATTAGATTTTTACAGATAACACCAACTTGCCACCTCAGGCCCCTTTTTAATTGGTAACAAAGGTTTAACACTGATGTTCATGTGATTACGCCTCGGTAAAAGCATGTGCATGATCTTTTCTATGGTTTTCTGGTTATAATAATCTTTCCTATGTTGCTTGTTAACAGGTCCTAAAGAACAAGCCTGATTTCCTCCGGAAACCTTGGCCAAGCATAAGTGAAAGCGCTATAGATTTTGTTAAGAAGTTACTCATGAAGGATCCTCGTGTGAGGCTTACAGCTGCGCAGGCTTTGTGTATGTATTGAGTTTAGTTTCTTGTAGAACTTAAGTATATGCATCTTACTTAGGATACATACCATAGATTGTAGTACCTAATGTTCCGTACAAACTATTTTTGAAGCTAAGGAACCTTACATTCTTCATTCCTTATTTAAAATTTCTTTCCAAAGATGAAGCTTTGATTCACCTTCTGAAACATCCTTGTGTTGTATAGTACTCTAGCTTCTAATGTTTCTTTTATCTTTTTCATCTTAGTGATCCTTGGAATCTCTTCTCACATATATATGTATATATTCTTGCAGCACACCCTTGGGTGAGAGAAGGGGGAAATGCATCATAAATCCCACTAGATATATCTGTGCTATCGAGTATGCGCCAATTTATGAAGTATAGTTGCTTTAAGCAATTTGCACTTCGGGTAGAAAACTTTGACAATTTTCTCAAAACTTTTGGCATGAAACTTTACCACGTCCGAGGTTTTTTACTTTCTATCTTGTATTCTTATATATATCCAAAACATGCAGGCACTAGCAAGTACTCTCAATGAAGAGGAGCTAGCTGATCTCCATGATCAGTTTGATGCAATTGATATTGATAAAAATGGATCAATCAGTCTTGAGGAAATGAGACATGTAGGTATCAAAACTCTCAGTTTGAAAGATTAAATTTTCTGTAAAACTTGGTGGATGAAATCTGTTTGTCCAAGTGCCTAATGAAACTAATGTCTCTATATAAATCTAGAGTATAGTGATTTGATTGGTACAATGCAAAATAGGAATACGATTTTGACCTTCTGTATAACTTGTTGCTTAAGGAACTTCATCTTGTCATTTCATGTGATAGGAGTTCATGAGGCACCAACTTTTACTGATATACGTAGTACTTTTTACTATTCCTGCAGTTGCCATTAGAAATCATAAAAAAGTAATTCTATTGGACAAGTAAAAAACTGAGAGCATAACAGTACTGTTTTCATCATGCAAGTTCTAGTTTTTTAGTTGATTATTCTCAGTCACATATGAGAACAATTCTACGTCATAGGAACATAGGAAGGTAAAATTGTGCCCCTTTTTCTGTGGCTCTAATTTTCTGATATTACTCTAACTCGTCAGAACTAGAAATGCCAGGGAAGTTCTTGTGAAATGTTTATAAACTTCCAAACCAGTGATGTATGAATCGTGAGAGGATGATAAAGATATAGGAATGGAATATTCCACTAGAGGTGTAGGCTTTCAGATATGGTTGGCGGCCACTGATGCCATCTTGAATAAACAAATAATGATGTAGAGAGTGTGGGATGGAAGGAGAGTAGCGGCACGGGGACTAATTAGAAGATGTTCCACATCCTTTTGAGATATTTGATTATAGCATCACAGGATGATCAGGAAAAAATAGTCTTTGTGATTGTTGTGGCATTGCAGGGAATTTGGAAGGGTAAGACTGATTTGTGTATTAAAATATTGTTGGATACACATTCAATCAAGGAATAAAAGGATTATTGCCATCGTCCGGTCATAGCTTGGCATTTTACTCAAAGACTGCTAACAACTTTACTAGTATCGATAAGGCTAGCACGACCAAGTATCTCAGCAAAAAGCTTCCAGTGAGGGAGTATATAACCTCATATGCATCAATCAACCTCCACACCGAGGAAGTTGTATATGACTCGTATTCAACTATAGAGTGCTATAGGCGCCGCCCAATAATCAGAGAAACCGGGAAGGAGTCGAAGCATCGATAAGCGGTTGTCTACAGCTAAAGAATATCAATCAAACAAAATACTAGTTGTTTACTGGTATAATGCCTGCCAGTATACTAGTAACTGCACCGAAAGTTCCAGTAAAGTTCTGGGGGTTAAAACACCCCACAAAGTATATTGGCAATATAATGCCAGTATAATGGTTGGGTTTGGGCTGGTCATTT
The DNA here is from genome assembly GCA_029216955.1 of Iris pallida. NCBI lineage: Eukaryota > Viridiplantae > Streptophyta > Magnoliopsida > Asparagales > Iridaceae > Iris > Iris pallida. The sequence continues at coordinate 18,015,351 of JANAVB010003400.1, read as the reverse complement.
TCTTGTACGGTTCAGAACTAATGTGATACGTCCGAAGGTCAAGGTTGCTCGTTAGTGCATGGATTGGGACGTTATAAGGTTTTCTCGATGCCTTAGGGCAGGTAGGATTAAGGCTTGGATAAAGAGAAGGCTTATCAAGAGAGAGTTCTTGGGAGCCATTAAGGGATTATTCAACATGAATAATGAGAGAGCTCATCAGAGATACCGTAAGCATAGGGTTTTACATTACGATCTTATATGACAATCCTTGTTAGGTTCTCTTATTTATTAAATAAAGTTTTTTCTCCCCTTCCACCGAAGAGTAGATCGAGATTGACCGAACCACAATAAATATTGTGTTTTTGTTATTATTGGTATTTGTTCTGTTAATTGTGTCTTGTTATTTACTCGTCAGTGCTGAGGTTATTGTTTATGTTGCTATCGTGTGTGTGCGCAAATTGGTATTATAGATAACAATAATCATAAGGGAATTTAAATTATTGGATATAGGTCAACAATAGGCGATGCATTATTCAGTTCCTTATCTTCCTTTATCAGAATTTCTCGTTAAGCTCCAAGGGGGATCTTTTCCATTTCATAATTTTGGGATGATTAGTTACATGATTATTAGCACCAAGTTCGAGGTAGAGAAATTCAACGGTAATGGAAGCTTTTCTTTTGTGGCAGAGAAGTATTAAGTCTATCCTCGTGAAAGAGAAAGTGTTTAAGACCGTGGTCAATAAGGACAAAAAGATTTTCGATATGACGGAGGATTCATGAGATGACATGGATCAAAGGACACAAAGCATGATAGAGATTTGTCTGGAAAATAAGGTGATGTACAAGGTTATGTCAAAGACTTCTGTGGTCGGTTTATGGTTGAAGCTAAAGGGTTTGTATATGACAATGTTGTTTTCTAACAAGTTGTACCTCAAGAAACAACTCTATATTTTACACATGAAGGAAGGGACCCAAATTTCACATTATTTGAACAGCTTCAACACGATAGTCAATAGTCTTTTGTGTCTCGAAGTAAATTTGAAGGAGGACGATCAATTACTATTGATCCTAACTTCGCTTCTGAGGATATATGATTATTTGGTGACAACAATTCTCTATGGGAAGGAGGCTTTCGAGATAAAAGAGGTAACTACAACTTTTCTTAATAAGAAGATTATGAAGAGGCCGAATCCAATTGAGGAGTCAACGCAGTATTACTAATGAAATAGGAAGGTCGAAGAATAAGGATAGAGGAAAAAGCAGAAGGAAAAATTAAATCTGGACGTGATAATGATTCATATTTTTTCTGCAAATAGTAGGGATATATGAATAAAAATGTCTAAAGTACAAGCAGTAGTTGGAGAAGAAGGACAAAGGCACCATTTTAAGCGGTCAAGGTAAAGCCAGTTTGTGCAGGAAGTAGAGGAGTTATCGTGTGATGTTCTTATGATATATAACGGGAACGACAATTTCTCCAAAGCTTGGATTCTCGACTTCGGATGTTCATACCATATGTGTTCGATCATAGAGTGGTTCAACACCTAGAAGGAGTTCAATGGTGATATCATTCTCATGGAGAATAACAAATCATACAAGACCGTTAGCATAGGAAACATCAAGCTTCATATGTTTAATTTTGTAATAGGATACTTATGAATTGGAACACATTTCATATGTAAAGAAGAACCTCATTTATTTGGGCACATTTGATGCGACAGGAAACAAGTTTATTGGCAAGCTAGTTTGTGAAGAACAATATGGTGGTCATGAATGGGCATAGATTGCTATGTAATTTGTATCAATTGGACGAAAACACGATTATTGGTGGTGCATTCATTGTTACAGAGATAGACGTAGAGGATACCATATGTCTATGCCATATACGACTAGGCCACATGAGAGGGAAGGGTATTCACGATTTTCAGATGAGAGAGTTTGCTAGAGGACCTGAAAGAGTGAAAGCTAGATTTATACCAGTATTGCAGATATAAAAGGTTAGAGATAGACGGTTAGAGATAGAGATAGTTTTCGTAAAGGGCATTCATTGTTCACGGGTAATTTTCGTAGTTATAAGACAGACGGTTAGAGATAGTTTTACGATTTTGGTGAAAATATCGTTTTAGAGAGCTTGCAGTTTGGCTAAAATCCATGTTAAAGACAATTTTACGATTCTAGGTGAATATCGTGTTAGAGGCAGTTTTGCGATTCTTGGAAAAGACTGTCAGAGACAGCTTGTGGTTCCAGGAAAAAGACGTGTCAGAAATAGTTTCACGATTCTTGGACAAAGACCATGTCAAAAACAATTTCGTGCTTCTAGATAAAGACCATGTGAGTAGATGTATTCAGTTCTGGTCAAGACTGTATTAGTGATTTAGTTTCACAGTACTAGCTAAAGACCGTGTCGATGTGGAGAAACCAAAGAGGAACTAAAGTTGAAGGATAACAAAGTATCAAAATTAGTCTCGTCTGGTGGCTAGTTGAACGACATGCTAAGGTAGAGATTGTTATATATGGCTCGTATTCAACTATAGAGTGCTCGGACGCTGACTGGTGATCAGAGAAACCCCACAGAGTCGAAGATTGATTCATGACTGTCTACAACCAAAGAATATGAAGCAGAACACTAGTAATATACAATAAGTATACTATCAGAATTTCAAGCAAGTTATGGGGGTCTAAAAATCTCTACATAGTATATTGGCAGTATATTGGTTGGGTCGGGACTGATCATTTTTGTGTAAAGTAATACATCTGATAATCAAGATATCTCTATGCTTAGGACTGGATTGGGGGCCCTTTATAAGAGCTTCTTCATGCCCTACAGCAGTTGGGCTTAAGGCTTGGACAACATGGAGACTTTGCAAAAAAGAGCGCTTCAGAGCCATTAAGGGTGTCTTCAAAAACAAGAATAAGAAAGTGTTGGTAACGAAGTGTAACCTGAACTAGAGTTAATCCATGAGGTATGATATTGGACTGAGCCCACATGCCTTAAAAGAAATTTTTTTTGTTAGGCCAAGAGAAATCCCACTTATTTATATCTCATGCCCCCTTCTCTATCCGATGTGGGACTAAACCTTGTGTTCCCACTATATTTTTACCCAATGTGGACCACCTTGTGCGCTCAACCAAATGTGAGATACAACCCAACGGAGAGCTCGTCGAAAATCTCATAAGGAGAGGATTTTGATGGCAATCCTTGTAAGTTTCATTTGTTGAATCAATAAAGTTATTTCTCTCTTGTCCCGTGGTGTAGGCCGAGCTTGACCGAACTATGTTGAATATTGTATGTTTGTTCTTGTTGCTATTTGTTTTGTTAACTGTGTGTTGTTATTTACTTATCGTTGTTAATGTTATTTTTTGTGTTTCTTCCGCGTGTGTGCACAATAAAAGTAATGTAGATGTTATTCCCGAAACAGATCTTAGATGGAAGAACGTGAGTAAACATAGTGATTCTGCAAACGAATTTGCTCACACACTTTGTATATCATAAGTAGACGGAGTGATTCTACAAACGAATTTGCTCACACACTCTGTATATGAAAAACTTCAGAGAATTTAGAGAAAAATAATTTTCTTTCTCTAAAGATCATGTGGCCTCTTAGAAGAAGACGGAGGAAGATAAAGAAGAAAGAAAGAGGAGATTTCAACAGCACTGCTTGGCTGATGAAAATTACCGTAGCTCAAAGCAAGATTCGCTTTTATACGATCCGCTTTTAGGAACCAGCAGTTCTTAAAGAACTTCTGGAATGCTCGTTAGTCAACTTTTTGTGACTCGAACGAGCTTCCTTTACTTTCTTCTTTGGTGCATTTTATAAAGGAGGCCAGGGGCTCTATTTATAAAGTGGAGTGGGACTTCACTTTTTCTCCTATCCGACGTGGGATAAAATACCAATACTTAAAAATAGAGTTTGATATTTTAGATCATCCCGTAATCAACATAGTCGTGTGCCAGTCCACGTCTACCCTCCCTCCCCAAACACGCCCGTGCAAGCACGAAGCATCCTAGAGTCCGTGTTCGAGTCCGAGTCCGAATGACAAAAAGCAACTTGCTTTCTTGTTGGAGTTAATCCTTTTTCCTTCTAGGTAAACACCTCCACATGGCACCCACATGTGCCCCACCACACCCCATGTGCACACCTCAACACATGCGAAGCAATATATTGAGATACCCACTTGGTGGTGTAGCCGAAGTGGGACTATTTTACACTAGTTCAAAGGCAAAAATACCAACAATTCTCCACATATCTCAATAAATGTGGGTTGAGCGCTCACTACAGTGACTGTCTATCATGTATTATGATAGATGTTGCTATAACTTGAATCTTCCCGCATGGATTAAATAATAGCATAATACAAGAATGGACTAAGCCTTGAATTTTGTACCATTACTGCAATTCTTCCCACTCACATAATGACATCAACTGTGCTTCTGGATGCACATTAAATGTCATATGCCAGCCTGGTTTCGGTGTATGTATATTGGGTGTCTACAAGATTTTTCTTAAGAGACAGCCTATATCTCTATCCATGCACTCTAGGTGAGTTCTTTTAAAGAGACTTGGTCATGAAGCCTTTCGCTTCCTTGCGGTGCTACGCCGCTATGACATGGTCCAAAGCCGAGGCAATGCCTCATGTAGTATCATACCACTGTAGCGTGAGGCTCAGCCAAACTACCCATCATGAAGCTTTTTGCTTCCTTGCAGTGTTACGATGCCGTGACATGGCTTGCGAAGCCGAGACTTTACCTTTTCTAGGTACCTCATGTGGTGTCACACCACTGTAACATGAGGCCAAGCCTCTTTGTAGTGCTGTCTACCACTCTTCATTCTACAGTATTAGGCTCACCTGCTTATATGCGGTGCTACGCCGCTGTAACTTAGCCCGAAGTCGAGGCTTTACCCTCACTAGGTACCTCATATGGTGCCACTCCACTGTAGCATAGAGTACTATGCTCCTTTGTATTGTTGTGCTACCCGTGCTTCCTGTAAAGCACGTCGAACATTCCAAATACCCGAGAACTCATTAAGGCTTCCAAGTCATCCTCTCACAGGACTTTGTTCTATATAAAGAACAAACAGTAGACAACATTGATTCTGGGTCTGTAACCACGTATTTCCTAAAGGATTACCCACTGTCAATAGTAGTTTTGGGTCCGTAACCCCATAATTCCTAAAGGATTATCTACTGTTCCTGATATTCTTCCAATCAATGGTCCTTCTTTGAAATAAAAGCTAGATGCCTAGTAGATGTCTTTTTGAACTAATAGAATAAAATTTTATAGTAGAATTACAAAGACACAATACTAGTGTCTTCAAGCCCATTTTACATGATGTGTCTTCAAGCCCATTTTACATGATGTGTCTTCAACCAGCTGGCGCTTGAGACCTTTGGTGAACAGATCTGCCAGATTCTTCTGGCTCCGAACATCAACCACGATAATGACTCCTCTTTTGATAAGATCATTTACCATCCTGTGCCTTAGATGTACATTCCTCTTCTTGCCATTGAAGAGGTCATTCGATGCTACCGCTGCAGTCGTCTGGTTATCATAGTATACCGGTACCGCCGGTATCTGCGTGCCAACCATTGGAAGATCATACATGATCTTCCGAAGCTATTCTGCTTTATCTGCTGCAGCCGCTAGTGCGTAGAACTCAGATTCTATAGAAGAGTGTGAGAGCATAGTCTGCTTCTTCAACTTTCATGATATAGCAGCTACACCCATGGAGAAGATATATCCTCCTGTGGACCTATCACTCTCCACTTCTAAGCACCAACTCACATCACGGAAGCCTTCCACTACTGTTGGATTTCTGCAGTAGTACAGTGCATACTTCTGAATCCTCTTGAGGTATCTTATTACCCTTTGCACAACTTTCTAGTGCTCGACATTTGAATTGCTCGTGAACTGACTAAGCATCCCCACAACAAAAGCTATGTCAGACCTTATGGCAGTAGTAGGATACATCAAACTTCCGATAACGTTTGAATACTCCAGCTGTTTGACACTTTCTTTTGGATTTGGCTTCAATTTTGTCACACCTATATGACTTATCGATCCATGGAAGATCCTGATACCTATAGCGTATAAGCATCTTCTAAATGTAATGAGACTGTGACAACGCCACTCCAGTTTCCGTCCGGATGATCTTTAACCCTAGGATAACATCAGCTTCCCTTAAGTCCTTCATGCTGAACTCAGATGCGAGGAACTTCTTTGTCTCAATGACACTTGCTAGATCTGTACCCAAGATTAGCATGTCGTCCACTTATAGACAAACGACAACTCCTTTCCCGTCAGCGAACTTTGTGTACACACACTTGTCCGTCTCGCTGACCCTGTAGCCGTTTGATCTTATGACTTTATCAAACTTCTCATGCCACATCTTGGGAGCTTGCTAAAGACCATATAACAATTTTAGCAACTTGCAGACTTTGTCTTCAAGGCCCTTGAGGAAAAATTCTTCTGGTTGTTGCATGTAAATTTTTTCGGTCAACTCACCATTCAGAAATACGGTTTTAACACCCATCTGATCATCTATGCTATTGGAGCATATGTGTCAAACTAATCGAACCCCTGCTTTCTGAGAAAACCTTTTAGCTACCAGCCTAGCCTTGAACTTGTCAACAGTTCCATCGGCCTTCATCTTCTTCTTGAAGATCCATTTACATTCGATTGGTTTTGCTCCTTCAGGCAGATCGACCAACACCCACGTGTTGTCGGAGGTTATCGAGTCATACTCATAATTAGTAACCTCCTTCCAGAGGACAGCGTCTCTGTTCTTCATTGCCTCATCATAGGTAGCAGATCTCCTTCCACATGATAGGTGACGAAATTCTCTCTGAAATCCTTCTGTCTCCTTACTCGCTTAGACACAGGTTCTGCAAGGTTTGGTTCAACAATTGTTTCTGCAACAACTTCTTGAACTACATCTCCGTAAGGAGCTTCAGCTGCCTTTGCACCCACACTATTCTCCGGAATATCCACAAGAACAATGTTCTTGTGCATTGCAAATTTATCTTCAAAGAATTCTACATCCCGATGATTTGATTAAATATCAAGGAACCTCTGAACGTCACTCTTATCAGCATAACCCAGGAATATAGTCTTCGTAGTCCTTGTTTTCAGTTTCTGAATCTTTAAATTCGGAAGCTTCACATACGACAGACACCCCCATACTCGAATAACGTTCAAGTTGGGTCTGACCTTGAACCAGAGTTTATGAGGAGTGACATCGGAAGTTGCATACGATACTCTGTTCAGAATGAAAGTAGCCGTAAACACTGCTTCACCCTAGAAGCAATTTGGAAGACCCACAGTCAACATCATTGAGTTCATCATCTCTGTTAATGTTTTGTTCTTCCTTTCTGCAACACCATTTGATTGAGGGGAGTACAAAGCAGTCGTCTCATAAACAATTCTATGTTATTTGCAGAATTATGCGACCTATACTCTCCACCTCGATCACTTCTGAGTCCCTTGAGTTGTTGTCCGGTTTGACGCTCGGCTTCAGCCTTGAAGTCCTTAAATTTCTCAAATGCTTTATCTTTAGTCTTGAGCAGATAAACGAACGGGTACTTTGGGAAAATCGCCAATGAAAGTAATGAAATACTTCATCCTGACCTTTGTGGAGAACTGTTTGGAGTCACAGATACCTGAGTGCAATAACTCTAGAAGATCTGTACTTCGGTTACCCGCTTGAACGGTTTTGTAATGATCTTTGTCTGCGCACAGACCTCATACTTTTCCAACTCCTTACCCCCACATTTGGAGATAAGCCATAAACTAGACATCTTGTTAATTCTTTTACAATGAAAATGTCCTAGTCTATTATGCCACAACTCAAGAAAATAATCAGAAATAGAGACTGCATTAATTTTCTCAGTTGGAGTTACACCCTGAAGTTTGAAATCCCTTCGGTACAGAAAGCTTTTCCGTAATAGGTTCCTTTATATGACATAACTACTTGACCAGCGTTAATGTCCATCCTCAAGCCTGCGTTACAGAGCAGACTTCCAGAGACCAGGTTCTTGGCTATTACCAGTACGTGCTTCACATCCTGAAACGTCAGCGACTTTTTCGAAGATAGTTTCATTACCACCGTCCCAATCCTCGGTACTTCAGCTTGTGTCTGGTTCACCACCATAACCTTCTCAGATGTGGGCTTGTATGTGGTGAATTACTCCTTCTTAGAGCAAACATGACAGGATGCCCCAGTCTATCCACCAGTCCGTGTCAACACTAGTCGAGTTAACGTGTGCAATCATAGAAACCAAGTTAGCCTCATCTTGCTCTTTCTATTTAGGTTTTTCCTTGCAGTCGTTCCATCAATGGCCTTTCTTGCCACAGTTGAAACAAATCTCAGGTTCTTTGGACTTTGGCTTGAACTGAGCCGACTTCACCTTCATCTGGTGAATATCCTTCTTTTTATTGTAAGAAGCCTTATGCTTCCTCTTGGAGTCCCCAGCTTGCACCAGATTGTCCTCGGTCATTTGATTGGACAAGGTGTCCACTTTGATTTGAGCCCTCAACTCGTCTTTAACATGAATCCAATGCAAGAGGCGTTCAAGATCCACCTCCATATTTTTGCGGTACATGTCCGTGATGAAATTGCTCCACCCAGGTGGGAGCTTGGCGACAATAACCCCAACGACGAAAGCATCGACCAAAGGTATGCCGTCATCCTCAAGTTTCTGATGTAACTTGAAAAATCCTTTGACTTGAGGCAACATCGTCTTGCGTCCTCAAATCGCATCCTCCAGACCTTTTTGGTCACGTGGATCTTGTTCCTGTTCTCATCTGCCTTGTAGAGATTCTCCACAAACTCTTAGACGTCCTTGGCATGGATCGTCTTATTGTATGACTCTGCCAAAGAGTCCTCCATTGAGTTTAAGATAAGCAACTTACAGAGGTTGTTATCTCTCCTTCACTTGGATTGCAGAATAGTGGCCTCAGCGATCCTTCGAGAATTTTCACCTTATGGAATTAAAGGCTCAGGATCTGTCAACACATAGTCGACGCTCACTACTTGAAGATAAGGCTGACATCTTTCAGACGTTGTAATGCTCCCCGTCAAACTCAACTTTGTTAAAACTTATGTCTAGAAGGAAGGTTTGCACGATTGTTCTCCATTGGATTTGGATCTTACTTTGAGATTGTTATTTCCGAAACACATCTTAGATGGAAGAATGTAAGTAGACAGTGATTCTGCAAACAAATTTGCTCACACACTATGTATATCGTAAGTAGACATAGTGATTCTGTAAATAAATTTGCTCACACACTCTTTATATGAGGAACTTCAGATAATTCAGAGCAAAAGAATTTGCTTTCTCTAAAGATCATGTAGCCTCTTAGAAGAAGACGAAGGAAGATGAAGAAGAAAGAAAGAGGATATTTCAAAGCCCTGCTGGGGTAATGAAAATCATTGTTGCTCAAAGCAAGATTCGCCTTTATACGATCCGCTTCCAGGAACCAGCAAGTTCTCAAACAACTTCTGGAACGCTCCGTCATGACCCGCACCCGAATATTCGGTGGTAGAATGCTGTCAAGTACCCAAAAATATCTATAATATTTATATGATCCACAATAATACTGAAATCACATACAACTAAGGAAAATATGAACAAGAAGGATAGCAGTAACACTGAATCATCTTCTTTAAATGATCATACATGTCAGAAATGTATCGGAGACAAATTGGATAACGAAACATAAATCTAAATAAAGAACATAGTCCTGAAGCTCTCATAGGTCAACTCACGGTAAATGGAACATCGAGATCTGTCATCATAAAATCCAAAGTGTGGGGCATAACATTACCTAAAAAAATAGTTATCCAGTCAGGATTGAAGCGAAGTACATCTCTAATAACAGTTCCAGTGAATGATAAAGACTATGTAACAGCAAATAGGGAGAATATACAGGGCAAGGTAAACATGTATAGGAATATAACATATATGGAAATACTGTAAGTAAACAGGAGAACAAGAATCATCATGTACAGTAATCAGGAAGTACTATCTATGTGAGCGAGCACTAGTTTCAACATGTGATCGGCTTAGGAACTTGCACGGAAATTTATGGCCTGCTTAAACATACGTGTGGTGTATGATCAACACTCACAAGAAACAAAACTTGCACAATGAGGGGTATGATCACATATCTACACTAATACTCCCCGCCCCCAACTGGTATAGTGGATGCAACCATGGAATATTACGACACGGGATTCTAGGAGAAGGTAGCAAGTTTTCTCGAGAATTAGTGTCCATACAAGTACAAGAACAACAACGAGACTTGCGCAAGATACACCAAGATATACAAATAATAACATCTCATGACGGGATCCAGAAAATACCAATCTGTGTAACAAATGTGTCAAGAGCTCATGGATATCTATACTAAATACAAGAAATATAGAAGATATCATAAACGGTAAATTATCAGAGAATGTACTCGCCTCAATTTGCTGAAGTTGACGTGCACGACACGAACGTATCGACACGAAATAGGTAACGGTGCTATGCTCTACAAGATGGTCCCAAACGACGGTACAGGCGGTTCCGTTGAGTCCAGAATAGTCCAAATAGCGTAGTTTGGATATAGAAGCCCAAAAATTAGAGTTTTCACGATTATCGAATCAAGAAATGGGAGATGACTATATAAGTCACGATTTATGATTTTAAGGAAAAGAGCATCACTAAATACATATAACTATTTTGAAAATTATCTATAATACTTAGAAACTACATTTTTGTTGATCACAATAATTTTATACATTATTTGAAGGCCTAGAAAGTTATATATATATATATATATATATATATATATATATATATATATATATATATATATATTTATATATATATATATATATATATATATATATATATATATATATATATATATATATATATATATAATTCTTTTAAATCCAAAAATCTATTTATAATATCTAGAAACTATATTTTTTATTAATCGTAATATTTTTTAGATATATATCTTGAAAATATAGAAAATCGTTCTAGTACTAAATCTCCAATTTGTCAAACACGATTTTAGGTCGAAACTTAATAAATATATTTTAGAAATATTATAATATAATTCCAAATAAATAATACTATTAATAATAATAATAATAATAATAATAATAATAATAATAATAATAATAATAATAATAGTAGTAATAGTAATAGTAATAGTAATAGTAATAGTACTAGTAATAGTAATAGTACTAGTACTAGTACTAGTAGTAGTACACCATACTCAAATATATACAATATGTAGAAAATATGTACACAAATATACATATGTAAATGCTATAATCAAAACCCTAGTAATTTAAACCCATAAATTTTCATTAGCCCAAAATAATAATTTAAAGAATTAGACCAACCCAATGTAATTACATATATTAAATACCCAAACAATTTCCCCATTGGCTCAGTCCAACCCATAGATTCAATTATTGATCCAATAATTCCATCTATTGGACCTATGATCAAGCCCAATCTGGACTTGTGCTAAACTCTATGAATATAACACTACTAATTAACTAACCCTAGTAATGATAATAATAATAGAAACTAGCAGTGCCCCCGTGTGATGCACGGAATCTATATCTAATACTATTTTATTTTAAAAGTGTTTATAATATGTATGTATGATAGCATATGAAATTGAAAAAAAAAGTTGGTAACTATTTTTTTCGAAAATAAATAACAAACTATCTTTCAGTTTTTACACAGAAAAAAAAATAGCATAAAAAAGAATAGATTAAACTTCAACAACGTAATCATCCTCAGGATTAACTATGTAATTCACAAAATATAATTCTAATACGTATTGTTCTAAATGAATTAATGATAAAATATTGGTTATGTGAAAATATCGTACCCAGTTACCTCATAGAGACGCACGAGCCGAACCTTCAAATTCCAGAAGGGTTTTGAAGGACTCACATCATGAATAAGAGACAGAAAAATTGAGCCATAGGAATTTTGTGGGCAAGTTAAAAATTTGTACATTCAAATACATGCTTTCATCTATTTATAGACAAAAAAGAGAAGCTTAATAATAGCCTTAATTGGGAACCCAATTGCAGCCTTATTGGGAACCCAATGGGAAGCCCAGCAAATGCATATTCTTTGGTACTAAAATTAATAGTTAATGAATGGAATGAAGCTGCAAATGAATGGAAGTAGAATAGTTTGAGGCACTATTTTAATTGGGAACCCAAAAGAGTGCTATATTTTCTACTTTGGGCAGGAAAACATTAATTGGCATGATGCATCATCAACTATTGTTAAGTAAACAATTTTAATTACCAATAAGTATGCATTAACTATTCTATTGCCATATTTTAGGCCATAATTAATGTATCCCAATTAACTGTTACATTTATTTTTCACTTTGGGATACATTAATTGTGGATGCATTAATTGTGGACACATTTTAGGCCACTATTTGCAGCCTATTAATTATTCTACTGCCACATTTTAGACGGAAAAGCCACTATTTCGATATTATATATATAGATAACAATGTATGTATATAACAACATCACCTGTTCTTCCATTCCCTTTTCTCAACTCCCTAATTAATGTCATTAACTTTAATGATATTAATTAAAACCCTAATTAATTAACCTAACTACTCTTCTGAAAGCACAAAATGGGAGGGGAGTGAAGCTCCAAGATTACAAAATAAAAAATAAAGAGGGGAGAGAGAAGGGGGGTCTTACCTAAGGGGCGACTGCCCATCGGACTAGGCGCGGTGGCTCACGTCGGCGGAGGGGAAGCAGCGCATGGAGGCAGGTGCTGACACAGAGGCGCACGGGAAGGTCGGGGCTCGGTGGTGCTCGTGCTGGCTCGCGGTGGCCGAAACCGGCCATAGCGGCGCTGGATCTGGCCGCACGGTGCACGGGGTGGGGCGGCTAGGTGGCAGGGAGCAGATCTAGATACGGCTGCTCTGGAGAGGCTCGGGCTTGTGTGGGAGCGCCATATCTGGACAGGCGCTGGCTCGTCGGAGGAAACACTGCGATGCAGCATTGGCGCGGGCAGATAGTTGGGTTGAGCAGCACAGAGGTCGGTGAGGCGTGGTGGTCACGACGGGTGGCCGGATATGCCGGTCAGGTGAGTGGTGGTTCTCCCTATCTTTTATCTCTCTCTCTCGTGTGTGCTGGTGGCTTGGTCAGGTCCGATGGAGAGAGGCGGGGGGGGGGGGGTGGTGCTGTTGTGTAGTGGCGGCGGTGGTTGTTGTGTGTTCGACAGAGGAGGCATGGAGGTGATCGTGCTGGGGGAGTGGTGGTGCTGGTGATGATGATACCGTGGTGGTGGTTTGTTTGCTTGGTTGTGGTAGGGTGGATAGTCGGAACGGTGGCGGTGGGAGTGGTGTAGGTGGCGACAGGTGGTGGATAGCCGGGGTGTAGTGGTGGTGCTAGTGGTGGTGGAGGTGGAATGGTGATGGTGGTCGGGAGGGTGTCGAGGGCCGGAGTTGGCCGGGGTGGAATGGTGAGGGTGGCACTGGTAGCGGAGAATGGCGACGCCGGGGTGGCAGATGGCCGGGTCAACAGGGATGCTGCAGCTCTGTGGAGTAGGGGTAGGGTTGGCGGTTGTGTGTGTGTGTGTGGGGTGTTTAGGAATTGCTATATAAAATGTTGGGGAGTCTCCAATATTTGTAGAGGTAGTGTAGGAAACCCTAGTGGCAAAGATGTAAATGTAATAGATGTAGGAATATTAGTGGAAATCACTAACACTAACCCTAACACTAACTACTAACAACTAGTTTAACTTATTATTAGCTAATTGTCGATTAGCTACCAACTACCCGATTACTAGCTAATCTCAAAGCCCTAGCCCACGATCCAAAGCCTAAGGCTTGGTACGCAAAAATAAAATTGAATTAGTCTTAGTCCGATACGAGGGTAATCAAGTAACTTACAAATTATTGTAAACCTTTAAGATTAAAATAATTAGTAACAAAAGTATTCTTTATTTACAGTAATATTTTGACAATCTTTTCCTTTATATAAAAGTAAATATTTATAACTGATAAAAATTCTAGAAAATGGACAATAAATTTATTTAGGATGAAATCTCATATAATGTAGTTTTACAAAACCAATGACCCAACAAAAGTACCGATAGCATATTACGAATGAAAATATATTTCATATTAAAATTCACGATTTCACAGATTTAGAAAAATTCAGAAAAATACAAAAATACAAAAAATCGGAAAAAGAACTCCAGAATTCGGTTAACGGAGGTTACAAATTTACCATCCTTAAAGAAATTTTGTCCTCGAAATTTAAGATTAGCATAGGAATCAAAATACGATGGAGAGTTTAATTAATACCTTAAGCACGATCAAAGAACGATAACTTTGACTCGATCAAGATAATCAATTCAAAACCACTTGGGCACGACTAATGATTTGACTAATGATTTTGGCATGATAGAATCGTAGTATGGATAATACTATATAGGAACGATTTAGAAATAAACTCATGTCATTTAGGTACGATTAGAAATAAATACAAACTATTTTAAGCACGATCTCTGTCACGGCTAGTAAACTAAAGATAGAATCGAAATTCAAGTATGGGATGAAAATCAGATTTAAGGTTGCATAGGCACGATCGAGAATCTCATTGATCAAAATTATAGTTAGGTCGTGAATGACAACAATCGATGCTCCGATGCGATTAAGATCTTGAAAATGACTTAAAATCACCTAGGCATGATTTAGGATAGAGCTACAAAAAATTTAAAACCTAGGCATGATTAGGAATGAAATATGAGCACGAGCGACTATAGAATCGAAATTTAGGCACGATAGAAAAATTTATTCAGATGCAATCAAATCCAATTCTGATACGACTAAGTTCTGAATCAGATAGTCGTGATCGAAGATTGATAATTTTAGGCACGATTAAGTAGTAAAATTAATACGTAAAGTCACGATTAATGGAATCAAAGTCGTCTAGTCATGCCAGGTCATCTAGGTACGACCAAACATGAAAATTCAGGCATAATTAATCAAAGTTTTAGGTAGGGACTATAGTCGCATTGAAATCCAAACACGATCAGAATTAAATTTGACACGGTAAAGGACAAGTCAGCCTAATCTTGATTAAAACAATATTTAGATACGATGAAATATAATCGAAGTCTAGGCACGAGCAATAAAGGATGGAAATCCAGGTCACGATCGGATTTAAAATTGTTTGAGTATAGTCAAGAATCAAGAATGTTGGCACGTTAAAGGAGATGACCAAAACCGATTGGTCACGATCAAAGTGGACCAAATTTAAGCAATATCAAAATTTAAGGATGATTCAAGGGTAGGGAGATCAATCTCTTCTACTAGGATAGGGAAATCAAAAGGTATGAATTGCAGAAGGAAGCCAAGGTAATCATCTTATTCTGCCAAGATTATCCGATCGTCATTTCACAATTATACCTTTATCTTATAAGATCAAATATATCACTACAAAAATCATGATCTTCAATCATGAAGATCAAACTCTTATATGATTACTATAAGGCATTCGGCCTTTACTTCAAAGGTTAAGAAACATCCTCTTGTTATAATTCTTCAATTCCTTCCCTTTTTTTACTCCCCTCGATTCCGTAACCCATTATCAACCTAATCATGTTGAAAGTCCAAATTTCTCTACCTTGTCTTAAATTTGGATCCGGAATCCCTGAATCATGGTTTATAAAATCCTTGAACATTGTTCAGATTTACACTCCTCGTATTAATGCCACTACCGTATAAATCACCCTTCACATTTTCTTCAACCTTATACCTTCAAATATTATCCTTCTTAAGATTTAAAAGCCTCACAAAAGTATCTAAATTTTCCTATAATTCAAAATTTTCATGTCCTACCAGTTCTTAATCATTCTCCTACGAATCCTTTACTCAATTTTGTATCATCTCCTTATGTAGTTATAGTCTCCTTTCCTGTATTTGGATTCTAAACTTGATATCTTAGCCTTAATTTGATAATGAATTATCAAGAGCTAGTAGCTAAAAATAGCATCTAAATTCACTCAAGACCCAATCATTCTTGAATGGTCTCATCGGTTCTCAGGATACAACTCTAGAATCATCATTAATGTATATTCCATTGTTATTTTTTCTTGAAATTCCTCCTACGCTTTTTTTTGCATAAAATATTCTGTACTCAGGAGAATCCTTTGAACGTAATCATTTTCAAATTGATACTACCGGTCTCTTGATTTTGTTTCCATTCTCAGTCATATATCATTCTCCCACTCTCATGTTACTTCCTTATAATACCCTATATTTAATATCACACTGATACACCTAGCTAATATTATCACCCTCAATAACACTCACTAATACTAAACTGATACACTACACCTATCACTTATTACTCACCAATCCTGATACATCCTGGACACTTGCACCCTCCAGGCATCCTTGGTACACAGTCACTAACTTCGTAACTATACTGGTCACATGCTTGATAATCTAGGATACCAACTATTAACTATATTCCGACACAACCTATCTACAACTTACTAAACTACTATACTATCCAAGAAACTACCTCGAAACTAATGAAGGTAAGGCCCCATAAGGAACTGAACTAGAGGAACTAAAGATATCCCTACCCTGAGCTATTAGGGTGATGGACCAGAAATCAATGATAACAAGGTGGAATGATATGGACGATACGTTAAGAACCAATTTAAGATATAATCTGATAATCGTATATGTCTTTCTGAAATCATGTTACCCAGAATTTTTGCTACGCCAGTCAGCATAGCTGCAATAAACGATAGAGTCCATAACTAAGGTATATACCCTATAATCATGTTATCTAGAATTCTCATCATGCCAACCTGTATGGCTGCAAGAAACTCTAAATTCCATAACTAAGATAAGTATACCCCAAATCAGGCTCTATGTTTTTGTCATGCCAGCTAGTATGGCTGCGATAAACTCTAGACTCCATAACTAAGCAGACATTTATCTTTCACACTATCCTCATCAAATATGTCATCAGAATATACCTTAATTTAGTCCATAAAATTTGTCTCAATACAAAATCAAAGTCAACAACGAACACCAAGATTCAATCAACGAACAAAGAAGAGTAGACGAAAACAAGTGGAAACAAATTTCGAGATAAGGTTTAGAGTGAGATTCTCATGGGTCGTCCCAAGAATCTCTCAAGGAGTCCTAATATGTGATTGAGTACTAAACCTACTAAAATATTCTCTGACTCAAAATCCTTATCCTAGGGCAGGCTCGCAGTAGTATGACTAAGCATATGTACTACTACGATTTCGCACTAGTTGCGAAGACTGGCCTGTATGGGCCACCATAAAAATGTGTCACGACCCACACCCGAATATTCGGACACGAGTACGTGGGTCACACCTAGCCTACGCCACAGTATCGGCGGTAGAACGCTGTCAAGTACCCAATAATATCTATAATATTTATATGATCCACAATAATGCTAAAATCAAATACAGCTAAGGAAGATATAAACAAGAAGGATAGAAACAACACTGAATCATCCAGAATCTATAAATGATCATATATGTCAGGAATATATCAGAGACAAATCTGATAATGAAACAAAAATCTAAATGAAGAACATAGGATGAAGCTCCCAGAGGTTAACTCACGGTCAATGGAACATCGAGATCTGTTATCATAAAATCCAAAGTGTAGGGCATAATATTACCTAAAAAATAGTTATCCGATCAGGATTGGAGCGAAGTACATCTCTAATAGCAGTTCCAATGAATGATAAAGACTATGTAACAGCAAATAGAAAATATACAGGGCAAGGTAAACATGTACAGGAATATACCATATATGCAAATGTTGTAAGTAAACAGGAGAACATGAATCATCATGTACAGTAATTAGGAAGTACCATATATGTGAGTGGCACTAGTTTGAATACGTGATCGGCTTAGGAACTTACAAGGAAATTTATGGCTTGGTTAATCATACGTGCAGTGTATGATCAATACTCATAAGAAACAAAAATTGCACACGGAGGGTATAATCACATATCTACACTAATACTCTCCTCCTCCAACTAGTATTGTAGATCCAACCATGATACGTTACGATACTGGATTCTAGGAGAAGGTAGTGTTTGCCATTGATTATCAAAGAACAGAACAGTTTTATGGAAGGACTGAACTTTAATTCACAATTACAAACTCGCTCGTACAAAGAGAGCCCAGGAACAAAACCTAGGAAAAGCAATCTAAGTACAATTGTTTAATTTGGATTCTGGGGGTGACGGTAGAGGCTCGGGAAAGTGCTATCAACTCTGCCTTACTCCTTGGACGATCGAACGCAACCTCGGCTCCAGCGAAGAAATGCTTTCTATATCTCTCTGCTGCTCTGTGTGTCTGTACAAGGGAATAGCACCTTGCTATTTATAGAAATTTATGATGAGTGGGGTGTACAGCCACGTGGCCACATCCTTGTAAATGTGCCTTGAGAAGTGGGCAGTTGGGGATTGGTTAAGAATAATCTTGATCTATTTGTTGCAATAAATCTGGACTGTTATGTTGGTTGAAATAGATCTGAACTGCTATGATCTGTTGGTTGCAATAAATCTTAGTTGTTAAGACTTAGTCAACTTCTGCCACGTGTCCCAACTGCCACTAGGTTGCGAGCCGTATGAAGGACTGTACCCCTGTCCGAGCCGCATGAGGGTGGCCTCACAACCGAGCCGCATGAGGGTGGCCTCACAACCGAGCCGCATGAGGGTGGCCTCACAACCGAGCCGCATGAGGGTGGCCTCACGACCGAGCCGCATGAGGGTCACTCAGGCGATCCGCATAAAAAACTTTCTTGGAATTTGTGAACTGTGCCAGCTATCACAAAGATTTTCTCGTCTTTTTATGAGCATGTCGTGTCTCTTCTTTATGTCAGAGCTATCATGTCAGAGCTATGTCAGAGCTGTCAGAGCTGTCACTTTGTGTCAGAGTATTAATGGCCAGCCAGCTGTATGGGCCTCTTTCGAACCGCATAAGGCCACGTGGCTTTTTCTGAGCCGCATAAAAACTATCTGAGCCGCATGAAGCTCTCAGGGATTTTTGAGCCGCATGAACCCCCCAAGTTCTGAGCCGCATGGAGTTTTTGGGCCGCATAAGGTTTTATCATTCTTTTCCATGCTTCTACAAGACCCCCTTCAAAGTTTTCAATTTACAAAATTGAAATACTTTGAATAAGAAGCATGGGTATGTCCGCATGAGCTCTTTATGCCGTATAGACTTCTCTGGCCGTATGGTCTTCTCTGGCCGCATGGGCTTCTCTGGCCGCATAGTCTTCTCTGGCCGCATAGTCTAGTCTTTGTGCCACGTAGACGTCTCATTAATTGTTCCTGATTTATTTTTGATTTAAAGCCGTCTTTTGGATAGGATCCCAAGAGTCGGCATTAAATATTTAGATTTGCCTTAATAATTTTGAGCATTCTTTTTTTGCATCAAAGGGGATAGAATCCCAAGGGTCGGCTTCATCTTCTAGGCCGCACGCAACCCGAAACGTCTACCGGTTCACACGCCCTTGCTAGCCTATAAATATGAGTAATTTTTGAAGAGAGAAGTTCTTTACTCTCTTTACTTTCTTCTTTCTTCAAACTTTTATGCCCAAGTCGCCGTCTCTTCCTCTCCTTCAATCATCAATGGCTCCCAAGACATCCTCCAGTGCGGCGGCGAAGGGCAAGGGAGTTGCCTCCTCGTCAGCGATCCCAATTCACCCCGACGTTCATCCTACCATTAACGGTAAGAATGTTGGGAGAAAGACTGCATGGACTCAAACCCTAACCATAACGGCTACATCGCATGTTTTATGTGCAAGCCTTTCTCTTTGGCATATTCTTCATCTTCATTGAACTGTTTAAGTTCGGTGTGATGAATCCGCATATGCTGTGCTGTATGGGCCGCATGAACGTCTCATGTCCGAGCCGCATGGAGTGTACCTCATGTCCGAGCCGTATGAGAGCCGTCATGTTGCCGCATAAGCACTTTATGAACCGGGCCGCATGAAGACCCACCAAAACAGAGCCGCATATAAGTTGGGCCGCATGAAGCCCCACCAAACAGAGCCGCATAAGCTCCTTTATAAACAGAGCCGCATGAAGCCCCACCAAACAGAGCCGCATGAACTCCTTTAAACTGTGTCGCATATGGCCCACCTTATCAGAGCCGCATGAACTCCTTTAAACTGTGCCGCATAAGGCCTGCCTAATCAGAGCCGCATGAACTTCTTTAAACTGTACCGAATAAGGCCCACCTAATCGGAGCCGCATGAACTCCTTTAAACTGTGTCGCATAAGGCCCACCTAATAAGAGCCGCATGAACTCCGAATACACTAAGTGGTTTTCTCTGGCCATCTTCTAACTTGTTTCTTTTGTCTTTTTTCAGTAAAGTTGCCAGTCAATCCTGCTGGAGAACTCTTGGTAGGTCGTGCCCAATCTGCTGTGGGTATGAGGTTCGACCACATAGTTGAGTATGTGTCAAACCAACTTCCCAAAGATGAATCTGAGGAAAAGCTGAGAGATATCAAAAACCAGTCTTTCTATTTTCTCGCTGGCATGATGAACTCAGGGAAATTGGGGGACCAACACCTGAAACCTGCGTTCATCTTCGGAGATTCCCTGACTGTAAAGAACTCCAGCATTTTGGACATATCTGAAAGTTGGAGTTTTTCTTCTAACGGGGTGGCGATCCACATCCCTCAAATGGAATGTCACTTCCCACTATCGTGGTTCAACATGTTGCCAATGGATAAGAAGATGGTGGATTCCTTGACTCCGAGCCGGCATGGAATGTTTATGGGCGATATTCATTATAACATAAACTTGGGGTCGGTAGTCGCGACCAGGAAACCGATCAGCTGCTACGTGATGGGGTTGGCCCCTGCTAGTTTCTTAAATGCGCAGGGTCCCAACTTCAGGTTCTCTCAAGCTGACACTTTCATGAACCAGCTTGCTTAGAAAGGATCCTACCCCATCGGTCAGTTGGTGCTGCTGAATTGGATAAACCCCATCCCTTCGTGGACCAACTTGACTATGTAGACTTTACGGACCTACGAGAATCTCCTGTGCCAGATCGGCTTGTACCATGCCATTCGGGGCACCTGTTATGGTTTGCCCGTAAACAAGAAGCTCTTCATGGCTCTTCTAGAAATGTATAACCGCCGAACGGGGACCTTCTTTACACCGGGAAGAGAGATGGGACTCGCTCTTCACGAGATACGTAAAGTCTCCAGGCTGCCCTGGGGGAATGAAGTCTTCGAAGTGTATACCCCCACGAATGAAGAGTTCGAGGAGTTAGAGCAGAGATTCCCGGGCTTTGTTGCTGTCTACCGGGAATTGTTGTGTCATCACAGCACGTGCCAGCAGATGTCGAAAAAGAAGAACGACAGCTCGGAAGGGAATCTTCCCCAAACGAAGGCCTGGGTCAGTTACCTCTTTAAGCTCGGCGCCTCAGGCTGGGTTTCTCCCCGAAGTCCTCGAACTCGAGAGGAGGTACAAGACCAGGTGTCAACCGCCAAGAGGGTGAAAACCACCGACGACAGATTTGGGAGTCAATCTGACTCTTTTACTTATTTTTATCAGGATACTCAGCAGTTGTCCGAGAAGGCTCTTCTGGCAGGCTTTCTGATGGTATGGCTACGGAACTGCGTAGTTTCGGGAGGGGCTGGCTCTATTGAGAGGATCACCCGTAATTTTATCCTTCCTGCGGTAAAGCTAGTCTTCGGGGTCAGACTAGCTCTCATCCCCGCCATGGTGTGCAGCATTCATCGTGGCCTCCGTACTTTCTCGTCCAAGGTCATTGCCCGTGATACGGCGAAAGACTTTGAGCGAATCGAGCTGCCCTATCATTATTTGATAGGATGGCTGTTGATGCACTGCCGGTCTTTGATGAGGCATGGTCCAGAAGACGACGTCACTGCGGATGATGCTTTCATCTTCCAGTATCGCCGTATGCCTTGGGAGTGCAGTACGATGCCAGCCTGTCGGAAGACGCTGGTGAGAGTGGATAGATACACCTTTTTCGTGTCTCTCCCTCCTTTTACAGATGAAGAAGTGAATGGTGTACATCTTGAAGGTACTGGGCCCCCCTACCTCTTGTCTGATAAAATGCTCCTCTGGTTGCAGAACATCCATCCTGCACACCTGGTATATCGCAACCGCAACTCTATCTTCTTGGAGCCTTACTTGCCCAGTCGGTTCCTCAGGGTTCTCAAGGGTTCCTCAGGCCCTGCAATGGCCTCCGTTTGCTCTTGAACATCCTCTTTTGATCAGGTGCCTATTTGATTTCTCGTACAAGCAGGAATCTGAATAGTAGGATTCGACTCCTTTGAAAGGATCGATGTCGGCAAATTCCGTCTTCACGAAGCCGTGCTTGTCGACGTGCTTGAAGCACTGGTGCAATATGGAGGGCACGATCATGTAATTATGTATCCACGGACGCCCCAGAAGAATATTGTAGGAGGTGTCTGCGTCGATGACATAGCAGGTTACTTCCGACTGAAGGTCGCCAATTTGGCATTTCAGGCGAATCTTTCCAATGGGATAGCTTCTTCCGGAATTGAAACCGCTGATGGCGGTGCTTGTAGGAGTCAGCCGATGCATAGGGATGCGCAGATGGTGAAGCAAGCTCTTCGGAATAATGCTTATCGAAGAGCCGGGATCAATGTGCATCCGATCCACCTTGATTTCGCCGACGTATCTAGTATAATACAGAGGGCGATCGTGCAGGTTGGTCTTGATAAGCATATCCTGCGGAGTGAAGACAATGTTGGGCATTGCACATGTACAAGCTATGTCCTGGAGATTTGTCGGCGAGCTCTTCCCTGTGAGATTGACCTGAGCCAGATATATGTTGGCATTCTGAAGTGCTTCACTCAGTACGACACGAACATCTTTGGAGAGTCTCAGGAGCTCATATAATGACAATTTGGCTGGTGTGTTGGCCAATTGTGCCAAAATGTCAAAATTGTAGGGCTTCTCCATTCCGTGAGGCGTGTCTTTTCAGAGCGGCTTGTCAAAGCGGGTCTCCTTTGGCTTGGGCTTATCGGTCGATGGAGGCTGAGAAGGTCCTGGGGTATCAGCAGTGGCCGGCTGATGTTCTTCAGCCGAGTTACCCGGTGCGGGTTGAGTTTGCGCACCAGGCCGGGTAACGACAGCTGTCGCTTCTTCGACGTCGGTCGAGATTGTGCGACAGGACTTGACTTTCCTGCCCTTCTTCTTACCAGTAGAGGGTGATGCTGGCTAAGTTACTTCAGATACTAAGTCCGGGGGGACCTATATGACCTCCCCTCGTGATGTGGTAAGGGGTACCAGCCCAGTAGCCTGGTCTCGGGGAGGTGGAAGATTAGCGACCTCCATTTTTGCCCGGGGGACAGGCACTACGCCGTCTTGCGTCCTCGTCGGCGGGAAGCTGCCGAATTAGACTGACACCATGTTGGCAGCGACCGTCACCTCCTCGAAATTAATGGCCAGGGCCTTGGAGTCGATGAGGTTTTGGATGTACCGCTTCAATTGGAAGCAGTCTTGTGTAGCGTGGTGAACGTTGCGATGGTAGTGACAGTACTTGGGGCTCTCCATCTCTGTAGGTCGAGGTTCACGCCTTGGCGGAGGGAGCTGAATTCTGTCTCCTTGTAAGAGCATGTCAAAGATGGGCTTGACATGACTATCCTCGAAGGAGTAAGTCATCTGCGGCCACTGCTTTTCTGCCTGCTTCGGTTCGGGCTTCGGGGCTGTGTCGACCACCATAGCCTGTTTGCCCTTGTTGTCTCGGTTGTTGGAGGAATTACCGCCGTTGTTGTTGTTGGCATTAGGACGTTTGCCCTTGTCCTCCGTATCCGAGATGTGCAAACCTAGTTGGCGAGCTTTCTTTAACTTATCTTCTGCACTAGTGGCGCTGATGATGAAAGTCTTCCAGTCCTTAAATTGACTTTCGCCCATCCAGAGGCTGATTGTGGGGAGCAGCCTCTTTTGGCAAATTTCAATTAAGGAAGAGTCTGGATTACCGGAGGGCAACTTCATCGCGGTTTGGCGAAACTGCTCGATGTAGTTTCTTGTCAGCTCCTTTTCTCCTTGGACA
This sequence comes from Iris pallida, assembly GCA_029216955.1. NCBI lineage: Eukaryota > Viridiplantae > Streptophyta > Magnoliopsida > Asparagales > Iridaceae > Iris > Iris pallida. The sequence continues at coordinate 17,991,236 of JANAVB010003400.1, read as the reverse complement.
ACGTCCATGAGGGTTGACATGGTCACATCTTGTCCCACCTCATAGAATCTCTCCAAGAACATATGTTTGAAGCCGGCGAAGGAATGGATGCAGTTGTCCGGCAAGTTACGGTACCAGTCGAATGCGACTCCCTCCAATGCCCCAATGAATAAACGTGTAAGGATGGCGTCGTCATGCAGCAGATGATCTGTCGTGACCTTAAAGTAGGTCACGTATCGGCTTGCAGATGTCTTCCCATCGTAAGGGTTGATGTTGAATGGTTTGTATCGAGGAGGGAAGGAGACATCTCTCCATGCAGCAGGATACGGCTGTCGTATCCTGAGGTCCTGAGAGTTTTCTCGGACGTAAAACATTGCCCGAAGCTCTTGGACCTCTCTTCTTGTCTCTCTAGCCTCGTCTGCAGCAGTGGGAGCCGACATTCCGGGTGGATTGTCACCCGGGGTTGGTGCGGTGGTGTTTGAGTCCGCATTGACGGCGGGACCCAGGCTTGTTTGGCCAGGCATTCTTCCTTGGAGAGTCGGCAGGGCTACATTGATCTCGTCTACTGACTTGAACAGGGTATGAAGTATGGCCTCAAGAGTGTCGAGGCGCTGTCGATCACTGGGACCGTCCTGGTCATTCTCGGTCATAAATACTGTTCTTATACGAGGAACAGTGGAAGGAACTGTGGAGGATGTGCTCTCCGAATCATACCCCCGAATGGAGAAGTCGTCGGGATATGTAGGAATGTTCTCCTCCGGTTCGGTCTCGGAGGAAGTGCCACCCCCTGCATAGGAGGTTGCCTCATCTTGGCACTTGTGGACGTCTTCAGGGACGTCAGAATCTGCTGCATCTGTTGGAGGAATTATCTCCCCAGGTTGATCTTCTTGGAACACCGGATTGTCGTGGATGTTCCGGGGAGTGCTACCCCCAGCTTCGGCTACCCCCAGGGATGTAGATGACGAATCTCCAGGTGTTGAAGATTTCGTCTTATAGCGGGTGCCTTGATAAACTCCTCCCGTGGTGGTTGTGGACAACCGCTTGGATGAGAGTTTCTTAGCCGTGCTAGTGGAGATCGTCGGGCTGAAAACATTTACTTTCTTCCCTCCCTTACTGGTAGGGACCTTCCGGGTAGAATTGCAGGAGGCGAAAGGAAGCACCTCTTCTCCCGAGCTTTGTTCTAGGATCGGTCCTGGCCGCTGCAGTCGTTGGAAGACGGACTGCCGGCCCTCTTGTACTGCTGCCTTATTGCAGCAGCAGTTGACAATGACTTGAGTACATTAATGTCCATGGAAGGACTCTCTGTACACCAAGCTTTCTTCTCTTTTCTTGCATTTGTGAAGGATCATATCACGCAAGTCAAGTGCTTCTCGAGCAACCCTTACACTCGTTTTATGGGCCCGGGAGTCCCGAGCACACGAGTGTGTTGGTATCATGTTTGCTCCCTGACGTGGGGCTAGCAACAGTACTTGCCCATGATCATTCTTGGGAGATTCTTGACCACCCTGTCCATTGGCCGCCGGGGGCTGGACACGGGTAGTTTTGTACAACTTTCTATCAGAGGCCCGCGTAACAACTAGCGGTACTCCCTGATGGTCAGAAGTTGGGACAACTGACTGAGCTCGACGAGCTCGTACTGTCCTAGACTTCTTCGCTCTAGCACCCGAGGGTGCATAGTAGGAAGAGTCCAAATTATGCCGCACAGAGTCTGGCACACCCTCGTGAGAGCTTCTGAGGTCAGGACCGCATGAGAGCCGGTCAAAGATCGAACCTGAGCCGTATATGGTGGATGGCCTGCGGCTGGGATTGGATGCCGCATAAGCCATCTCCCTGCGGCTGGACTTGTTGGCCGCATAAACATCCTGCATGCGGCTGGAAATTATGGGGGCCGCATGAGCCTTCTGTATGTGGCTGGAATTTGTGGCCGCATGAGGCTTCTGTATACGGCTGGAGCTTGTGGACGCATGAGCCTTCTCCATGCGGCTAAGATTGGTGGCCGTATGAACCTTCATGCGGCGGGTGCCCTTATGCGGCTTCCGCACAGAGTTCCCCCTTGCTCCCGCAAGTCCAGCATCGTAGTGCTTTCTTCTGCCAGACTTGGGGACAGCAGGGTCCTCTGTGGCCTAAAGTGGGGCCGCATGTGAGTCTTCTCCGCCGTCTTGGTCAGCAGAGAACACTTCTTCCAGAGCTTGGGGAGGAGCAACGATTTTGGGCCTCCACTCCCTACGGGCCTTCTTCGTGCCGGCTAGCTTCTGGACCGGGCTAGTGCTCCCCTCGGAGAGCATCTCTTCAAACGCTTGCTGGTCGAAGCGAACAACCAGCATCTGTTGCGTGGAGCCGAGCTTGGCTGCGTCCGATTGCGTCACCAACTTCTCAGCAGTAGAAAAGTTAGTCCCCAGCAGAGTCTCCATCGTGTTTGCCATTGATTATCAAAGAACAGAACAGTTTTATGGGAGGACTGAACTTTAATTCACAATTACAAACTCGCTCGTACAAAGAGAGCCTAGGAATAAAATCTAGGAAAAATAATCTAAGTACAATTGTTTAATTTGGATTCTGGGGGGTGACGGTAGAGGCTCGGAAAAGTGCTATCAACTCTGCCTTACTCCTTGGACGATCGAACGCAACCTCGACTCCGGCGAAGAAATGCTCTCTATATCTCTCTGCTGCTCTGTGTGCATGTACAAGGGATTAGCACCTTGCTATTTATAGGAATTTATGATGAGTGGGCTGTACAGCCTCGTGGCCACATCCTTGTAACTGTGCCTTGAGAAGTAGGCAGTTGGAGATTGGTTAAGATTAATCTTGATCTGTTTGTTGCAATAAATCTGGACTGTTATGTTGGTTGAAATAGATCTGAACTGCTATGATCTGTTACTTGCAATAAATCTTAGTTGTTAAGACTTAGTCAACTTCTGCCACGTGTCCCAACTGCCACTAGGTTGCGAGCCGCATGAAGGACTGTACCCCTGTCCGAGTCGCATGAGGGTGGCCTCACAACCGAGCCGCATGAGGGTAGCCTCACAACCGAACCGCATGAGGGTGGCCTCACAACCGAGCCGCATGAGGGTGGCCTCACAACTGAGCCGCATGAGGGTGGCCTCACAACCTAGCCGCATGAGGGTGGCCTTACAACCGAGCCGCATGAGAGTGGCCTCACGACCGAGCTGTATGAGGGTCACTCAGGCGATCCGCGTAAAGAAATTTCTTAGAATTTGTGAACTGTGCCAGCTATCACAAAGATTTTCTCGTCTTTTTATGAGCATGTCTCGTCTCTTCTTGTCACTTCCCGTTCCCAGAATACGTATTTTAAATGCATGTACTGCTTAAATGTATTTATTTAATATTTATCATGTATTGTTCTGTATTTGAATTCCTTTAATTTCACGTTAATTATTTTTCTGCATTTTACTTTCTACTTTGCTTTTGGGTTCGACCCGAGTTGGTTTATTTTCCGGCCTTGATGGTTCAACATGAACCCAACTCCCCACCTACCACCACTCCTTCATTTAAAGCCCCAAAACCCTTTCTCTCTTCATTACTCACATTTACTTCTCCTTCTTCATCCTCCATTACTCTCCCACCCACCCATTTGGAGAGGCAAGTACATCTTGCACACCATGAGGGATTTCATGCATCCCCATTTATTTTTAATCTATGTTGTTTATCTTCTCTTCTACAAGTTTAGGTCTTGAAGTTCTTGATTTCCATGGATGGTTGGGTGTAGATCTAAGTTTTAAGTTTTGGTTTTTTATATGGATTTTGTGGGTTTGATCTATCAAACTTTGTTGTTTTCGAAAATAAGTGGTTCTATGTTGTAGAGAATTCAATTCTACCAAAATTTGGCTTTTGAAAAGTTAGATTTCGACTTAATTTGAGAAAGTTATGGCCAAAAGCATTTTTGGTCATTTCTATGTTCATCTGCCAACGCAGATTCTGGCCGCATGAGCAGATTCTGGCCGCATAAGCAATTTCTGGCCGTATGAGCAATTTCTGGCTGCATGAGCAATTTCTGACCGCATAAGCAGATTCTGGCCGCATGAGCAAATTCTGGCCGCATAAGCAATTTGTGGCTGCATGAGCAAATTCTGGCCGCATGAGCAATTTCTGGCCGCATGAGCAAATCCTGGCCGCATGAGCTTTTATTTTCCCGGCCGCATAAACTCTAGCCCATAATGTCTTTTGGCTGATTCTGTCCCGAGTTGACATTAACTAACATTGATTGTTATCTTGGCATTAATTAACATTGATTGTGACCTTGACTAATAATTGATCATGCATTCCTAGTTGGAACTAAGAGACTGGCTAGTCGTCTTATTGAATTGAATGAATGAGACAAGTTCATATTAACTATGAACTATTATAGTCGATTGGTCGATCCCGAATATTGACATACAGGCACACATGCAGGCTTCAATTTATTTATTTATTTTCTACAAAAGCAGCATGTGTACTTGATGGTCAAGGCATGATTATTCCGTGGTTAGTTTTGATTGTTGCATTACGCTATGCAAGACCTACAACCTAACCGTACGGGTATCGTTGTAGAGTTAGGCATATCGTAATTGTACGGAAGTACTCATTCTGAATGACCATGATCCACGGTATGAGATTTCACTCAACGAAGAGACTACTAAGTTAAATAAAATAATGATTGCATGGAGAGAATGGATTTCCGAATTCTTACATGGCAGCCCTCTTTGGGACTATTAAGTGCCCGACAGGCCGGCTGGCTCCTACAGATACTGCAAATCTGTCACACGGGCAGGGAGTGGTATCTGCTTATATTATTTATTATATATTGATGACGGGCGTCCCGCTGTGACTCGTCTAATTCATGATTGGTGCAATTGATTGACTGGATAGACTAGCCTTGCTTGCACATAGTAAGAACTGAGGAATCCTTATTGCATATTTCCAGGGTAACTTGGAACTCACAATAGCAAGCCGTAGAAGTTGAATGGCCGTTTAAATTAATTTGTTTGTGTACTGTACCTACTCTGTTACTTAACTGAGATGACCAGAATGTCAGGACATGACGGGCCAATTTCTGTCCTTGTTTGGTTGGGAGGTTGGTTCGAAGTGTCGTGATGTTATATGAATCATAGTAGCAAGCAGAGGTCTATATATCATATTCTCTTATTACTGGTTTTAATTCCTCATATCGTGCTTCCTTGCGGTACTTGCTATTAGAGGTCTAACCTCTCTGGTTTTGCATGGCCAGATCTAGAGCCGGTTCCCGAGGACTCAGCTTACTTCCACCTTCGAGATGGTCAATACTAGAGGGATGATCGCAGGAGGACTCGAGTGGGTTCCTTACTTCCCCACTCGTTTTGTTATTTACTTAATACCTTGCCATTTGGCACCGACATGTTAGTCGGATTGTCTTGTACTTACTTTTACATAATTGTAATTAAGTCAAACTGCAGCTGATAACAATTGGGTATACTTTGCTACATCATCTGGCTATGTTTTGTAAAGCCAGATATCAAGAACATTTTGACTGAGCATTTGGTATGCCTTACTGCTTTATCTTACATGTTCTCTATTTTTGTTTCTTGTTTGAATGATTGAGACAATAGATATGAAGTGACCATAGTAAGACTTTCATGTAGTATGCACCCCCTCGTCTTTTAGACAGCATTGATCGTATTATACGGTATTCATCTACCCGTAATACATAGCTGGCTGAGTCATTCCCCCGCTCTCCAGTATTCTGGTTCTGGGGCGTGACACTTCTTTATATCAGAGCCATCATGTCAGAGCTATGTCAGAGCTGTCACTTTGTGTTAGAGCATTAATGGCCAGCCAGCTGTATGGGTCTCTTTCGAACCGCATAAGGCCACGTAGCTTTTTCTGAGCCGCATAAAAACTATCTGAGCCGCATGAAGCTCTCAGGAATTTTTGAGCCGCATGAACCCCCCAAGTTCTGAGCCGCATGGAGTTTCTGGGCCGTATAAGGTTTTATCATTCTTTTCCATGCTTCTACAGGTTGCAAGTCTTCTCGAGAATCAGTGTCCATACAAGTACAAGAACAACAATGAGGCTTGCACAAGCTACACCAATATATACAATGAATAACGTCTCATGACGGGATCCAGATAATACCAATCTGTGTAACAAATGTGTCAAGAGCTCATAGATATCTACACTAAATACAGGAAACATAGAAGTTATCATAAACAAAAATTTATCAGAGAATGTACTCGCCTCAATTTGCTGGAGTTGTAACTCCCCAGAACCAGAATACTGGAGAGCAGGGGCGAACATAACCAGCTACGTATATTGAAGTGCCACCCACCTCACTATACGGTCACGGCTGTCTAGATACATGAGGGTTTAACTACAAGCCATCAGTCTCTTATGGTCATGAACAAGCCTATTGTCTCAATCTCAAGCAAGTAATAACAGTTACAAGATGTCAGAGCACCAAATATATAATAGTTAGGCGTCCCATACATTACATATTTGGATGATCATGAAGCTAGTCATACAAAATGTGAAGACTAGCAAGAGTTTCAGTCATACATGATCAACCCTAGGATTTGTCAATCATGTTACAGCCCGTAGGCAGACAGTAAGTAAAGTACAATCGAGCTAACACGTGCTCGTCGGCTAAACGCCTCAAAAGAATAATTTTACAATAGAGTGGGAGAGCCAAAAATAAAACCCACTCGTTGCCAGGGTTACGCCTGGTGGTCACCATCTGGCTGGAAGGTGGGGAGATCCTCTGGAGCTGTTCCGGTATCTGGCCACGCAAAACCAGCTGGGTCAGATCCCAGAAAGAGCAAGTGCCACAAAGGAGGCTTCACTTAAGAACTAAAACCAGCAATTAGCACAAGAACATAATTATAATAAAAGACTTGAAATATAGAAAATCATAACGATATACGATAAGATAACCATGGAACTATTCAGATAACCGAGTTACAACCCGTAAACCAAACAAGGACCGGGGTTGTAACCTTTCATCTGAACGGAACTTGGTTTTCCACCATTTATCGACAAGGTGAAACACAAGCATTCAGGTCATGTAACAATCTTGTACAGGATCAGGACAAGACTAGACTGGACTAGACTCCATCCAATCAATCACGTCCAAGCAATAAGTACGGCTTGATACTTAACTAACTAGGGTTATCACAGGCCTAGTTACTAGCAAGATGCAATGAGATTATTCCAACAGCCACAAGCCCTGCAGACCATCCAGGTTATCTAGGTCGAATATCCGTTCATGAAGCGTGCAACACATGACAGTGTGCTGAAACTGTGCCCTACTCGTCGGCAGGCTACAAGTCCATTTGCGCTCCCAAATAACGGGATTGTCTGTAGCTGAAAAATCTTTTCATGACTACTGGATTATTCTAGTTATTAGCCTTAGTCAATTTCAGTAGGTACCCCTGACCGTGGTACTCAGGAGCCCCTGTCCTAGACATGATGCAAGACAATACCGGTTCATTGGTACAAATACAATCGTCCACGGTGTCCAGGCCATTCATTCTTGTCATGTCATGCTAGCCGTCGCAACAGCATATCGAGATATATCATGTCAGGTTTACTTATCAAGAGTACGCCTCGACGGGCCACTATTATGTCATGTTACTTGTCAAGAGTGTACCACTACAGGTCACTGTCGTGTTCATGGCAAGTGTGCAGAATTTACATGGTACAAGCAATCTATCAAGGGACCCAAGTTACACAGAGGGTCAAGAGATAAAAGCATAAATGTAGCAACTCAACAGGGTAAAAGGAGTGCACGGCTATGGAAGAAACCATACGACTAAGCGGGACGGGCTCATGCGGCTCGGGGGCTCATGCGGCCGGGGGGGAAAGGGCGTATGAAAGGGGCCAGGGGTTAAGGGATTATGCGGCAGGGGAAAAAAGGCGCATGCGGCTAAGAGTGACGGGCTAATACGGCAGGGGTTCATGCGGTAGGGGCTCATGCGGCAGGGGAACATGCGGCAAGGGTGACGAGCTCATGCGGCAATAGTTAGGGATAGCCATGCGGCTAAGTCGAGCAAAGACATGCGGCTCGGCTAGAGGAAGCCATGCGGCAAGAAGGGGATAGGCTCATGCGGCTGGAGGAAAAGGGCGCATGTGGTTAAGGACAGCAGGCTCATGCGGCTGGGGAACATGCGGCAGGGGAATCGGGTTCATGCGGCTCGAGTCAACTTGAATCATGCGGGTGAAGGCCATACGGCTAAGTCCATGTGGCATGGGCCATGCGGCCAAGAATGGGACTTGCCGCATGAAAATGGCATGCGACTAAGTAATGTTCTTCTTCTCCACTTTCCGGGAAGAATAACCATGGAAGCCATTGCTTCCAAGCTCCAAAAATCTTCATCTAAGGTCAGAATTCGAACTTCCATAGGTCAAAATGGAGTGGAATGAAATTCTCTACAACATGGAACCATCAAAACTTGAAAATAACAAGGTTTAATAGATCAAAACCCAAGAAACCCGGAAATGCAACAAGCTCAGATCTACATGAATTGAACTATGGAAATTAAAAATACTAAGTACTAAAGTGTCTTAGAATCTCGTGAGGAAGAAAATGGAACAACAAAACTTGAGTTCCTTCATGAAGCAAGTTGCACTTACCTAAGCCTCTCCTGGTAGGTTGAGAGAGTAATGGTGAGGAAGAAGAAGAGTTATGAGGATTAATGGAAGAGAGAGAGTCGTTAGGTGGCTTATAAGGGAAGAGAGTGGGTGGTAGGTGGGGTTGGTTCACATGCAAGAAGAAACCGAACCAAGCAATGAAATGCTAAAATAAACCATGCAATGAGACATGCAATATGAGTCAAAATACGTATACGTATACCAAGATACGTAATAGGAACTACGAGCGTTACAACTCTACCCACCTTAAAAGAATTTCATCCTCGGAATTTAATTAAGATGCTAGTGTAATGCCTGTGATTCGTATTACGTATTTTGGAAATACGTGTACGTGTTTATTCTTGTGTTATTCCTTGTTTAGCTCTCGGCTTGGTTTAACTCTCGGTTTGGGTTGGCTTGGTTCGGCCGGCCCAATGCTTGGTTCATCATGGGCCAAGGGTGGAACACCTTAGCCTATGCTTCTCCTTCATTTCCACCACAACCCCCCCCCCCCTCTTTATTATCCCCACCAACCTTCTCTCTCCTCCATAATTCTCATTTACTTCTCCTTCCCCCACCATTACTCTTCTCCACCAACCAAGAACACCATAGGCAAGTGCAACTTGCTTCCACAAGAGAACTCCTTTTGATGGTTTCATTAGCTTCTCCTCATGATTCTAAACCACATTAGAACTTGTCATTTTCCATTTTGAGGCTTTAATTCTTGTAGATCTAGAGTTTTGCTATTTTCGAATTTTTGGTGTTTTGATCTATTAAACTTGCTTGTTTTCAAGTTTTGATGGTTCCATGTTTTAGAGAATTTCATTCTACCCAATTTTGACCTTTGGAAAGTTGAATTCGGACTTGTTTTGACCAAGATTTGGACAATTGAAGCTTAGATTCAACTTTAGAGTTCTTGCTGTTCTTGCCATTTGGAGAAGACAGTGAACAGTGAGCTAGCTTTTTAGCTTATGCCGCTGAGTCATACGCTGCTCTTTAGCGAGCGTACGCTAGTCTTCGTACACTGCTCTTTAGCGAGCGTACGCTAGCCTTCGTACGCTGCTCTTTAGCGAGCGCACGCTAGTCTTCGTACGCTGCTCTTTAGCGAGCGTACGCTAGTCTTCGTACGCTGCTCTTTAGCGAGCGCACGCTAGCCTTCGTACGCTGCTCTTTAGCGAGCGTACGCTAGTCTTCGTACGCTGCTCTTTAGCGAGCGTACGCGTGCCTTGGTACGCTAGCTTAAGCGAGCAAGGCGTACGCTGGCCCCTTTCATACGCTAGCTCGAGCGTACGCAGTCTTGAGAGTACGCTAGCTTGAGCGTACGCTGACCTGTAGCTTGAGCGTGCCCTTGTGCACGCTGACCCTTGCGTACGCTTCCCATTGGAAGTGTATGGATCCTTTGGTATGCAGACCTGAGCATACGCTAGCCTGAGTGTAGCCTGGCTTGAGCGTAGCCTGATTACCCTTGATCTTCTATAGCCCTGTATATTGATATTTTATTAGATATTTAACGTCCATTTTATATCCTTACGCCTTTTGTCATGAACTTGGTAATCATGGATTTGTTTAATATGTTTGGAAATGATACCTGAGCATGACACGATAGTGACCCGTAGTGGTGCACTCCTGACATAATAACCTGACATGACTTGATAGTGGCCCGTCGTGGCGCACTCCTGACAAGTACACTTGACATGATAAACCTGACATGTTATATCTTGATAAGCTGTTGCGACGGCTACCTGACATGACATGACCTGTATAAATAACCTGGACACCGTGGGCGATTGTGCTTGTACAAATAATCCAGTCCTGTCTTGCATCATGTCTTGGAGGGGACTCCTGAGTACCACGGTCAGGAGTACCTACTAAAATGGACTAAGGTTAACAACTAGATTAATACATTAGTCATGAAGAGATTTTCCAGCTACAGGCAATCCCGTTACCTGGGCGCGCTTGGAATCTGTAGCCTGCCGTCGAGTAGGGCACATTTCCAGCACACTGTCATGTGTTGCACCCTTCAAACTGCTTAAGGGTACATGCGTTTCCTGGACGATGTACCCACCTGAATTCAACCTTAATCTCTCGACCTGGGTGACCTGGATGGTCTGCAGGGCTTGTAGCTGTGGAATAATCTCACTGCATCTTGTTAGTAATTAGGCTTGTGACAACCCTAGTTAGTTAAAGTATCAAGCCGTAGTTCTTGCTTGGCCGTGAAGTGATTGGATGGAGTCTAACCAGTCTAGTCTTGCCCTGACCCTGTTCCAGACTATTGAATGACCAGAATGCTTGTATTTATTTTACCGATAAATTGTGAGAATTCCAAGTTCTGTTCAGACGAAGGGTTACAACCCCGGTCCTTGTTTGGTTTACGGGTTGTAACCTGGTTATCTGAATAGTTTCATGGTTATCTCGTCGTATATCATCCTGGTGTATTTTTTTTATTTCCAGTTCTTACTTTTATTTATATCTTGTGCTGATTGCTGGTTTTAGTTCTTAAGTGAAGCCTCCTTTGTGGCACTTGCTCTTTCTGGGGTCTGACCCAGCTGGTTTTGTGTGGCCAGATTTCGGAGCAGCTCCAGAGGATCTACCGACCTTTCTGCCAGATGGTGAATACTAGAAGGAATCCTGGCAACGAGTGGATTATTTTTGGCTCTTCCACTCTATTGTAAAAATATTCTTTTGAGGCGTTTAGCCGACGAGCACCTGTTTAGCTCGATTGCACTTACTTACTGTCTACCTACGGGCTGTAACATGATTGACAAATCCTAGGGTTGATCATGTATGACTAAACTCTTGCTAGTCCTAACATTTTGTAACGACTAGCTTCATGATCAGCTGAATATGTAATATTTGGGACGCCTTATTATTGTATATTTAATGATCATACATCTTGTGACTCTTACTTACTTGCTATGATTGGGACACTAGGCTTGTTCATGACCTTAAGAGACTGTTGGCTTGTAGATAAACCCTCATGTATCCTAGACAGCCGTGACCGTATAGCGAGATGAAATCCATTTCAATATACGTAGCTGGCTATGTCTGCCCCCGCGCTCCAGTATTCTGGTTCTGGGGCGTGACATGGTTTAAGTGGTGGCCCATGCAGGTCTTGTAATCAAGATATGTGAGGGTTTACCGAATAGATGTCTCAATCAGTATTCGTCCTTGATCTCTGCTCGTATCTTCTGAATCCCTGGATTCTTGTCCTGATCGTATGCTTGTATCGTTGATCTGTCCTGGTCCTTCCTTATTATTCCCTATGTCGTCTTCTTCAGCGGCATTGTTCGTGGTCCTACCGACCAGCAAGGCGGAGCACCTCCCGCGGACCAGCAGCAACCTGGAGATCAAGCCCAGCATTCCGGAGTAGCCTCCAGAGTCCTGCCTTCTGGCGGAGAGCCACCAGTCCAGCCAGTTCAACCTGTAGAACATGATGACGGCACTTTGGTAGGACTCGTCAGGACCTTGATAACTTCCCAAGACCGGCGTGGAGATGCGTTGCACCAGGCAGTAACGGATGCTTTGACCCGGGGTGGTCATCAGGGTAACAGCGCTGCCAACAGCTTCAAGCGCTTGAACCCTCCCTTCTTCGACGGTAGTGAAGATGCTATCGCGGCAGATGCATGGCTTCAGGACACAGAAGTGATTCTAGAAGCAGCCAGGACTCCAGAGAACGAGAAGGTGGCCGTTGTGCGCCTGCAGTTGTTAGATCTTGCCCACAGCTGGTGGGCAGCGCAGGCCGTTGGATTAGCAGCCCCCATTGCTTGGGCAGTATTTCGGGAGAGATTCCAGACCAAGTATTTTGATGCTGTAGCTCGGTACGATCTACAGACGAGGTTCACAAATCTGAAGCAAGGAGGCAGGACGGTCGACGGATATGCGGCCGAGTTTTCCAGACTCAGTCGGTTTGCTCCCACTTTGGTGGCAACCGAGTATGATAGAGCCCAGCGGTTCCAGCAGGGACTTCACTTGGAGATCTTGTTGGCAGTCGAGCAGTTTGAGCATCAGACTTTTGATGCAGTCTTGAGAGCAGCCCGGAGGTATGAGTATACCTCCCAGAGGATTGTGGATAGGACCGGAGGTCGGGAGAGATCTCACGGCCAGATGAATCAGTCTTCAGCACCGGCCCCGGCAGCCAGGGCCTTAACTATTGGGGCTCCGAGGCGAGCAGCCTCAGTGACGTCGGTTCAGCATTCAACTCCGACGCACCCTCAGCAGCAGCAGAAGCAGAAGCAGTCTTCCGCAGTGGGATGTTCTCATTGTGGAAAGCCAGGCCATGTGGTGGCAGAATGTCGCAGGGCACAGGGATTGTGTCTGGCTTGTGGAGCACCAGACCATAGGGTTGGATCCTGCCCGAACAGGGGTGGTTCATCCTCGTCCCACCTTTCTAGTTCTTCGGTGAGAGGACCCGCACCGGTCCAGCAGCAGCAGCAGTATCCATTGCCGAGGCCCTTGCCGCCTCAGTCCCAGGCGTTTCAGCAGCAGAGCCCCCAGCAGTATGCGCAAGCCCAGGCCTTGAGTCAGAATAGGCAGCGAGGAATTCAGCAGAGGGGACCAGCACCCCGATGGCACGGTCAGGCTATGGTGATGACCGTGGAGGAAGAGTTGGCACCAGGTGAGGTAGTGGCAGGTACTATTCTCGTCAACTCCTTCCCAGCTTCAGCTTTATTTGATTCTGGTGCATCACATTCTTTTATGTCTGCACGATTCGCGACACGGGTAGGATTGGAGCCCGAGTCATTATCAGTAAGGCTCAATATACTTACTGGTAACGGACTTGTGGGAGTAGATAGAGTGTTTTCCTCGTGTCGGATCGTAGTTAGCGGTAGAGAATTTTCCGCTAGGTTGATAGAGTTTCCAATGGCCGATTATGATGTGGTCTTAGGGATGGATTGGTTGAGGAACCAGTATGCTAGGATAGACTGCCATATTGGTAGGGTTGTTTTTAGCATTCCAGGAGAGCCGGAGTTTTCTTTCTCTCGAGGTGAGGTTGAGTCATCTCCTCCAGTATTGCGGATGGCAGTAGCAGCAGTTCAGTTGCCCAGGATAGTGAATGAGTTCCCAGATGTTTTTCCAGAAGAGCTACCAGGTATGCCTCCAGAGCGGGAGATCGAGTTCACTATAGACTTGATTTCCGGGACAGCCCCAGTATCAGAGAGAGTCTACAGGATGGCACCGTCAGAGTTGGAGATCTTGTACAAGATGATTGAAGAGCTTAGGACCAAGGGATTCATTCGTGCAAGTGGATCACCTTGGGGAGCCCCGATGCTTCTTGTGAAAAAGAAGGATGGTACGTCCAGGTTATGTGTTGATTATCGTACCTTGAACTCAGTGACAATCAAGAACAGATACCCTCTTCCGAGGATAGATGACTTGTTTGATCAACTCAAGGGGGCTTCAGTATTCTCGAAGATTGATTTGCGCTCAGGTTATCATCAGATCAGAGTCAGAGAGCAGGACATCCCGAAGACACTTTTAGATCGAGATATGGGCATTGGGAGTTCCTTGTTATGCCTTTTGGAGCAACCAATGCGCCGACAGTATTCATGGACCTCATGAATCGCATCTTCATGCCTTACTTGGATCAGTTTATGATTGTGTTCTTGGATGACATTCTGGTCTACAGCAAGAGTGAGGCGGAGCATGAGCAGCATCTCCGTATAGTTCTTCAGATCCTCAGAGAGCACCAGTTATATGCCAAGTTCAGTAAATGCGAGTTCTGGCTCGACCGCATTTCGTACTTGGGTCATATCATCACCAGAGGAGGAGTAGAAGTGGATCCCCAGAAGATTGTAGCTATTGAGTCATGGCCAGTACCCAGCACCGTTGCAGAAGTTCGCAGTTTCCTTGGATTGGCTGGCTATTACCGGCGATTTGTTTCAGACTTTGCTCGGATTTCAGCGCCATTGACCCAGTTGACCCGTAAGGATGCGCAGTTTGCTTGGACAGCAGAGTGTCAGAGTTCTTTTGAGCAGTTGAAGCGAGGCCTGATAACAACTCCTATTCTCACGCTTCCTGATGGGACCGGAGGATTCTCAGTGTACTGTGATGCTTCAGGCAGAGGTTTAGGATGTGTTCTGATGCAGCATGGGAAGGTAATAGCTTATGCGTCACGACAACTTCGTGATCATGAGAGGAATTACCCAACCCATGACTTGGAGCTGGCAGCAGTGGTGTTTGCACTTAAGTTGTGGAGGCACTACTTGTACGGAGATAGGGTGGAGATTTTCACCGACCACAAGAGCCTGAAGTATGTTTTCACCCAGAAGGATCTTAACATGCGTCAGAGGAGATGGCTGGAGCTTCTTGTGGATTATGATGTCAACCTGCAGTATCATCCTGGGAAGGCCAATGTCGTAGCAGATGCATTGAGCAGGAGGGCCGGAGCTTATTTCCTAACAGCGCAACCAGAGCTGTTAGCAGATCTTCAGAAGATGGATATTGAAGTCGTTCTCCCTTCCAGTGTGGCCTTGATGGCCAGTATGCAAGTTCAGTCCACCATAGTTGAGAGGATCCGGATGGCGCAATCGGCAGATTCCAAGCTTCAGCGAATCAGAGCAAAGTGCGAGGCAGGACGAAGACCAGAGTTATGCATTCATGAGGATGGTACACTTAGGCATGGTAAGCGTCTTTGTGTACCCAGTGGAGATATCAGACAGGAGATCATGTCAGAGGCGCACAGTTCTCAGTATTCCATCCATCCTGGCAGTACGAAGATGTACCGTGATATCCGTCAGCACTTCTGGTGGAATGGCATGAAGCGGGAGATAGCTCGGTTTGTCTCTCGGTGTTTAGTTTTCTAACAAGTTAAAGTCGAACATCAGAGACCGGCTGGACTTCTTCAGCCCTTACCGATTCCAGAATGGAAGTGGGAGCATGTGACCATGGATTTCGTGACTGGATTACCTAGATCCCCTGCTAGTAGAGATGCTATTTGGGTCATTGTGGATAGGCTTACCAAGGTAGCGCACTTTCTCCCGTTTAGAGTTGGTCAGTCGACGGCTCAGCTAGCGGAGATGTACCTCAGGCAGATTGTCAGATTGCACGGAGTGCCAGTCAGTATCACCTCGGACCGAGATTCAAGATTTATGTCGCACTTTTGGCGTAGCTTGCAAGAGAGTTTGGGGACTCATCTCCAGTTCAGTTCAGCATATCACCCGCAGACAGATGGCCAGTCGGAGCGCACGATCCAGAATCTTGAAGACATGTTGCGGTCTTGCACACTTGACTTCGGTGGTTCATGGGAAGATCACTTGCACCTGGTGGAATTCTCGTACAACAATAGTTTCCAGGCCAGTATCCAGATGGCACCGTTCGAGGCACTGTATGGCAGGAAGTGCAGATCCCCGTTAGCCTGGGATGATGTTGGGGAGAGGCAGATGCTTGGTCCAGAAATGATTGCTCAGACCGTTGAAGTAGTCAGGCGAGTCAGAGATCACCTTCGAGTTGCCCAAGATCGCCAGCGCTATTGGGCCGATTCTCATCGGCGCCCTCTCGAGTTCTCGGTCGGCGATCATGTATTCCTGAGGATTTCGCCTAACCGTGGCGTCATTCGTTTCGACGTACGGAAAAAGCTTAGTCCTAGGTATATAGGGCCGTTCGACATTCTGGAGCGAGTAGGGGATGTATCCTATCGTCTCGCTCTTCCACCGTCGCTAAGCGAGGTGCATGACGTGTTCCATGTATCCCAATTACGACGGTACATCCCGGACCCGAGCCACATCCTGGATCATTCGAAATTGGTTGTTGGTACCAACCTTTCGTATGAGGAGAGGCCCGTGTCTATATTGGATCGAAGAGAGAAGATCCTCAAGAATAAGACTATCAAGTTAGTCCGAGTTGCTTGGGGTCATCACTCTTTGGAGGAGTCAACGTGGGAGCGTGAGGATGATATCCGATCACGATATCCCGACTTGTTTGACTCATGAGGTATAATATCTTTCTTATGCCTCATGCCATCAATTTCTTGCTTGCATGATTGATTGATTGCCTAGTATAATTGCCTATGAATAGTGTAGCTTGTTCTTGTCCCTCTAGCCTCTTAATTAAATTTCGAGGACGGAATTCTTTTAAGGTGGGTAGAGTTGTAATGCCTGTGATTCGTATTACGTATTTTAGAAATACGTGTACGTGTCTATTCTTGTGTTATTCCTTGTTTAGCTCTCGGCTTGGTTTAACTCTCGGTTTGGGTTGGCTTGGTTCGGCCGGCCCAATGCTTGGTTCATCATGGGCCAAGGGTGGAACACCTTAGCCTATGCTTCTCCTTCATTTCCACCACAACCCCCCTCTTTATTATCCCCACCAACCTTCTCTCTCCTCCATAATTCTCATTTACTTCTCCTTCCCCCACCATTACTCTTCTCCACCAACCAAGAACACCATAGGCAAGTGCAACTTGCTTCCACAAGAGAACTCCTTTTGATGGTTTCATTAGCTTCTCCTCATGATTCTAAACCACATTAGAACTTGTCATTTTCCATTTTGAGACTTTAATTCTTGTAGATCTAGAGTTTTGCTATTTTCAGATTTTTGGTATTTTGATCTATTAAACTTGCTTGTTTTCAAGTTTTGATGGTTCCATGTTTTAGAGAATTTCATTCTACCCAATTTTGACCTTTGGAAAGTTGGATTCGGACTTGTTTTGACCAAGATTTGGACAATTGAAGCTTAGATTCAACTTTAGAGTTCTTGCTGTTCTTGCCATTTGGAGAAGACAGTGAACAGTGAGCTAGCTTTTTAGCTTATGCCGCTGAGTCGTACGCTGCTCTTTAGCGAGCGTACGCTAGTCTTCGTACGCTGCTCTTTAGCGAGCGTACGCTAGCCTTCGTACGCTGCTCTTTAGCGAGCGCACGCTAGCCTTCGTACACTGCTCTTTAGCGAGCGTACGCTAGCCTTCGTACGCTGCTCTTTAGCGAGCGCACGCTAGCCTTCGTACGCTGCTCTTTAGCGAGCGCACGCTAGCCTTCGTACGCTGCTCTTTAGCGAGCGTACGCGTGCCTTGGTACGCTAGCTTAAGCGAGCAAGGCGTACGCTGGCCCCTTTCGTACGCTAGCTCGAGCGTACGCAGTCTTGAGAGTACGCTAGCTTGAGCGTACGCTAACCTGTAGCTTGAGCGTGCCCTTGTGTACGCTGACCCTTGCGTACGCTTCCCATTGGAAGTGTATGGATCCTTTGGTACGCAGACCTGAGCGTACGCTAGCCTGAGCGTAGCCTGGCTTGAGCGTAGCCTGATTACCCTTGATCTTCTATAGCCCTGTATATTGATATTTTATTAGATATTTAACGTCCATTTTATATCCTTACGCCTTTTGTCATGAACTTGGTAATCATGGATTTGTTTAATATGTTTGGAAATGATACCTGAGCATGACACGATAGTGACCCGTAGTGGTGCACTCCTGACATAATAACCTGACATGACTTGATAGTGGCCCGTCGTGGCGCGCTCCTGACAAGTACACTTGACATGATAAACCTGACATGTTATATCTTGATAAGCTGTTGCGACGGCTACCTGACATGACATGACCTGTATAAATAACCTGGACACCGTGGACGATTGTGCTTGTACAAATAATCCAGTCCTGTCTTGCATCATGTCTAGGAGGGGACTCCTGAGTACCACGGTCAGGAGTACCTACTAAAATGGACTAAGGTTAACAACTAGATTAATACATTAGTCATGAAGAGATTTTCCAGCTACAGGCAATCCCGTTACCTGGGCGCGCTTGGGATCTGTAGCCTGCCGTCGAGTAGGACACATTTCCAGCACACTGTCATGTGTTGCACCCTTCAAACTGCTTAAGGGTACATGCGTTTCCTGGACGATGTACCCACCTGAATTCAACCCTAATCTCTCGACCTGGGTGACCTGGATGGTCTGCAGGGCTTGTAGCTGTGGAATAATCTCACTGCATCTTGTTAGTAATTAGGCTTGTGACAACCCTAGTTAGTTAAAGTATCAAGCCGTAGTTCTTGCTTGGCCGTGAAGTGATTGGATGGAGTCTAACCAGTCTAGTCTTGCCCTGACCCTGTTCCAGACTATTGAATGACCAGAATGCTTGTATTTATTTTACCGATAAATGGTGAGAATTCTAAGTTCTGTTCAGACGAAGGGTTACAACCCTGGTCCTTGTTTGGTTTACGGGTTGTAACCTGGTTATCTAAATAGTTCCATGGTTATCTCGTCGTATATCATCCTGGTGTATTTTCTTTATTTCCAGTTCTTACTTTTATTTATATCTTGTGATGATTGCTGGTTTTAGTTCTTAAGTGAAGCCTCCTTTGTGGCACTTGCTCTTTCTGGGGTCTGACCCAGCTGGTTTTGTGTGGCCAGATTTTGGAGCAGCTCCAGAGGATCTACCGACCTTTCTGCCAGATGGTGAATACTAGAAGGAATCCTGGCAACGAGTGGGTTATTTTTGGCTCTCCCACTCTATTGTAAAAATATTCTTTTGAGGCGTTTAGCCGACGAGCACCTGTTTAGCTCGATTGCACTTACTTTCTGTCTATCTACGGGCTGTAACATGATTGACAAATCCTAGGGTTGATCATGTATGACTAAACTCTTGCTAGTCCTAACATTTTGTAACGACTAGCTTCATGATCAGCTGAATATGTAATATTTGGGACGTCTTATTATTGTATATTTAATGATCATACATCTTGTGACTCTTACTTACTTGCTATGATTGGGACACTAGGCTTGTTCATGACCTTAAGAGACTGTTGGCTTGTAGATAAACCCTCATGTATCCTAGACAGCCGTGACCGTATAGCGAGATGGAATCCATTTCAATATACGTAGCTGGCTATGTCTGCCCCCGCTCTCCAGTATTCTGGTTCTGGGACGTGACAGCTAGAGAGGCAGGGACAAGCTATACTAATCACAGACAAGCTATACTAATCAGTCCATCATGCAATCATTCATTCAAGCAAGGAATTGAGAGCATAAGGCATAAGAAAGACATTATACCTTACGAGTCAAACAGGTCGGGATATCGCGATCGGATATCATCCTCACGCTCCCACGTTGACTCACCCAAGGAGTGATGACCCCAAGCAACAAGGACTAACTTGATAGTCCTGTTCTTGAGTATCTTCTCTCTTTGGTCCAATATGGATACGGGCCTCTCCTCATACGAAAGGTTGGTACCAATAACCAATTCCGAATGATCTAGGACATGACTCAGATCCGGGATATACCGTCATAATTGGGATACATGGAAGACATCATGCACCTCACGTAACGACGGCGGGAGAGCGAGAGGATAGGACACATCACCTACTCGCTCCAAAATGTCGAACGACCCTATATACCTAGGACTAAGCTTTCCCCGTACGCCGAAACGAATGACGCCACGGTTAGGCGAGATCCTAAGGAATACATGGTCGTCGACAGAAAATTCAAGGGGGCGCCGATGGGAATCGGTCCAATGGCGCTGGCGATCTTGTGCGACGCGAAGATGATCTCTGACTCTTCTGACCATCTCAACTGTCTGAGTAATCATTTTCGGACCGAGCATCTGCCTCTCTCCAACATCGTCCTATGCTAACGGGGATCTGCACTTCCTACCATACAGTGCCTCGAACGGTGCCATCTCGATACTGGCTTGGAAACTGTTGTTGTACGAGAACTCCACCAGGTGCAAGTGATCTTCCCACGAACCACCGAAGTCGAGTGTACAAGATCTCAACATATCTTCCCAGGTTCGTATGGTACGCTCTGATTGACCATCTGTCTGCGGATGATAAGCTGAGCTGAACTGGAGGTAAGTTTCCAAACTCTCTTGCAGACTGCGCCAAAAGTACGACATAAATCTTGAATCTCTGTCCGAGGTGATACTGACTGGTACACTGTGAAATCTGACGATCTGCCTGAGGTACATCTCTGCTAGCTGAGCCGTCGACTGACCAACTCTAAACTGGAGAAAGTAAGCCACCTTCGTGAGCGTATCTATAATAACCCAAATAGCTTCTCTACCGGCCGGGGACCTAGGTAATCCAGTCAGGAAATTCATGGTTATATGCTCCCATTTCTATTCTGAAATCGGCAAGGGCTGAAGAAGTCCAGCTGGCCTCTGATGTTCAGCTTTAACTTGTTGGCAAACCAAACACCGAGAGACAAACCGGGCTATCTCCCTCTTTATGCCATTCCACCAAAAGTGCTGACGGATATCACGGTACATCTTCGTACCGCCCAGATGAATCGAATACTGAGAACTGTGAGCTTATGCCATTATCTCATGTCTGATATCTCCACTGGGTACACAAAGACGCCTCCCATATCAAAGTGTACCATCCTCATGGATACATAACTCTGGTCTTCGTCCTGCCACACATTCTGCTCTGAGCCGCTGAAGCTTGAAACCAGTTGACTGCGCCATCTGGATCCTCTCGACTATAGTGGACTGAACTTGTAGGCTGGCCATCAATGCCACATTTGTAGGAAGGACAACTTCTATACCCATCTTCTGAAGATCTGCTAATAACACTGGTTACGCTGTCAGAAAATAAACTCCGGCTCTTCTGCTAAATGCATCTGCAACAACGTTGGCCTTCCCAGGATGATACTGCAGGTTGATGTCATAATCCACAAGCAGCTCTAGCCATCTCCTCTGACGCATGTTAAGGTCCTTCTGAGTGAACACATACTTCAGACTCTTGTGGTCGGTAAAAATCTCCATCCTATCTCCATACAAGTAGTGTCTCCAAAGCTTAAGTGCAAACAGTACTGTTGCCAGCTCCAAGTCATGGGTTGGGTAATTCCTTTCATGATCACGAAGTTGACGTGACGCATAAGCTATTACATTTTCATGCTGCATCAAAACACATCCTAAACCTCTGCCTGAAGCATCACAATACACTGAGAATCTCTCAGTCCCATCTGGAAGCGTGAGAATGGAGGCCTTCATCAAACCTCGCTTCAACTTCTCAAAAGATTCCTGACACTGTTGTCCAAGCAAACTGTACATCCTTGCGGGTCAACTGGGTCAATGGCGTTGAAATTCGAGCAAAGTCTGAAACAAATCGCCGGTAGTAGCCGGCCAAGCCAAGAAAACTGTGAACTTCTGCAACTGTACAGGGTACTGGCCATGATTCTATAGCCATTATCTTCTGGGGATCCACTTCTACTCCACCTCTGGTGATGATATGACCCAAGTATGAAATGTGATCGAGCCAGAACTCGCATTTACTGAACTTCGCATACAACTGATGCTCTCTGAGAATCTGGAGGACCACTCTGAGATGCTGCTCATGCTCCGCTTCACTCTTGCTGTAGATCAGGATGTCGTCTAGGAACACAATCACGAACTGATCCAAGTATGGCATGAAGATACGATTCATGAGGTCCATGAATACAGCCGGCGCATTGGTTTCTCCAAAGGGCATAACAAGGAACTCTCAATGCCCATACCTAGATCTGAAAGCTGTCTTCGGGATGTCCTGCTCTCTGACTCTGATCTGGTGATATCCTGACCGCAAATCAATCTTCGAGAATACTGCTGCCCCCTTGAGTTGATCAAACAAGTCATCTATCCTCGGAAGAGGGTATCTGTTCTTGATTGTCACTGAGTTCAAGGTACGATAATCTACATATAATTTGGACGTACCATCCTTCTTTTTTCACAAGAAGCATCGGGGCTCCCCAAGGCGATCCACTAGCACGAATGAATCCCTTGGTCCTGAGTTCTTCGATCATCTTATACAATATCTCTAACTCTAACGGTGCCATCCTGTAGACTCTCTGTGACACTGGAGATGTCCCTGGGATCAAGTCGATAGTAAAGTCGACCTCTCACTCTGGCGGCATTCCTAGAAGCTCTTCTGGGAAAACATCTGGAAACTCTTCGACTATCGGGGGTAACTGCACTGCTGCTACTGCCATCCGCAATACTGGAGGAGAAGGTTCAACTTCGCCTCGGGAAAAGGAAAACTCTGGCTCGCCTGGAATGCTAAAAACAATCCTGTCAACATGGCAGTCTATCCTAGCATACTGGTTCCTTAACCAATCCATCCCTAAGACCACATCATAATCGGCCATTGGGAACTCTATCAATCTAGTGGGGAACTCTCTACCGCTAACTACGATCCGACACGAGGAAAATACTCTATCTACTCCCACATGACCGTTACCAGTAAGTATATTGAGCCTTACTGATAATGACTCGGGCTCCAGTCCTATCCGTGTCGCGAATCGTGCAGACATGAATGAATGCGATGCACCAGAATCAAACAATACTGATGCTGGGAAGGAGTTGACGAGAATAGTACCTGCCACTACCTCACCTGGTGCCAATCCTTCTTCTACGGTCATCGCCATCGCCTGACCATGTCCTCTGGGTGCGGGTCCCATATGCTGAAAACCTTTCTGCCTGCTCTGAATCAGGGCTTGGGCTTGCGTATACTGCTGGGGGTTCTGCTGCTGAAATGCTTGGGTCTGAGGCGGCAAGGGCCTCGGCAACGGGTACTGCTGCTGCGGGAATAATACTGGGGCTGGTCCCCTAACCGACGGACTAGAAAAGTTCAAAGAAGACGAACTCCCCCTATTCGGGCAGTTCCCAACCCTGTGGTCCGGTGCTCCACAAACCAAGCACAAGCCCTGTGCTCTGCGACATTCTGCGCCACCACATGTCCTGGCTTCCCGCAATGTGAACATCCCACTGCGGAAGAGTGCTTCTACTTCTGTTGTTGAGGATACGTCGGGGTTGAATGTTGAACTGACGTCACTGAGGCCGCCCGCCTCGGGGTTCCAATGGTCAAAGCCCTAGCTGCCGGGGCTGTTGCTGAAGACTGGTTCATCTGGCCGTGGGATCGCTTCCGACCTCCTGTCCTGTCCACGATCCTCTGGGAGGTATACTCGTGCCTCCTAGCTGCTCTCAATACCGCATCAAAAGTTTGATGTTCAAAATGCTCCACTGCCAATAAAATCTCTAGATGGAGCCCCTGCTGGAACCGCTGGGCCCTATCGAACTCGGTCGCCACCAAGGTGGGAGCAAACCGACTAAGTCTCGAAAACTCGGCCGCATATCCGTCGACCATTCTGCCCATCTGCTTCAGATTGGTGAACCTCGTCTGTAGATCGTACCGAGCTACAGCATCGAAGTACTTGGTCTAGAATCTCTCTCGGAATACTGCCCAGGCAATAGGTGCCACTAATCCAACGGCCTGTGCCACCCACCAGCTGCGGCAAGATCCAATAACTGTAGGCGCACCATGGCCACCTTCTCGTTTTCTGGGGTCCTGGCTGCTTCTAGAATAACCTCAGTGTCCTGAAGCCATGCATCAGCAGCAATAGCATCTTCGCTACCATCGAAGAAGGGAGGATTCAAGCGCTTTAAGCTGTTGGCCGCACTGTTACCTTGATGACCACCTCTGCTCAGAGCATCTTGTACTGCCTGGTGCAGGACGTCGCCCCGACGATCTTGAGAAGCTAGCAATGTCCTGATGAGACCCACCAAGGTGCCATTATCAGGCTCTGCAGGCTGGACTGGCTAAACTGGTGGCTCTTGAAAAATAGGGAACAATAAGGAAGGACCAGGATAGATCAAAGATACAAGCATGTGATTAGGTCAAAAATTCAGGAATTTAGAGGGTACGAGCAGAGATCAAGGGCGAGTGATGATTGAGACATCTATTCAGTAAACCCTCACATATCTTGATTTACAAGACCTGCATGGGCCACCACTTAAACCATGTAACACCCCAGAACCAGAATACTGGAGAGCGGGGGCGAACATAGCCAGCTACGTATATTAAAGTGCCACCCACCTCGCTATACGGTCACGGCTGTCTAGATACATGAGGGTTTAACTACAAGCCATCAGTCTCTTATGGTCATGAACAAGCCTATTGTCTCAATCTCAAGCAAGTAATAACAGTTACAAGATGTCAGACCACCAAATATACAATAGTAAGGCGTCCTGTACATTACATATTTGGATGATCATGAAGCTAGTCATACAAAATGTGAAGACTAGCAAGAGTTTTAGTCATACATAATCAACCATAGGATTTGTCAATCATATTACAGCTCGTAGGCAAACAGTAAGTAAAGTGCAATCGAGCTAACACGTGCACGTCAGCTAAACGCCTCAAAAGAATAATTTTGCAATAGAGTGGGAGAGCCAAAAATAAAATCCACTCGTTGCCAGGGTTATGCCTGGTGGTCACCATCTGGCTGGAAGGTGGGAAGATCCTCTGGAGCTGCTCCGGTATCTGGCCATGCAAAACCAGCTGGGTCAGATCCCAGAAAGAGCAAGTGACACAAAGGAGGCTTCACTTAAGAACTAAAACCAGCAATTAGCACAAGAATATAATTATAATAAAAGACTTGAAATATAGAAAATTATAATGATATACGATAAGATAACCATGGAACTATTCAGATAACCGAGTTACAACCCGTAAACCAAACAAGGACCGGGGTTATAACCTTTCATCTGAACGGAACTTGGTTTTCCACCATTTATCGATAAGGTAAAACACAAGCATTCAGATCATGTAACAATCTTGTACAGGATCATGACAAGACTAGACTGGACTAGACTCCATCCAATCAATCACGGCCAAGCAATAAGTACGACTTGATACTTAACTAACTAGGGTTATCACAGGCCTAGTTACTAGCAAGATGCAATGAGATTATTCCAACAGCCACAAGCCCTGCAGACCATCCAGGTTATCTAGGTCGAATATCCGTTCATGAAGCGTGCAACACATGACAGTGTGCTGAAACTGTGCCCTACTCGTCGGCAGGCTACAAGTCCATTTGTGCGCCCAGATAACGAGATTGCCTGTAGCTGGGAAATCTTTTCATGACTACTGGATTATTCTAGTTATTAGCCTTAGTCAATTTCAGTAGGTACCCGTGACCGTTGTACTCAGGGGTCCCTGTCCTAGACATGATGCAAGACAATACCGGTTCATTGGTACAAACACAATCGTCCACGATGTCCAGGCCATTCATTCTTGTCATGTCATGCTAGCCGTCACAACAGCATATCGAGATATATCATGTCAGGTTTACTTATCAAGAGTGCGCCTCGACGGGCCACTATCATGTCATGTTACTTGTCAAGAGTGCACCACTACGGGTCACTGTCGTGTTCATGGTATGTGTGCAAAATTTACATGGTACAAGCAATCTATCAAGGGACCCAAGTTACACAGAGGGTCAAAAGATAAAAGCATAAATGTAGCAACTCAACAGGGTAAAAGGAGTGCACGGCTATGGAAGAAGCCATGCGGCTAAGCGGGACGGGCTCATGCGACTCGGAGGCTCATGCGGCCGGGGGGTAAAGGGCGCATGAAAGGGGCCAGGGGTTAATGTAATGCCTATAGTTCGTATTACGTATTTTAAAATACGTGTACGTATTTTATCTTGTATTGCATGATTCCTTGCTTGGCTTACCTTGGCATTACATGGCTTGGTCTATTTTGGGTTGGTTCGGCTAGGCTTAGGTTGCCTTGGTTCATCATGAACCAAGGGAAGAACCCCTACCTACCACCACCATCATCATTTATTAACCCATTCCCTCATTCTCTCTCTTCATTTACTTCTTCTTCTCCACCATTACTTCTTCAACCACCAGGAGGGAGAGAGAGAGAGAGAGCTTAGGCAAGTGCAAACTTTCTTCATGATGGTTCTCAAGTTTTATTATTCCATTCTCTTCCTCACTTGATTCTAAGCCTCTTTAGAACTTGACATTTTTGGATTTGATGGATGGATTCTTGTAGATCTAAGTTTGTAACTTTTCGGTTTTCTTGGTTTTGATCTCTAAAACTTGATTATTTTCGAAAACTAATGGTTCTATGTTGTAGAAAATTCAATTTCATGCAGTTTTGGCTTTTGTTTCGCTTGATTTCGACTTCGGATGAGGAAGTTATGGCCATGGCAAGTTTTTGAAACTTTCTTGGCTGAACTTGCTGTTTGGGGACGATGACCCCCCATGCGCCCGGGAGGCCATGCACCGGGAGGCCATGCGCTGTGAAGTCCCGGCAATGCATCCCTTAACTCCTAGCGTGTCATGCGCATAGGTTCCCTACGCGCATGTACTGAAGACGCAACGTGAGTTTCCCACGCGCCGATGTGCAGGAATTCCTACGCACCGATTGTGCAGGAATTTCCACGCGCCGATGTGCAAGAATTCCCACGCGCCGATTGTGCAGGAATTCCTATGCGTCGATGCGCAGTAATTCCCACGCGCCGATGTGCAGGAATTCCCACGCGCCGATGTACAGGAATTCCCACGCGCCGATGCGCAGGAATTCCCACGCGCCGATTGTGCAGGAATTTCCACACGCCGATTGTGCAGGAATCCCATACGCCGATGTGCAGGAATCCCACGCGCCGATGTGCAGGAATTCCCACGCGCCGATTGTGCAGGAATTCCATGGGCCGGAATTGCTCTATTTCACTGTTTTGCCTATTTAAGTTGTTTTGTAGCTAGAATCTTGAAAAACTCAAAACATGAAAGTTGTAGATCTTTTCCTTAGCTTCAAGAATATGTCACTAGTTATTTTATGTAAGTTTTTCTCATTCATGATAATGTAAGAATAGAACACGATAGTGGCCCGCTGTGGCGCACTCTTGACAAGTAAACTGACATGATATATCTCGACATGTTGTTACGACAGCTAGCCTGACATGACAAGTAGGAATGACCTGGACACCGTGAGCGATTTTGTTTGTACAAATAAACTGGTACCGTCTTGCATCATGCCTAGATGGGGATCCCTGAGTACCACGGTCAGGGGTACATACTGAAATTGACTAAGGCTAATTAACTAGAATGATTCAGTAGACATGAAGAGATTTCCAGCTACAGGCAATCCCGTTATCTGGGCGCATTAAGTGGACTTGTAGCCTACCGACGAGTAGGGCACATTTCCAGCACACCGTCACGTGTTGCATTCTTCATAAACGGACATTCGACCTGGATAACCGGATGGTCTGCAGGGCTTGTGGCTGTTGGGATAATCTCGTTGCATCTTACTAGTAACTAGGCCTGTGATAACCCTAGTTAGTTAAAGTATCAAGTCGTACTATTTGCTTGGCCGTGATTGATTGAATGAAGTCTAGCCCAGCTTCGACTTGTCCTGATCCTGTGCAAGGTTATGACAAGACATGATTATTTATGCTTGCCTTAACAATAATGATCAGGGGACCAGTTTTGTTCAGGCGAAGGGTTACAACCCCGGTCCTTGTTTGGTTTAAGGGTTGTAACCTGGCTCCCGGAGCAGTTCTGTGTCCTCTCTTCGTTTATTGTCTTATTGCTCCCCATGCCATCTCGTCATGTTTTATTTTACTTCAATAGCATGATTATCTATACTGGCCTTAACAATAAAGATCAGGGGACCAGCTCTGTTCAGGCGAAGGGTTACAACCCCGGTCCTTATTTGGTTTAAGGGTTGTAACCTGGTTCCCGGAGCAGTTCTGTGTCTTCTCTTCGTTTATTGTCTTATTACCCTATCAGCAGTATTTGAGACGGGATCCCATTCAGGTGAAGGACTGCAACCCTGGTCCTTGTTTGGTTTAAGGGTTGCAATCTGGCTACTTGAATGGTTTCCTCGTACTCAATTTATTATTGTTGTACCTGTTATTACTATTTCTTATTTACTATCTTTAATATTCATTTGTGGTATGCTGGTTTTAGTTTCTAAGTGAAGCCTCCTTTGTGGTACTTGCTCTTTCTGGGGTCTGACCCAGCTGGTTTTGTGTGGCCAGATATTAGAGCAGCACCAGAGGATCTACCTACCTTCCAGCCAGATGGTGACCACCTGGCGTAACCCTGGCAACGAGGGGATTTCTTTTTGTCCTCCCACTTTATTGTAAAATTATTCTTTTGAGGCGTTTAGCCGACGAGCACGTGTTAGCTCGGTTGCACCTTTAATTACTGTCTGCCTACGGGCTGTAACATGATTGATAAATCCTAGGGTTGATCATGTATGACCAGAACTCTTGCTAGTCTTGACATTTTGTACGACTAGCTTCATGATCATCCGAATATGTAATGTATGGGACGTCTTACTATTGTATATTTGTTGCTTTGGCATCTTGTAACTGTTATTACTTGCTTGAGATTGAGACAATAGGCTTGTTTATGACCATAGGAGACTGATGGCTTGTAGTTAAACCCTCATGTATCTAGACAGCCGTGACCGTATAGCGAGGTGGGTTGCACTTCTATATACGTAGCTGGCTATGTACGCCCCCGCTCTCCAGTATTCTGGTTATGGGGCGTTACAGTTAAGGGCTCATGCGGTAGGGGAAAAGGGCGAATGCGGCTAAGAGTGACGGGCTTATGCGGCAGGGGTGACGAGCTCATGCGACAATAGTTAGGGATAGCCATGCGGCTAAGTCGAGCAAAGCCATGCGGCTCGGCTAGAGGAAGCCATGCGGCAAGAAGGGGATAGGCTCATGCGGCCGGAGGAAAAGGGCGCATGTGGTTAAGGACAGCAGGCTCATGCGGCTAGGGAACATGCGGCAGGAGAATCGGGTTCATGCGGCTCGAGTCAACTTGAATCATGCAGGTAAAGGCCATGCGTCTAAGTCCATGCGGCATGGGCCATGCTGTAAGCCCCTGTTTTTCAAAATTTATTTTAATTAGTGCTAATTAATTTTTAGTGTCAATTTTAGCCTTAAAATAATCATTTAGATTTTTAGGCATTTTTCTAGAATTTTTAAATAAATTTTAAATGAGTTTTGTATATCAAAAATATCAATTTGCAATTTTCTAAATTGTTTTAATATCTGTTTGTAATTTTCTAAATTGTTTTGTAGTCAGTTTGTAATTAATTATTTGTTTTAGCAACGGAATGCAAATTCTAATTTGCATTTAAAGCTGGGAGGACCTAACTGTAAATCCTAAATCTAGGAGGACCCTAATGCTAAATCGCAGTCACCCTCCCCCCTCCCCCCCCGAACTCTCTCTCTCCCCTCACCCACTCCGCTGACCGACGACCGCCAGCGCGGCCTGCCCCCGCCATTTCCGGCTGCCCCCCGACCGCCTCAGCCCCCTATTTAAACCCCCTCACCCCCCTCAGCTCGACCACCCCCACTTCGACCCACCACAGCCACCGCAGCCCCCCGTCTTCCTCATTTACATCCCGCCTGAACCCTAACTCCGGTGTACCCTACCCCCGCCTCACCGACCATCGTCGTCGAGCGCCACCACCACCATTCGGTTCGCCCCGACGAGAGGAGCCCAGCGCCACCAAGGCGCCCCGACCACGGCATCTCCTCCGCCCAGTCGCCACCCCGACAGCAGCCCCGACTTGGACACGTACGTGTCATCTACCCCCCCCCCCCCCCCCCCCCCGTGTCCTGTTGTGTCTCGTTCTCATACACAGGACTCGCCTACACACGACAACCCTAATGGTAAGTGCGGACACGGCAAACACGTGTCGTGCGTGTCGTAAATCAACCCGACACATGGACTCCTGTGTCCCTAACTGTCAGGACTGTCACGCCCCAGAACCAGAATACTGGAGAGCGGGGGCAGACATAGCCAGCTACTTATAACGGAATGGAATCCACCCCGCTATACGGTCACGGCTGTCTAGATATGTGAGGGTTTCACTACAATCCATCAGTCTCTTAAGGTCATAAAATAGCCTATTGTCTCAATCTCAACCAACTAATAATAATCACAAGATATCAGATCTCCAAATATACAATTGTAAGGCGTCCCAAACATTACATATCCAGATGATCATGAAGCTAGTCGTTACAAAATGTGAGGACTAGCAAGAGTTCAGTCATACATGATCAACCCCCGGGGCTTGTCAATCATGTTACAGCCCGTAGGCAGACAGTAAGTAAGTACAATCGAGCTAACACTTGCTCGTAGGCTAAACGCCTCAAAAGAATAATTTACAATATTACAGTGGGAGAACAAAAAGAAACCCACTCGATGCCCTGGTTACGCCTGGTGACCACCATCGGGCTGAAATGCAGGGAGATCCTTTGGTGCTGCTCCGGTATCTGGCCATACAAAACCAGCTGGGTCAGACCCCAGAAAGAGCAAGTGCCACAAAGGAGGCTTCACTTAAGAACTAAAGCCAGCAAATTAGCACAATAATATAATTACATAATAAGAGACAGTAATTTAAGAAAAAGCATGGTAGGTAATTATAAAAGACAATCTTGCATAGAATCACTAAAAGGCAGGACATATGGAAAAGCATGCCAGGATGATATACGATGAGATAACCATGGGACTATTCAGATAGCTAGGTTACAACCCGTAAACCAAACAAGGACCGGGGTTGTAACCCTTCGTCTGAACGGAACTTGGTTTCTCTCACCATTTATCGGCAAGATAAATATAAGAAATCAGGTCAAGTAACAATCTGGAGTGACAATCATTATAGTGACAATCTGGAGTGACAATAATTCAATCATTCTGGTACAATCTTGCAATCAATCAATTCTAGCCAATACCATACTGGACTAGACTCCATCCAGTCAATCACGGCCAATCATTGCCTACGGCTTTCTACATTAACTAACTAGGGTTATCACAATCCTAGTTACTAGCAAGATGCAATGAGATGCTCCAAGTAGTCACAGGCCCTGCAGCTATCCAGGTTATCCAGGCAATCATTATAGTGACAATCTAGAGAGTACAACGCATTAGAGTGACAATAGAGTTCAATCATTTAAAGTGACAATCAAGAGTGCCCCACATAACAGTGGGCTGGAAATGTGCCCTACTCGTCGGCAGGCTACAAGTCCAAGCATTTGCGGTCGGGATAACGGGATCGCCTGTAACTGGGGAACATCTCTTCATGACTAGTGAATTATACTAATTATTAACCTTAGTCCATTTCAGTAGGTACTCCTGACCGTGGTACTCAGGAGTCCCCTCCTAGACATGCTGCAAGACAGGACTGGATTATTTGTACAAGCACAATCGCCCACGGTGTCATGATTAATTAAACAGGTCACGTCATGTCAGGTAGCCGTCGCAACAGCTATTCGAAATAATCATGTCAGGTTATCGTGCCAAGTGTACTTTGTCAGGAGTGCACCACGACGGGCCACTATCAGGTCATGTCCGGTTATTATGTCAGGAGTGCACCACTACGGGTCACTATCACGTCATGCTCAATTATCAATTCCAAACATATTAAGTAAATTCGTGATTATCAAGTTCATAACAAAAGGCGTAAGGATATAAAATGGACGTTAAATATCTAATAAAATATCAATATACAGGACTATAGAAGATCAAGGGTAATCGGGCTACGCTCAAGCCAGGCTACGCTCAGGCTAGCGTACGCTCAAGCCAGGCTACGCTCAATATACAGGACTATAGAAGATCAAGGGTCAGCGTACACAAGGGCACGCTCAAGCTACAGGTCAGCGTACGCTCAAGCTAGCGTACGCTCAAGACTGCGTACGCTCAAGCTAGCGTACGAAAGGGGCCAGCGTACGCCTTGCTCGCTTAAGCTAGCGTACCAAGGCACGCGTACGCTCAAGCTAGCGTACGCTCAAGACACGCTGCCAACAGGCAGCGTATCAAGGCTAGCGTACGCTCGCTAAAGAGCAGCGTACACAAGTCAGCGTACGCTCGCTAAAGAGCAGCGTACACAAGTCAGCGTACGCTCGCTAAAGAGCAGCGTACAGCTCAGTGGCGTAAGCTAAAAAGCTAGCTCACTGTTCACTGTCTTCTCCAAATGGCAAGAACAGCAAGAACTCTAAAGTTGAATCTAAGCTTCAACAGTCCATATCTTGGTCAAAACAAGTCCGAATCCAACCTTCCAAAGGTCAAAATTGGGTAGAATGAAATTCTCTACAACATGGAACCATCAAAACTAGAAAACAAAGAAGTTTGATAGATCAAAACCACCAAAATCCGAAAATAGCAAGACTCTAGATCTACAAGAATTAAAGCCTCAAAATGGAAAATGACAAGTTCTAATGTTGCTACAAATGAGCTAATAAAACTATTAGACAAATAAAATGTAGCCCTCAAGTGATAGCAAGATGCAACTTGCCTAGACCTCTCTCTCCCTCTCTTTGGTAGGTGAAGGGAGTGAATGAGGAAGAAGAAGATGAGTCATGAAGAGAGAGAAAGAAGAAGGGCTAATAAATACAAATGGTGGTGGTAGGTAGGGGGTTCACCCCTTGGTTCATGATGAACCAAGAGCAATCCCAAACCGAACCAAGCCGAACCAACCCAGGAATAAACCAAGCCCAAATAAACCAATGAATCATTAAAAGCAATTAAACTATCAATGACAATAAAACCAAGCCAATGTAAAATAAACCAAGACAACTAACCATGAATAAATAAAATATGGGTTCAAAACACGTATACGTACACTAAATACGTATCACGAATTTGGGACATTACATCCTACCCACCTTAAAAGAATTCCGTCCTCGGAATTTAATCAAGAGGCTAGAGATGTAAGGGAAAGCTATTCTATCATAGGCAATCTACCACTACCAATCAATCATACAATCATTCATGCAAGCAAGGATTCGAAGCGTAAGGCATAAGGAAGATATTACACCTTACGAGTCAAACCAGCCGGGATGACCTAATCAGATATCATCCTCATGCACCCAAGTTTGACTCTCCCAAAGAGGGATGACTCTAATCAACACGGACTGAACTGATAGTCTTGCGCTCGAGTCTCTCTTTTTGGTCAAACATGGACACGGGCCTATCCTCATACGAAAAGGTTGGTACCAATAACCAGTTTTGAATGACCTAGGATATGGCTCGGGTCCAGAATGTACCGTTGTAATTAGGATACATGAAATACGTCATGCACCCCGCATAATGACGGTAGAAAAGCAAGATGAGAGGACACATATACCTCTCGGCCGATTCTGAACCTGAGCCTGGGCTAGGGCAAACTGCCGCGGGTCCTGTTGCTGGAAAGTCTGGGCCTGAGTCGGCAAGGGCCTCGGGAACGGGAATTGCTGTTGATGGTGAACTGGAGCTGGTGCTGGTGCTGGTGCTGGTCCCCCAACCGAGGGACTAGATACTGTCGATGCTGAATCAACTCTGAAAGGGCAGGACCCCACCCTATGGTCCGGTGCTCCACACAATAAACACAATCCCAACGCCTTGCGACACTCTGCTACCACGTGTCCAGGCTTTCCACAATAAGAACAGCCCACGGCGGAAGACTGCGCTTGCTTCTGTTTCTGCGGAGAGTACGTCGGGGTTGAGTGCTGGACCGACGTAACTGAAGCTGCTCGCCTCGGAGCTCCAATAGTTAAAGTCCTGGCTGCCGGGGCTGGGGCTGAAGACTGATTCATTTGACTATGGGACCGCTTTCGACCTCCGGTCCTGTCTACTATTATTTGGGAGGTATATTCGTGCCTCCTTGCTGCTCGCAACACCGCATCATAGGTCTGATGCTCGAACTGTTCTACTGCCAATATAATCTCCAGGTGAAGTCCCTGCTGGAACCTCTGCGCTCTGTCAAACTCGGTTGCCACCAAGGTGGGAGCAAACCGACTGAGTCTGGAAAACTCGGCCGCATAACCGTCGACCGTCCTCCCCATCTGCTTAAGATTACTGAACCTGGTCTGCAAGTCATATCGAGCCACTGCATTATAATACTTGATCTGGAACTTCTCGCTGAACACTGCCCAGGAGACAGGTGTTGCCAATCCCACTGCTTGTGCGGCCCACCAACTGTGGGCTAGATCCAATAACTGTAGGCGCACCACAGCCACCTTCTCGTCTTCTGGAGTCTTCGCGGCTTCGAGAATCACCTCTATATCCTGTAGCCAAGCATCGGCAGCAATGGCATCCTCGCTGCCATCGAAGAAGGGAGGGTTCAGACGCTTGAAACTGTTGACCGCACTGTTCCCTCGAGGACCACTTCTATTCAGAGCATCTTTCACTACCTGGTGCAAGGCATCGCCTCTACGATCTTGGGAAGCTAACAATGATCTGATGAGAC
Source organism: Iris pallida (assembly GCA_029216955.1). Classification (NCBI taxonomy): domain Eukaryota; kingdom Viridiplantae; phylum Streptophyta; class Magnoliopsida; order Asparagales; family Iridaceae; genus Iris; species Iris pallida. The sequence goes on along the minus strand of JANAVB010003400.1, from coordinate 17,956,721 downwards.
CCACCAAAGTGCCATCATCAGGATCTGCAGGCTGGACTGGCTGAACTGGCGGCTCTCCTCCAGTAGGTACGACTCGGGAGGCTGCTCCTGAGTGCTGGGCCTGATCTTCTGGTTGCTGCTGGTCCACGGGAGGTGATCCGCCTTGCTGATCAGCAGGTTCAGGTTCAATGCCGCTGAAGAAGACGACATGGGAACAATAAGGAAGGACCAGGACAGATCAATGATTACAAGCATGTGATCAGGACAAGAATTTCAGGAATCAAGAGGATACGAGCAGAGATCAAGGGCGAGTACCGATTGAGACATCTATTCGGTAAACCCTCATACATCTTGATTAACAAGACCTGCATGGGCCACCACTTAAACCATGTCATGCCCCAGAACCAGAATACTGGAGAGCGGGGGCAGACATAGCCAGCTACGTATAACGGAATGGAATCCACCCCGCTATACGGTCACGGCTGTCTAGATATGTGTAGGTTTCACTACAATCCATCAGTCTCTTAAGGTCATAAAATAGCCTATTGTCTCAATCTCAACCAACTAATAATAATCACAAGATATCAGATCTCCAAATATACAATTGTAAGGCGTCCCAAACATTACATATCCAGATGATCATGAAGCTAGTCGTTACAAAATGTGAGGACTAGCAAGAGTTCAGTCATACATGATCAACCCCCGGGGCTTGTCAATCATGTTACAGCCCGTAGGCAGACAGTAAGTAAGTACAATCGAGCTAACACTTGCTCGTCGGCTAAACGCCTCAAAAGAATAATTTACAATATTACAGTGGGAGAACAAAAAGAAACCCACTCGATGCCCTGGTTACGCCTGGTGACCACCATCGGACTGAAATGCAGGGAGATCCTTTGGTGCTACTCCGGTATCTGGCCATACAAAACCAGCTGGGTCAGACCCCAGAAAGAGCAAGTGCCACAAAGGAGGCTTCACTTAAGAACTAAAGCCAGCAAATTAGCACAATAATATAATTACATAATAAGAGACAGTAATTTAAGAAAAAGCATGGTAGGTAATTATAAAAGACAATCTTGCATAGAATCACTAAAAGGCAGGACATATGGAAAAGCATGCCAGGATGATATACGATGAGATAACCATGGGACTATTCAGATAGCTAGGTTACAACCCGTAAACCAAATAAGGACCGGGGTTGTAACCCTTCGTCTGAACGGAACTTGGTTTCTCTCACCATTTATCGGCAAGATAAATATAAGAAATCAGGTCAAGTAACAATCTGGAGTGACAATCATTATAGTGACAATCTGGAGTGACAATAATTCAATCATTCTGGTACAATCTTGCAATCAATCAATTCTAGACAATACCATACTGGACTAGACTCCATCCAATCAATCACGGCCAATCATTGCCTACGGCTTTCTACATTAACTAACTAGGGTTATCACAATCCTAGTTACTAGCAAGATGCAATGAGATGCTCCAAGTAGTCACAGGCCCTGCAGCTATCCAGGTTATCCAGGCAATCATTATAGTGACAATCTAGAGAGTACAACGCATTAGAGTGACAATAGAGTTCAATCATTTAAAGTGACAATCAAGAGTGCCCCACATAACAGTGGGCTGGAAATGTGCCCTACTCGTCGGCAGGCTACAAGTCCAAGCATTTGCGGCCAGGATAACGGGATCGCTTGTAACTGGAGAACATCTCTTCATGACTAGTGAATTATACTAATTATTAACCTTAGTCCATTTCAGTAGGTACTCCTGACCGTGGTACTCAGGAGTCCCCTCCTAGACATGCTGCAAGACAGGACTGGATTATTTGTACAAGCACAATCGTCCACGGTGTCATGATTAATTAAACTGGTCACGTCATGTCAGGTAGCCGTCGCAACAGCTATTCGAAATAATCATGTCAGGTTATCGTGCCAAGTGTACTTTGTCAGGAGTGCACCACGACGGGCCACTATCAGGTCATGTCAGGCTATTATGTCAGGAGTGCACCACTACGGGTCACTATCACGTCATGCTCAATTATCAATTCCAAACATATTAAGTAAATTCGTGATTATCAAGTTCATAACAAAAGGCGTAAGGATATAAAATGGACGTTAAATATCTAATAAAATATCAATATACAGGGCTATAGAAGATCAAGGGTAATCAGGCTACGCTCAAGCCAGGCTACGCTCAGGCAAGCGTACACTCAGGTCTGCGTACCAAAGGATCCATACACTTCCAATGGGAAGCGTACGCAAGGGTCAGCGTACACAAGGGCACGCTCAAGCTACAGGTCAGCGTACGCTCAAGCTAGCATACGCTCAAGACTGCGTACGCTTAAGCTAGCGTACGAAAGGGGCCAGCGTACGCCTTGCTCGCTTAAGCTAGCGTACCAAGGCACGCGTACGCTCAAGCTAGCGTACGCTCAAGACACGCTGCCAACAGGCAGCGTATCAAGGCTAGCGTACGCTCGCTAAAGAGCAGCGTACACAAGTCAGCGTACGCTCGCTAAAGAGCAGCGTACACAAGTCAGCGTACGCTCGCTAAAGAGCAGCGTACAGCTCAGTGGCGTAAGCTAAAAAGCTAGCTCACTGTTCACTGTCTTCTCCAAATGGCAAGAACAGCAAGAACTCTAAAGTTGAATCTAAGCTTCAACGGTCCATATCTTGGTCAAAACAAGTCCGAATCCAACCTTCCAAAGGTCAAAATTGGGTAGAATAAAATTCTCTACAACATGGAACCATCAAAACTAGAAAACAAAGAAGTTTGATAGATCAAAACCACCAAAATCTAAAAATAGCAAGACTCTAGATCTACAAGAATTAAAGCCTCAAAATGGAAAATGACAAGTTCTAATGTTGCTACAAATGAGCTAATAAAACTATTAGACAAATAAAATGTAGCCCTCAAGTGATAGCAAGATGCAACTTGCCTAGACCTCTCTCTCCCTCTCTTTGGTAGGTGAAGGGAGTGAATGAGGAAGAAGAAGATGAGTCATGAAGAGAGAGAAAGAAGAAGGGCTAATAAATACAAATGGTGGTGGTAGGTAGGGGGTTCACCCCTTGGTTCATGATGAACCAAGAGCAATCCCAAACCGAACCAAGCCGAACCAACCCAGGAATAAACCAAGCCCAAATAAACTAATGAATCATTAAAAGCAATTAAACTATCAATGACAATAAAACCAAGCCAATGCAAAATAAACCAAGACAACTAACCATGAATAAATAAAATATGGGTTCAAAACACGTATACGTACACTAAATACGTATCACGAATTTGGGACATTACAAGGACACAGGATTATTATTATTTTTTTATGTATAAATAATTCAAAACCTAAATAACAATAATCTAACCCTATTCCTAACACAACCCTCGGGCTGACCCCCTGGCCAGCCCGACCCGACTTAAATGTATATACTTCATTTTTAGTACTTTATTATATTATATATATATATATATATATATATATATATATATATATATATATATATATATATATATATATATATATATATATATGTATTATGTATAAAAAAAATAAAAAAAAATATGTATTATGTACACATATGTATATATGTATATATTTTCTTGTGTATATATACTATTATATATATATACTATTATATGTATATATATACAATATATATATATATATATATATATATATATATATATATATATATATATATATATATATATATATATATATTTTTTTTTATATATATATATATATATATATATATATATATATATATATATATATATATTATAGTTAAGTATTTTCTTATATATATATATATGTAATTTTTAACATATATATATCCATTATGTAAATATCCATATATTTATGTGTATATATATTATTATATATGTATACCATTTTATATATGTATTTCATTATACTTAGTGTAAGTTATTTTTCTATGTAAATATACTTATCACATTTTTATAACTACTATGTATAATTTTGCCTTATTAAAATATTAATATTTATTTTGTACTTTTACCACTTTGTATTTTTGGTGTATTTAAATTACTGCAACTATTTGGTGTCCAAGCCTAGCATGGATTTTTGGGCCCAAATGTGTTTTCACACATTCAAGACCTGTACAAGTCATATTGGACTTGATTCATGGCCTTGGCTCCTGTATTTGAACTTTGGTTCAAATTATATACATGGACAAAATATGCAGATAATTAATTATTTAATTTCAATTGTGTGTAATGCTGTTTTTGATTTTCTAAAAATACTTAAAGTACTATTAAAATTCTGGAAAAATAGTATTTAGATACTATGTTAATTTAGCTAATTTAGTATAATTTTTGTAGTATTTAATTTACAGTTTTGCCACTAGTTTGGCATATGAAACCAAAACTCATTTTCTGTATACTTAGGAAAACTGATTTTTATAAAATACTTGTACTGGTTCATAAATTCCAGAAAATTATAATAAATTTCTATAATTAGCAAGGATCTTTTTGGAACTTTACTTTAAGTAAAAATAACATTTTTGTCTATCTCAAAAATTGTTAGAACACAATGATCATTTGATTTATTTATTGATTAATTACGACTTATAACTTTTTGTGCTATTTTGAGCTTTAGCCGTGTTGAACCTCACCCCTCACTAGTGTAAAGACCCTAGAAAGTTAGTTAAAGTAGTGTGTCACCCCACATTGGTCTCCTATGCTAAAATTATCATTTTGGCTAGGTGCCCAATCACAAGTCGTGTTTCACCAATTAGTGTCTTAGCGTTTTAGCTTAGTGTGAAAACTAAGTTATTGTATTTATTTCTACAGTGACGAGTTACCGGACATCTATAGCACTTTTATCGCAGCTTGTTTTGCTTTGCTTTGCTAGAGGCAAGTACTTTCTACAAACTTTACATACTGTTACATAAATGAACTGCTAATCCAACCATGTTAAATGCTGATCCTTGGGGTAGCAAGTTAAAATATCACATGTTGTACTTTCCATTACTACCATGCTTAGAACAGTCTTTATGTATCTCTCACATGATTAGAATATGGGTTATGGGGAAACTGTTAGTAGCGTACGTGATCATGCCCCCTTACTCGTACGTACGTACCGAGCAAAGTTGACATTTTATATGTATACCTTGTCGTAGGCGCACCAGCTGTATTTGTACGTATGTACATCTATCGCTTGTTTTACTTGTACGGAAGTACATTTTATAAACTTGTACCACAGTACATTTTACACCTATTGACGATCATGTACCTGCTACAGTTTTAAACATTACATATACATCTGTCTCTATGACATATGTGTCCTTGCCATGATAGATTGTGTGATGCCATGTTTCCAGTTATTTTCTCTTATGTTCATTTCCATGTTTCATATGCTAGTTTGCTAGATTCAGTACTTACTCCCGTCCTGACAGGATAACGTTGTAGGTGTCCTTACTGAGGAGGAGTTACTCTGCGACACATATTATGGAGTTACTGCCGAGGACCCGGCTTTGCTTTACGAGGATGTTCCTGCAGGGAACCTCGCCTAGTTATCTTTTGCTTTAGACTTTTGAGAGTAGTCATGTATTAGGCTACATATTTTGTAACTGGACATGTATCCAGTTTTACATTTCAGATCACTTGTACTTTGAACTTATTTCTATATGAGACGACTTTTGTGTTTGGAGCATTTATGACTTTATTCACTTATAGAACTGTTAGCACATTTTAGTCTTATCCTGTTGTCTTTAGAACAGCTTACTACGTTTTATCTCAAGCGTAGGCTGGGCATGACTCGGCCGGGCCCAACAATTTGGGTAGCGGGTCGTGACATGTTTTTAGTGGTGGCCCATGTAGGTCCTGACTAAATTGTTTGGTCACGTTATTGTACCAAACATGCCTGCAATTAGGAACTTAAGGTAATTAGACAACATTAGGAATGACGCTTAGAACACTTAGAGGAATGCTAGGATTGCAACATAGGAATACATCACATGTTTGCTATTATAATTAGATTTTCTTGTCTATGATTGCTTACTTTAACAAGTCCTTATAAGTCCTTTTTATTTGTAATTTAGATGGTGCTTACTCGTTCGTCCCAGTATGTTACACCTGAGAATGGTGCACTCCATATCCAGTCAGCTGACCAGTTGACTGATACACCTCCACCTACCACATTCCCCCACTCCACAGATCCACAGACCCAGATGCCTCCACCACCTTCCACATCACAGTCCCAGCAGGCCCCGATACTTCCACCACCCCCTATCACTATACCCACCCAGGCTTCCGTCACACTCGACGGGAACCAGCTGCTCACTCTGATTCAGGGGTTCCTAACAACCCATCAGGAGCAGACTACCCTACTCCGCCAGAGCATGGAGCGTTCTGAGGGACGTCCCGTGGTCCCACCACCTGTAGAGCCACGGCAGAGAGCGGGGACGATCAAGGACTTCATGGGTCTGAATCCCAAGGAGTTCTCAGGGACTGAGGGCATAGTAGTAGCAGATGACTGGCTAGACTCGGTAGAGAGGAAGCTTCTCGGAGTCAGGATGCCGGATGACCTCCAGGTCGAGGCAGCGGGATTTCTGCTGATAGACTTAGCAGGAGTCTGGTTCCGGAATGAGCCGTTGTTTGCGAGAGGGAGAGCCACTTGGGATCAGTTCAAGACCCAGTTCAAGAAGAAATTCTTCTCGACCACTGCTAGAGTAGCCATGGGGCTACGATTCCAGAATATCCAGCAGGGGAACCGTTCTGTTGATGACTATGCGGCAGAGTTTAGTCGCCTGAGCCGTTTTGCTCCTAGTCTGGTTGCAGATCCAGAGGAGATGACCCGTAGGTTTTGCCATGGTCTAGTTCCAGACATTGGCATTCTTATAGTGGCGAACGGTACGACTGACTATTACCAGAGCCTAGAGTTGGCCCGGAGCATTGAGGAGCGTCTTCTGTCTAGCAAGAGGCCGGCTTCTGTACATCATAAGGGACCGTCCAAGCGTCAGGCTTTCCAGCAGAGAGCACCGACGCCGTACCAGCAGACTTACCGTCCCCCTATACCATATCATCAGACCCCACCAGTTAGAGCCCCGGGACCCCGATATCAGCAGCAGCAGCCGAAGGGAGCTATATGTTCTTTCTGCGGAAGACCAGGGCATGATTACTCCATCTGCAGGAAGAGGTTGAAGCAGTGCTTAGTTTGTGGGTCTGCCACCCACATGATACGGGAATGCCCAGTAGCCAAGGGACCTAGAGGACCGCTTCCGACTCAGCAGCAGAGGTTTGGGCAGCATCTGCAGCAGCAGAAGGGACCTCAGGGGAAGACTTATAGCCTAGCCCTTGAGCCGGAGCCGGAGTAGGTTTCGGAGCAAAATTACTTAGCTGACGTCATCACAGGTCATGTTTATTTGCATACTTTTCTAGCTCTATGTTTGTTTGATTATGGTGCATCTCATAGCTTCCTATCATTAGAGTTTATGCATAAACACCATCTAGTAGCTACACCTACTGCAGAGATTAGTAGAGTGATGACGGGAGGAGGACCAGTGCCTATTAGATCTATCTATAGATGTTCTATTTTTATAGCCGGGAGAGAGTTCAGGGGACGATTCTTTGTGATGCCACTCCCCGGCTATGATATCATATTGGGGATGGACTGGCTTAGCTATGCCCATGCATCTATAGATTGTCATGAGGGTAGTATTTTGTTCAGTCCCCCAGGCACAGCACCATTCAGTGTCAGGAGGACAGGGCCGGAGATCAGCCTAGAGTCGAACTGTTGTGCGACAGTTGGGGACGCAGCACCGCCACACCCTATCATTAGGGAGTTTATGGATGTATTCCCAGAGGATCTTCCAGGGCTTCCGCCTGACAGAGATGTAGAGTTCACCATAGATTTAGTACCGGGTTCATCACCAGTATCCCGGGCTTGCTATAGAGTGAATCCCAAGGAGGCAGTAGAGATGAAAGAGCAGATTAATGACCTATTGAAAAAGGGTTTCATTCGATCCAGTGCTTCTCCATGGGGAGCGCCAGTGCTCTTTGTGCCTAAGAAGGATGGTACAGTCCGGTTGTGTATTGACTACCGGGCCTTGAATGCCATCACCATCAAGAACAAATATCCTCTGCCCAGGATAGATGATTTGTTCGACCAGTTGAGCGGGGCGAAGGTGTTTTCCAGGATAGACTTGAGATCCGGGTACCACCAGGTGAAGGTCAGGGCAGCAGACATCCAGAAGACGGCGTTCAACACGAAGTACGGGCAGTACGAGTTTCTGGTGATGCCATTTGGTCTCACAAATGCGCCAGCTGTCTTTATGAATTTGATGAATAAGACATTTCACCAGTATTTAGATAAGTTCGTCGTAGTGTTTATCGACGACATCCTGATATACTCGAAGACGCCGGAGGAGCATGCAGAGCACTTGAGGATAGTTTTGGGAATTCTGAGGCAGGAGAGATTGTTTGCCAAATTGCCGAAGTACGAGTTCTTTTTAGACCGAGTGGAGTTTCTCGGCCATGTAGTTACTGGAGATGGAATCTCGGTGGATCCCAGAAAGATTGCTGCAGTTGAGACATGGAAGGCTCCGACGTCAGTTTCAGAGATCAGGAGCTTTCTGGGTTTAGCAGGCTATTATAGAAAGTTCGTCCAGGACTTTGCTAGGATAGCTGAACCCATGACGAAGCTGACGCGGAAGGATGCAGAGTACATCTGGTCAGAGGACTGCCAGGCAGCGTTTGAGGAGCTGAAGAGGAGGCTGACGACCGCTCCAGTTCTGACTTTACCTTCAGGTTCTGGAGGTTTCACCATATACAGCGATGCTTCTGGGAAGGGGCTAGGATGTGTCCTACAGCAGCATGGGAAAGTGATTGCTTATGCATCTAGGCAATTGCAGACTCATGAGAGGAATTATCCTACCCATGACCTCGAGTTAGCTGCGGTGATCTTTGCACTCAAGTTATGGAAACATTACTTATACGGAGAGCATGTGAAAATCTTTACTGACCACAAAAGCTTGACGTATGTGTTCACGCAGAAAGAGCTGAACATGAGGCAAAGACGATGGTTGGAGTTAATGAAAGACTTCGACATCGATTTACAATATCATCCTGGGAAGGCAAATGTGGTGGCGGATGTGCTGAGCAGGCATTCGATGGCATGGTACCTGATGATTGATCGCCATTTACAGGAGGATCTGGAGAAGCTCGGTATCGAGCTAGTTCGGCCAGGATCAGTGATACAGATGATGGCGCTTGATATTCAGTCAGATTTGATAGAGTAGATCCGGGAGGCACAGTCTACAGATGAGAGCCTTCGCAGACTTCGAGCCCAGGCGTTAGGTGGATTGCTTGATGACTTCACGATAGCAGAGGATGGATCCTTGAGGCATGGCAGCCGATTGTGCGTGCCGAAGGGAGAGCTGGTAGAGGCAGTCTTGCAGGAGGCGCACCGATCGAGATATTCTATCCACCCTGGTGCTAACAAGATGTACCGTGACTTGCGGGAACATCTTTGGTGGCACGGGATGAAGAAGGATGTATCACGTTTTATCTCGAGATGCCTAGTTTGCCAGCAGGTCAAGGCAGAGCGCCAAAGGCCAGCTGGTTTGTTGCAGCCGTTACCCATTCCCGAGTGGAAGTGGGATCATATTACGATGGACTTCGTCTTAGGGCTTCCTCGTTCCCAAGGAGGAAAGGATGCCATTTGGGTCATCGTAGACAGGCTGACGAAGTATGCGCACTTCATACCCTTCAAGGTGGGGCTTTCCACCGAGAAGTTGGCGGAGCTATACATGCAGCAGATAGTTCGCCTACACGGAGTGCCGGTGAGCATCGTGTCAGACAGAGACAGCAGATTCACATCCTACTACTGGAGGAGCTTGCAGGAGGAGTTGGACAGTAGGCTCAAGTTCAGTACGGCGTACCACCCGCAGACAGATGGGCAGTCCGAGAGGATGATACAGACACTGGAGGATATGCTGAGGACCTGTGTGTTGGACTTCGGAGGATCATGGGAGAGCCATCTGCACTTGGTAGAGTTTTCATACAACAACAGCTACCAAGCCAGTATCGGTATGTCTCCTTTCGAGGCGCTTTATGGACGACGATGCCGCACACCACTCTTTTGGGATGATTTGGAGACAGAGTTATGCTTGGGCCAGAGATGATCACAGATGCAGCAGAGAAGGTCGGGATGATCAGAGACAGGCTCAGAGTAGCTCAGGATAGGCAGAAACACTGGGCTGATGCTAGTCGCAGACCGATGGAGTTCGCAGACGGTGATATGGTGCTAGTGAAGATATCACCTACTAGAGGGACGATCCGGTTCGGACGAGGAGGGAAGCTGAGCCCCAGATACATCGGGCCGTTCGAGGTACTTGGCAGGATCGGAGAGGTAGCTTACAGGGTTGCACTTCCACCCAACCTATCAGGAGTTCACGATGTCTTTCACGTATCTCAGCTGAGGAGATATGTTCCAGACCCCAGTCATGTGCTAGATCATTCAGAGTTGGAGGTCGGACCGAGCCTTACAGTTTCTGAGCAGCCAGTGGAGATATTAGACAGGAGAGAGAAGAGGCTGAGGAACAAGGTTATACCCCTAGTACGAGTAGCTTGGAGCCGTCACTCCCCAGGTGAATCTACTTGGGAGAGGGAGTCGGACATGAGGGAGAGATACCCTTACCTGTTCGATCCAACCGCTGCGAAGGAACCACCCGTTCTCGCTTGATACCTTAGAGGTTAGTTTCGATCATAGCCTTAGTCATTGTTGCATTGCTTGCTATGTTAGAGTATTGTAGGGTCTTCAATCCTTGTGAATTTCGAGGACGAAATTTTTCAAGGAGGGAAGACTTGTAAGCCCCTGTTTTTCAAATTTTATTTTAATTAGTGCTAATTAATTTTTAGTGTCAATTTTAGCCTTAAAATAATTATTTAGATTTTTAGGCATTTTTCTAGAATTTTTAAATAAATTTTAAATGAGTTTTGTATATCAAAAATATCAATTTACAATTTTCTAAATTGTTTTAATATCTGTTTGTAATTTTCTAAATTATTTTGTAGTCAGTTTGTAATTAATTATTTGTTTTAGCTACGGAATGCAAATTCTAATTTGCATTTAAAGCTGGAAGGACCTAACTGTAAATCCTAAATCTATGAGGACCCTAATGCTAAACTGTAGTCACCCTCCCCCCCCCCCCCTCCCCCCCCCCACGAACTCTCTCTCTCCCCTCACCCACTCCGCTGACCTACGACCGCCAGCGCGGCCTGCCCCCGCCATTTCCGGCTGCCCTCCGACCGCCTCAGCCCCCTATTTAAACCCCCTCACCCCCCTCAGCTCGACCACCCCCACTTCGACCCACCACAGCCACCGCAGCCTACCGTCTTCCCTATTTACATCCCGCCTGAACCCTAACTCCGGCGTACCCTAGCCCCGCCTCACCGACCATCGTCGTCGAGCGCCACCACCACCATTCGGTTCGCCCCGACGAGATGAGCCCAGCGCCACCAAGGCGCCCCGACCACGGCGTCTCCTCCGCCCAGTCGCCACCCCGACAGCAGCCCCGACTTGGACACATACGTGTCATCTACCCCCCCTCGTGTCCTGTTGTGTCTCGTTCTCATGCACAGGACTCGCCTATACACGACAACCCTAATGGTAAGTGCGGACACGGCAAACACGTGTCGTGCGTGTCGTAAATCAACCCGACACATGGACTCCTGTGTCCCTAACTGTCAGGACACAGGATTTTTTTTTTTTTTTTATGTATAAATAATTCAAAACCTAAATAACAATAATCTAACCCTATTCCTAACACAACCCTCAGGCTGATCCCCTGGCCAGCCCGACCCGACTTAAAACCCCCCCCTGCGCGCTCTCTGGCTCGAGTTCGAGCCCCCCTTTACTGCTGTTATTCCTTTTTCTTTTCCTTTTTCTTTTTCTTTTTGTTTTATATATATAATTATATATATGTATACATATATTTGTATATATATATATATGTATTATTATATATACTATATTATATATATATATATATATATATGCTGTTTTATATATATATATATATATATATATATATATATATATATATATATATATATATATATACTTCATTTTTAGTACTTTATTATATTATGTATGTATATATATATATATATATATATATATATATGTATTATGTACACATATGTATATATGTATATATTTTCTTGTGTATATATATTATTATATATATATATACTATTATATGTATATGTATACAATATTTGTATATATATATATTTTATAGTTAAGTATTTTCTTATATATATATATATATATATATATATATATATATATATATATATATATATATATATATATATATATATATATATATTTTAACATATATATATGTAATTTTTAACATATATATATCCATTATGTAAATATCCATATATTTATGTGTATATATATATTATTATATATGTATACCATTTTATATATGTATTTCACTATACTTAGTGTAAGTTATTTTTCTATGTAAATATACTTATCACATTTTTATAACTACTATGTATAATTTTGCCTTATTAAAATATTAATATTTATTTTGCACTTTTACCACTTTGTATTTTTGGGTGTATTTAAATTACTGTAACTATTTGGTGTCCAAGCCTAGCATGGGTTTTTGGGCCCAAATATGTTTTCACACATTCAAGACCTGTACAAGTCATATTGGACTTGATTCATGGCCTTGGCTCCTGTATTTGAACTTTGGTTCAAATTATATACATGGACAAAATACGCAGATAATTAATTATTTAATTTCAATTGTGTGTAATGCTGTTTTTGATTTTCTAAAAATACTTAAAGTACTATTAAAATTCTGGAAAAATAGTATTTAGATACTATGTTAATTTAGCTAATTTAGTATAATTTTTGTAGTATTTAATTTACAGTTTTGCCACTAATTTGGCATATGAAACCAAAACTCATTTTCTGTATACTTAGGAAAACTGATTTTTATAAAATACTTGTACTGGTTCATAAATTCCAGAAAATTATAATAAATTTCTATAATTAGCAAGGATCTTTTTGGTACTTTACTTTAAGTAAAAATAAGCTTTTTGTCTATCTCAAAAATTGTTAGAACACAATGATCATTTGATTTATTTATTGATTAATTACGACTTATAACTTTTTGTGCTATTTTGAGCTTTAGCCGTATTGAACCTCACCCCTCACTAGTGTAAAGACCCTAGAAAGTTAGTTAAAGTAGTGTGTCACCCCACATTGGTCTCCTATGCTAAAATTATCATTTTGGCTAGGTGCCCAGTCACAAGTCGTGTTTCACCAATTAGTGCCTTAGCGTTTTAGCTTAGTGTAAAAACTAAGTTATTGCATTTATTTCTACAGTGACGAGTTACCGGACATCCATAGCACTTTTATCGCAGCTTGTTTTGCTTTGCTTTGCTAGAGGCAAGTACTTTCTACAAACTTTACATACTGTTACATAAATGAACTGCTAATCTAACCATGTTAAATGCTGATCCTTGGGATAACAAGTTAAAATATCACATGTTGTACTTTCCATTACTACCATGCTTAGAACAGTCTTTATGTATCTCTCACATGATTAGAATATGGGTTATGGGGAAACTGTTAGTAGCGTACGTGATCATGCCCCCTTACTCGTACGTACGTACCGAGCAAGGTTGACATTTTATATGTATACCTTGTCGTAGGCGTACCAGCTGTATTTGTACGTATGTACATCTATCGCTTGTTTTACTTGTACGGAAGTACATTTTATAAACTTGTACCACAGTACATTTTATACCTATTGACGATCACGTACCTGCTACAGTTTTAAACATTACATATACATCTGTCTCTATGACATATGTGTCCTTGCCATGATAGATTGTGTGATGCCATGTTTCCAGTTATTTCCTCTTATGTTCATTTCCATGTTTCATATGCTAGTTTGCTAGATTCAGTACTTGCTCCCGTCCTGACAGGATAACGTTGTACGTGTCCTTACTGAGGAGGAGTTACTTTGCGACACATATTATGGAGTTACTGCCGAGGACCCGGCTTTGCTTTACGAGGATGTTCCTGCAGGGAACCACGCCTAGTTATCTTTTTGCTTTAGACTTTTGAGAGTAGTCATGTATTAGGCTACATATTTTATAACTGGACATGTATCCAGTTTTACATTTCAGATCACTTGTACTTTGGACTTATTTCTATATGAGACGACTTTTGTGTTTGGAGCATTTATGACTTTATTCACTTATAGAACTGTTAGCACATTTTAGTCTTATCCTGTTGTCTTTAGAACAGCTTACTACGTTTTATCTCAAGCGTAGGCTGGGCATGACTCGGCCGGGCCCAACAATTTGGGTAGCGGGTCGTGACACATGCGGCCAAGAAGGGGACTTGCCGCATGAAAAGGGCATGCGGCTAAGTACTGTTCTTCTTCTCCACTGTCTGGGAAGAATAACCATGGAAGCCATTGCTCCCAATCTCCAAAAATCTTCATCTAAGGTCAGAATCCGAACTTTCATAGGTCAAAATGGAGTGGAATGAAATTCTCTACAACATGGAACCATCAAAACTTGAAAATAACAAAGTTTAATACATCAAAACCCAAGAAACCCGGAAATGCAACAAGCTGAGATCTACATGAATTGAACCATGGAAATTAAAAATGCTAAGTACTAAAGTGTCTTAGAATCTCGTGAGAAAGAAAATGGAACAACAAAACTTGAGTTCCTCCATGAAGCAAGTTGCACTTGCCTAAGCCTCTCCTGGTAGGTGGAGAGAGTAATGGTGAGGAAGAAGAAGAGTTATGAGGACTAATGGAAGAGAGAGAGAGAGAGTGGTTAGGTGGCTTATAAGGGAAGAAAGTGGGTGGTAGGTGGGGTTGGTTCACATGCAAGAAGAAACCGAACCAAGCCGAACCAAGCAATGAAATGCTAAAATAAACTATGCAATGAGACATGCAATATGAGTTAAAATACGTATACGTATACTAAGATACGTAATACGAACTACGAGCGTTACAGGAGTCGACGTGCACGACACGAACGTGTCGATACGAAATATGTAATGGTAATATCCTCCACCAGATGGTCCCAAACGACGGTACATGCGGTTCTATTGAGTCCACAATAGTCCAAATAGCCTAGTTTGGTATATAGAAGCCAAAAAAATCAGAGTTGGCACGATTATTGAATCAAGAAATAGGAGACGACTATATAAGTCACGATTTATGATTTTAAGGAAAAGTGCATCACTAAATACATATAACTATTCTGAAAATTATCTATAATACTTAGAAATTGTTTTTTTATACATTATTTGAAGGCCTAGGAAATTATTTGATATATATATATATATATATATATATATATATATATATATAGAGAGAGAGAGAGAGAGAGAGAGAGAGAGAGAGACACACACACACAATCCTTTTAAATCCAAAAATCTATTTATAATATCTAGAAACTATATTTTTTATTAATCGTAATATTTTTAGATATATATATTGAAATTATAAAAATTGTTCTAGTACTAAATCTCCAATTTGTCAAACACGATTTTAGGTCAGAACTTAATAAATATATTTTAGAAATATTATCATATAATTCCAAATAAATAATACTATTAATAACAATAATCACAATAATAATAGAATGCAATACATTTATATACATATAATACATTTATACACCATACTCAAATATATACAGTATGTAGAAAATATGTACACAAATATACATATGTAAATGCTATAATCAAAACCCTAGTAATTTAAACCCATACATTTTCATTAGCCCAAAATAATAATTTAAAGAACCAGACCAACCCAATATACTTACATATTAAAAGCCCAAAATTTTTTTTCCATTGGCTCAGCCCAACCCATAGATTCAATTATTGATCCAATAATTCTACCTATTGGACCTATGATCAAGCCCAATCTGGAGTTGTGCTAAACTTTATGAATATAACACTACTAATTAACTAACCCTAGTAATGATAATAAGAAATGACAATGTATGTATATAAGGGGCTGTTTGGTTAGGGGAGAGTGGCGAGGGAAGTGGCACTTTCAGTGAAAGTGCTCATCCACTTTCGCACTTTCGGTGTTTGGTTGGACGCAGCAAGTGAGCGGTAAGTGTCCAATCACTGCAAGTGAGCGGTAACTCCTCTGTGTTTTTTTCTAACACACAGTTACACCAAAAAACTGAAGGAGGTGGGCTGCAAGTGACCCCCCGCCCCTCAAGATCGTCCAGACCGGCGCCGCCGAACTCGAACGAGCCACCGCCGGAGTGGAGGAGCTCCTGCGAGTCGGACGAGGGCTTCGCCGCGGAGGCGGAGGAGGAGAGGATGTAGTGCACGGGGCTCGCCGGGACGAGCTCGAGCCACCCGCGGCGACCTCGACGAGCCACCGGCGACGACCTCGAGCCACCGACCTCGACCTCGATGAGCCACTGGCGACGACCTCGACGTCGACGAGCCGCCGCGACGAGCTCGCGCCACCCGCGGCGACCTTGACGAGCCTCGTCCTCGTCGGATCCGGACGGTGGAGGGCGGAGGGGGACTCGTCTTCTTCCTTGAGGCGCTTGTGCTGCCGATGAGGGGAAGGGTTGGAGGATTTTTTGGGTTTTTTTAGGAAACAATTTTTTTGCAGCAGAGCACATTTTTTTGGGAGAGAGGAATAAGAAGAGTTGGTGAGAGAAGAGTCCAGAATAGTAATTAATGTATAATTAGTAGGTAATTAATATATTATATAATTAGTAGGTAATTGTGACAGATTAATAGCTAATTAATGAAAAGACAACAGATTAATAGCTAATTAATGTATAATTAGTAGGTAATTAATATATTGTAGTAATTAACAGCTAATTGTGACAGCTAATTAATAGTAATTAATTTAATTATGGTAGTTAATATATATTTTGTTTAATTGTTGTAATTAAATTAATTATAATAGTTAATGCATTTTTTAATTAAGGTAATTAGTATAATAGATAATTAATTATGATAATTATGGTATTTAGTTTAATTATGATAGTTACTATATTTTTTCGTCTAATTATGATAATTAATTTAATTATAATAGTTAATACATTTTTTTAATTATGGTAATTAATTTAATTATTGATTATCATATTTTCAACTCAAATCTCTACTTTCAACAACCATCCAAACAACCGAAGTCATTTTCTCTCCACTTTCAACAACCATCCAAACACCAACCCCCATTTTCTTCCACTTTCACCAGACAAAAAGTACTACATCCAAACACATTTTGAAAAGTGACACTTGCTGCAAGTGCACGGAAACTCAACTTGCTGCAAGTGCCACTTTCACACTTTCAAAGAGTTACATCTATCCAAACAGCCCCTAACAGCAGCACTGCTGTTCTTCCATTCCCTTCTCTCAAATCCCTAATTAATGTCATTAACTTTAATGATATTAATTAAAACCCTAATTAATTAACCCAACTACTCTACTGAAAGCACAAGAAGGGGGGTGGGGGTTGAAGCTTTCTGCTTCACTCTCAAATTCCCAAAATAGAGAAACGAAGAGGGGAGAGAGAAGGGGGGTCTCACCCAAGGGGCGGCTGCCCACCGGACTAGGCGCCGTGGCTCACGCTGGCGGAGGGGAAGCAGGGCGTGGAGGCGGGTGCCGACGCAGAGGCGCCTGGGAAGGCCGGGGCTCGGCGGCGCTCGTGCTGGCTCGCAGTGGCCGGATCCGGACGTGGCTGCGTTGGATCTGGCCGCACGGCGCACAGGACGGCGCGGCTGGGTGGCGAGGAGCAGATCCAGATGCAGCTGCTCTGGAGAGGCTCGGGCTTGCGTGGGGGCGCCAGATCTGGACAGGCGCTGGCTCGCCGGAGGAAACGCCGCGACGCAGCGCTAGCGTGGGCTGATAGTGGGGTTGAGTAGCGCAGAGGTCGGTGAGGCATGATGGTCACGACGGGTGGCCGAACATGCCGGTCAGGTGAGTGGCTTGGTCTGGTCCGACGGGGAGAGGCAGGGGTGGCGTTGTTGTGTAGTGGCGGCGGTGGTGGTTGGGTGTTGGACGGAGGAGGCAGGGAGGTGGTCGTGCTGGGGGAGTGGTGCTGGTGGTGATGATGATGCCGGTGGTGGTGGTTTGTTTGCTTGGTTGTGGTAGGGTGGATGGCCGGAACGGTGGCGGTGGGAGTGGTGTAGGTGGCGACAGGTGGTGGATGGCCGGGTGTAGTGGTGGTGCCAGTAGTGGTGGAGGTGGAATTGTGATGGTGGTCGGGGGCCGGAGTTGGCTGGGGTGGAATGGTGAGGGTGGCACTGGTGGCGGAGAATGGCAGCGCCGGGGTGGCGGATGGCCGGGTCGACAGGGAGGTTGCGGCTCTGTGGAGTAGGGGTGGGGTTAGCGTTTGAGAGTGTGTGTGTGTGTGTGTGTGTGTGTGTGTGTGTGTGGGGGGGATAGGAATTGCTGTGTAAAATATTGGAGAGTTTCCAATATTTATAGTAGTAGTATAGGAAACCCTAGTGGCAAAGATGTAAATATAATAGATGTAGGAATATTAGTGTAAACCATTAATACTAACCCTAACACTAACTACTAACAACTAGTTTAACTAATTATTAGCTAATTGTCGATTAGCTACCAACTACCCGTTCACTAGCTAATCTCAAAGTCTTACCCCACGATCCAAAGCTTAAGGCTTGGTAGGCAAAAATAAAACTGAATTGTTCTTAGCTCGATACGAGGGAAATCGAGTAACTTACAAATTATTGTAAACCTTTAAGATTAAAATAATTAGTAATAAAAATATTCTTTATTTACAATAATATTTTGACAATCTTTTCCTTTATATAAAAGTAAATATTTATAACTTATGAAAATTCTAGAAAATGGACAATAGATTTATTTAGGATGAAATCTCATATAATGTAGTTTTACAAAACCAATGACCCAACAAAAGTATCGATAGCATATTACGATCGAAAATATATTTTATTTTAAAATTTACGATTTCAAATATTTAGAAATATTCAGAAAAATACAAAAATACAAAAAATCGCGAAAATAAACTCCAGAATTCGGTTAACGAAGGTTACACGCTCGTCAGTCGAACTTTTTGTGACTCTAACGGACTCCCTGGACTCAACGGGCTCCCTTTGCTTTCTTCTTTGGTGCATCTTGCAAAGGAGGCCGGGGGCTCTATTTATAAAGTGGAGTGAGACTTCACTTTTTCTCATATCCTATGTGGGACTAAAATACCAATACTTAAAAATAGAGTTTGATATTTTAGACATCCTGCAATCAGCATAGTCGTGTGCCAGTCCACGCCTACCCTCCAAACATGCCCGTGCATGCACGAAGCATCCTGGAGTCCGTGTCCGAGTCCGAGTCCGAACGACAAAAAGCAACTTGCTTCCTTGTTGGAGTTAATCCTTTTTCCTTCTAGGTAAACACCCCTATATGGCACCCACATGTGCCCCACTACACCCCATGTGCACACCTCAACACATGCAAAGCAATATATTGAGATACCCACTTGGTGGTGTAGCCGATGTGGGACTATTTTACACTAGTCAAAAGGCAAAAACACCAACAACAGATGACCAAGATCTTTCATATGATATGGTGGATGCATGTATTGTTTGACATGCATAATGTGATTTGAGCGTCTGCAATTGATATGCATATTCTCATTATAGAATAAAAGAAGAGTCCCAGAGCCTGAAGCTCGTCAAACGTAGCAGCTTGCGACTCAGGTACCTTGATAGCTTCTTAATATGACTGTTTTCAACGACGATATGTAGCTGCAAGAAAAAATTTAGTAGGGGTCATGGAAGTAAAGAAGTTCATTTTCTCTAGGGGATGGCCCTCGCGAATGGAGCCATAGACATGTATGGGATCCTTTGTAGCAACAAGACGGACTGAGATAGAAGAGCTTTGGTGGTCTCATATATATGGATCGAAGTAATATAGTGAGGTCTTATGAGTAATGATAGGAGAATCACGACGGTGATATACTTGAGTGGTAGGAGAACAAGGTGGAGCAAAAATCAGATCTTGTGTTGATGGAGGTGTATGCTCAAGAAAAACAAGATCCTCTAGTGTGGAAGATGGTAAAGGGACAGGAGGTCATGACAGGACACTGTATGGTATATTCTCAAGGAATGTGACATGACAGGAAATTCGACTAAGTTTGACAATTGGACCATAACATCTATAGCCCTTATGTTGAGTACTGTAGCCCAGAAAGGCATTGCAGGTAATTTGTTCCATTTAAATGGAGGTGGAAGAACAAACCAAGTACAGCAAAAAGTGCGAAATATAGAATAATCAGGGTGCATAGTTAGTCTTTGATAGGGGAAACACTTGCACCATGAAGAATGGAGGGAATGCGATCAATAAGAAAATCATTACTGAGAACGAATTTGGCCGAATAGAGACAGAAGTAAAGAGAAGAAGTGATTTGGTGGTCTTGAGTATGTCTGTCACGTCTCTCAACACGTCGTTCTTCTTACTGGGCTGCCAGTTTTTCAGTTGGCTGTCGCATTTCCTGCATTAATTACCTGAGCTTCAACATTAGAGTTCTGGCTGCATATACAACAGAACCAGCAGTGGACCAACTCTGTTTCGTATGCTGGTTTTGAAGTTTCTACAACCAATTGGTCCTCTTTTGACTTCTCTACACTCCTCAAGCAAGAGCATCTATATTTCTCATGCCAACTATAAACTGGACAACCCTGTGGTGGAGGCCTTTGGTGCATACTCGAACCTCCCGCCTTCTAACTTGTTGACAACGAATCCTCTTTTTCATACTTAAAGTCCTAGATTCTTTCCTCTCTGGCCATGTTCATCAGGGTAAAAGGACATTTTTTTAGCTGTAAGCGGATAGCTTGTATAACTTTATCTCCACTTATTTGAAATCATAGATATGATCCTGTATACCTTAAGACAATGACATGATGGTTTCTTTTAACTGCAAATTGACTTTAATATTATGTGAAGATTCATTACCATCCTCTTCTATTCACAGGAAATTTAATATATCCAACTTTGTAGCCTAACACAGATGTTATGGCTAAGGATCCTCAGCCTTATTTTCTACATGCTCGTCGACTAATAAAAATAGCTGTGCAGGCACTTGAGAAAGATGTTCCATGGAGATCAAAGGAGCCTCGTGTCCTAGAAATTCTACAAGCGGTAGGTCCTGTTTGTTCCAATTTTTTTGCTCAATGTTATATAAGATTTGTTTGATGACCTCTTAATTATTTTTTTGGCTTTCTAATGACTAAACTGTTGCATATCATAATTATAACTAAGAAAAAGGGAAAAGTATAACATTCCATCTTCTTTATTTGGACATACCATTTGCATCCTATAGCCATAACATCCAGAAAAAGGGCATCTGCACATAAAAAGGAAACACAACATTCACATGTCCCTAAATGACTCAAGTATGTTATATAGCAAGAGCTGCATATGATACTCGACAAAGTTATTGGTTATATAACTTTATCCAATTATTTGGAATATGGATGATGTGAAAGAGCACAGTGATGACGTAGGAAGGTTTGTAGTTTCTCTAAGGTTATTGGCCAACAATTTCTCCTGATTGTCAGTGCACGTCATGATGTTTAACCAAATTTGTCATCCCAGATCCCTACTTTAGAGAAAAGTCTTGTAACTTCATGCTTATTCCATCTCCTAAGATATGCTTTCACCTCTAGTGGAATATGTGTTTGTCAATAGAGCTTACCATATCTTTTTATGGATAGATAAAAGAAATGATGTACCCACTATTACACCTTAATGTTAAACTAAATCGCTCTAGCATGTTCTCTATATTTCCTTTGGGATAGCCATAGCTTCCCAACCCTTCTCTCTTGATGAATTTTTATCACAAGTATCTTCTTTGCTCCACACCTAAATTCTCTGTCAAACTCTGCACTCACTAGTTCTTTGAGTTCCTTTTATCTCTATTATGCTTTTGAAAGCAATCAACATGTCATCGACGTATAAGAGAGATATATCGATGGTCCCCCTTGAGCTTCCTTGAGTAGACAAAACTGTCATATTGCATCTAGTGAAATTTGTTTTCAACATAAATTAGTCGAAACACTTGTACCAATGTCAAGAGATTGCTTCAACTAATATAGAGATCGTTTGATCTCATACGTGATCCTTCTGGTCGAACACTATAAATCCTTCTGGTTGTCTCATGAAGATCCTCTCTTCCAATTTTCCATGCATAATGTCATCTTAACGTCTATTTACTCTCACTTCATATCTTAAGTAGTCATTAATGTCAATAATACCCGAATTGAAGTATGATTGACTATTGGCGAGAATATATCGTTTAGTCGATTCCCTTCCTCTGAGCATACCCTTTAGAGACTACAGATGTCTTGTACCACTCATTGTCCTTCCTGAATACCCATTTGCATCTAATAGTCCTTTTATCCTAGAGGAACCATGTTCCACATACTATTCTTTGTTGAATATTTGTGATCATTTTATTGATAATCTCATGGCTAGTCTTACAATCCTCCTCATTACATTAAAACCTCTGTGGAATATCATGTGGCATATTCTGACATACCAAATATACCAACAGAATATTCCAATATACTTATTCTAATATACCAACACTCCCCCTCAAGATGGGCGAAATATATTCACTAAGCCCATCTTATCACAACCTCTAATCATGCTCACAGAGCTAAGTCCCTTGGTCAGTCCATCTGCTACCTGATCCTTGGTTGGAACGTGGCCTAGCTCCAGTAGTCCACTATCCAACTTCTCCTTGATGAAGAACCTATCGATCTCGATGTGTTTGGTCCTGTCATGTTGTATTGTATTGCTGGCGATACGAATAGCTGACTGGTTATTACACCACAGCTTCATCTTGGCTCCTTGATCCAGCTTAAGCTCCACCAGCATATTCTTCAACCATAGCAGCTCTGCAACTCCTAAAGCCATAGCTCTGTACTCCGCTTCAACTGTCGATCTAACCACCACTGACTGCTTTTTACTCCTCCAAGAGACCAAGTTGCCTCTTACAAATATGCAATATTCCGAGGTAGATCTCCTATCATTAGCATAGCTAGCCCAGTCAGAATCACAGTAGCCCTATATGCTCACGTGATTATTCTTCCTGAATATCAGTCCCTTCCTGGGGGCACCCTTCAAGTATCTCAGAATCTGGTACACTGCGTCCATATGACCCTTCCGTGGGTCATGCATGTAGCGCCTTACCACACTTACTACAAAGCAGATAGCAGGACGGGTGTCTCAAATAGATCAACTTGTCCACTAGTCTCTGGTATCTATCCCGTTCAACTGGTTCTCCAGCCTCAGCATCCAGCTTGAACTTCTGATCTATCAGCGTCGCTGCAGGTCTGCATCCCAACATCCATGTCTCTGTAAGAAGGTCTAGTGCATACTTTCTCTGAGAAAGAACAATCCCTTATGCTTCTCGAGAAATCTCAATCCCAAGGAAGTACCGAAGAAGGGCAAGGTCATTCACCTCAAATTTTTTGCTAAGCTTCCCCTTGAGTCAGGCGATCTCCTGCTCATCATCTCCTGTGATAATCACATCGTCCACATACACCACAAGCATGGTGATATGGCCTCCACTCTGACGGAAGCATACAATATGATCAGCATTGATCTGCCGATATCCCATTCCTATCATCGCCCTCCTGAATCTGTCAAACCAAGCTCGAGGAGACTGTTTCAGCCCATAGAGGGACTTCTTCAACCTGCAGACCTTGTCCACTGTCTGATTGGTGCCGAATCCTGATGGTATCTCCATGTACACTCCTCCACTAGATCTCCATGAAGAAACGTATTCTTCATATCCAGTTGGTGTAGCTTCCATCCACCATTTGCTGCCAGAGAAATCAGGGTCGTGACAGTGCTCATCTTCGCTACTAGTGCAAATGTCTCGTCATAGTCAATGTCGTACGTCTGACTGTATCATATTTCCACCAGTCGAGTTTTGTAGCGCTCAACATGTCCATATGGGTTCTGCTTCACAGTAAGGACCCACTTGCATCCGACTGCTCTCTTCCCTTCTGACAGTTTTACCAGCTCCCAAGTGTGGTTCTTCTCAAGAGCCCCCAACTCCTCGTACATCGCCGCTTTCCACTTTGGATCGTTCTTGACAACCTGCCAATTGTTAAGTACATTAGTACTATCCAAAGACGCAATGAATGTTTCAAGAGAAGAGGAGATATGATCATATGAAACAAACTGAGCAAGGTCCCAACCATATCTAACAGGAGGATTTTTCGTATTGTTGCAAGTGGTCCTCCATACTGATAATGGTGTAGGAGGAGGTGTGGATGGAACAGGAAGAATGATATCACCTGAAGGGGAATCTGGTGGTGGTGTAGGTATCTCAGGAGTCGAGACGGACGCAAGAAAATGACTTGACATTGGCACTATAGTTACTGGTCCTGCAGTTTGCTTCCCTCTCCTGCTGTAGGTAAGTATCTCTCCCTGAGCCATGGGCCTAACACCTCTCATCTCCTCCCTCTGTTCCTCTTTATCTTCCTGTTCCTCCTCAACCGCGCCTCTATGCCATACTCCTAAATTTGTCACCAGGCTTTCACCAATTTTTTTCCCTCGTCTCATACTCGCAGTATCAGGTGAGTTGTTTGAGATTCTCTCATGATGGTAGTATGGCTCATGCTCCCTGAAGTGAATGTCCATGCTCACAAACTTCTTTTTCTCTACTGGGCTCCAACACACATATTCCTTCTGAGTCGTCGAGTAGCCCACGAAGATGCACTTGACTGCTCTAGGATTAAGTTTTCCAACTTACGGTCTGTTGTCCTTCACAAAACACATGCAGCCAAACACCTTCAGTGGGAGTATCCCACTATTATTTTCTTGCAATATTTCACATGAAGATTTCTATCCCAGTACCTTCGAGGGCATCCTATTGATTAGTTGAGTTGCTGTCAATACTGTATACCTCCACAGACTTTGTGGGACATTCATATTGATCATCATGCTTCTGGCTACCTCCAGAAGGTGTCTGTTCCTTTCTGCTACTCCATTTTGTGCTGGTGTGTATGCATATGTGGTCTGATGCTGTATCCCTTGGGCTGACAAGTATTCCGCAAGTGCTTTGTTGGTATACTCTGTCCCATTGTTAGACCTTAGTACCTTCACCACTGCCTTGTACTGAGTCTGGATATGTTTATAAAAGTTTTAAAAATAGGTAGATACATCACTCTTATTCTTCATCAAATACAGCCAAGTGACACGAGAAGAACAATCAATAAAAAAAACAAAATACTTGTAACCATTCATAGTAGTAATGGCGCATGGCCCCCAAATATCAGAATGTATTACATAAAAAATAGACGAGCTCCTATTATCCGCTAGCATATGAGCTCTTAGTAAGTTTGCCTAAATCACATGCATCACATACTAGTTTCTCCTTATTTGTTTTCTCATAAATAGCTGAATACAATTTACTTAAAGTAGCAAAAAAGGAGTGTCCTAACCTCTTATGGTGGAGTATTAATGTATCCTCGGCACTCATTTTCAGTCCTCCCATTTCTGCCTTCTCTGTCATAGACATCAATGCTGAATCCAGTCCTTCTCGATCCAGGTACCACAGTCCCTCATGCCAAGTGTTAGTTCCAAGTCTTTGTCCCGTTTCTTTCTCCTGGAAGATCACCTTAGGAATATCAAAAGTGACAATGCATTTTAGTTGGAGGATTATAGAACTGATGGACAAAAGACTGACTGGAAAAGATAGAGCATGCAAAACATTGGATAATTTTACTGAACCTGTACAATTTACAGTACCCTTACCGACCACTGGCTGGAAAGTAGCATCAGCTGTTTGAATATTGTCTGCCGATGCTAGGTGACTGTAGGAGGAGAACTCACTAGTATTCTCCGTCACATGCCAAGATGCCTCCGAGTCGATAATCCAGTCTGACGATTTAAGAAAAGATATAGATGCAAGGGCGAGTGAGTCGTCAGTACCTTCTGATGGATGGACATACATGGCGGCGTTGCCTCCTGCGAAGAATGAGATGGACACCTCATCGGTTCCAGTCCTCCTGTCTTAATCGTTTGACGCTCTCTCCTTCCTCCTGAGTGCCTCCAGCATGCTCATCAGTGCTTGATCCTCCTCAGTAAAGGTACCACTAACTCTCTCATCCCCTTCTACTACCAGCATATTCGCTCGATAACCTCCTCGACCACCCCGTCGACCCCCACGACCACATCCACGTCCTCCAAAATATCCAGTCCACCGAACTGTCCACGTCCACCACCTGGATCTTCCTCCTTAGGTGGTTTGGTACAAGCATACCGATGATGCCCATCTCCCCGCAGTTGTAACACTGTCGGTTGTGCAGCCAGGGCTCTCCCTTAGGCCCTGTGTCGCTCGAACTGGTAGCTGCCAGTGCTAACTTTACTTCAGGAGGACCATCCGTCCCCGCCTGCAGCTTGATGCGAGTCTCCTCCTGGATCATGGTCGAGATAGCCTCCTCAAGGGTGGGGATCTTCGGTTGGGCTAGAAATTGTCACGCCCCGGAACCAGAATACTGGAGAGCGGGGGCAGACATAGCCAGCTACGTATATTGAAACGGAAACCACCTCGATATACGGTCACGGCTGTCTAGATATGTGAGGGTTTTCTACAAGCCAACAATCTCTTATGGTCATGAACAAGCCTAGTGTCTCAATCACCACAAGTAAGTAAAGTCGCAAGATGTATGATCATTAAATATACAATAATAAGGCGTCCCAAATATTACATATTCAGCTGATCATGAAGCTAGTCGTTACAAAATGTTAGGACTAGCAAGAGTTTAGTCATACATGATCAACCCTAGGATTTGTCAATAATGTTTACAGCCCGTAGGCAGACAGTAAGTAAAAGTGCTTCGAGCTAACATGTGCGCGTCGGCTAAACGCCTCAAAAGAATAAATTTACAATAGAGTGAGCGAAACAAAATAGAAAACCCACTCGTAGTCCGGGTTCCTTCTAGTCGCCACCATTGGGCTGGAAGCTTGGTAGATCCTCGGGAGCTGCTCCGAAATCTGGCCATACAAAACCAGCTGGGTCAACCCCAGAAAGAGCAAGTGCCACAAGGGGGCCACGAAATAAGAACAAAAGCCAGCAATTAGCACAAGAAAATCTAATATTAAAACTAGAATTGTACGAAAACATGTCAGGATGATATACGACGAGATAACCATGAAACTATTCCGATAACCAGGTTACAACCCGTAAACCAAACAAGGACTGGGGTTGTAACCCTTCATCTGAACAGAATTTGGTTTCCCACCATTTATCGACAAGATAATAATGCAATAAATCAAAACAGGGAGCAATCTTGTACTGGATCAAGACATGGCTAAACTAGTTATACCTCATTTAATCAATCACGGCCAAGCAGATACTACGGCTTACTACTTTAACTAACTAGGGTTATCACAGGCCTAATTACTAACAAGATGCAGTGAGATTGTTCCACAGTCACAAGCCCTGCAGACCATCCAGGTTACCCAGGACGAAAGATTAGGGTTGAATTCAGGTGGGTACATCGCCCGAGGACAAATGTACCCTTAGGTGACTTAGAGGGTGCAACACGCGACGGTGTGCTGGAAATGTGTCCTACTCGACGGCAGGCTACAGATCCCAAGAGCGCCCAGGTAACGGGATTGCCTGTAGCTGTGTCATCTCTTCATGACTACTGAGTTATTCTAGTTATTAACCTTAATCCATTTTAGTAGGTACTCCTGACCGTGGTACTCAGGAGTCCCATCCTAGACATGATGCAAGATAGGACAAGTGGATTTAACAAGCAAGCAAGAAAGAACTACCCACGGTGTCAAGGCAGGTCAAGTTAAGTTAGCCGTCGCAACAGCATCAAGATAAATCATGTCAGGGTACTTGTCAGGAGTGCGCCACGACGGGCCACTATCATGTCAGGTTGGTCATGTCAGGAGTGCACCACTACGGGTCACTATCGTGTTATGCAAGTTCCTTGCCATACCAAGCCATGTACAATAGTCATTCCAAACATATTAAGTAAAAATCAAGTTCATGACAAAAGGCGTAAGGATATAAAATGGGCATAAAATATCTAATAAAATATCAATATACAGGACTATAGAAGAGTCAAGCTTAAAGAAATAAGACCAAAACTCCAAGAGCCAATGGGTTAAGCAAGGGGTCAGGGGAGCAGCGTACGAGAGCAGCATAGGTGAAAAGTCACGCACGCTGAGAGAGCAGCGTAGGTGAAAAGTCACGCACGCTACAGGGAGCAGCGTAGGTGAAAAGTCACGCACGCTGAGAGAGCAGCATAGGTGAAAAGTCACGCACGCTACAGGGAGCAGCGTAGGTGAAAAGTCACGCACGCTGAGAGAGCAGCATAGGTGAAAAGTCACGCACGCTACAGGGAGCAGCGTAGGTGAAAAGTCACGCACGCTCAAGGGAGCAGTGTGCGTGAAAAGTCACGCACGCTCAAGGGAGCAGTGTGCGTGAAAAGTCACGCACGCTCAAGGGAGCAGTGTACGTGAAAAGTCACGCACACTGAGAGCTGCGTACGCGTAAAAACACGCACGCAGGGTCTGGGTCTTCTTCTCCATGGCTGAGAAGAAGCTCCAATGGCTCCAAAACTTCAAAACCTCACAACTTGGCCATCCGAACTCCAAATCCAGATTTCCAAAGTTCTAACCAGGGTGGAATTGAACTCTCTTCCACAAGGAAACATCAAAACCCATAAAAATCCAACTTAAGTAGCTCAAACCATGCAAAATCCGAAAATAGAAATAACTTAGATCTAGAGCAAAGGAGACTTCAAATCACAAAACACCAAGTTCTAATGTTGATCACCATGTCCTAATCTAGCAAATGGACAAGGAAAAGAGGGTTCTCATGTAGTGGCAAGATGCACTTGCCTAGGGTTAGGAGAGTTGTGGAGGAAGGAGAAGAAGAAGAAGGAAAATTAATGGTGGAAGTTATGAGGAGAGAGAGTGGTAGGTGGGGGTTATAAAGAGGGTGAGTTGTGGTGGGTTGAGGGGTAGCATAGGTTAAGGTGATCCAACTCACATAAAACCGAACCAATCCAAATAAAATCGAGCCATGCCAAAACCCAAAATACGAGAAATACCCAAATCCCACAAGTTTGAGAAAAATAAAAATACATGCCAAAAATCCAGATACGAGTATAAATACGAAATACGGAAAATACGGGAAATGAGGATGACAACTCTACCCACCTTAAAAGAATTCCGTCCTCGGAATTTAATCAAGGAGTTAGAGATTGCCACGACAAGCTACACTAAGCACATGCAAGCTACACTAAGCAGTCCAATCATACAATCATACAATGCAAGCAAGGAAGGAAAAATGTAAGGCATAAGAAAGACATTATACCTCACGAGTCAAACAGGTAGGGATATCGCGATCGGATGTCGTCCTCACGCTCCCACGTTGACTCACCCAGAGAGTGATGACCCCAAGCAACACGGACTAATTTAATAGTCTTGTTCTTGAGTATCTTTTCCCTCCGGTCCAAAATAGACACGGGCCTCTCCTCATACGAAAGGTTGGTACCAACAACCAATTCCGAATGGTCTAGGATGTGGCTCGGGTCCGGAATATACCGTCGTAATTGGGACACATGGAATACATCATGTACCTCACTTAGCGACGGCGGAAGAGCGAGACGATAGGATACATCTCCTACTAGCTCTAGAATATCGAACGGCCCTATATACCTAGGACTAAGCTTTCTCCGCATGCCAAAGCGAATGACGCCGCGGTTAGGCGAGATCCTAAGGAATACATGGTCGCCGACAGCAAATTCTAAGGGACGCCGATGAGCATCGGCCCAATGGCGCTGGCGGTCCTGGACAACTCGGAGGTGATCTCTGACCTTCCTGACTACTTCAACCGTCTGGGAAATCAACTCGGGTCCGAGCATCTGCCTCTCTCCGACATCGTCCCATGCTAGCGGGGATCTGCACTTCCTGCCATAAAGAGCCTCGAATGGTGCCATCTGGATACTGGCCTGATAACTGTTGTGTACGAGAATTCCACCAGGTGCAGATGATTCTCCCATGAACCACCGAAGTCAAGGGTACAGGATCTCAACATATCTTCAAGAGTCTGGATTGTGCGCTCTGATTGTCCATCCGTCTGCGGGTGATAAGCTGAGCTGAATTGAAGGCGAGTTCCCAAACTCTTCTGCAAGCTGTGCCAAAAGTGTGATGTGAATCTTGAATCCCTGTCTGAGGTGATGCTGACTGGCACACCGTGAAGCCTGACGATCTGCCTGAGGTACATCTCTGCTAGCTGCGCCGTCGACTGTCCAACTCTGAATGGGAGAAAGTGTGCCACCTTGGTAAGCCTGTCCACAATTACCCAAATAGCATCTCTTTCGGCCGGAGATCTGGGCAATCCGGTCACGAAATCAATGGTTATATGTTTCCATTTCCATTCTGGGATCGGTAAGGGTTGAAGAAGTCCAGCGGGCCTCTGATGTTCAGCTTTAACCTGTTGGCAAACCAAACACCGAGAGACAAACCGGGCTATCTCCCTCTTCATGCCATTCCACCAGAAATGCTGACGAATATCACGGTACATCTTCGTACCACCCGGATGAATAGAATACTGTGAACTGTGGGCTTCTGCCATGACTTCCTGTCTGATATCTCCACTAGGTACACAAAGACGAGTGCCGTGCCGAAGGGTACCGTCTTCATGGATACATAACTCTGGCCTTCTTCCTGCTTCACACTCTGCTCTGAGTTGCTGAAGCTTGGAATCTGCTGACTGCGCCATCCGGATCCTCTCAACTATGCTGGACTGAACCTGTAGACTGGCCATCAATGCCACACTGGTAGGAAGAACCACTTCAATTCCCATCTTCTGAAGATCTGCCAATAGTTCTGGTTGCGCCGTCAGGAAATAAACTCCGGCTCTCCTGCTCAATGTATCTGCTACAACGTTGGCCTTCCCGGGATGATACTGCAAATCCACATCATAATCCACCAATAGCTCGAGCCATCTTCTCTGTCGCATATTAAGGTCCTTCTGGGTGAAAACATACTTCAGGCTCTTATGATCAGTAAAGATCTCCACTCTATCTCCATACAAGTAGTGTCTCCACAACTTCAAAGCAAACACTACCGCCGCCAATTCCAAGTCGTGGGTCGGGTAATTCTTCTCATGATCACGTAGTTGACGTGACGCATAAGATATTACCTTCCCATGTTGCATCAAGACACACCCCAATCCTCTGCCTGAAGCGTCGCAATAAACTGTGAATCCTCCGGTCCCATCTGGAAGGGTGAGAATGGGAGCCGTTATCAAACCTCGCTTCAACTTCTCAAATGATTCCTGACACTCTGCTGTCCAAACAAACGGCACATCCTTGCGGGTCAACTGGGTCATCGGCGCTGAAATCCTTGCGAAATCTGAAACGAACCGCCGGTAGTAGCCGGCCAATCCAAGGAAGCTGCGAACCTCTGCCATTGAGCTGGGTACCGGCCATGACTCGATAGCCACAATCTTCTGGGGATCCACTTCCACTCCTCCTCGGGTAATGATGTGACCCAAGTACGAAATGCGATCGAGCCAGAACTCGCATTTACTGAACTTGGCGTACAACTGATGCTCCCGAAGCGTCTGTAGGACGACTATGAGATGCTGCTCATGCTCTGCTTCACTCTTGCTGTAGACCAGGATATCATCTAGGAACACGATCACAAATTGGTCCAAGTAAGGCATAAAAATGCGATTCATGAGGTCCATGAATACTGCCGGCGCATTGGTCGCTCCAAAGGGCATAACAAGGAACTCCCAATGTCCATACCTCGATCTGAATGCTGTCTTCGGGATGTCCTGCTCTCTGACTCTGATCTGGTGGTATTCCGACCGCAAGTCGATCTTCGAGAACACTGAAGCCCCTCTGAGCTGATCAAACAAGTCATCTATCCTCGGAAGAGGGTATCTGTTCTTGATTGTCACCGAATTCAAGGTACGATAATCAACACATAGCCTGGACGTACCATCCTTCTTTTTCACAAGAAGCATCGGGGCTCCCCAAGGCGATCCACTTGCACGGATGAATCCCTTGGTCCTCAGTTCTTCAATCATCTTGTACAAAATCTCCAATTCTGAAGGTGCCATCCTGTAGACTCGCTCTGACACTGGTGCTGTCCCGGGAATCAAGTCTATAGTGAACTCAATCTCCCGCTCTGGCGGCATTCCTGGAAGCTCCTCTGGAAAGACATCTGGAAACTCTTCAACTATCCGGGGTAACTGCACTGCTGCTACTGCCATCCGCAATGCTGGGGAAGATGGCTCCACTGCGCCTCTGGAAAACGAAAACTCTGGCTCGCCGGGGATACTAAAGACAACTCTGCCAATATGGCAGTCTATCCTAGCATACTGGTTCCTCAACCAATCCATGCCTAGGACTACATCATAGTCTGCCATAGGAAACTCTATGAATCTAGCGGGGAACTACCTACCGCTAACTACGATCCGACACGAGGAAAACACTTGATCTACTCCCACAAGACCATTACCAGTAAGTATATTGAGCCTCACCGATAATGACTCGGGCTCCAATCCTATCCGTGTCGCGAATCGTGCAGACATAAATGAATGCGATGCACCAGAATCAAATAATACAGACGCTGGAGAGGAGTTGACGAGAATAGTACCTGCCACAACCTCACCTGGTGCAACTTCTTCTTCCATAGCCATCATCATGGCCTGACCTTGTCCTCTGGCTGCTGGTCCCCTCTGCTGGAAACCTCTCTGCCTATTCTGGGTCTGAGCTTGGGCTTGTGTATACTGCTGGGGGTGTTGTTGCTGGAATGCCTGAGACTGAGGCGGCAAGGGCCTCGAAGACTGATACTGCTGCTGCTGAACTGGTGCTGGGGCCGGTCCTCTCACCGAAGAGCTAGAAGGGTTGGATCCAGATGAACCACCCCTATTCGGGCAAGCCCCAACCCTATGATCTGCTGCTCCACAAGCCAGGCACAATCCTTGCGCCCTGCGGCAGTCTGCCACCACATGCCCTGGCTTCCCGCAATGAGAACATCCCATCGCGGAAGTCTGCTTCTGCTTCTGCTGCTGCGGGTACGTCGGGGTCGAATGCTGAACCGACGTTACTGAGGCCGCCCGCCTCGGAGTCCCAATGGTCAAACTTCTAGCTGCCGGGGCTGGAGCTGATGATTGGTGCATCTGACTATGGGACCGCTTCCTACTTCCGGTCCTATCCACGATCCTCTGGGAGGTGTACTCATGCCTCCTAGCTGCTCTCAAGACTGCATCGAACGTCTGGTGCTCGAACTGCTCAACCGCCAACAAGATCTCCAAATGCAGTCCCTGCTGGAACCGCTGGGCCCTATCAAACTCGGTCGCCACCAAGGTGGGGGCAAACCTACTGAGTCTAGAAAACTCCGATGCATAACTGTCGACTGTTCTGCCTCCTTGCTTCAAGTTGGTAAATCTGGTCTGCAGGTCGTACCGAGCCACAGCATCGAAATACTTCGTCTGAAATCTCTCTCTAAACACTGCCCAAGCAATGGGTGCCACTAATCCCATGGCTTGCGCCGTCCACCAACTGCGAGCCAAGTCCAACAACTGCAGGCGTACCACCGCCACCTTCTCATTCTCGGGTGTCCTAGCTGCTTCCAGAATCACCTCGGTATCCTGAAGCCATGCATCCGTGACAATCGCATCCTCGGTGCCGTCGAAGAAAGGAGGGTTCAATCGCTTGAAGCTGTTCGCCGCCTGGTTCCCTGGATGTCCGCCTCGGGTCAAAGCATCTTGAACTGTCTGGTGCAGGGCGTCACTTCGACGATCCTGGGAAGCTATCAAGGTTCTGATGAGGCCTACTAAGGTACCATCATCTGACTCTGCGGGATGGACGGGCCGAACTGGTGACTCTCCTCCAGTAGGCACAACTCTGGAGGCTATCCCGGAATGCTGGGCTTGATCTCCGGGTTGCTGCTGTTCCACGGGAAATGCTCCACCTCGTCGATCGGTAGGACCAGGTACAGTGCCGCTGAAGAAGACGACACAGGGAACAATAAGGAAAGGACCAGGACAGATCAATGATATAAGCACAGGATCAGGGCAAGAATCCAGGGATTCAGAAGATACGAACAGAGATCAAGGACGAGTACTGATTGAGACATCTATCTGGTAAACTCCCACACATCTTGATTTACAAGACCTGCATGGGCCACCACTTAAACCATGTCACGCCCCGGAACCAGAATACTGGAGAGCGGGGGCAGACATAGCCAGCTACATATATTGAAACGGAAACCATCTCGATATACGGTCACGGCTGTCTAGATATGTGAGGGTTTTCTACAAGCCAACAGTCTCTTATGGTCATGAACAAGCCTAGTGTCTCAATCACCACAAGTAAGTAAAGTCGCAAGATGTATGATCATTAAATATACAATAATAAGGCGTCCCAAATATTACATATTCAGCTGATCATGAAGCTAGTCGTTACAAAATATTAGGACTAGCAAGAGTTTAGTCATACATGATCAACCCTAGGATTTGTCAATAATGTTTACAGCCCGTAGGCAGACAGTAAGTAAAAGTGCTTCGAGCTAACAGGTGCTCGTCGGCTAAACGCCTCAAAAGAATAAATTTACAATAGAGTGAGCGAAACAAAATAGAAAATCCACTCGTAGCCCGGGTTCCTTCTAGTCGCCACCATTGGGCTGGAAGCTTGGTAGATCCTCGGGAGCTGCTCCGAAATCTGGCCATACAAAACCAGCTGGGTCAACCCCAGAAAAAGCAAGTGCCACAAGGGGGCCACGAAATAAGAACAAAAGCCAGCAATTAGCACAAGAAAATCTAATATTAAAACTAGAATTGTACGAAAACATGTCAGGATGATATACGACGAGATAACCATGGAACTATTCCGATAACCAGGTTACAACCCGTAAACCAAACAAGGACCGGGATTGTAACCCTTCATCTGAACAGAACTTGGTTTTCCACCATTTATCGACAAGATAATAATGCAATAAATCAAGACAGGGAGCAATCTTGTACTGGATCAAGACATGGCTAAACTAGTTATACCTCATTCAATCAATCACGACCAAGCAGATACTACGGCTTACTACTTTAACTAACTAGGGTTATCACAGGCCTAATTACTAACAAGATGCAGTGAGATTGTTCCACAGCCACAAGCCCTGCAGACCATCCAGGTTACCCAGGACGAAAGATTAGGATTGAATTCAGGTGGGTACATCGCCCGAGGACAAATGTACCCTTAGGTGACTTAGAGGGTGCAACACGCGACGGTGTGCTGGAAATGTGCCCTACTCGACGGCAGGCTACAGATCCCAAGAGCGCCCAGGTAACGGGATTGCCTGTAGCTGTGTCATCTCTTCATGACTACTGAGTTATTCTAGTTATTAACCTTAATCCATTTTAGTAGGTACTCCTGACCGTGGTACTCAGGAGTCCCATCCTAGACATGATGCAAGATAGGACAAGTGGATTTAACAAGCAAGCAAGAAAGAACTACCCACGGTGTCAAGGCAGGTCAAGTTAAGTTAGCCGTCGCAACAGCATCAAGATAAATCATGTCAGGGTACTTGTCAGGAGTGCGCCACGACGGGCCACTATCATGTCAGGTTGGTCATGTCAGGAGTGCACCACTACGGGTCACTATCGTGTTATGCAAGTTCCTTGCCATACCAAGCCATGTACAATAGTCATTCCAAACATATTAAGTAAAAATCAAGTTCATGACAAAAGGCGTAAGGATATAAAATGGGCATAAAATATCTAATAAAATATCAATATACAGGACTATAGAAGAGTCAAGCTTAAAGAAATAAGACCAAAACTCCAAGAGCCAATGGGTTAAGCAAGGGGTCAGGGGAAGCAGCGTACGAGAGCAGCATAGGTGAAAAGTCACGCACGCTGAAGGGAGCAGGGTATGTGAAAAGTCACGCACGCTCAAGGGAGCAGTGTGCATGAAAAGTCACGCACGCTCAAGGGAGCAGTGTGCGTGAAAAGTCACGCACGCTCAAGGGAGCAGTGTACGTGAAAAGTCACGCACACTGAGAGCTGCGTACGCGTAAAAACACGCACGCAGGGTCTGGGTCTTCTTCTCCATGGCTGAGAAGAAGCTCCAATGGCTCCAAAACTTCAAAACCTCACAACTTGGCCATCCGAACTCCAAATCCAGATTTCCAAAGTTCTAACCAGGGTGGAATTGAACCCTCTTCCACAAGGAAACATCAAAACCCATAAAAATCCAACTTAAGTAGCTCAAACCATGCAAAATCCGAAAATAGAAATAACTTAGATCTAGAGCAAAGGAGACTTCAAATCACAAAACACCAAGTTCTAATGTTGATCACCATGTCCTAATCTAGCAAATGGACAAGGAAAAGAGGGTTCTCATGTAGTGGCAAGATGCACTTGCCTAGGGTTAGGAGAGTTGTAGAGGAAGGAGAAGAAGAAGAAGGAAAATTAATGGTGGAAGTTATGAGGAGAGAGAGTGGTAGGTGGAGGTTATAAAGAGGGTGAGTTGTGGTGGGTTGAGGGGTAGCATAGGTTAAGGTGATCCAACTCACATAAAACCGAACCAATCCAAATAAAACCGAGCCATGCCAAAACCCAAAATACGGGAAATACCCAAATCCCACAAGTTTGAGAAAAATAAAAATACATGCCAAAAATCCAGATACGAGTATAAATATGAAATACGGAAAATACGGGAAATGAGGGTGACAGAAATAGTGCTGTCCTCTGAGCAAATACTGTAGCCAGTCCTTTAAGGAACTTAATCATCCTCTCCTGCAGACATACCTGTCTCTCCTTGCACTTCGGGTCCTCACAGCTCGCTCGATCTGAGGAGTGATCGTAATCCAACTACAGACGCTCAAACTCCGTGGTATACTCCTGCACCGTTTTCTCCCCCTGTACGGTATCGTCGATCTCCCCCTTTATCTGGAACACCCTCAAGTTGTTTCATACACCATCGTAGGTCCTCCTCAATTTCTCCCACACGTCCTTTACCATATCGATGCCATCTACGGTGGCGGTGATTGACTGGACTAAACAATTGAGAAGCCAAATATAGATTACCATATGAGTGGATTTCTACTTGTCGCGTCTTGCTGAGCCCTCGTCCAACTTTGTCTTCTCTCCTGACAGAAAACTCTCCAGATTTTTTCCTGTGAGAGTTCTCTTTACCCGTTGTGACCAACTCAGGTAGGTAACTGGTCCATCAAGCTTCAGATCGATGGTGGAAAGTTCCAACTTCGTCGATGTTCGTGTTGCACTCTCACCAGCCAACAGTTTTATCAGCTTCATCAACGTTGCAACCTCCGCAGGGTCCAGCTTCTTGATGATTTTTTCCATCGATCCTTCTCTTTTTCGATCACCTCACACCCATTCCACGATTTATGCTCGTCCTCTTCGTCCTCTCTTATATCCGATCATGTCTCTCTCCTATGGGATCTAGGCCTTCAACGTCCGGAACGAACCCGGGGAGACTTCAGAAACTGTGGCTTCGCGGTGGTGGGGGCGGTGGGCCGACTGACTGGCGAGTGGGCGCCATCGGGCGGGTGTCTCCGAGCAGCGGCCGTCGCGAGCAGCAGCAACGGCAACAGCCGTACGTGCAGCGGAGGTGCCCGCGGAGCAGCGGCCGGCTCGCGCACAAGGTAGTCGGCGTGCGGCCGTACAACGGCTGGTAGCGGCGGGGTCGGTGTGCGACTGGGGCGGCGTGCAGCAGCTGGTAGCGGCGGTGGTTGTGGTAGTGCGGATAGTGATGGCAGTGACGACTAGAGTTAGAATTTGGGAAAGGTTGCGACGGCTAGGGTTTTTGGTGGCTCTGATACCGTGTTGAATATTTGTGATTATTTTATTGATAATCTCACGGCTATATATAGCCTTACAATCTTCATTACATTAAACCTTCTGTGGAATATTCTTTGGTATATTCTGACATACCAAATATACCAACAAGATATTTCAATATACTTATTCTAATATACCAACATTCTTCCAAAATGACTCAATCTCCTATGTCATGGCAACTATCCAACGATTTTTGTCCTATTGTCCGAAGGTCTCCTTATAATCACTTGGATCAGATGTTTCTGAGTCTAAAAGAAAATGCAATCGTATCTTTGAAATTGTACCACACTGGTGCTATATTTGTACGCCTTGATCTACTTAACGCTATTGTCCATGTGTCCTCAAATGGCGTCTTCCATCTCTGAAAACTGCTCGTCATCCTCTACACCAATAGGCTATGATCGGAATCACACGCATATTCCTAAATTAGATAAAGGGGAGAGACTAGGGAACTGGCTACTTTGGATAGCATGGAAACTATCCTCAGGCACGCAAGCAAATTAGAAATGGTTGTTTTGAAGTCTGGTCCATATGAGTGCTATCAACCTCTACCGAGTCATGATTACCTAATGTGTCACTAGCCCCTTAGACTTTTCCTCCAGATCTTTCATCATGTAACTTCATTGAAGATTACATTATGACGAGTAAATATCTTTTTGTTCTATGGATCAAACAACTTGTAGTCTTTGACTCCTTGTTTTAGTCTGAAGAAAACAATTCTTTGACTTTGACTCTAGCTTACTTCTATTATTCTGATTCACGAGTGAATAGGAAGAGCACTTGAACGCCCGCAATGAATCATAGTTGGCTAGCTCTCCCCTTCATACCACTTTAGGAATTTTAATATTAATAGTCATAAATGGTGACCTGTTACCTAAATAGCATGCTTGACTAACTGCCTATGCCCGAAAGTCATCTGAAAGATCGAACTATAGCCGCATGTTCCTGGCTCTCTCTAGTAGTATCTTATTTATGCGCTTTGCTACCACATTCTACTCTCAACATTATGGAGCTTTCCATTGCCATTTTATGCCCTATTCCCTACAGTAATCTTGAAACTCCATAAAGGCATAATCCCCTCTTTTGATTGTTTGCAAATACTTTATTGTTCTCCACTTTTGCTTCGCCATGACTGTCTTCCACTCTCGGAGCCAAACAAACCCTTCATACTTATATTTGATTAATAAGTCTATACCTAAAGTTGTCTATGAAGTGACGTAGTACTCGGCACCTTCCTTCAAATGAACTGGTGATGGTCTCTATATGTCGGAGTGGATATAGTTGAGGTCTCCTTCAATTTTGTAAACTTTCTTCTTGAAGCTAACAGTCTATTTCTGTCCATCGTGCAGAACTTGCAGAATTCTAAATTATACTCCATACCCTTTAGAAACACCATTTTCTGCAACTCACATACACCCCTCTCACTCATATGGCCTATACGTTAATGACATATCTTTGCGGTATGATCTACGTACCGCTTTATCTGCTATGACAGCCGAACACTAGTGATCGTACTACCGTCCAACTGATGAGAGTTTGACGACAATCTTTGTTCCTTTATGACCATTATGATGCCCTTCACTATCTTCAATAAACTAGCTTGGCACGAACTTGCAACCTACCAGGTTCAATACACCTAGGAAATTAGGTTATTCAAATCCAAAACGTATTTCATGTTCACGAGTTTTTGCACCATCCTATTGAACATCTTTATCTTGATGTTCCATATTCCAACAGTCTTGCAAGCAGTGTTCTAAAAATCGTCCAACTCGGGCGTAGGCGGAGCCCCAACGAACCGATTATGCTAAAATCGGCCAAAAAAATCGCTAGGCGGTCAAAATCGGCCCTAGGCGGCCCTTAGGCGGCCATTTTTTTTTTAAAATTCCAAAAAAAAAAAAAAAATGAAACAAAATTATATACTTACCCCCCGCCGCCGTCGCCGCCGCCGTCGTCGCCGTCGCCGCCGCCGTCGTCGCCGTCGCCGCCGCCGTCGTCGCCGCCGCCGCCGCCGTCGCCGCCGTCGTCGCCGCCGTCGTCGTTGTCGTCGCCGCCGGTGGTGGCGGCGGCGGCTGCTGCTTCTGCTGGTGGTGGTGGGAGGGGAGGAGGAGAGGGGAACGGAGGAGGAGAGGAGGAGGAGGAGGAGGAGGAGAGGAGAGGAGAGGGGAGGAGGGGAGGGGGAGAGGGGAGCTTCTGCTTCTGCTGTCTCTCTCCTCTCCTCCCCCTATATAGACATATATATACGGTAAAAAAAAAAAAAAAAATCGGCGCCTAGGCGCCGCCTAGGCGCCCTAGGCGCTAGTCGGCCCTCCGGCGCACCGACTCCGCCTAGCACTTTTTACAACATTGCTTGCAAGACTCATTATTCCAAATCAAAACACCACCACCATCAACTCCTTGTATGTATAGAAGACTCCCTATCGGGCACATGTGATGAGAGCACCCATTATCAAGCATCCATGTCTCTGAGAAATTTTCCATCCTGCTATGTACGGTATATAAGTACATCACATGCTGGCTCCTCACTTCCTATGACATACTGGCTGACCGTTTGAACTAGCACCTCTACCATTCTTCTTTGGCCATTACTTACACTCTGGGGATTGTTTCTTCATATGTCCCAACTGTTTGAAAAAGAAACATGCCTCGTTCTCTTGTCTGGATGATTTGGACTTTCCTCGACTACTCTTTCCTCTATCTTTACTTTTTGACCTTTCCCTTTCACTAGCGGCCCTTGATAGTATTTTCCTCTTCATAATCTCAATAATAAAAAGAGTAGCAGTTATCTTTTCCATCTCAAGGGTCTCTTTCCAATAGAGAGTTGTTATTAGATGGTCATACTACCCTGGAAGCGAAGAAATAAGTAGAAGTGCCTTATTCTTCTACTCTAATTTGACTTCGCCACACATAAGATAACTAACAATCTTGTTGAAGATGTTTAAATAAATAAAAATTTGGATCCCTTCTTGCGTAGACTTTAGAGTTGTTTTCTTGAGATACAACTTGTTAGACAATGATTTATTTATATATAAGCTGTTGAGCTTCAACCATAAACTGATCATAGAAGTTTCTTCTATAATATTGTGCATGACCTTGTCCTCTAGACAAAACTTAATCGTGTTTTGTGCTCTTTTTTCCATGTCACCCCATGAATCCTCCATTATTTCTGAAGTTTTTTTTTTCCCTTCAACTCGACTTCTTTAAAAAAAAATTTCACAAGTAGAGCGTTTACCCTTCCCTGCCACAACTAGAAGTTCCTTTTTCCATTAGTTGTTTTTCTATTTTTTTGCTATTTACCTTATTACTCATCATCCCGGGATTCTGAAGTTTCTATATGCCCTTAATAAACCAACATTTCAAGAGTTTCGATATATGAAGATAGGGAGTAAACCAATGTTGTCACCTGCCGTTAACCTAGATTTAAGAAATTGAAATATGGAAAATTTTCTTAGCTCTAATACCAATTGTTGTGCAAGATGCAGAAGCAAGAACATGTTAATACCTTTATCATTGACGAGAAAAATAACAAAGCAAAGATATATACAATAACGTAAAAAAAAACAAACAAAAGATTTACATAGTTTAGTCAAGAGCAACCTACTCCA
This sequence comes from Iris pallida, assembly GCA_029216955.1. NCBI lineage: Eukaryota > Viridiplantae > Streptophyta > Magnoliopsida > Asparagales > Iridaceae > Iris > Iris pallida. The sequence goes on along the minus strand of JANAVB010003400.1, from coordinate 17,915,236 downwards.
CGGGGCAAAAGGAGAGATCTTTATTGAATCAATCAGAGAGCCTTACAAGAATTACAATTGCACACTGCAAGAGTAAACCTATCCTTCAGAGATCTCCATCGAGCTCTCCCCTTCACTCTCTCAAGAATTCCTTCAATAACCTTTAACAAAACCCTTGAAATCCTAGCTTTTAGCAATCATGTAGCCTCAAGTAACCATCCAACCTCAATGGGGCTGGTAGAGATCCTTAATTAGGTGTCTCAAACTTTCAATAAGATGGGAGTAATCCACACCATCGAAACAACCCCTTGAAATATGAACAACTCCACAAAAATAAGTCAGACCGACTTGATGGTATGCCCCGGCATACCACCACTATACTGTTGTACCAAGTTTGGTACACAACTCACTTGATTTTGACACTTTTAAGCATGCCGGCGGTATGCCGATTGTATGCCCGCCAGGCTGATACTCTGTTTTTGACATGTTTCAATTCCTCTCTAGCTTCTTTGATTCCTCGAACAGTGCTCGCTGCTCTCCATATGAAAACGAGTTATATCTAACATATATTGGTTTCACGAGGCGGCCCCAAAACTTACGGTTTTAATTGTTTTGTAAAGCCCCCTGTATTATATCAGCTAAAAGTAATGGAGGTTGCTGTAGGTAGTTAAGTGGATGGTTATTGTATCCATCTTGATTCTATGATTTCATTTACTTATTAGAGGTGATCTGGTAGATCTTAGGCTAAGGCACACACATGCTTTCCATATATCGCATGAACAATTAGATCTATGGATATATTCAAGGATGAAACATGAGATCCTACGGATGGCTAATTTTAGCAAAAAGAGAAACCAAGCTAGACCTCTGTGTTTGTCTGTAACATATGGTCTAGGTAAACCTCAATCATATGACCTTAAACATAACATTTTTAGGCAAATTGCTAAGACAGTTTATATCCAAATTATAATCATTATATCAGTCACTTAGTTCTTTGGCCACGAGTATTCTTTCACAAAGAATGTGTGGTACTCTGCTGGATTCGATCTCAATAGAATAATACTAGGCTACATTAATGACACAATTTTGAACTTGTCCCTGATTTGCATGTATGAACTTCCTACCATGGTCCATGGAAAATAAGAAAACTAACTCACTAGCATTCAATTCCTACCAGGTTGAACACTTATAGTTCAATAATGATAGTATACACAATATAAGCAATAACTACTCTATGTGAAGGAATCCATGCACAATTTCCTGAAACAAAAAAAAATGTATAGTGTTTGAGTACTAAATATGTATGCATGGAAAAGTCTGTACATTTTCTGGTGGCGCTAAAGTTTTGATTGAGCAGATTGACACCAACACGGATGGACTAGTGGATTTCTCTGAATTTGTTGCAGCAGCTCTGCATGTGCATCAGTTGGAAGGATACGACTTGGAGAAGTGGAAGTTACATTCCAAAACTGCGTTTGAGAAATTTGACGTGGACAAAGATGGGTATATCACACCTGAAGAACTTCGAATGGTACATGTTCTACTAATTCTTGCTAACTAGTCCTGTTTCAGCTTTGAAATCACTTTTATGAAAAACTTCTGTAGGCAATGCTGTCATTGCTGCCTTGAAAACTTGTTTAGTAAAGGAAAAGAAAAGGGGTGGTAAATATGTCTTATCATTTTTCAAGTTGGATCTTTGCGTTATTTCTTTATGCTTCAAGTTGGATTACCTCTGGCATCATCCCCACAATCTATGGGAATATTATTCTCCAGGTAATCTGCGGGAATAGCACAATCCTACCTAGTGGCAAAGCTAATCATATATTAGCTTCCACTTGCACCTTTTTCATGACAAAATACTAACTAAAATAAATAGTGCATTAATAGAATAAAATATGAAACAAATTAAGACAAATAAAATACAAATTATCAATACAATTAACGATAAGTATTACAATGAGATAATAAAACTTATATAACAGAGCTACAAACATTAAAAAAAATGTAGATTTTAATATTAAAATGACCAAGTATAATGTATGTTAGTGATATTATGAAAATTACAATTATGCATATTTTAATATCGTAGATATTTCAAAAACTATACTACAGGAAATATTATTTATTTAGTATTTGTTACTTATCATCTATATTCATCATTTAGTCTTTATAATTATTTATGGAAAATTAGGTTGCATAGTTTTCTTTATTCTTTATTGGAGATATGCTAATGTCCTATTTATTGTCGTAGGTCTTATGATATAATCAGGGTTTATTTGTATAGTTTATGGTTTTTGTGTTGAAGTTAATAATACATTATACAATTTACTATTGGTCTTTAATGTTCTACAATTGGTTTGAGAAAATTGTAATAAGGTATATTACATTCCTAGAAATGTTCAACTTATATCAAACACACAAAAATGCTAGATTCCTTGGAACATTCAAAGGATTCCACTAGCGCAAACTTAAGATACCTAAGAATGTGACGCATGCATATCACAATGTTGAAAATTCGATTCCAGGTGGAAATGAAGCAATCCATCAAACGCAACTTCATTGTAATTTGTAAGACTCAAATGCATCATAGCTTCCACTTTGGATTAGGAACCATACCCCTCTCTTTACCATAAAATAATAGGCATTTAGGTAGCCCTGGGTTTTATTTTAATTCTCTTGTGTTGATTTGATGTCTGCAGTCCACTGGACAAAAGGGTTCAATTGACCCCCTACTAGAGGAGGCTGACATCAACAAGGATGGGAAGATAAGCTTAGAAGAATTCCGGATGCTCCTGAGAACTGCAAGCGAACTACGAGTCTGATCTTCGCATGTAACCTAGTCCTTTCAAGAAACTTCATAAATCATAGCCCATAATACTAGATATCGCCGCATATGTGATGTTCCTCTCTTTTCTGCTCATATTCTCATTTAAGCAGCAATAACAAACAGCAACAATGACAACAACAACAAAGCAAGGAAAAGTAAAAAGGGTCCGACTATACGCACCCCATCTATTTCTAAGTTGACTCCAACTTTTCTGAGTAACTTAAATTGTATTGCTAAATAACTGATTTATCCTTTTTCTATTTCTAACTCTACACCCCAACCTATCTTCCTCAAACCCAAAAACCCTAGAAGACATTATTTGAAGCTTAAAGAAATTACAATGGAGGGCCAAAGTAATGATAGAAGATCTCCCTACTAATGTTTTTGTTTCGAGTAGCGATTGGGCTGTTTCAATTTTGAAAAAAAAACAAAATTCGCGAACTGTTCGACCTGAACGAGTCGGACAAATTCGTACTGTTCGACATACACAGGTCGAACATATTAAAAGTGTTCGACATACACAGATCGAACGTACAAATCCATACTGTTCGACCTGTGATGGTCGAACAAATACAAATTGTTCGGCATGATGTTGTCGAACAGAGTAGGAAAGTTCGACTGTCGTGAGCCGAACAGTTTGACATCCGTCCGACAAACCAGGGTCGATCAGTGCCAATAGAAACCCTAAAAAAAATTTGCGTTTTCGTTCAAAATTTTAGGGTCGTACAAATGGGAGAGTTCGGTTCGAAAATGGGGTGGAGGAGGAGGAGAGTTTTAGGGTTAGGTTGGGATGGGTTTGAATATGTGTTTGGGGTAGACTTAGAAATAATTGAATGATATGATGGATTGGGGTGGGATTATGTTTCATTTGGGTTAGGGGCATTTCTGTCCAGAATTGGGGTAGACTTAGAAATTTGTCCAGTCTAGTTTTCTATTAGTGGGGTAAACTTAGAAATTGGGGTCAACTTAGAAATAGGTGGGGTGCGTATAGTCGGACCCAAGTAAAAATAACAACAGCACAGCTTTATCCCAAGTTTCCTATTAGAAACGGAAAACATATTCTTTATCTTTTATTGTGCCAGTCAAAATGTGCACTTTCATGATTCTTTTTCAGATTGCATTACATAAGTGTGTTTGCATTTTTTTTTTTTTAAAACAGGGTTAATCTTATTGATTTCAAAATGGAATAGATGTTAGGACTTAGCCGTCCAATACCTACAACACATTACGTAACACGACAACACACTGTTACAGACCCACTCTACCAACTCTACATGAATCTCCAACTTTGCCCCTTAGTATTCCGGATACTAACCGGAATACTAACTGGCATTTTTTCTCAATTTTACGCGGCACACAAATCCAAGGCAGACGACATCTGTCTGCTCGATAAGCCTAAGCTAATTGTCATTAACCCTAATCAGCTAGATCTTGCTAGCAACTCACTCTGTCTGCATCGATCATGTCCGCCCATCGTTCCTCATCGCCACCACGTTTGGATTTGGGCTGAGAATCAGTCAGTGAAGGGAGCTCCCCTTGAAGACCTCCAAATCCTTCCTCTATCCATGTCTAGAAGAGGACTCAGACATGCGACTTCCAGTGGAGCTACTTGTACGCCTACCCCTCCAACCAAGGACGTCGCACAAGTATCACGGGCTTCATCAGAGACCATCCTGTCGGGACCTGGGTTAGGCAAGAGGACCAACGGTAAGGAGTCAAAAGGCGCAGAAGCTCTGGGGTTGGCCCCACCTGGATGTCTTTGCCACCTGGAAGGACCCGGGCAACTGACCCAGGAGGAGTTACCTTAGGCAAGAGAGCCAACTGATGCAATGTTGTACCATCCAATGTAGACCCTCTCATGGTGGTAGCATCCACCTCCACCATCGTCTCCTGCATTACCTCCTATGTCTCCTACGCAACAAGTCCCCAATGGGGTACATGCATTATATATCAGTACCAATTATCCCATGATCAACTATAATATATAGATGATCATGAAGCCAGTAATACAAAAAGAACTAGTGAGAGTATAAATCATGCATGATCAGCTCCAGTTACAGTCTAGTATATACAAATTATGCTATGCCCGTAGGCTAAATGATAAGGTCCAAAACATGAGTTGAACATGTGCTTGGTGGCTAAACGCCACAAGAGAATATGTACAGATACTGGTGTTGTCGCGTAAAGTCAAGTCGCTGACAGGAAAAACGTCGCTGAACATCGCTCTTGCGACGTTTCACAGCGACGTACATGCGTCGGTAAATCACCGACGTTGACCGACGTTGTGTCGGAAGTTTAGCGACGTCATATTAGTCGCTAAACGTCGGTAAATTTGGGAGGAACTAGCGACGTCTTCGGAACTATTACCGATGTTTAGCGATTCTGTAAACGATGCTAAAACTTGGAATATTTATCGACGTGTAGCGACATGTGCCGACGTTTAGCGATGTACTGTTCGTCGCTAATTGTATGTTTAGCGACGTACTGTTCGTCTTATTTCATCGTCGCTAATATCGTCGCTAATATGAGTTATTTTGGTAGTAAAAAAATCCAAATAAACCAAAGGGGTATATAGACAGAGTGAATTAATCAAGGCCGTTGGATAGGCTTCATCAGCGATTCGCGATGCGATCAAATCAATCTCATTTGTCCATTAAAAAATCCACGAAACCAATGGAAAAACGAAGAAGAAACCAATAGATGATAGCGCGTATCGAATACTATTCATAAAAATATATAAAATAGATAATATCTCCGATCGGTATGCCGGCGATATAGACCAGTATACCGTCGGTATGCCGGTCAGCCAATTAATTCCTACTTATGGGAAAATCTAGGATTTTGTTCTATGCACGAGTCCTAGCACTAGTCTATGGCAATACCAAAGTGTAAAATACAAGCCACATGCAGTCTGATAATTAACATACTAATCAAAAACTCAATAAATCAGGAGTATCACACGATACCACAATCATGAAAACTAATAAAACTTAATGAACAGTAATGTCACGACCCGTACCATGTTTAAAGGCACGAGGACGTGGGTACGTCCAGCCTACGCCGTAGTGTCGGCGGTAGAATGCTGTATAGGTCGTCTATAACAACTACATCAAACAACATAAGATATATCCTGTCATCTCCGTACGGAGGAATAATGTGACATAAAATATATAATCTCAATCACAAATATAAGGAAGATAGAGCACGATAATGGAATATAAGATAAAGAAGATTAAATAGTAGTATCTTCATGATACAAATTAAATCTAGAATTCTAAGACAAATAAAATATATCCTGAAGATAATGATAAGTCTCAACCCACATTCGGAACAATCTGATACAATATGAAATGCTAACTCTAAACTACTCTAGGGCTCTCTAGGCAAGATCCTCCAGGGACTCCTATGTGCATCCCTCTTATACCCCTGCTTATAGTAGGTAGGACAACAGTCTAAGCCATCTAAAAAATATTATCCAGTCAGGATTTGAGCGAAGTACAACTCAAATAGCAGTTCCAATTAATTGACAAGCACTATGAAAATGTAAATAATAATGTAATACTTGATGAACAATTTATAGAGACAAGGTACAATGGGGGAGACAAGTAAATATAGAGCAATTGGGGAAAACATGTGAAAATGTAAAGGCAGACATATATGTAATAAAGAGAAAAACATGTCATGCAAGGTATACAACTAACAAGTCCAGAATATCTGTGTCTAAACCAGTGTTTTGAAATACCAGGTTGACATGTGAACGGCTAGAGGGTAATATCTGGCAAACCATACACGTCCGTGTGTGGCAGCTATTATTCCATAAGACCATGGGGTAGAAAGGGTATGTTCACGTGTCTCCTAGGTATTTTTCTGCCCGACCAGTACACATGGATCCAAGTCTCGACACATATCTTAATAATCTAGAATAGATACATTAGTCCAGTAATTCATTAGTCTAGTAAAAATTATTAGGCATGAAACTACGTATCTCAAGTCAAGGAATCCATACAATATCAATCCGTGTGTCCATTGTGTCGGAATCAAGATAGAAAACTAGTATAGACATGCATCATAGGAAATATCAAATATTGAAAACTATCATAGAATGTACTCGGCTGTCGTCCTGAGCAATGAATGTGAATCGAGGCCCAAAGTAATGTCACTCAAACCTAGATATGAGATACACACATAAATTGGTGTTAAACATAGATATTTATGGTGAGACATGATTTCTAGGTCAATTCTGTGTCACACTAGGTCAACTCTAATTCAAAGTAGTCACACTAGTCAACTAGAGGTCAACCTAGTCAAACTGGCCTATCTAGTCAATTTTTAGATCGATACCAAGGTAACTAATCCATATTAGTCAATATCTAATTAAGGCTAGTGAATTAGCTATTATTAGTTTATACCCTCTATAATGTATCTTAAACTTATATTATACTCATATTATCTTAGCCATGTAAATTATATTAGTATCACATAATCAAGGTATTCCTAATACATTACCTATCCTATATTACCTTACCTCAAGGTAGACTGTCAAGGTGGACTCTCATTTACCTATCTATCTATCTTAACTTAGCATATGGGTATTTACCTTACCTACTATCACTCATTAGTTGTTACCCATGTTTTACACAATTCACACTATACAACCTGGCCTAACCCTCATTTCCCTCACCCACAGGCACCCCACTACACTAGCACTCCCTATTCCTCTCTTGACATAAGCCATGGCACACATACTGCTAACCAAAATTTCCCCCATCATCAATGTCAGGTTAACCCTAATCTCCTATCAAATCTGTCATTCTAATGACTCACATATAAATACATATATGTAACCTACTGATACATCTTTAGGGTCTCCTAGCAATTCCTTTGTACACTCACACTCCTACTCTTGACTGATACCTAGCCTCCCCTCTTATGTTACTCTATAACATATATATATATATATATATATATATATATATATATATATATATACTAATTATATATACCAAGTTGGATCCCATGTGCCTCTCCTAAACCCAACACTCCCTATTCACTCAACCTACCTACTCTGACATCAAAGGAGTGGATGATACTTGAGCCCCTTCTTAACATAACAGTCATAATCTACATACCTCTCTTAGGACACCAACCTACCCTCCCCACACATGAACCACACACCATAGCAAATGTGCTCATGGCCACACCCTACTGGCCTTTAGCCTGCACAAGGCATACATGCCTCGACTAAAAGGCACTGCAGTGCAGTGCTCAAATGCAATGCACTTGGACTGCACTGCCTCCCCTCTTCCTGCCCTGACCTGGGTTCTCCTGCATAACTAACATAGGTTATTCCGTACTCCACAAGCATCAGGGACAATCCAATCCCCTGGAGTACACTTATCACTGATACCACAAGTCCTAACTATATAGGATACCTATACATATATCTACTATACTTGACACACACTCCACACCTGGTCAATCCACTGACACAGGTATACTCACACAAAGACACTCACTCTTGGCACTCACTTAAGTATGACTGGTACTCTGAGATAGGACACTCATAGACACTAGACACTAACTCATTGATTGATTTAGGTCACTGACTTACTGATACTCACTATGGTTCTCACTCAAGACACTCACTAATACCCTCACAATTACTCACTGACACAAGTGAAACACTGACACATGAATTGTTGGCCCAATGATTGTATCATATTTTTGAATATGGTTACTATGTTAAGTTTAGCAATTCATTATCACTAATCTTCATACTATCGCTATAGCATTTCTACTTATATTTATATCTTTGGTGATATGTGCCTTTGGTTTACATATTAGTGATATGAGCTCATCTATCTTAAATTTAATCGGGTTGCCAAAATCAAAACTATATTTTTGATTGTGGTTATTCAATTAAGTTTAATCATTATGATATCACTAACATTTATGCTATCACCTTAGCACTTATACTTAAACTCAGCATTGTCCTAATGTGCATTAAACTTATCATACTTGCTACTATGTATATTGTTTTTTGTCTAACATGTACATGCAGAAAGTAATAAGCAAGATCAATGTGGACATTTGCAATAAAGAAACCATGCTGGGCCAAAGACGACGGATCCCACAAGATTTCTCTGAACCACCCGACGACATCTCCGGAGCCACGCACTCGGGGGTTTCGCTGCCCGGTCAGCAGACGGGGGTCGAGGGGGCAGCGTCCCTCGTCGGGGTTTCGGGGGCGAAGCCCCCGAAAGGTATCCAGTTTTCACAAACTGGATATCTTTGGACAGCTGTCGCCAAGAGAAAAAGCCAGCACCTATCAAAGGAAGAAGCCAAGCCATGCCATCATCATTTCAAGACTCTGAAGAAGCCTGCACCTGCTACAGTATTTCTGGAGTCTGTAATGAGTCTTAGGAATAATTGTAAACACAAGAAATGGATGGCAAAATCGAAAGTTAGGATAGAAATTAGCCCAGGATCATTTTTGGATAAAAATCGGCATACCGACGGTATACCGGTCTATACCGACGGCATACCGATTTTGTTCACAGAAAGTTTCTGTCTACAAAATCGGCATACCGACGGAATACCGATCTATACCGACGGTATACCGATTCAGTAACGTTTGAAATTCCAACGGTCGGATTTCGAGCATTTAATGATCCCAACGGATATATTTCTAGTCGTTGCATTCCAGATCGGCATACCGTCGGCATGCGGGTCCATACCAATGGTATACCGGTTCGCTGACTGAAAAGTTGCCTTTGAGCTCTTTTCAATGCTTTGGTTATAAATAGCCTTGAACCCCTTCATTCAAGGTTGATGCTTTGAGCCTAAAAATTTCTAAACCACCAAAGCCTATCCACAAACAACTCTACAAAACTTTCATTTGCCATCCACAAATTGTGTTAGAGTTATTGAGTAAGTAAGATCTTCATCTTGTTGATAAGGAGATCAAAACCTATTGTGAAAGGTTGAAGTTGGAGAGTCTTCGTATCCAAACTCTCGGTTGAAGTTGGAGAGTCTTCGTATCCAAACTCTCGGTTGAAGTCGGAGAGGCCTTCGGACTAAAGCTCTCGTGTAAGAAGTTGGCGAGTTCTTCGGATCCAAACTCGTGTGTAACTATTTACTCAAATAGTGGATTAAAGCCGGAGAGAGTTCCGGGACTGGAGTGCCCCTTGGGAGGATACCAGGATATATCGTATGTCGTTATTATTGTTGCTTCTTCTCTTGCACTTATAATTTTTAAATTGCCCATTAGCTTGTGCTAAGTGCTTGATTAGTTAGCTTGACCCTATTCACCCCCCTTCTAGGGTCTCTACATGAATCTCATCCCATAGATGCCACTAAGACACTCACAAATTCTATACCACCATTATTACACTAATATGTGTATCACTCCACATTCCTATACCACAGTTATCCAACATTCTACTCATTTCTACTGTTAACAGTTAACATATTCATACATACATATAGATATATGTATTCCACCAACAGGGCCGGTCCTGAGCTCATGGGGCCCAGGACGAACTTTTAAAATAAGGCCCCATACATAATGTAAAAAATATTAAAAAAACTTTTTAAAAATAGCTTGGTCAGTCCATTGACACAGGTACACTCACACAAAGACACTCACTCTTGGCACTCACTTAAGTATGATTGATACTCTGAGATAGGACACTCATAGACACTAGACACACTCATTGATTGATTTAGGTCACTGACTTACTGATACTCACTATGGTTCTCACTCAAGACACTCACTAATACCCTCACAATTACTCACCGACACAAGTGAAATACTGACACATGAATCTCATCCCATGGATGCCACTAAGGCACTCACAAATTCTATACCACCATTATTACACTAATATGTGTATCACTCCACATTCCTATACCACAGTTATCCAACATTCTACTCATTTCTACTGTTAACACTTAACATATTCATACATACATATAGATATATGTATGCCACCAACAAGGTCGGTCCAGAGCTGAAGGGGCCCAGGACGAACTTTTAAAACAAGGCCCCATACATAATATAAAAAATATTAACAAAACTTCTAAAAAATAGCTACAACCAAGGATTGAACTTAGGACCTTTTGTGAAGAGTGTAAAATAGTAACCACTACACCACAATAACTTTGTGTCTAAGAGAGCCCATGGTATGTACTAGTTCTATTTTTAAATACAAAATTATTAAAATATTTATCTTTAAATTATTTTTTTGGGCCCCTCATGATCCGGGGTGTCACGCCCACAAACCAGAATACTGGAGAGCGGGGGCAGACACAGCCAGCTACGTATATTGAAGTGCAACCCACCTCGCTATACGGTCACGGCTGTCTAGATACATGAGGGTTTAACTACAAGCCATCAGTCTCTTATGGTCATGAACAAGCCTATTGTCTCAATCTCAAGCAAATAATAGCAGTTACAAGATGTCAGAGCACCAAATTTACAATAGTAAGGCATCCCATACATTACATATTTGGATGATCATGAAGCTAGTCATACAAAATATGAAGACTAGCAAGAGTTTCGGTCATACATGATCAACCATAGGATTTGTCAATCATGTTACAGCCCATAGACAGACAGTAAGTAAAGTTGCAAACGAGCTAACACTTGCTCGGCAGCTAAACGTCTCAAAAGAATAAGTTTACAATAAAGTGGGAGAGCAAAATAAAACCCACTCGTTGCCAGGGTTACGCCTGGTGGTAACCATCTGGCTGGAAGGTAGGGAGATCCTCTGGAGCTGCTCCGGTATCTGGCCATACAAAACCAGCTGGGTTAGATCCCAGAAAGAGCAAGTGCCACAAAGGAGGCTTCACTTAAGAACTAAAACCAGCATATCAGAAACATAAAATAAGAAAGAACATAATAAGACATGAAATCTAAATAGAGCAATAAATGTCATGTGGATAAAGAATCATTCTGATCAGTTATTGATAAGTACGAATAAGCAATCATGTTCCGAAGTAGCCATGTACTGGAACAAGACAAGACTTGCACTGGTTAGACTCCATCCATCATTCACGGCCAAGCAATAAGTACGGTTTGATACTTTAACTAACTAGGGTTATCATAGGCCTAGTTACTAGCAAGATGTACTGAGATTATTCCACAGCCACAAGTCCTGCAGACCATCCAGGTTATCCGGACGCAATTAGGGGTTGAGTTCATATGGGTACATCGTCCAGGAAATGCATGTACCCTTAAGTAGCTTGAAGGGTGCAACACATGACAGTGTGCTGGAAATGTACCCTACTCGACGGCAGGCTACAGATCCCAGGATGGGGCTCCCAGATAACGGGATTGCCTGTAGCTGGAAAATCTCTTCATGACTACTGGATTATTCTAGTTATTAGCCTTAGTCAGTTTAAGTAGGTACCCCTGACCGTGGTACTCAGGGATCATTACCCTAAACATGATGCAAGACAGTACTGGTTCATTTGTACAAACGCAATCATCCATGGTGTCCAGGTCATTCATTCTTGTTATGCCATGCTAGCCATCGCAACAGCCTTCAATAGTTCCCATAATGCTTACTAGTCATGTCTTGTCATGTCATGTCATGCCAGTTATTGTCATACCATGCCATGTTCAATTATTGGTCCAGTCACATCAATCAATTCGTAGTTATCGAGCTCATGACAAGAGGTGCAAGAACAATTAAGCAAACGGGTGCGTATAGGGGTCAAAGCCTCTGCACGAGAGAAACTACGCTAGGCTAAGGGCCCCGAGCGTAAAAATGGCTCTACACGGGCAAGAATAAGGCAAGGTAGCTCTACGCGAGCAAGGCTACGTGCGAGCAAGACTCTACGCGGCAAGCACTCTACGCGAGCAAGCACACCACGCTAGCAGGCTCTACGCGAGCGGGACTCGAGCGAGGCTCTACGCTAGCGGGTGTAGCCCCTGCGTAGAGTTCGAATGAACTCGACGTAGAAGAGACTACGCTGGCATGCAACGCGTGAGCGTAAAGGGGGACACTACGCAGACACGTTAAAATGTGTACGTAAAAGGGGAAAGGCTACGCTGGCACGTAAAACGTGGACGTAAAGGAAAGTCACTACGCGAGCACGTATGAACGTGTGCGTAAAGAGCATCTTCTCCCCCAAGGCCGAGACAAGCAGCCATGAGACTCAAAAACTTCAAGAAACCCCAACACGGCCAAGACTTGATGAAGTCCAGCCGTTCAAAAGCCAAACTTGCGTAAAATCGAAACTCCCACCACATGGAACTTCTCTATTTCGAAAACAGCCAAGTTTTAGAAGATCAAAACCATGAGGATCAAAATACTGAAAATCTAGATCTACGAAAATCTATGCACCAAAATAGAAATCTTCAAGTTCTAAAGTAGTTAAGAATCATGCTAAGAAGCCATTGGAACCGTCAAAATGGATTCTCAAGTGGAAGCAAGTTGCACTTGCCTACTGGGGTGGTCGGTGGGAAAGAAAGAAGAAGAAGAGAGTAGTAATGAGAAATGAATGAGGAGAGAGAAGGGTTGTTGGGTTAATAAATGAGGATGGGGTAGGTAGGGATTTGCATACTAACCCAAACCAAGCCAAACCAGCCGAACCCAACCGAACCCGATGCATACCCAAGCCAGAATAGACCATACGAGCCATGAAATGCCAACTAACCCAGGCCAATGCAAAAACCCAAGACTAGCCAGTCAGGACAAGTCGAAATACGGGTCCGAGATACGTACACGTATACCAAAATACGTATAACAAAACCGAGGGTGACAATCTACCCACCTTAAAAGAATTCCGTCCTCGGAATTTAATCAAGCGGCTAGAGATGTCGAGCATTTCACGACCCGCACCTTGATGAGGGACATGAGCACGTGGTTACGTCCAGCCTACGCCGCAGAATCGGCGGTAGAACGCTGTATATAAGGTCTGTAAATACTACGACTAAACAGATAAAGGTACCTCATGTACATTATATATACTCCGAATGGAGGTGACATAGCAATACAGTCTCAATCACAAAAAAACTAAGGTAGATAGCACGAAAGAAATATGATAGATAAAAGCAGGAATAAGTTCAAGATCCACACAAGCCCAAAGCTATACACAACACCACGGAGTCACAGAATATAATAAGATACTACAATATGAAGTACTAGCTGGATCGCAGTCCAGGCAAACCTAACTAAGCTACACTACTCTGGGTGTGCAAAGTCTAGTGGCTCTACTATCAAGCCACGGTCCAGGTCTACTCCATCTAACCCGTCCTCATAATAGGTCGGACAATCTGCCTCAGAATCATCTGTAATATATCAACGATTTCCTGTCAGAAAATAAGCAAGTACAAACACTAACAGCAGTTTCATATGAATTGACAAATTCTATAAGAGACAGTATAATGAAATACAAGACAAATCAACAGAAAATATATATCAAGATGTGAGTACTGAATAGGACGACAATATATATAGGATGACTTGGGAACTATCCGGAAGCCGAGTTACAACCCTTAAACCAAACAAGGACCGGGGTTGTAACCCTTCTCCCGAACAGAACTTAGCCTCCTATGATAAAAAATATAATGTGCTTTGAATTATTAGTGCGTTATGTGATCGGCTTAGAAAAATATGATCAGACTTTCCATCTGACCAGCTATGAACAAGTATCAAGTACAAGTGTGAAGAATAAGGCCGGTCACCATGGAAAGTCATAAACAAGTAGGGTAAGGCTTTACCCGTCGTGAGGCGAGAGTATAGCTATGAACAAGTAACAAGTACAAGTGTGAAGAACAAGTATGGATTTGATCACACAACCACTAATAATCTCCATCCCCCGAATAGTATAAAGGATCCGGACATAACACGTCATGACACGGGATTCAAAAGCAGGTGATCAGCCCACTCCCAAGTCCATGTCTATACAAGTACAAGTAACAAGTCGAGTCTTGTACCAATATACCAAGTAATCCAGAAATAATATCTCATGACAGGATCCGACATATACTAGTCCGTGAACTGTCGTGTCTGGAAATCAAGTAAGACACTACAACTGAATCGGATATAGCAGATATCAAGACACAAAAAACTATCAGTGAATGTACTCGCCTGTGGTCCTGAGCCGATAAGGTGAACAGATGCTCAGAGTAATCACAGACCTATAAATGAGATGCTATGAGTCCAAACAGGGTTTAATAATGAAAGAAAAGCTAATCTAGTCATGATATGCAAGTCTAAGTCAAAACTAGGTCAAACCAAGTCACACCAAGCTAAACTAGGTAATACTAGGACAACCAAGGTCAAACAAGGTCACAGGAAGTCAATCCAAGTCAAACTAGGTCAATGTGGGTCAAGGGTTGACTTACAGTTGACTTTTGGTCAAAAAGTCAACTCTGGTCAACTCTGGTCAATACTGAGTCAACCCTGGGTCAACCCTAGGTCAAAATAGTCAAATATTGACTAACTGTTGACTTTCAGTCAACTGGTCAACTCTGGTTTGATTTCGGTCAATTCTAGTCACTTATAGGCTAAGTTTGACTCTCGGTTGACTTTTGTTGACTTTTGGTCAAAATGGTCAACCGAAGTCAAAACTAGTCTAGGAGCGCTATTTCTGACCATTACCAACAAAGGGAACCAAATTCTAACCATATCTTAAACCCTAAACTCATATACCTTAGCTAATAGCAATTACCTATATTACCCTTTATAAGGTATTCCTGATACCTTGCCCATTACAAAGAAAATCCCGCTAATACTCAAGATACTAGCCTAGGCTCCTTAGGGTAGCTAGATACTATCCTATCTAGGGTTTACCTACCAAGAACTATGGGTTTCTTAGATATCTAGTCCATCGTAGGACACATGTTGGTTATCCTCATTACCTTACCCTTATATCATTCTCACATCTAACTAAACACCCACACACCAACACTCACTCACTAACTCACATATGGCACCACACTTAGGCTCTCCTATAGGCTCACACCTATAGACACATAGGTTCACACCTATAGACATATCATACTCATATAAACTCACACACAAATACATATATAAACTCATATATAAATACATATAGGATACATATATAGGCTGATTTGAGGGGCTGTCCTATAGGTTAATATGGGCCTGAACATGGACTGATTTGGGCTTGCTTAATGGCTGAATCTAAGGGCTAATATGGACTGATTCAATGGGCTAATAAGGGGACTGTTAAGGACTAGTTTGAACTGTCCTAAGGGCTAGAATTTGGGACTGATTTGAGGGTCCTATAGGCTATCCTATTGGGCTGAATCAATGGGGCAAATAACGTTGTCAAATGGCCAGATAATGGGCTAAATCCCCCCTAATACTGCTACCAAGTAGTAGTATACTGCTACTGCCCTGCTGAAATTGGACAGCAGCATATGCTGCTATAGCTGCTGTTAGCAGCTAAAAATCAGTCCCCCTGTGTGGGGACTGATACACAGCTACTGTTGTTGCATTTCACAGCAGTCCACTCCCCTCATTCACCCTCTAACTCTCTACCAATCCCTCTAAGTATATATATATATATATATATTATATATTATATATATATATATATGGGTTCTCTAATTTATATGTATATAAATATTGTGTTTTGGTATTCATATTTGTGAGAAGGGGATTTCGGGCAAGGGGGATTGAGAGATGGGGTGGTGGATTAGAGTTGGTAAGTGTGTAAAATATATATATATATATTATATATATATATATATATCTATATATATATATATATATATATAATACATATATTGTTATAGGTATATTGTCTATATATATATATATATAGACAATATACATATAACATATATAATTATATATTATATATATATAACATCTATATATATATATATATATATATATATATATATATATCATTGTTATAGGTATATTGTCTATATATATATATATATATACTTAGAATATGATACTATAAGATACATTAGAAAACACATCTATAAATAACATAAAATCTGTGATTTAATATCTAGATAAATCATTCTACAATATATATAATATACAAGTGTCCAAAATAGGGTTTTTTCCCACTAGGACACAATACCATACAAGGACATCTAGAAGTCTCCAAATAGACACGAAACGGACACAAATGGAGACACAACCATGGGGGTCATTCCTATGGGTTCAAAATAGACCTATATGCATGTAGGAAGGGAAAATAGAAGAGATTTATACCTCCCGGTAGATCGAATCTAGGAAAACCCTTCCGATACGACACCGACACGTATGAATCTCCAAATGGACACGAACGAGCTCCGAATCCTCCCAAACTTCGCTAGCTCCTTCCTTAGCTTGAGTAGAGAAGAAAGAAGAAGGTTGGGTGGAGGAATGGATGGATTTGGTGGAGAAAATCAATAGAAACCCTCTCTAAAAATTTGGGAAAGAACAAGAGAGAGAAAAATAGATGGATAATGACAAATGGGAGGCTCAACCCTATCCTTATTGTGGCCGGCCATAATGGGCCATGTGTCCCCCTATTGAAAGTCCAAAATAGCCCTCCCCCCCACTAATCCTATTAATTAATATTAGGAAAGGGTTAAAGGTTGAGGTCAAATTAGTCATGATTTAAGTCTCTAAACTAACCAACCCTATCCATAAATAATTAGCCTAACCACTAACTAAAATAATACCATGTGGGCCATGCCTAACTAATGTATGGGTCCCACTAGAGTCAACACTACCCCGGGTCCCCGTTACAAGTCGGATTGAGTTGAAATTCGAACCCGACTCAAATAACCCCAAAATAATATCATAATAATAAAATAAATTCCAAAATATTCAAAATAAAAAAAATGACCAAAATACTCCTGTTCCTGAAAACTGGGGGTGGCAAGCAAGCTACACTAATCACAGGCAAGATATAACTAAGCAATCAATCAAACAATCAATCATACAAGCAAGGAATCGAAGGCATGAGGCATAAAGAAGACATTATACCTCATGAGTCAACAGGTCGGGATATCGCGATCGGATATCATCCTCACGCTCCCACGTTGACTCACCCAAAGAGTGATGACCCCAAGCAATACGGACTAACTTGATAGTCTTGTTCTTGAGTATCTTCTCTCTCCGGTCCAATATGGATACAGGTCTCTCCTCATACGAAAGGTTGGTACCAACAACCAATTCCGAATGATCAATGACATGACTCGGGTCCGGGATATACCGTCGTAATTGGGATACATGGAAGACATCATGCACCTCACGTAACGACGGCGGAAGAACGAGACGATAGGACACATCACCTACTCGCTCCAGAATATCAAACGATCCTATATACCTAGGACTGAGCTTTCCTCGTACGCCAAAATGAATGACGCCACGGTTAGGCGAGATCCTAAGGAATACATGATCGTCGACAGAAAATTCAAGGGGACGCCGATGAGAATCGGCCCAATGACGCTGGCGATCTTGCACAACTCGAAGATGATCTCTGACTTGCCTGACCACTTCAATAGTCCGTGTCACCATCTCGGGACCAAGCATTTGCCTCTCACCGATATCATCCCAGGCTAAAGGAGACCTGCACTTCCTGCCGTATAAGGTCTCAAATGGTGCCATCTGGATACTGGCCTGGAAACTGTTGTTGTAGGAGAATTCCACGAGATGCAAGTGATCTTCCCACGAACCACCGAAGTCAAGTGTACATGACCGCAATATATCTTCAAGAGTCTGGATCGTACGTTCTGACTGACCATCTGTCTGCGGATGATAAGTTGAACTGAACTTGAGACAAGTCCCCAAACTTTTCTGAAGACTCTGCCAAAAGTGCGATGTGAATCTCAAATCTCTGTCAGATACAATACTGACCGGCATTCCATGCAATCTGACAATCTGCCTAAGGTATATCTCTACAAGCTAATCTGTCGACTGACCGATTCTGAAAGGGATAAAATAAGCTACCTTGGTGAGTCTATCGACTATAACCCAGAGGGCATCTCTTCCTGCTGGGGATCTAGGTAACCCAGTTACAAAATCCATGGTAATGTGCTTCCATTTCTATTCTGGAATCGGTAAGGTTGAAGAAGTCCAGCCGGTCTCTGATGTTCATCTTTAACTTGTTGGCAAACTAAACATCGAGAGACAAACCGGGCTATCTCCCTTCATGCCATTCTACCAAAAATGCTGCAGGATATCACGATACATCTTCGTACCGCCCAGATGAATCGAATACTGAGAACTGTGAGCTTCTGTCATGACCTCCTGTCTGATATCACCACTAGGTACACAAAGACGCCTCCTATGTCGAAGTGTACCATCCTTATGGATACATAACTCTGGTCTCTGTCCTGCTACACATTCTTTCCTAAGACGCTGAAGCTTAGAATCCGCGGACTGAGCCAACTTGATCCTCTCAACTATACCGGAATGAACTTGCATACTGGCCATCAATGCCACATTGGTAGGAAGCATAACTTCTATACCCATCTTCTGAAGGTCTGCTAACAACTCTGGTTGTGCTGTTAGAAAATAAGCTCCGGCTCTCCTGCTCAATGCATCTACAACAACGTTGGCCTTTCTAGGATGATACTGCAGGTTGATATCATAATCCACAAGTAGCTCTAGTCATCTTCTCTGACGCATGTTGAGATCTTTCTGGGTAAACACATACTTCAGGCTCTTGTGGTCGGTGAAAATCTCCACCCTATCTCCGTATAAGTAATGTCTCCAAAGCTTAAGTGCAAACACTACTGCTGCTAGCTCCAAGTCATGGGTCGAGTAATTCCTTTCATGATCACGAAGTTGACGTGACGCATAAGCTATTACCTTTCCATGCTGTATCAAAATACATCCTAAACCTCTGCCTGAAGCATCACAATACACTGAGAATTCCCCGGTCCCATCTGGAAGCGTGAGAATGGGTGCCGTCATCAAGCCTCGCTTCAACTTCTCAAAAGAATCCTAACATTCTGCTGTCCAAGCAAACTGCACATCCTTGCGAGTCAACTGGATCATAGGTGCTGAAATCCGTGTAAAGTCTGAAATAAATTGCCGGTAGTAGCCAGCCGAGCCAAGAAAACTGCAAACTTCTGCAACTGTGCTGGATACTGGTCACGTCTCAATAGCCCCGATCTTCCGGGGATCCACTTCTACTCCACCTCTGGTGATGATATGACCCAAATAGGAAATGCGATCAAGCCAAAACTCGCATTTACTGAACTTCGCATACAACCGGTGCTCTCTAAGAATCTGGAGGACAACTCTGAGATGCTGCTCATGCTCCGCTTCACTCTTGTTGTAGACCAGGATGTCGTCTATGAACACAATCACAAACTGATCCAAATAAGGCATGAAGATACGATTCATGAGGTCCATGAATACAGTCGACGCATTGGTTGCTCCAAAGGGCATAACAAGGAACTCCCAATGCCCATACCTGGATCTAAATGCCGTCTTCGGGATGTCCTGCTCTCTGACTCTGATCTGGTGATATCCTGACCGCAAGTCATTCTTCGAAAATAGGACGCCCTTTGAGTTGATCAAACAAGTCATCTATCCTCGGGAGAGGGTATATGTTCTTGATTGTTACTGAGTTCAAGGTACGATAGTCAACACATAATTTGGACGTACCATCCTTCTTTTCACAAGAAGCATCGGGGCTCCCCAAGGCGATCCACTGGCACGGATGAATCCCTTGGTCCTAAGTTCTTCAATCATCTTATACAAGATTTCAATTCTGATGGTGCCATCCGGTAGACTCTCTCTGATATTGGTGCTGCTGCGGGTATCAAGTCTATGGTGAACTCGATCTCTCTCTCTGGTGGCATACTTGGAAGCTCCTCGGGGAAAACATCGGGAAATTCTTCTACAACTCTGGGAAACTGAACTACCGCTGCAACTGCCATCCGAAATACTGGAGGAGAAGGTTCTATACCGCCTCTGAAGAATAAAAACTCTGGCTCACCAGGAATACTAAAAATAATCCTGCCGATATGGCAATCTATTCTAGCATACTGGTCCCTCAACTAATCCATCCCTAAGACTACATCATAATCGACCATCGGAAATTCTATCAACCTAGCGGGAAACTCTCTACCGCTAACTACGATCCGACACGAGAAAAATCTATCTACTCCCACAAGTCCGTTACCAGTAAGTATATTGAGCCTTACTGATAATGACTCGGGCTCAAGTCCTATCCGTGTCGTGAATCGTGTAGACATAAATGAATGCGATACACCAGAATCAAATAACGCTGATGCTGGGAAGGAGTTGACGAGAATAGTACCTGCCACTACCTCACCTGATGCTAACTCCTCCTCTACGGTCAAATCCACCACTTGACCTTGGCCTCTGGATGCTGTTCCCCTCTGCTGGAAACTACTCTGGCGGTTCTGGGTCTGAGCTTGGACTTGCGCATACTGCTGGGGTTCTGCTGCTGAAAGGCTTGGGTCTGAGGCGGCAAGGGCCTCGGAAATGGGTACTGTTGTTGCTGTTGAACTGGTACTAGGGCTGGCCCCCTAACCGAGGGACTAAAAAAGGTTGATGAAGAGGAACTTCCCCTATTCGGGCAGTTCCCCACCCTGTGGTCCGGTTCCCCACAAGCCAAGCACAAACCCTGTGCTGCGACACTCTGATACCACATGCTCTGGCTTTCTACAATGAGTGCAACTCATGGCGGAAGACTGCTTCTGCTGCTGCTGGAGATACGTCGGGGTCGAATGCTGAGTCGACGTAACGGAAGCCGCTCGCCTCGGAGCTCCAATAGTCAAAGTCCTAGCGGCCGGGGTTGGTGCTGAAGACTGGTTCATCTGGCCGTGAGACCGCTTCCGACTTCCGGTCCGGTCCACAATCCTCTGGGAGGTACACTCATGCCTCTTGGCTTCTCTCAATACTGCATCAAAAGTCTGATGCTCGAACTGCTCCACCGCCAGTAATCTCCAGGTGGAGTCCCTGCTGGAACCGCTGAGCTCTATCGAACTCGGTCGCCACCAAGGTGGGAGCAAACCGACTAAGCCTGAAAACTCGATCGTATATCCATCGACCGTCCTGCCATCTGCTTCAAATTAGTAAACCTCGTCTGTAGATCATACCGAGCTACAGCGTCAAAGTACTTGGTCTGGAATCTCTCACGGAATACTGTCCAGGCAATAGGTGCCACCAATCCAACGGCCTGTGCCGCCCACCGGCTGCAGGCTAGATCCAATAACTGCAGGCGCACCACGGCCACCTTCTCGTCTTTTGGGATCCTGGCTGCTTCTAGAATAACCTCAGTATCCTGCAGCCAAGCGTCTGCGGTAATAGCATCTTCGCTACCATCGAAGAAGGGAGGGTTCAAGCGCTTGAAGCTGTTGGCCGCACTGTTACCTTGATGAGCACCTCTTTTTAAAGCATCTTGTACTGTCTGGTGCAATGCATCACCTCGACGATCCTGTGATGCAAGCAACTCCCTGATGAGTCCAACCAAGACTCCATCATCCTGTCTCGTAGGCTGGGCTGGCTGTACTGGGGTTTCTGGATCTCCGGGAAGCATGACTCGGGAAGCTGCTCCTGAGTGCTGAGCTTGATCCTCTTGTTGCGGGAGTACTCATTGAGCTCCTTCCGGCTGATTGGCAGGACCAGAAGCAATGTCGCTGAAGAAGACGACACAGGAAACAATAAGGAAGGACCAGGACAGATCAAAGATACAAGCATATGATCAGGTCAAGATTTTAGGAGTTTAGAGGATACGAGCAGAGATCAAGGGCGAGTGCTGATTGAGACATCTATTCAGTAAACCCTCACATATCTTGATTCACAAGACCTGTATGGGCCACCACTTAAACCGTGTCATGCCCCACAAACCAGAATACTGGAGAGCGGGGGCAGACACAGCCAGCTACGTATATTGAAGTGCAACCCACCTCGCTATACGATCACGGCTGTCTAGATACTTAACTACAAGCCATCAGTCTCTTATGGTCATGAACAAGCCTATTGTCTCAATAATAGCAGTTACAAGATGTCAGAGTACCAAATTTACAATAGTAAGGCGTCCCATACATTACATATTTGGATGATCATAAAGCTAGTCATACAAAATGTGAAGACTAGCAAGAGTTTCAGTCATACATGATCAACCCTAGGATTTGTCAGTCATGTTACAGCCCGTAGGCAGACAGTAAATAAAGTTGCAAATGAGCTAACACATGCTCGGCGGCTAAACGTCTCAAAAGAATAAGTTTACAATAGAGTGGGAGAGCAAAATTAAAACCCACTCGTTACCAGGGTTACGCCTGGTGGTCACCATCTGGCTGGAAGGTATGGAGATCCTCTGGAGCTGCTCCGGTATCTGGCCATACAAAACCAGCTGGGTCAGATCCCAGAAAGAGCAAGTGCCACAAAGAGGCTTCACTTAAGAACTAAAACCAGCATATCAGAAACATAAAATAAGAAAGAACATAATGAGACATGAAATCTAAATAGAGCAATAAATGTCATGTGGATAAAGAATCATTCTGATCAGTTATTGATAAGTACGAATAACCAATCATGTTCCGAAGTAGCCAGGTACTGGAACAAGACAAGACTTGTACTGGTTAGACTCCATCCATCATTTACGGCCAAGCAATAAGTACGGCTTGATACTTTAACTAACTAGGGTTATCACAGGCCTAGTTACTAGCAAGATACACTGAGATTATTCCACAGCCACAAGCCCTGCAGACCATCCAGGTTATCCGGACGTAATTAGGGGTTGAGTTCATGTGGGTACATCGTCCAGGAAACGCATGTACCCTTAAGTAGCTTGAAGGATACAACACATGACAGTGTGCTGGAAATGTGCCCTACTCGACGGCAGGCTACAGATCCCAGGATGAGGCGTCCAGATAACGGGATTGCCTGTAGCTGGGAAATCTCTTCATGACTACTGGATTATTCTAGTTATTAGCCTTAGTCAGTTTAAGTAGGTACCCCTGACCGTAGTACTCAGGGATAATTGTCCTAGATATGATGCAAGACAGTACTGGTTCATTTGTACAAACACAATCATCCACGGTGTCCAGGTCATTCATTCTTGTCATGCCATGCTAGCCGTCGCAACAGCCTTCAATAGTTTCCATCATGCTTACTAGTCATGTCTTGTCATGTCATGTCATGCCAGTTACTTGTCATACCATGCCATGTTCAATTATTGGTCCAATCACATCAATCAATTCGTAGTTATCGAGCTCATGACAAGAGGTGCAAGAACAATAAAGCAAACAGGTGCGTATAGGGGCTCAAAGCCTCTACGCAAGAGAAACTACGCTAGGCTAAGGGCCCCGAGCGTAAAAATGGCTCTACGCGGGCAGAATAAGGCAAGGTTGCTCTACGCGAGCAAGGCTACGCACGAGCAAGACTCTACGCGAGCAAGCACACCACGCTAGCGGGCTCTACGCGAGCGGGACTTGAGCGAGGCTCTACGCTAGCGGGTGTAGCCCCTGCGTAGAGTTCGAATGAACTCGGCGTAGAAGAGACTACGCTGGCACGCAACGCATGAGCGTAAAGGGGGACACTACGTAGACACGTTAAAACGTATGCGTAAAAGGGGGAAAGGCTACGCTGGCACGTAAAACGTGGGCGTAAAGGAAAGTCACTACGCAAGCACGTATGAACATGTGCGTAAAGGGCTCGTCTTCTCCTCCAAGGCCGAGACAAGCAGCCATGGGACTCAAAAACTTCAAGAAACCCCTACACGGCCAAGACTTGATGAAGTCCAGCCGTTCAAAAGCCAAACTTGCGTAAAACTGAAACTCCCACCACATGGAACTTCTCCATTTCGAAAACGGCCAAGTTTTGGAAGATCAAAACCATGAGGATCAAAATACTGAAAATCTAGATCTACGAAAATCCATGCACCAAAATGGAAATCTTCAAGTTCTAAAGTAGTTAAGAATCATGCTAAGAAGCCATTGGAACCATCAAAATGGGTTCTCAAGTGGAAGCAAGTTGCACTTGCCTACTAGGGTGGTCGGTGGAGAAAGGAAAAAAAAGAAGAGAGTAGTAATGAGAAATGAATGCGGAGAGAGAAGGGTTGTTGGGTTAATAAATGAGGGATGGGGGTAGGTAGGGGTTTGCATACTAACCCAAACCAAGCCAAACCAGTCGAACCCAACCGAACCCGATGCATGCCCAAGCCAGAATAGACCATACGAGCCATGAAATGCCAACTAACCCAGGCCAATGCAAAAACCCAAGACTAGCCAGTCAGGACAAGTCGAAATACGGGTTCGAGATACGTACACGTATACCAAAATACGTATAACAAAAACCGAGGCTGACACGGGGGCCCTGGGCAGTTGCCCTAGCCGCCCTGGGCCAGGGCCGGCCCTGGCCACCAATTTCTAACCCTCATATACAAATCCCTCTCACTGCTACACAACTAACACCTGTGCATTCACATGGTAGTGCATTGACACACTCACATGCACCCCATTATCCTGCCACAAGGACTGGAACCATACTACATTTCCTCTAATGTATGTCCACTGCTACTGGCCACTAAGGCCTGTTGCTGCTACGCACTGGCCAAGTGCACTCCTTGCATTTCCTGTATGTGCCCCTCTTCCTGTCCTGCATCCTAAGTCACCCTGCAGCTAAAGGGGTCTACCACCTTGCTATGGCCTATTGGCCCTGACCAAATCCTATTGTCAAGAGCAGGAGGGAGCTGCACTGCCTGTGCAAGTGCCTCTCCACTGCACTGCAGTACAGGAGGTAATTCCCTTGCTGTTCTAACAGGAGTATCCCCTTCCATTCTGACACTAACTGCTAACAGACACTAGGACACACAACAGTGCTCAAGACACTTGGTGACACACTCACCTACTCACTGTTAACTGTCCACACTCATGATTACACATAGGGACATATTAGACAGTCCATATACTAGACACACTTGCCTTCATATGCATATAGACACTCAAAGGCAGGACACTTCTTCAATAACACTCGTTCACACACATTCACCACACTCACAATCTGTCATTGGACAGACCCTCTCCCTCTCATGAGGCCCAAAACAGTGAACAACATGCCTCACACACACACACACACACACACACACACACACACACACACACACCCTAATACCTAGATATAAAAAGTGAAAAACAGAATTTAAATGGCCAAGTTGTCATTTTGAAAAACACTTGGTGGACAAAATCCCGTAGCTACCCAAGTGGCACCATTCTAACCCCTAGAACTATTAGGAATGAGCCATCTAACACCTATTTCACCACTTATAGGGTTAGATCTAGACATTAGAGATGTCTCCTACATGAATGCATGAAATTTGACTATGGAAAAGAGGGTTTAGAAGGTTATATCTATGTAGAATGGAGCCTACACAAAGCTCCACGAATTTGGAAAAGAAGGATGAAGAAGTGGCTCTCAAATCCTTGTTAGAGCCTCCACCAAGCCTTCTTGAGCTCCCCAAGTCTTAGCACAACAAAGGAAAGAAAGAGGAGAAAATTTGGAAGAGTATGGAAAGAAATAAATGAACTAGGGTTTGTCATGAAGGGTTTTTATATATTGTTTCATTAGGGTTAGGGTTGGGTTGTTGGAATGGACAAGATGACTTAAAGGCCCTTCTCTTTTTGTCATGACTAGAATCTTTGATAATCTATAACTAGTATAATAACTAATTAGCTAATTTGTCTAGTGATGGCTATTCTAATTAATCAAATTATTGGTCAAGTAAAATTAAATGGGTCCACTAAATCTAATGAATAGACTAGTCTACTATTATATACAACCATCACATTAAATAAAATAAAAACATATACTCAAATTTGATAATGACAATAATTCTTGTTCTAAAAAAACGGTAGTGACAAGTAAATACTTACATATCCGTATAAAAATATCGATATTGTGAGCCAAGTCTCATAGTTCTCTCTGTGCAGCCCTCTATGTCCGCTAAGTGCTTACTTTGATATGTAACAGGACCTTATGAGTTTACTAAGCATTGATTCAAAAGATCATACCATGACTTTCGGGGTTGGAGCAACAATGATTTCCTTAAAAAAATTTGTAGATATTTTTACAAATCATGGACCTTCTGTCTGAGTTGACTTTTCTTAATCTATATCAGATTAGCCTCTACTTCGACGTCTTCCCTTACTCAAAGAAGAAAATAATATCCACCGTTGGCGTGTCACTAGATGATATTACCCGGCCACAACGTATAAATTTGAATGTTCGACCATCATTTGCTGATTCATGAGCATATGAGGACAGGCCAACGGACGACCATCATTTGCTGATTCATGAGCATATGAGGACAGGCCAACGGAAATAATAGAGGCTATTCGTCGACTGTTCTCGTCTTCAGGTGTTCGCACTTTATATGACATTATGTATGTCATAGAGGATGTTGATTGGCCATCTTTTTAGTAAACTTTATTTCCTAAGATGACTGATTATTATACCTTTTTGAAAATGGATATGTTGACTGGACTTGTGGGTCTTTGGCAAGGTTTTTGAGATATCAATGAAGAACACTTTCCCTTTATTCTTGCGTACTTGTGTTTATTAAAGTACGATGGACATGAGAGTCAAATCAGACGATTTCATTATTCAGAGGTAAGGGAAACAAAAGGATATAATTGTCAGAGAAAGAAATAACTTGTAGCAGGTCTATTATCCAAGGTAAGGTGTACCCAACATATAGTATAGAAAGTAGAGATGCAGAAAGAATGAGATCAACGTGAAAATATAAATGTACCCAAAGTATTAGGAGTGATACAGTTGTGAAATTCAACTTTTCTGGAGTATTATTGTTTCGACGTATGGACGTAAACAACTTTGATGTAGAGGTTTAGTGGAGGAATTTGTCCCGTGGCCGTAGTCCGTTCGGAACGGTGGAGCACCCGGCGCAGTGGCGCGGGTTCGAACCTCCTTGGAGGCATGCCTCCAAGCACCGTTAAGAAGTGGACACCCTAAAAAAAATAGTGGAGGAATTCATTTGAGAAGGAATTGTTATTGTCGGGACATAATTTTCGATGGAAAACTGAAAAAATAAAATAATTGTAAAAACAAGGTTTCAACGCAACACTTCAAAGAAGGTGCGCAACATAGATCCTTGGAGGATTTTAAGTTACGAAAATCTAAAAAGATTTCGTAACAGTAGTAAACAACAGTAGTACTTCTAAAAAGAAAATACTAAGCGAATTGTTATAGGCAGCAACAACTTGGATGACAGACGATAGATGAAAGATCGTTGGGGTGAATGATCACCGTTGCTCAAAGCTTAATTCGCCGCACACGAACAGCTTCCAGGAACCAGCAAGTTATATGGAAAACTTTGGAACACTCCGCTCTTCTGACTCCTGGGAAGGCGCACAGACTCCTGTGCTAAGTGGCGCTGATC
This sequence comes from Iris pallida, assembly GCA_029216955.1. Taxonomy (NCBI): domain Eukaryota; kingdom Viridiplantae; phylum Streptophyta; class Magnoliopsida; order Asparagales; family Iridaceae; genus Iris; species Iris pallida. Next base: position 17,887,059 of record JANAVB010003400.1, on the reverse strand, counting down.
ATGTTATTGCAGTCTTCGTTGGGGTTTTTTTTATTCAATCTAGCATAATCATCATATGCAAACTAAAGGTACTAAGAAAGCAATCATCAATCAATGGACGGAAAGAAACAGGTAAAAGGAAAGAGCAAGACTTAACCTCCTAGTCCAACACCTGTAGGATTTTCAACTGCCATCGCAAAAGCCCTGTCCTGGTGGGGTATATCCCGCTGCTGGTGTGGGACGTGATACGGTGCCATAGATGGCCTACCCTATGCTCCCTGAGCTGCACGGACGTCGACTGGGCTTGCTCGGTCACAAACCCACTACATGGAATGATGATCACATGTTACGGATATCAGGATCTTCGAGGGATTCATACTCCTCAAAGGTGTGATCAGAAGCTGAATCCATATTCAGAAAATAGGGTCAAACAGTTGGTGTACTCGAGCATCATCAGGTGTGTGATGTAGGCTACAAGTACCACTAGGTCTGACACAACTTTTGTTGTATGCATGCCGAGTCAGTTCACGAGCTATCTAAATATTGATCTTTGGACAGCTGTAGAGAGTAGTGGAATACTCTCAGGGACTCAAAAGGATGCACTTCAGCGGTTAACCAGCAATGGTAGGAGGCTTCAACGATGCCAGTGAGTACACAGAAGGAGAGGGTGAACCGATTACATCTTCTCGATGAATTGTTCTACTATATCGTGAAGCCGAAGAAGTAGATCTATGTGTGGTACTGCTATATCGATATAGTCGAAGAAGCAGACCTTTCTCTCACTATGAATCTGAGTTATGTGCACTTTCAGCTGTAGCAGATGAAGCATAATAGCTTTGAGAATTGAGGAATAATCTTGATTTGGTTAGTACGCAAATACGGGTGATGTCGATGTATTACAACAACCAGGCACGATCTTTTGTGGTTGGTGTGCTAACCCGAGTGATTCAGATGTATTGTGACAAGCTGCAGCAGTGGATTTAGATGATCTCTTATATGATAAGAAGTGGGTTGTGCAACAAATGCACATGGATACTGAATGAGCGCAGTCCGCATAGATCATTACAGTGGGTGATGTTCGGAGTCAAAAGAATCTGATGGATTCATTCATCAAGGCCTTATGCGCCAGCTAGTCGTGGACTCAACATTAAAATGGGCTTGACGGACCTCTGATATTATGTCTCTGGAATCCTACAATAAAGTTTTATGATATTAGTTCAAAGAGAAATCTACTAGGCATCAAGCTTTTGGTTAGAAGGGGGACCATTGACTGGAAAAATATTAGGTACAATAGGTAGTCGATTTGGATAGTATGGGATACATACCCGAAGCCATTATGGTTACTATTTGTTCGTTAAATATAACAAGTCATGCGGGAGGATGGCTGAGACGTCTTAATAAGTTCTCGAGCATCGTGTATGTCCGGCATGCTTGATAGGAAGCACGGGTAGCTCATCACTATAAATAAGCATAGTACTCCATGCTATAGTGGGGTGACACTACCATGAGGTACTTTAATAGGATAAAGACTCGACTTCGGACCATATCACAGCGTCGTAGCACCGCATATAGGCAGGTAGCCTAATGATGATTAATGAAAAGTTGTAGGTAGCACTATAAAGGGGCCGGTGACAGTATGCTACATTGGTGTGACACCACGATGACGTACCTGATGGGGTAAAGCCTCGGCTTCGGGTTATGTCACAGCGGCGTAGCACTGCAAAGGACCGCAAGGCTCCATGCTGAGTAATACAGCACAACAGAGGCATGTGACCTCATGCTACAGTGGAGTTACTCCACGATGAGGTACCTTATCGGGGGTAAAGCCTCGACCTTGGGCCAAGTCATAGCGGCGTAGCACCGCAAGGAAGCGCAAGGCTTCATGCTGGAGATTCTTAACAACAGAACTCACCTAGAGTGTATGAACAGAGATATAGGCCATCTCTTGAGGGTAAGCTTGCACAGGGCCTTTAATGTGCAACCAAAATGCAGCTGATGTCATTATGTGAGTGTAAAGGGTAACAACTATAGTATAAAACTCAAGGCTTAGTCCATTCTTGTATTGTACTATTGTTTGACCCATACGGAAGAATTCAAGTTGGAGGCGACATCTCTCCTAATGCATGATGACAGTCACTATGAGGGACGCTCAAACATATATTATGATATATATGGGTGATTGTTGGTATAATTTCTATACTTTAGGAACTTTTAGTCCCGTATTGGAAAACCACCATGGCGTATATCATAATATAAAGCTATGTTTGTGATGGAATATGCACATGGGGTAAGGTGGAACATGTGGGTTGATTTTTCTAGAGGATCAAGTGTAAGTCACAAAGAACAATTAATTGTTTTGTCACTCTCTATGGGAAACCATAGGATCTAAGCACCGTAGGGCCTTAGCGACTCGGACTCAGACGAAGAGTGCAAAGTGGCGCTTGATGGTGCACTTTGCACGTAGCACAT